>CM076575.1:822994336-823594336 GCA_034641835.2 Pinus albicaulis
CTCAAATATGTATGCAGGAAGTATAAGCAAAAATCAACATAATAATCATAATATGTTGAAAATGGCAACAAGAAACAGTGAAGGAGGCCTCCTGAAACATCTTTCCTGATCCTAGTTGGAAAGTGATCACCTAAACTAGGTGGGGACCACACACGTGATTTTTGTCGAAAAAATCTATTTTTAGACTATGTCTATTTTTAGACATATGGAGCATGGTTCAGGGATTGCATGTATGAGATTCTTGGAGTATGTGTCATGTTGGTAAAAATAGATGGGACTCTATTTTTTAGGTCAAAGAGGTCGAAGGCTATTTTTAGACTGCCTCTCCTAAAAATAGGGAAGTCAAATATTATTTACCCTTAATAATATTTGGACTCTAAACTTCAGTTTACTCTCTTGGAGCACTTCAGTTCGAGCCCTGGAAGTGGGGCATGCAGCTGCCAGAAGGAATTACACTTTTCCTATGAGTTAGGTGAGCTAATGCATGTTAGACTTCAGTTAGACTCATGTGGCAGAGTTTTGGTGGAGTTGATTGAGGAGTTAATGGAAGTGGTGTTCTGGTTAACTAGTTGAACTAGTTGTATTTAGTTTAACTGGCTCATACACTAGAGATGAGTTGTGTGAATTAAATATTATTTAATTCACTAATTATTAACTCATTATTCAACTAAAGAACACATCATTTTAACTCAGTGCATGGACAGTTCAGTGGCGACAAGTGAAAGAGGTAGATGAAAGGGTTGAGTTAGCTATCAGTTGCGACATCAGTTGTGCATGAGATTTGCACCACACTTGGAGGAAATTACCAATGACAATTGCGCAGTTGGAGCCAATGAGATTCGAACCTGGATCTCTATTTAGACCAGCCTTGATTGCGCAATAGAGGCAGAGAAGTAGTGGGTGTGTTTTGAACCTGTGACTTGTTCAAAACCAAGCTAGTTTTTGTGTAGCTTTGGGAGATAGTACTGAGTACTTGTGAGGAGTTTGTACTATGTATTTGCTGCATGTTCTCCATTTATAATATACTATAACTGCGGGGTTTTCAGCTATAAGCTTTCCCCATACATACTGTGTTAATGTGTGTGATGATTTGATGTGCTATCGCTTCTATTCTTTCCGCATGTGACAATTAATTGTAGAAGAGATTATGTGTTATGCATGCAATTCGAAATTGATGTATGATCGGGTTAATATTCATTGAATAAGTGATTTATTCAGCTAATTTCTACATGGTATCAGAGGAATATTAATTGTCGAGATCTATTACGGTGATTGCAAACTTATTTCCTCGGACAGAGTCTGCATACGGGCCAGGAAGCCTCCGGATTCATCTTTCTTCGGAAAGTGAAAGGTCTGGTAAATGCCCCTTGCAGTCAATCTCTGATTTGGAAATAATTTTTTCTCAAGTGTAGATCGGAAGCGATTGAGTTATCAACTGGTGGTGAAATTCGAGTTTGCAGATTTGTGTTCTTGGTGCCGCGGTGAAAATGTCTTTCATCGGGTTGCGACTAGAATATGCCTTGGAAGGCAGTTCGAATTATGTTGCATGGAAGGACCGCATGGAGGCTGTATTAGATGATCATGGGCTATTGGAATTCATGGAGAAAGAGATTCCAAAGCCTACTTCTACTGATGCA
Source organism: Pinus albicaulis (assembly GCA_034641835.2). Taxonomy (NCBI): domain Eukaryota; kingdom Viridiplantae; phylum Streptophyta; class Pinopsida; order Pinales; family Pinaceae; genus Pinus; species Pinus albicaulis. Next base: position 822,995,974 of record CM076575.1, read on the forward strand.
GCTGTTGTGGAAGCATGGCAAAAGAAACAAGAAAAATGTCGAAGGATCCTGTTGGAGGGTGTAAAGGATCACATTGTATCCAGTTTACACGGGAAGGCCTCTCCATATTTGATGTGGAAAGCCTTGACGGATATGTACCAAAGCAAGAGCGATCAGAGGAAGCTGGCGCTCAAAGATAGACTCAGGAACATCAAGTGTGAGAAGGGGGAAAGTATGCCGAAGTACCTCACAAGGTTCACCCAATGTCGGGATGAGCTGGGAAGTGTTGGTGTGCCGGTGGAGGATGAGGATCTGGTGAGTTTGGCGCTTCTTGGTTTTCCGAAGAGTTGGCATGCATATCAAGATAGTGTCAATGGTAGGGAAAAGTTGCCGGGATGGGAAAGACTGTGGTCTGATCTCGTGCAAGAGGAGATCCGGTGAAATACCAGAGATAGTTCTTCGTCAAAGGGAGCTGATGAAGAAGACTGCGCTTTGGCTGCCAAAGCAAGGAAGGGGAAGGGCAAGGAGAAGGCTTCTCAATCCGGTGCGGATGGTAAAGAGCGTGACATGTCCAAAGTGAAGTGTTTTCACTGTCACGATCATGGACATTACGCCACGAATTGCCCAAAGAAGAAGAAGAACAAGCAGGCTGCTAGAACTGCAGCTGGTGAGGCTCTAGCCTCGCAATTTGAGCTAGACTTCTCATTGATCGCATGCATGTTGTCTAGTGCATTGGGATCGGGGTGGTATATTGATAGTGGCTCTTCCTTTCACATGACGGGAGATGCAAATCTTTTCAGTGACTTGGTGGAGAAAGGTCTCCAGATGCATGTTGAGTTGGGCGACGGTGGACGATACAATGCGACCGGCATTGGTACCATAACCTTTCAGAGGGAGTCAGGTAAACTCATTCTTTTACAAGATGTATTGCATGTACCAAGTCTAACAAAGAATTTGATCTCAGTCGCAATGTTAGAGGATAAAGGGTATGAAGTTGTCTTTAGAGAAGGGAAAGTTTTCCTTCGGCACAAGGCAACGGGACAAGTCAAGAAGGTTGGGATTCGAGCAAAGAATCTCTACAGACTTGAAGTAGATGGGATGTCTACGGAGCTTCCTATTGTTGGGAAGCGGGAGGAAGACATGCAACTGAAGCTTGAGAGGGAGCAAGTGTTGCATGCAGGCGAGAAAGACATGCAATTGAAGCTTGAGAGGGAGCAAGTTTTGCATGCAGATGAAAGTGAACCTCGGGATGTGGAGCAGCCACAAGAGGATCATGGAGTGGAAGAGACCACTCATGCAGAGAAATTTCGTGCCAGACGGGCAGAGGGAGTGCATGCAGCTATACCACCAGGTGAGAGGTGGGGTGACATGCATGATTAATCCCAAGAGGATATTTCTGGGCAGGATTCATGAGATGGTGTGGATCTCATGGATTGAACCTGGCTACGAGTGTTACAATGGGCAACAGCAGCAGCATCGCTTGGATTGATGCGTGCGCATCGTGTGACTATACCGGAGCGGATCAGAGTTGACAGCAAGTGCAAGAGTGCATGGGTGCAAGAGTTCAACAGCACAGTAGTTCCTGATGACATGTGCAGTTGGTACCAGCAGAAGTCGAAGAATTTTATGATAGATGCTAGATGCATCAAGACTGATTGAGTTGTTTGGAGCCTATTCAGTTTCAGAAGAGTTGCAGAGCAAATGCATGGAGTTGCATGGCGCTTGTGAAGGTTGCAGGGCGAATGCATGGAGTTGCATGTCGCATGCAAAGACAGTCCTTTCTTGTTGAGAGGGAGTGTTGAAAATGGCAACAAGAAACAGTGAAGGAGGCCTCCTGAAACATCTTTCCTGATCCTAGTTGGAAAGTGATCACCTAAACTAGGTGGGGACCACACATGTGATTATTGTCGGAAAAATCTATTTTTTAGACTATGTCTATTTTTAGACATATGGAGCATGGTTCAGGGATTGCATGTATGAGATTCTTGGAGTATGTGTCATTTTGGTAAAAATAGATGAGACTCTATTTTTTAGGTCAAAGAGGTCGAAGGCTATTTTTAGACTGCCTCTCCTAAAAATATGGAAGTCAAATATTATTTACCCTTAATAATATTTAGACTATAAACAGCAGTTTACTCTCTTGGAGCACTTCAGTTCGAGTCATGGAGGTGGCTCATGCATCTGACAGAGGAATCATATGGTTCCTAGGGTTTGATGGCATCTTGCATGTTAGACTTCAGTTAGACTCATGTGGCAGAGTTTTGGTGGAGTTGATTGAGGAGTTAATGGAGGTGGTGTTCTGGTTAACTAGTTGAACTAGTTGTATTTAGTTTAACTGGCTAATACACTAGAGATGATTTGTGTGAATTAAATACTATTTAATTCACTAATTATTAACTCATTATTCAACTAAAGAACACATCAGTTTAACTCAGTGCATGGACAGTTCAGTGGAGACCAGTGAAAGAGGTAGATGAAAGGGTGAGTATAGCTATCAATTGGAGGATCAGTTTTGCATGGGATTTGCATAACACTTGGAGGAAATTACCAATGACAATTGCGCAGTTGAAGCCAGTGAGATTCGAACCTGGATCTCTATTTAGACCAGCCTTGATTGCGCAATAGAGGCAGAGAAGTAGTGGGTGTGTTTTGAACTTGTGACTTGTTCAAAACCAAGCTAGTTTTGTGCAGCTTTGGGAGATAGTACTGAGTACTTGTGAGGAGTTTGTACTATGTATTTGTTGCATGTTCTCTCCATTTATAATATACTATAGCTGGGGGTTTTTAGCTATAAGCTTTCCCCATACATACTGTGTTAATGTGTGTGATGATTTGATGTGCTATCGCTTCTATTCTTTCCGCATGTGACAATTAATTGTAGAAGAGATTATGTGTTATGCATTTAATTCGAAATTGATGTGTGATCAGGTTAATCTCCATTGAATAAGTGATTTATTCAGCTAATTTCTACACCCAAAACTAACTAAAATAATCGAGTTTGCAGATTTGTGTTCTTGGTGCCGCGGTGAAAATGTCTTTCATCGGTTTGCGACTAGAATATGCCTTGGAAGGCAGTTCGAATTATGTTGCATGGAAGGACCGCATGGAGGCTGTATTAGATGATCATGGGATGTTGGAATTCGTGGAGAAAGAGATTCCAAAGCCTACTTCTAATGATGCTGATGTTGTGGAAGCATGGCGAAAGAAACAAGCAAAGTGTCGAAGGATCCTGTTGGAGGGCGTCAAGGATCATATAGTATCCAGCCTACATGGAAAGGCTTCTCCATATTTGATGTGGAAAGCTTTGACAGATCTATACCAAAGCAAGAGTGACCAAAGGAAGCTGGCGCTCAAAGATAGACTCGGGAACATCAAGATGGAGAAAGGCGATAGCATCACAAAATACCTCACGAAGTTCACTCAGTGCAGAGATGAGCTGGGAAGTGTGGGGGTGACTGTCGAAGATGAGGATATGGTGGACCTGGCTCTCCTTGGTCTTCCGAAGGCTTGGCATGCATATCAAGATAGTGTCAATGGTCGGGAGAAGTTGCCGGGATGGGAGCGACTGTGGTCGGATCTCATGCAAGAGGAGATCAGGAGGACTACCAGAGATGGATCTTCATCAAAGGTATCTGATGAAGAAGACTGCGCTTTGGCTGCCAAAGAAAGCAAGGGGAAAGGCAAGGAGAAGGCTTCTCAATCTGGTGCGGATGGTAAAGAGCATGACATGTCCAAGGTCAAGTGCTTTCATTGCCATGATCATGGACATTACGCCACGAATTGCCCCAAGAAGAAGAAGAACAAGCAGGCTGCTGGATCTGCAGCTGGTGAGGCTCTTGCCTCGCAATTTGAGTTGGACTTCTCATTGATCGCATGCATGTTGTCTAGTGCATTGGGATCGGGGTGGTATATTGATAGTGGCGCTTCCTTTCACATGACGGGAGATGCAAATCTTTTCGGTGACTTGGTGGAGAAAGGTCTCCAGATGCATGTTGAGTTGGGCGACGGTGGACGATACAATGCGACCGGCATTGGTACCATAACCTTTCAGAGGGAGTCAGGTAAACTCATTATTTTACAAGATGTATTGCATGTACCAGGTCTAACAAAGAATCTGATCTCAGTCGCAATGTTAGAGGATAAAGGGTATGAAGTTGTCTTTAGAGAAGGAAAAGTTTTCCTTCGGCACAAGGCAACGGGACAAGTCAAGAAGGTTGGGATTTGAGCAAAGAATCTCTACAGACTTGAAGTAGATGGGATGTCTACGGAGCTTCCTACTGTTGGGAAGTGCAAGAAAGACATGCAATTGATGCTTGAGAGGGAGCAAGTTTTGCATGCAGATAAAATTGAACCTCGGGATGTGGAGCAGCCACAAGATGAGGATCATGGAGTGGGAGAAACCACTCATGCAGAGAAATTTCGTGCCAGATGGGCAGAGGGAGTGCATGCAGCTATACCACCGGGTGAGAGGTGGGGCGACATGCATGATTAATCCCAAGAGGAGATTTCTGGGCAGGATTCATGAGATGGTGTGGATCTCATGAATTGAACCTGGCTACGAGGTGCCCATAGTGCAACGGTGGCAAGATCGGTTGGAGTGATGCGAGCGGAGATCAAAGTGACGGTGTGAATCTTTGGAGCATGGATCGAGTTCAGCCGGCGAGTGCAGGTGCATGGGTGCGAGTTCCAACGAGCGCGATGGTTCACGAGTGACATGTGCGAGTTGGTCGCAGAAGCAGTGAAGACTTTGATGATAGATGCTAGATGCATCAAGACTGATTGAGTTGTTTGGAGCCTATTCAGTTTCAGAGGAGTTGCATGGTGCATGGCACATGCAAACGGTGCATGGCGAATGCATGGAGTTGCATGTCGCATGCATGGAGTTGCATGGCGCTTGTGAAGGTTGCAGGGCGAATGCATGGAGTTTCATGTCGCATGCAAAGACGGTCCTTTCTTGTTGAGAGGGAGTGTTGAAAATGGCAACAAGAAACAGTGAAGGAGGCCTCCTGAAACATCTTTCCTGATCCTAGTTGGAAAGTGATCACCTAAACTAGGTGGGGACCACACATGTGATTTTTGTCGGAAAAATCTATTTTTAGACTGTGTCTATTTTTAGACTGTGTCTATTTTTAGACTGTGTCTATTTTTAGACATATGGAGCATGGTTCAGGGATTGCATGTATGAGATTCTTGGAGTATGTGTCATGTTGGTAAAAATAGATGGGACTCTATTTTTTAGGTCACGGAGGCTATTTTTGGGCTGCCTCTCCTAAAAATATGAAGTCAAATATTATTTACCCTTAATAATATTTAGACTATAAACAACGAGTTTACTCTCTTGGAGCACTTCGATTCGAGTCATGGAGGTGGCTCATGCAGGCGCGGAGAATACGTGGTTCCTGGGGTTTGATGGCATCTTGCATGGTTGACTTCAGTTAGAGCTCAAGTGGCAGAGTTCGGTGGAGTTGATGCGAGAGTTAATGGAGGTGGTGTTCTGGTTAACTAGTTGAACTAGTTGTATTTAGTTTAACTGGCTAATACACTAGAGATGAGTTGGGTGAATTAAATATTATTTAATTCACTAATTATTAACTCATTATTCAACTAAAGAACACATCGGTTTAACTCAGTGCATGGACAGTTCAGTGGCGACAAGTGAAAGAGGTAGATGAAAGGGTTGAGTTAGCTATCAGTTGCGACATTAGTTGTGCATGAGATTTGCACCACACTTGGAGGAAATTACCAATGAAAATTACGCAGTTGGAGCCAGTGAGATTCGAACTTGGATCTCTATTTAGACCAGCCTTGATTGCGCAATAGAGGCAGGGAAATTAGTGGGTGTGTTTTGAACCTGTGACTTGTTCAAAACCAAGCTAGTTTTTGTGTAGCTTTGGGAGATAGTACTGAGTACTTGTGAGGAGTTTGTACTATGTATTTGCTGCATGTTATCTCCATTTATAATATACTATAGCTGGGGGTTTTCAGCTATAAGCTTTCCCCATACATACTATGTTAATGTGTGTGATGATTTGATGTGCGATCGCTTCTATTATTTCCGCATGTGACAATTAATTGTAGAAGAAGGTTATGTGTTATGCATGCAATTCGAAATTGATGTATGATCGGGTTAATCTTCATTGAATAAGTGATTTATTCAGCAAATTTCTACATGGTATCGGAGCAATATTAATTGTCGAGATCTATTACAGTGATTGCAAACTTATTTCCTCGGACAGAGCCTGCATACGGGCCAGATAGCCTCCGGATTCATCTTTCTTTGGAAAGTGAAAGGTCTGGTAAAAGCCCATGCAGTCAATATCTGATTTGGAAATAATTTGTTCTCAAGTGTAGATCGAAAGCGATTGAGTTATCAGCTGGTGGTGAAATTCGAGTTTGCAGATTTGTGTTCTTGGTGCTGCGGTGAAAATGTCTTTCATCGGTTTGCGACTAGAATATGCCTTGGAAGGCAGTTCGAATTATGTTGCATGGAAGGACCGCATGGAGGCTGTATTAGATGATCATGGGCTGTTGGAATTCGTGGAGAAAGAGATTCCAAAGCCTACTTCTAATGATCCTGCTGAAGTCGAAGCATGGCGAAAGAAACAAGCAAAGTGTCGAAGGATCCTGTTGGAGGGCGTAAAGGATCACATTGTATCCAGCCTGCATGGAAAGGCTTCTCCATATTTAATGTGGAAAGCTTTGACGGATCTATTCCAGAGTAAGAGCGACCAAAGGAAGCTGGCGCTCAAAGATAAGCTCAAGAACATCAAGATGGAGAAAGGCGACAGTATCGCCAAATACCTCACGAAGTTCACTCAATGCAGAGATGAGCTGGGAAGTGTGGGGGTGACTGTCGAAGATGAGGACATGGTGGACCTGGCTCTCCTTGGTCTTCTGAAGGCTTGGCATTCATATCAAGATAGTGTCGATGGTCGGGAGAAGTTGCCGGGATGGGAGCGCCTTTGGGCGGATCTCATGCAGGAGGAGATAAGGAGGACTACCAGGAGATGGATCTTCATCAAAGGTATCTGATGAAGAAGACTGTGCTTTGGCTGCCAAAGCAAGGAAGGGGAAGGGCAAGGAGAAGGCTTCTCAATCCGGTGTGGATGGTAAAGAGCATGACATGTCCAAAGTGAAGTGTTTTCACTGTCACGATCATGGACATTACGCCACGAATTGCCCAAAGAAGAAGAAGAACAAGCAGGCTGCTGGATCTGCAGCTGGTGAGGCTCTTGCCTCGCAATTTGAGCTAGACTTCTCATTGATCGCATGCATGTTGTCTAGTGCATTGGGATCGGGGTGGTATATTGATAGTGGCGCTTCCTTTCACATGACGGGAGATGCAAATCTTTTCAGTGACTTGGTGGAGAAAGGTCTCCGGATGCATGTTGAGTTGGGCGACGGTGGACGATACAATGCGACCGGTATTGGTACCATAACCTTTCAGAGGGAGTCAGGTAAACTCATTCTTTTACAAGATGTATTGCATGTACCAGGTCTAACAAAGAATTTGATCTCAGTTGCAATGTTAGAGGATAAAGGGTATGAAGTTTTCTTTAGAGAAGGGAAAGTTTTCCTTCGGCACAAGGCAACGGGACAAGTCAAGAAGGTTGGGATTCGAGCAAAGAATCTCTACAGACTTGAAGTAGATGGGATGTCTATGGAGCTTCTTACTGTTGGGAAGTGGGAGGAAGACATGCAATTGAAGCTTGAGAGGGAGCGGGTTTTGCATGCAGGTGATAGTGAACCTCGGGATGTGGAGCAGCCACAAGAGGATCATGGAGTGGGAGAGACCACTCATGCAGAGAAATTTCATGCCAGACGGGCAGAGGGAGTGCATGCAGCTATACCACCAGGTGTGAGGTGGGGCGACATGCATGATTAATCCCATGAGGAGATTTCTGGGCAGATTCATGAGATGGTGTGGATCTCATGGATTGAACCTGGCTACGAGGTGCCCACAGCATGGCAGTAGCAAGATCAGTTGGAGTGATGCAGGCAGATCAAAGTGACAGTGTCGGATACTGGAGCGCGGATCAGAGTTGACAGCAAGTGCGAGAGTGCATGGGTGCAAGAGTTCAACAGCGCAGTAGTTCCTGATGACATGTGCAGTTGGTACCAGCAGAATTCAAAGACTTTGATGATAGATGCTAGATGCATCAAGACTGATTGAGTTGTTTGGAGCCTATTCAGTTTCAGAGGAGTTGCAGAGCAGATGCATGGAGTTGCATGGGCACTTGCAAAGGTTGCGGGCGAATGCATGGAGTTGCATGTCGCATGAAAAGATAGACCTTTCTTGTTGAGAGGGAGTTTGAAGATCGCAACAAGAAACAATGAAGGAGGCGTCACGAAACATCATCCTTGATCCTAGTTGGAAAATAATCACCTAAACTAGCTGGGGCCCCTACGGGCTATTTTTAGATGTATGTCTATTTTTAGACATTGTGAGCATATTCTATATGTAGCGAGGAGGCTATTTGTAGATGGTTGGTCAAATGTGAAAAATAGATGAAATTCTATTTTTAGAATATTGGGAAAAGTCTATTTATAGAGCGTTGATCTAAAAATAGATGCATGTCGAATATTATTAGCTCTTAATAATATTTAGACTCTAAACATTATCTTATTCTCTTGGAGCACTTCGATTAAGTGCGAAATGTAACACAACGGTATGAAGGAATTATGCTATTCACGAGGGGTTTCACTAGACTAATGCATGAGGACTTCGGTTAGAACTCATGTGACATAGTTTGGTGGAGTTGTGTTTAGTTTAACTCGGTTAGACAGTTGAGCTAGTTGTATCTAGTCTAACTGATTGATACACTAGTGAGAGTGGTGTGAATTAATTAATAATTAATTCACTAAATAATAACTCATTAATCAGAGGCGAATACATCAGTTAACTACGGTGCATGGATAGTTCTGTGGAGACCGGTGGAGAGGTAGGTGAAAGAGCAAGTGTGACTATTAGTTGTGACTATAGTTTTCATTGCCACACATTCATTGGAGATGCCAATGAGGATTGCGCGGTCAATATAGGATGGATTCAAGTTCATTCGGAAGGAAATTCTTCGGCGAGTTAACGACGCAAGGCGAGCTAGCGGGTGGCAGAGATGGGTGCATGGATTTGCTAGATCGAGACTTTAGTCAGTGTGTAGCAATTGGATTGTGCGAGGCTTGTGATAAAGCTTTGTATGAGGATTGTTACATGATCTCCTATGACATATATTATATAAAGATATTTGGGGTTTTTAGCTTCAAGTTTTACATTAAAAAATTGTGTTAATGTGTGTGAATTTTTATGGTTTCATGTGTGCATTGTGATCTTGTTTATTTCCGCATGTGACGATCAATGGTGGAATAGATTACGTATTTTTGCATGAATTCAAATATTATGTGATCGGGGAGAATCTTGGACATATGCATGTGAGTCACCTGCATATAATTTATGCATTTTTTAGCGTTAAACTTTGGGCGCAAAATTTTTTGCGACATTCAACGTCAACGTTGGATCGGAGGCTCTAAATCCATGTTGCGGAATGAGTGCAATGAGGGATAAGAAGCATGAATGAGGAAAGTAGTGGGGCTACGATGATGTTGTTCTTTATCATGTGGCCGAAATTTTTTGGGTTAAATCACAAGGATCGGGGTTTATTCTCGTCTGTTAGATGCGATGATCGAGCGACGGGGATGTAAAAGGAAAAATGGATGGGAGGTACTGGCGAGTGAACGGGCGGATGGAAGGTGTCTAGATGGTCATTGATTAGTTTATATCAATGGCCTAGATTCTACTCGAAGACCATATCGTCGAGAAAATAAAAATAGAGGAAAGGTAAGGTTATGAGGTGGTTTTTAGGCCTTTTTTAGCGCCGTTGCGAGGCCAAGGACGCATGTAGGGAAGGGGGTTAAAGAGAGTAAGCCCTTGGGGGCTTAATACCTTTGTATAGAAAAAGAATCTTTTTAGGCAAGAAACAAATATGTTAAGGCCAAAAGAGGGTCACGATAGGTGAGATAATGGTTTAAACCAAATGAAAGGGGGACATAAGGTTTAAAAAGGATGTTGGAATGGTTTAGACTCCAAATGAAGGTGTTTGGATGAATATGGAGAAGTGTAATGAGGGAAAATGGATCTTCTTCAAGCAGTCTTTCTCTTGGTAAATCAGCGGGTACTTTAGGGCTAATAGTGAAACAACATTGAAGATTAACTCAAAGGGTAATAATCATCATAAAAATTCAAAAGATGATAAGTTTTCAAAGGGAACTATCTCTTGAAGGTTTTAAGAACCAAAATTAGCCTGTTGAGTATGAAAGAATTTATAGGTGGCTAAAAATAGGTCAATTTGGGCACCATTCCCAATGACCCGGTTAACTGGGCATCATCTCCGGGACCAATGATCAAAGGTCTATCATTCCCCATCATTTCGGTGCTACATGCCCTAAGACAAGAAACAAGACAAATCAAGCAAGACTTTCATCAAACAAAGGTTTCCATGGTTTGAATATTATTATATAGCATATGCGAGCTCACCAACGCAGGCTCTAAGGGGCCCTAAGTGTGTTTTTCATATGCGGAGTAGCCCCATGCAAGGCTACTGCATAAGCACTTCTGAGCATTCCTTGGTGTGTTGGTCACATTAGGAGCAAAATTCTCATTGTTCGGAATCTCCACTTGTGATACCTTCTAGAAGAGTTCACATGTGTCAAGCTTTGGATCCAAGTGTCCATTTGACATCACCCTTATTTGAAACATTTCTTGCCTATTATTAGAAAGTCATTGATTGCAAAACAACCTATAGTTCATCTATAAATTGAGGGTAGATCTAAGTTCTTGAAGAGGACGAATTTTAGTAGAGAAATGTTGGAGAATTTTCAATTGAGAGCTAGATTTGTGTAGTTGTTGCTAGAGACATTTATACATTGATGAGGCTTGGGAACGTTGCGGAAGGTCACTTCAAATCATTCACTAGGTTGTAACCTCTCCTTCTATCATCAATAAAAAGTCTTGCTTATTTTTCCCTATATGCATCTATATTGGCTTTGATTTTCCATGTTGCAAGATATTGGTTGATGTTTATGCTTTGCTTTTCTTGATTTAGCTAACTAGCTTGAATAGATATCTATATTATTGCATCTTCTATTTTTTTTAGTGTTATTTCTTGTAGGAATCATTCGGCCCAAAAAAATGCTTGAATTTGAAGTTGCAATAGAGACGACGGAAGGAGCCATTTGGAAGCGGCGAACAAGTAAGCCTCCAATCCTCTCTGTGTATATGTTCTAAGTTAGGAGAAATAGTCCTATAGTCTTTCACCTGTTGTTCTAGACTAGCACCTATCTAGGGAAGCGTGATTTATCAACGTAATTCACAATTTTGGCCCAACAAATTGGTGACTCCTTTGGGGGAGAATTTCTCTTAGTTCTAGGTGTTTAAGCCTGTAAATCTTGCTTTGATTATCCACCCGGTAGTTGTTACTCATCAGATTAAACCTTTTCAAATTAAAATTAGCAAATACGGTGAGTTAAACGGTAATATTTTTTCTTTGTATACGCGCCCAACGCACCCTTATCTTGGACACGAGTGCTTTGCAAAACCTTGTCTCCCTTCCTAGCTGTGTTTTCAAAGAATTTGTCTCCCCTTGGGCTTGTGTTGACTTCCCCAGAAAGTATCCAAATTCCTTTGAATTTTCCTTTGCAATTGCTTGATTTTTTTGTTGTTGTGTTTGGAAAGTTTGATACTTGATTGACGACGACTCTATATACTTCTTCATCCTTTGAAATTTTGAAAATTTGTTCAATGTTGTTTTAAAAAAATCTTTTCTTTATCATTGACAAAATTGATTTCAGACCCTTTTTTATGGTTGCATTAAGAATCATTTGCTTTTCGAAATAGGAAATTGTCGTAAAATATTCATTTCCTTGATAGGAGAAATTGTTGTTGAAATCCTCATTTTCCTTCAAAAGAGAAATTGTTGTTTGTATTCTTCATTTCTCGAAAGTAAAAAGGATTTGAAATATTGATTTAGTGCACCTAGTTTCTCTGCATTCATAACATTAAGTAAAATGAAAAGAAAAACTTGCATTTGCATGTAGAATAATGTGTGTTTTTGCAAAAGAACATTAGGAAATACTTGCATTTAGTTTGAAATCATTGATTTGTTTTGCTCATTGATTTGTTTTCTCACAAATTATTTGCTCTCTTACCTTAGTAGCTGGGTTCTTCATTGAAAAAGCTATGAAAGTGAAAGAATGTTTATCATTCTTAGCTTGCATTTAAGAATTTCATACACATCATCGCGGTAAACCTTTGAAAGGAAAATTGTTAAGCAAGATCAACATAAAATTAATCTCAGTTACGTAACAACGCATTGGAACCATAACGATAACATTTAGAAGATCTAGGATAGAGACGTGTTCGTGTGTCGTAAAACATAGTAGTTGTCGTTAACTTGTCTACGATACTTTTCAAGTGTGATACCTCACTCCACGTACGTAAGTATATCGTAGCTCGTCAACGTACTTTCGGGTATATCGGGGCGGTGTTACGGTACGATAAGTATAAGGGGTGCTCTCACTATGCGGTTTCGTGCCTGAAGCCGGTGCTAATACGGAACTTGGGCCTCCATGTACCTTCGAATATTTGGGAGGACAACTTTTAGGTGCTATCCATCATAGTGAACCGAGTCGGCCGCCTTGAAATTGTGATACACCGAACACAACATTCGGGGAGATTACTGCACATGCTTCTTCGTTCGCCGGGAGGTATTCTCAATTCACGAGTTTCTTGGTAAACCCTTTTGCCTAGCATTACCCTCTTTTTTGTTTATTTGTTTTTGGTTAAAATAAATCAATAATCGTGGAAGAACAAAAATCCTATCCTTTGTTGTTCATGTAGATTAGCTTTAAAACCACCTTTACCACCGAAGTTAGTTATTTTGGTAGGTGAAGGCGACACGATATGCCAAATCAAGTAAATTCGTACCTCTGGAGAAACATCATATTTTAAACGAGAGTTAGCTCAAATTGTTTCCACACATCCCGGTTGTCTCTTGTTGTCAAAAGGAGTTTTCACGGCTACCCATGGTCATGATCCGTTAAATCGGTGAGACCATACCTCTTGGACCCGACGTTGTTCAATCACAAATTGATCCAGATCCTACTCTACATTATTTTCTGAGCTTGTTGAATCTTGAAGTCGAACAAGCTGGTAGTTGTTCCTACCTTGGTCATCCCACAACGTTATGTAGCTATTGAAACTCCTATATCACACGAGTCAACCATACGAAATATATTTTGGGCACGGCGGTGAAGTTCTTCCTCCTGGTTTAATTGCGATTGAAGAAATCCCACAAGACAATACACCTTTAACTCCAACCCATTTTGGGGGGGGACCTTTACACACAATACAAGTATTTTCCTAAATCGTTTTCTGTCTTGCTTTTGTTGATCACAATTCCCATTCAATCTCTGTCGATTTTCAAGGGTATACATTTGGTCTAACAACCATGTCGAACCAGCATCTTCGGTTGAATGCATTTGTTCCAATTACATCATCTCCTACCCTCGCTACTCCATCAATGTTCTAGCCTCACCAAAATCATATTTTCATGGTGGCCCTTCGGTCCCAAAAAGTTACAAATCATTATACGGCACTTTCTTTGGTGCATCTTCACGATCATGGTCTTTGCCAATGTCGGCATACGGTGTTTTAATGGTATTCCTATCATTAGTGCGAACGACTTGATTCATTACATACATCATCGGGGAAATATCAAGTCGGTCCTTTTGGGTCAATTCCTTTAAGTACCATATCAACTAGACTCCCGACATTTGGAGAGAATTATTTTCCATATTTATTATCCTCCTCATCTTTGGAAACTTCTAAGTCTTAATATGACATTACTCCGTCAATTTTTTGTCAAACTAATGTTGACATGAATGTTTGTCGTGGAAGCCCACTCTTCTATCCAACCACAAATGGTTGTACACTCGTATCAAGTAGTTGAAGCACATTTACACCCACTTCATTACCACTTTTAATACATCTATACCCTATTATAGAATCAAAATATTTTACATCAACCTTATTAGGTGGGTCCTTCAACTCAATATCATCAAATTTTGGGTCCACAAACTCAAAATCCTTTGGTTAATTTAAAACCTTTGTATTAGGAATCATTTATTCACAAGCGGTGTACCATTTTATGGGATGTCACAAACGCAACACGGTTATACATATCAAGCTGAATCCAAGTTACTAATTTGGGTTATAACATTGGTGGACTTACCCCTTAGCGATACAGTTGAAATGCTAAAACTTCATTTCAACGGTATCATATCCGAGTTTTGTTCAACGGAATCCTCAAGCGTTTTCTATGCAAAAACAACCCCTATTTGGGTTACCGACGAGAAGATTCCGTATGTTGGTGCTCAACGGCCTAATTCTCAAGAAATTCCATCTTACCACAGCTATGCTCAGCACAAGAACTTAATCGACGAGTTGCCTTTGCAACCTTGGAATTACGATTTAAACCGATTAACCCAATGATCCTATAAATTATGCTCCTTGGTGGCCGGTGATACCTCATAAATTACCCTGCGATATTCCTAAATTCAATGGAAACCCTAGATAATATCACAGTGACTCATGTCATGACTTATCATTTATGGTGTTCATCGAATTCCTTAATGATGATTCTGTTCGACTACGTATTTTCGATTATCGCTTATAGATCCATTGCTAAATGTTACATTGAGTTACCTAGAGCTTATTTTAAAATTTTCATTTCCTAGCTACGCTCTTTTTTGGCCCATTTTCGATTCTAACGATCGGATATGGCTTGGAATGAAACTCTTGACCAACTAAAACGAGACTAATGCTACTCATATTGAAGTCATATTCATGAGTGGCTTCACGGAAGTCGATGAATGGTTAAGACATTTGTTTCGGATCATCTCCTTGTTGAATGGTTCATTAAGTCACATTGCCATCTATAACTAATGATGTAGCTAAGGGTAGTGTCATTATAGAAAAGAAGCGAGGGTTATCGCTCGTGCACAATATTTGAACAGTTTACACTGCGTACGGCACACTCTATGAAAAATTCTAATGCGCCATGATCTAATTTCAATGTTCCTCCTCAAATAAAGGACTCTCATGGAGGAAGCGGCTTGATAGGAGCTGCAAACACACACCAAACTACGCCGATCCTTGCTCCTACTTCCAAAATTAATGCAAGTGTCATTTGACAAAGGCAAAAGTGACAAGCAACTAGGAAGTAAGAAAAAATCAAAGAAAGAAGCAAACTTCCTTTTATAAGAAAGATCATCGATCAACTACTCCCGGATTATGACATGGTGTCTGCATTCTGTGTAACGAGGAACAATTTTTTAAGGGATTTTCCTCACCGTGCTGAAGTCTCAAAAATCATCAAGACTTCCCATGCATCAACTATGTTGATAGACCCATTTCAAATGGGACACCAATTTGGTTGCTAGGTCTAGCTCCTAGTTCCCAAGTGTTAATGTTATCCACCACAAAACCTTCACAAGATATTTTGGTGTCGACGTGGAATAAAGACTATGGTAGTTCGTACTAGGAAGTCAACCTACTACCTCGACAACAAATCCATCCTGACGGAATCGGTACCACCCTCTTGTTATTCACGAATTGACAATTAAACCCCTTTGAAGGGTAATTCATAAATCGACATATAATCATCGAGCAAGAGCTACACAAAATTATAATATAGTTTAAGATTTGGCTCAATCCCCTTCAGCTATGTTTGCTCTTGAGGTATTACAAAAATTTTCCTTCCCGGACGCGGCGTTATTGTCGACCATCGGTGAAATTGATGCGAATGATTCTAATCTTGTCATCTTTAGAAATGTACGGGCTATGTACCACGGCCTACGGAAGAATTGGCATTCTCCATACAAGTAAATGTTCTCAATCACCTTGTTCATCGCACTATTATTGATGAGGGAGCATCTACATGCATTATGTCTCTAAAGCGTTGGAAGTCACTTGGCTCACCACAATTATCACAATCATCAACGACGTTGAAGACTTTTGATGGAAGAACATATAAACCTTGTGGTATTATCAATAGCTTGCATGTTGAACTAGGGGAAAAAAATAAATATTGATGTCAAGGTTGTTGACGAAACCCTTGACTATAATATTTTACTTGGAAGACCATGGGTATATGTGATGACTTCCATTGTTTCTACATACTTTCGAATGATTTCCTTTCCACATAAAGGTACAATCAGGTCATTAATCAATTATCCTTTTTTCCTCCACTTTGCGGGTAGCGGAAGCGTTCCGTTTGTTCACTTACCCCAACTAGAAATTCAGGTGTAGGACTATTAAAGGATTCCACTCTTATGGTAACCATTTAATTACCACCGCACAAATCAATAAGCAGTGCAAGTATAGAGACTGCTACATGATCTCTTCACTTTCTATCTGGCTTGAGGAGAGTGCGGGTGATGCTTATATTTTGACGTTGGATGAATTTTTTACCACAGCCTATTAAGGCTAGCAAAGCAATCAATATATTTGGCTTGAGGAAAATCTGAAATTAGCATCGCCGAGTGTTTAAGTTGATCGTTCCTTAGATTTTGTTTTCATCGATCCATTTTTCCTCAAATTTTTTGACGGATGAAAATATTTTGGAAGCTATGATGTCAAAGGAGAACCACGGGAAGATTATCATCATCATTCCCATCTTCCTGATTATGAAAAACAATCTCAATGAACTATATCACCCATCCATCAAAACTTTCTTTTCGAATTCTGTACCGATTAATGCAATCAATTCCAAGAGAAACTTATCAAATATGAAGAAATTATTTCTATCGATATTTCGACCAAACCAAGCATTGTAGAAAATATTCATGTCGATGTATCTTGTTCTCCATCATAGCAGTTCATATTGCTCTCTATTTCCTGAATTTCATGACGTATTCGCTTGGTCTTATGAGAAAAATCCGAGCATAGATACTAGTATAGTTGAACATACTATTAATATGTATCACGATGTCAAACAGGTACGTCAACGACTTCATCTTTATTCATCCAAAAGAAATTCGCTACCATCAAAACGAGAAGTTGAAAAAAATTTTTATGTGTTAGTTTCATTTGCAACTTGTTCCACTAGCGAGTGGGTTTCCAATATCCCTCTATTATGAAAAAACAAGGAACCATTAGAGTGTGCTTCGATTATCGGGATGTCAATGGCTTGTCCAAAAGACAACTATCCTACTCCTTTATCGACGGGATTAAATACGACAGTGTATTTGGATGAAAAAAATTTTCGTTCATGGATGGATTTTACGACTACAATCAAATCAATATCTCCCTATATGACCAACATAAGACCAAAATTCATTTGTCCCTGGGGCACATTCGCATATAATAAACCTGTTTGGTTTAAAGAACGTTGGGGCAACTTTTCGGAGAGCGATGGATTATGCTTTCAACGACATCAAGCACATTGTTCAACCATATCTAGATGATTTACCGGTAACATTCACAAAATCAAGGCGATCACCGTGCATTTGAGAGCCATTTTCTTACGTTGCGGAAGCCTCTGAATACGCCTCAATCCACATAAATGTGTGTTTTGTGTTGGATTACAGTCGATTTCTCAGACTCATAGTCTCGAAGAAGGAATTTGAATAGACCCGAAGGTACGAGGGCCATTCTTGATTTTCTGCACCGTCAAACTTCGAAATTCGGATACGAAACTTCAAGGAAAGGCTAAATTCACGAGAAGGGTTCATTCCAAACTACGTCAAAATGGATAAAGTATTTACTCGATTATTGAAAAATGGGTTTCCCTTCCATTGGGACCAAGTTGCACGGGCTTATTTTGATGTTGTCAAGGAAACTCTTGTTCGAACATCACCCCTTGTGTATCTATCTATTTATCAAAATGATTATTTCCTATATGTTATACGTCGTCGTACATAACGACCATCGCTATAGTTTTGGTCCAAGTAGAAGACGGAATTGAACATTCGATCTATTACTTGAGTCGTAATCTCAATGATACGGAAGTTAAGTACTCATACGTGGAAAATCTTGCCTTGGCGGTATTCCAAGTTGTCCAAAGATTTCGCCATTATATCATATAGAAAAACAGCAATGTTCAGTTGAAACCCCATGACTTATATCTTATCACGTTAATTTACGGGAAATATTCAAAATGGATTGTCATTTTACGAAAATTTTATTTGGAATTCATCAAATCCAAGTCGAAAAGAAGTCTTTAGTTTTGGGTAAGGCTTCTATATGACCTTCCTCGGTAAGTACGCTGCCGTGAAGACATCTCTTCCGAGACGAGTCTCTATTTCGATCGGATCATCGATCCTTGGTATGGGGTTTTCATCATTTATCTCCAAACCCAAGCTTTCAGCCTAATACCTCTCGCTGCGAACGGTGACGTATTCGATACCAAGCCAAAGATTATCTAATCGTCGGCAATACACTTTATCATCGTGGTGTCGATACCATTTTTAAGGAGGTGCCTCACTCATGAGGAGGCTGAAAAAGTGTTAAATGATTGTCATGATGGGGCTTATGGTGGAAACTTATGGATATGCTACCACGTAGAATTATTCATGCGGTTACTTTTGGCTTAATATTTTTCAAGAGCGCATCCTCACGGTTAGAAGTTGTCATGCATGCCAGATTTTTGTTACGTAAAATCCGCAAACCACGGCTTGCTTGATGCATCTGTTGTATCTTACGGACCATTTAAGAAATGGGGTATTGACTTCATGACACCTTAACCCTCCTTCATCCGTGGGGGCATGGTTATATTATTTATTAGCATTCGACTATTTTACCAAATGGGTCGAAGTGATGCCTACATTCAATAGCCGCAAGGACAAACAACTACATCTTCAACCACGTTATTGCATGGTTTGGGGTCCCACAGTCTATAGTTACGGATCATGGGAAGCATTTTTGCAACCATATGATGTACGAATTGACAATAGAGGTAGAATTGTTGCAACAAATGGAAAATTTGAGGCTATTAATAAAATTCTTAAACAAATGCTTCAACGGATGATAGGATTCCATAAAAGGAACTAGCATTTTGATCATGTACTCTTTAACTTTTGTGGGAGTATCGAACCTCGGTGAGAAACGCAATAGGATTTACTCCTTTTGATTGGTGTATGGTGCGGAAGCTATCTTGCAATCCGATGCAAAAATATCATTGGTAAAACTCACGATAGACTTGTTACTGACTCCGGAAAGAAACGTTATGTCTTAACCTCATCCATCTAGATGAAATGTGTTGTGAAGCCCAATTGGCTAATGAAGCGCATAAGAGACGTATAAAGGTGCAATACGACAAAAATGTCCAGCCTTGCATCTACTCGGAGGGCGACTTGGTCCTTCCTTTTACAATCAAGAAGTTGATGTAATAGGTATAGGGAAATTCGAACCATTGTGGCATGGCCCCTATATTGTCAAAGGAGTTCTTGCTAAGGGTGCCTACGAGTTATTTGATTACAATGGGATTCCATTGGCACAACCTGAAAATGGGTTGTATCTTAAACATTACTATGCTTAATCATGAGTGTAGTAATTTTTTGTATTATATTGTATATATGTTGTTGATTTGCATTCACTATCTTAATTTTATTTTAGAATTTTCTTGACGTTAATAATCCACTTTGTTTTATTTGCAAATACAAGATCTTCAAAACCATTTGTTGGATATCTTTGATGGTGCTAGTCATAGTACGCAAAATCTCTCCCTCTGCCTGAGCGTGGGCCATTTTCTCTCAAACGGCGAGTTAGTGAGTTTTCAAGGGATTTGTATTTAGTATATCAACGAAAAATATCACTGAGTATAGCGCGTTGATCAAACTTCCTTACGATGCCATTTCATTTGGTATTAACCACATAATCGTATGGTTAGACTCACAACTTGTGGTATTACAACTTACTAGTTTTATCTTGTTAGAAATCCAACACTTCTTAGATTATTCCTAAGAGTTTGACTTTTGGAAAGACATTTTGATTTGTTCAATATCAACACATTTCCAAAAAGTACAGACGCATTGAGCGATTCATTAGCTAATCGATTTTTGAACGGGACATTTGCGACATAGGTAAAGAAAACATTCACATCACTTAATAGGATTGCGCATTAAACATAGGAAAAACTCTAAAATCATATAGATAGATAGTTATGGGGTTTTTACAAAAAAATTTCCCAAGACACATTGGTCATCTAACCTCAAAATGTATGCAAAATGTCATAAGTAAACTAGTGGTGCTCATGGTAACATGCTATAGATATAGCAATCCTATGGAACAGCAGCATCCGAATAGTTAGGAATCCCAATAGTGTGTGGTTACGGCCGCATAGGGAAGCTCTTCGATCCGGAAATTCGGAATTTGAAGATTCGCCCCTCTATGTGTTGTTGAAGCTCGGCTAGAGTCTTAGCCATATCAAGGTCTGAAGGAGGCGCTCTCCCAGGCATCCTCTCTGTTGACACATACGCCCGCGCCTCTGGTTCCTTTACTAGTTGAACACGGCGAATCCTCTGCATTACTTGAGCATTTATTTTAGTCTTGGAAAGAAATCAAAACACAAAAACATTGTATAAACCTTAGAAAAATCAAAAAATATGGTCAAATAATTCTTACCTATTGCACCCCACTAAGCACCTTCAGGTAATACTAGATGCGGATCTCCTCGAAATTCGACACTGCGTATGCATACTCATGATAGAAGACGATCGACACCATAATGGCGAAGAATGCGGTAGAGAACACAACGGTCGATTGTACCGCATGTCAACCCATGAGTTCTACCCATCTCTACATTCGAAAGTCTCTAGGACTATATATATCCAACGTTACATGTTGTGTTTGCCATCGGTGGAATCCATTCCAAAGCAAAGGAGATAAGGATTGAACCATAAATGAAATTTTCTACCTTCCTCCCTTTGCTTTGTTCGATTTGCTCCTTTATATGAGATAGAACAGCTTCGGACCGATTGAATATTGTTGGCTCTAAGTACTCTAATGCATACGCATATACGATGCGGTCGCTACATGTAGTGTAACGGTGCCGACAAGTTTGAAGTGATGGTGAAAAGGATGGTTCTCAAAGGAAATTCACGACATCCGGATGTTTTCTTTTCCATTTTTGCCTAATTTCTACTGTGGACAGCAATATTTTGCACATGTATAATCCCTCACTATCTCTCCTCCAATCGTAGACCTGTGAGAGAAATGGGAAATCCTATCACTGACAAACTTGTGAAAATACACGTCCTCAACTATTATGGGAACACTTTATTCATATGTGAAATGCCTTTATCGTCGAATCCCATGCTCAAACCTAAGAACTCCAAAGAGTTCTATTTGTTTCCTCATTCCTAACAATTTGAAATACTTAGGTAGTCCATAATCTCTTAGGGCTCTTATAGTACCTGGATCATTCAAGGAAATCATATCTTGTTCTTCATGTTCTCTTTCCCTCCATTTAATCGTCATTATAATCGATAGAAACTTGAAATACAACCATAAGATCCATTCGATTCCATTCATTGAAAAAAACTAGGCAAATTTTGGGCACAACATGAAAACCAAAAAACTTGAGCTGTGCCCAATGCACTCCCTGGACGAGACGATTGGCATTGCGCATGCAAGTACCCTTCACTTGTGCACCTTATGCAACGCGATTTCGAAATTCGGGGTGTGTTGCCCTCATTTTAGGCGAAATTTACCCTAGGGTCCTTAAAACCCTAAAAATCTATAAAGAATGGAAATGAAATGAATACCAAAGGAAGAGGAGGTTCATGGTACTATTTGGGATCAAACGGTGATGAAATCTGTCCACGGAATCGGCCAACGATCAACCGGCCCCGAAGTTCGGGGGGGAAAAAATCAGGTTCGAGGCTCCAAAATGAAAATTGTAACTATGGAATGGTAAAAATGAATGAGTGAAACTACTTTTTATAGTCATTTAATTGTTTGCAAGTTAAATTTATTGCTATGACTCTGGTTTTATTATGCTTTTATCATGAAATAGGTATTTTTAATCCATTTGATGTTGTTTTGAACAAGAAATACAGGCGATGAATAGATTAGTCGTGCAAATTTATTCAAAGAATGACTTGACACACAAAGCATACTTTTTCTCATATTTTTTGAGCTTTGTTAAAAACGAAAAAGGATTTGAAGCGCACTTTTACCTATTTTTCGAGCTTCGATAACAGCGAAAAAGGAACCCCTAGAGTCTTCTTTAAACTCTTTCCGGACTCGATAATGTGAAAATATTGTCGAGCACTTGTCTTTTTCGATCTCGTTAAAGTAAATGAATTGATATCTACTCGAGTATAAGTTTAACCCTTTTGGTTGAGATGGATTATTTACGAAAAAGGAATACCTTGGTTAAACATGACAAAGAGGTTCTCTCAAATATTATTTTACACTTTTTTGGATACGAGTGACAAATTTACGAAAAATTACTTTTGGATTTCTCTTTCATCCTCTTTTTTAGACTCTCTAAATATGAAAAAGGACCGGGCTATCAACGTCATTCGCTCGTTAAAACATAAAATAGCGACGGGCTTGTCGATCATGGAAAGAATAAAGTTTCATTCTTCGCTAGACTCGTTAAATTATTAAATAGAAATACTTTATTCACTTGAGTTGAATTATAGATCAAGAAAATGTTATCCTCCTCAAGCTTGTTAAAAAATAAAAGTGTAGTCGACAAATAATAGGGAAAATTTGGAAAAATAAGCAAAAGTTTCTTTTTTGGTATGATGCGCTCTTGAACATGACACTTCTTTCACTCCATGTATGTTGTTTGGGTTAGATAATCATCTTGATGGCTGGTTCATTCACACCTTCACTTGATTTTAAGGTCAATGCTGCCAACTCATCACGGTGTCATCGATATGTTCGAGAGAAGTCATCCGGTGATTAAAAACTCATCCTTCGCAATACTCATAAACCTTCATTTTCATGACTATCATCCCTAAAAATTGCTATATCAAGTCATACCCTTGTCTGCGAAATCGGTAACTCCGGTTTGCAATAAGGTGACTTCCTATCAACAACAAATCAATATCCAAGAAGTTTACTTAGAAACATCAGATTCCAATACCATGAGGGCTTGTTACGAGCATCGACAAAATCCTCGCTTGGGACCTTTGGCCAAGAAATATTTTTGTTTGGAATTCGACATCAAATCATCATTCGAGGCCTTACGTGCCTCTTTGCGGTACCTTGAGGGCGATTGACATTAATGGTGATTCTCTCGCATTTCTTAATAGCTCATCATTGGCTGGTAATCAAACGATGTCTTTACATGTTTGACTACAAATCATATATTCGCATGGCTAGATTTGTGCACCGAATGATCGGTGAACGAGATAAAAGACCTGGATCTGGTTTCAGCCATCGGGCTGCAATTTTAGGATTTTTGTACACATCATCTGTATGGTGACCTTACATACAGATTTTTCATCCAAACATGGGCCTATAATACGTAGGCATGTCTACATACGGGCAACATTCAATGAAGACGACTTTGAATTATGTACATGTTATTAGATTATTTTATGTGTTGAACGTGGGAATTCCTACTCTCAGAATTATGATCAAAGAGGATATATCATGATGTAATGCATTTTAAGATTGAATCAAGTGACCACTCCGCTTCGTTTCCGGACTCATCACGGTGTAAAGCATCTCAATCAAATGTTCTTATTATTTGTATCTCATGCTTTAGGGGGAAATTGTTATAGGTCAACTTGGGCACCATTCCTGACCTAGTTAATGGGGCATCATCTACGGGACCAATGATCAAGGGTCTATCATTCCCTATCATTTCAGTTGCTACATGCTGCAAGACAAGAAATAAGACAAATCAAGCAAGACTTTCATCAAGCAAAGGTTTCCATGGTTTGAAGCTTATTATATAGCATATGAGAGCTCACCAGAAGGCTCTAAGGGGCCTAAGTGTGTTTCATATTTAGGTATCCCCATGCAAAGGTTTCTACGCAAAGCACTTCCTGACATTCACGGATGCGTTGGTCACATTGGGAGCGAAATTCTCATTGTTACCGGAATCTCCACTTGGCTAGTGCCTTCTAGAAAGTTCACATGTGTCAAGCTTCGGATCCAAGTGTCATTTGACATCTACATGACTAGAAAAAATGTCTTGACTATTATTGGAAAGTCATTGATTACAAAACAACCTACGATTCATCTATAAATTGATCACAAATCTAAGTGCTTAAGAGGAAGAATTTTTAGTAGAGAAATGCGGAGAATTTTCAATTGAGAGCTAGATTTTTGTAAGTTTCTTCTTTGGAGAGATTTATCTTGTGATGAGGCTTGAGAATGTTGCTAGAAGGTCACTACAAATTAGTCACTAGGTTGTAACCTCTCCTTCTATCATCAATAAAAGTCTTGCTTATTTTTCCCTATATGCATACGTATTGCCTTTGATTTTCTATATTGCAAAGATCTTGGTTGATGTGTATGGTTTATTCTTTCTTGATTTAGCTAACTAGCTTGAATAGATATCTATATTATTGTATCTTACGATGTTTCGAGTGTTCTTTCTTGCGGGGAAGCATTCGGCCACCACTTGAATTTGAAGTTGCAACGAAGCGATAGAAGGAGCCATTTGGAAGCGAGCGGAACAAGTAAGCCTCTAATCCTCTACGTGTTTCTATTATAAGTTGGGATAAATAGCCATATATTCTTTGTTGTTCTAGACTAGCACCTATCTAGGGAAGCGTGATTTATCTATAATTCACAATTACGGCCCAACGGGGAGCTATTTGTATCTCGGGGAAAGTATGCCAAGGATATTCGAGAGTTCCACATGGAGGTAAGCAAACCCATGGAGACCCGTCTTATAGGAAAGCGGAGAGGAGGATGCTACTTTAGGTGAGGTAGTGGATGCTACTATTTACGGGCAGTTTTTGGGTTCACTTATGTATTTGGTGAACATGCGACCGGACATATGTGTTATGCATTTAACTTGACTTAGTCAAGCTATGGTTAAGCCTACCAAGCTCTTTTGGAAGGTGGGGAAGCATGTGTTGAGATATCTACGAGGGCACTACAGAGTATGGATTATGGTACATATGGATAGAGGGAGTGAATCTTAAAGGCTTCAATGATGCAGTTAGGCAAGTAGTCCATCGGACAAGAAGAGCACATCGGGGGGGGCATCTTCATCATAGGATTTGTTAGTCATTGATAATTTTTTCTATTTTTAGATGACTAAATACTTGTCCTAGATTTCTAAAAACGATATTCATGAATATTGTGAGTTTTAGAAATCTCCTGCTTTCATTATCCTTATCACTATTTTGCTACTTTTCCATTCCCTGGTTAGCCTACCACTCCCTGAAGTCCCCTCATGGGCTCATGACACTCATATTTATCTATTTTCCACCCATAACCTTAGCACTTTGTTTTGTCTTTGCCTCACCCCTCCACTTGCCATCTAGGAATACCAATCGGCCTACTCTTTCCCATGTTCACCAAATGCCTCAAGCATTGATGGTCTCAAAACTATATCGGTAGGCTCTTTAGATAAATCAATTACATTGGATTTTGGATCTTGATACATCAATTTTTCAAAAAAACTACTGTTTGGCACTCCAGAAGACCGGGCCAAGTTTTCAGTTAAAGACCGAGTCAAAGAGCCTTCCACTAGGTCACTAGGGTTTCATGGGTAGTAGGGTTATCCTTGATGTTTTGAGCTACATTTTTCCTGTACGAGAAGTTGAATCAAATGTGGAAGAAGTTCGGCACCTATTTGTCCAAGATAGATCGAGAAAAATCTCGAGAAAGGTCACCTTATCAAGTTCAAGTTCTATAAAGGTAAATTGTTCATTTTGACATTTCTGCCGAGTGTCAAGGTGACTATCGACAAAAAATTGGTAATGTAAAGTGCTGCTCCTATTTAAATATATTCACGGCAAAAGGACGGGGAGTAGTTTATTTCCAACGAGAAATCAAATTTTTAAGCATGATTGTGCCGGCAATGTGCCAAACGAGAGCCAATGTAGCAAATCGCATGGATAGAGGCACACCGGTACAACCAAGCATGAATTGAAAATTTTTGAGAAATTATAAATGAAAAAAGGGGGAAAAGGTGAGGTGAACTAAACAGAAATGAATGAACTTGAAAGGGCTATAGAGAACTTAGAAGACAACACTAATGATTCTTCTAAAACGGCCAGGAAACCTAAGGTTTTGGAAATATAGGCTAGGGAGATGAAATGAAGATGATAGGCCTCCATGATGTGAGAAAATAGAAGGTTTGAAGGAAGTTTGTGGTAGGTGACTTTGAGTTTTTCCAAGGTAAAGTGTTTCACTACTTCAAAGGGAAAGAATGAAAAGAGTATCGGTATAAGGAAGGTCAAGCCTTAATTTTCGGTCATTTGCACTCAATGTTCAAAGGAATAAAAACACAAGGTTGAGTTTCGATATGGAAAGCCTAGTTGATCATGAGGTTGCTACTATATGAATAAATATGTCAAAAAACCAAGAACATCAAAAAGGGCTAAAATCGATTGTGTCATGGCACACTGCCAAATCGAAGTGGCCAAAAGAGGGAGATAGCATACATGATTGTGAAAGTTGTGGTACTTGTCAAAAATGGATTTATCATGCCTAGAGATAAATGAGAAGGATGAAAACAAGTTTCTCGGTCACCCCTCAAGAAAAAATGCAATTTTATCTCCAAGTTAAAATGGAGAAGTTTTAAGGATGCCACCATGCAAAAATTACCTAAAGTTGTGAAAATGATTGGAAGACATGAGCATGGCCAAAACACGAGTAAAAAATGTGACTCAAACAAAACATATGCAAAACATAGTGATAAAGGCACCAATAGGTCAAAGGAGGTCAAAGTTCACCATGTCGACGCTTTTGAAGAGTATGAAAAATGGTTGGAAAGGAAAAACATCACTTGAATTTTTCTTAAGTCACTTACTAAAAAATCTCAAAATGAAAAATCGGTGAAAGTGACCAAGGGAATAAAAACATTGAAAGTGGGTTCACAAGGGATAAATTTATTTTTCCTAAGACTATAAAGAGTCATATCACTCGGCTCATTATGCATATGCAAAGGGTAAAAATCCTTCAAAGAAAAAAATTTTGAGTTACAATGAGAATGCGGGTAGGGTTGCCCGGTGCTACCCATTCGTGTAAGTGCTACGCTTATAGCACCAAGCGCTATGCGTTCGGGGAGGTTTATCTATGTAAAAATAAGCGCGCTACGTGTTCAAGTGGGCACTACCCATTTGCCCGGGGAAACAACCCGACAAGCATAGGAAACGTTCAACGCTACGACGAGAGGAAGCCCAGCGGGCCCGGAATGTGCACGATGCGCACTCGGAGACGACGGACGCCTTGCGTGTGTAGGCAACGTACCCGGGAGGCCGACACCGTGGGTACGTTCGGGCGTATTGCCTAGGCCAAAATCCCTCCTCCATTTGCAAATTATCAAAAAACACAAAAGAGCACCTCCAAGGTTGCATCAAAGACTCTCAAAAGCATTGATATTTGGTAGGTAGAAGTTCTTTTCCTTATCCTCCAAGTGAATTTGATGATTGGATGATTAAAGGAATTAACCAAACCCTAATGAATAGAAACCTAAGTCCTCATGAAAAACACTATGTTTTTACCTCCAAACAAGAATTTAATCGATCGAAAGGTGTGAATTAGGGTAATTACGGTAAGTTGGAGTTAGTTCTTCATCTAAGCTCAAAGGAGATCAGTCATACACCTACACCTCCCTCTCACTCACTTGCAAAAAATTGCCTTTCACCATTATTCCATTTCACGCATCCTATCAAGTTTCACAAGCAAGCCTAGGGTTGTTTTTAAAGGCAACACTAATCACCATGTCGGAAGACAAGGGAGTGTGAGTAGTGAAGGAGGCCAACTTCCTATGAGGAAAAAGCACGAGAATTGGGAAGGCTAATATGTTCTAACCCCAAGACAACATGGGAAGCTTACTACCTCTCCCATGATTCTCACATGCTTTTCATAGGGTGTTTTCAACTTTTTGAAAAAGGTCAACAAAGTGCAAAGTCATCTGAGCTCACTAGGTTTTTTGTCCTCAACCTACACAATAAACAGAAGTAAATCTTGCGGGGGGTAGACTTTGAGATATTATCATATACCATTTCCCATGCTACGCCTACATGATGTTGGTGAAAAATTATTCAAGAAAAATTTGGACATGAGTTTCTATGGAGTCATTCCCTCAAAGCCTAGGTACAAAGAAGGCTGCAAAACTATTTTCCCTTTCTCACACTTGCTGGAGAGGTATGCACCCTTAATGAGGGTCATCATGAAATATTTTACATGTGAGGGGAGATACTCTAGGCTCTACTACTACCATATTAGATTACTCATGCATTTTACTAGGGTT
Organism: Pinus albicaulis; assembly: GCA_034641835.2. Classification (NCBI taxonomy): domain Eukaryota; kingdom Viridiplantae; phylum Streptophyta; class Pinopsida; order Pinales; family Pinaceae; genus Pinus; species Pinus albicaulis. The sequence continues at coordinate 823,024,407 of CM076575.1, forward strand.
AAAATGCTTCATTTACCCTACTACTTGTATAAGAGTATCAACAAGATGAATTTTTCTGTCTGAAGGAGGTGTTATTCCCAGCAAATTCAGATTTTGTTCCACCACTCCTTGATCAAGATGGTGGTGCTACATCAATTGGAGAAAAAAGGCATACCTTGGGAGGTGTTCATTGCTCATGAAATATTCAAAAGCCCATAGCCCCATCAACAACCAAATTTACCCTCATCATCTCATCCTCCTCCCTCTTCTCCTCCATCACCTCCTACTGATCATGCCTCATCACCTACACAAGTATCCTCTCCTCAAGAAAATATCCCTTCCTCAACTTCTCCTAATGCATCAAATCAAGAAGGAAGTGGCAGTGAACAAGCAAATGACCATGAGGGTGAGGGTGACATTGAATCAGACCAAACTGAAGATGAGGGTGATGATGAGTCAAGCCAACAAGAAGCAGAAAACATGGAAACAAAGGGAGAGGATAACAATGAAGAAAATGAGGAAGCTGACAATGGAAATGAATTAAGCAGTGATGAAGAAGAGGTAAAAAATGAAGCAGAAGACATGGAGGTGGATAATGATGAAGATGAGGCAAGTGAAAAAGAAACAGAGGATGATCCTAAGTACAACAGTGAAACTAAGAACCCTAATGACAGTCAAAACAATGAGTCTCCTATTCATGACAGAGATGAGGGAAAAGATGAAGAAAGCAACCAAAATGAAGATGAAAACAGTGAGGAAAATGAAGAGGCTGAAGATAGCATGGACACCAATGAAGCAAGCAACAATGAGGAAAAAAATAGTCATGATAGTCATGAAAAAAATGAAGGAAATGAAGAGGCTAATAATGAAAATGAAGATCACAGCAATGATGAGGCAAGAAGCTACAATGAGGAGCAAAATGAAAGTGCAGAAATTAGTGAAGAGGCTAAAAGTGAGAACGATGTTGAAGGCAAAGAGGTAAGCAACAGTCCAAGTGATGAAGGGGAAGACATGGAAACAAATTATGGTAAGCATGATGAAAAAACCAAAATAAGCAGAGTTGAGCCTTTTTCATTGGTATACCAAAGAGGGGAAAGGCATGTGTTTGCGGCCTCAAAATGCAAGGGGCCATTCCTTCCACATCCACTAAGCCACTAGATAAAGGAAAAGAAAAGGTAGAGGAGGAAGAAGAAGATCATCATGAGGTTGAGAGAGAGTTTGAAACCATTCAGATCGACAGTGATGAGGAAAATGAAGCAAGAATCTCAAACTTTCTCCTCCCAAACAAAAATTCCCAAATCAAATACCTTCAAGCAAATCTAGATAAGGCCAAGAGTGTGAATGATGTCCTTAAGATGGAGAACATGCAGATAGGGGCACAAATTGCCATTTATGAGGCTAGAGAAATCAAAGATCGGGAAGAAGCTCAAAGGGCACAGGTAAATCTAGAGGAATTCATGGGCACCTATGAGGAAAGTGAAGATGAACAAGGGTAGTCCAGGAGGAGACCAAGAACCATGGTTTTAAAGAAGGCCTTAGCAAAACAAAGAGAACAAGAATAATCCTTGGCAGAGCAGCTCCCTGTAAGTGAGTTTCTTTCCATGGAGACAAAAAATGATTGGGAGCCTTGATTAGAAAGAGAAAACATATAATTGGAGGCTAAATTGGAGAAAGCCAATAAAGATCTTGATTTCCAAAGGAAGATGACCAAGCATTATGCCCGGAGAAACCAAGTTGCAAGGGCTAAACTCAAAAAGGCCAATGCCAAAATACAAGCAATAAAAGGGGCAAAAGACCAAGAAAACCTTGGAATATTGGTTGAAGCTTCTCTACAGGGCTTTCAAACCCCATAAGGAAGACATACACCAATTTTGGGAAAATTCTGACAAATTTTGGATTTTTGCAAATTTTGAGGCCTCTAGGCATAACACCCTTGGCGCTACGCTTTCACCTCAGGAATCCTCAGGAGGAAAAATTTGCATTTTTGGAATCCTCACCTCAAGTACAACATGCTCACCAAATTTATTTCAGAGCATTTGGAGCATTTTCAGTCCCTCAAAAGGCTAACAAACACCTCTTTTTTCACCTTTCTGCCTCATTTTCAGGCCTGACACTGTGCCTAGAGAAGTTTTGGGGGATTTCCTTTTTGGACAGGTAATTGGAGCCCAATCAGAAAAAAAAATGAAATTTTTGGAAATTATACTCAGAAGGCTTTCCAACGGGCCATCACGGAGCCAATTCCAACATCGGGAAGGTCATCAAAACTTGGTTGCAAGTGGACTCAGTTTCTCCTGTGCAAGTGCTACGCGTTCAAACCTCACAGTGAATTTTTTGCCAAAAATTCAACAAAAGACAATCATTAATGACAAAATGATATTTTAGTGTTTTTTGAGGAAAATCACTCTAGGTGCTAGGAGTTATTTTTTCATTTATTTCATGAGATATTTTGTGTCTTGGGCCTTGCATGGTCTCTTGGGCATAAATGACATTTATCACTATTTTTGACATTTTAAAACCCTAGTTAGGGTTTTTTCCCTCCTTTGCTAGATAAATAGAGCATGAGGGCTTTGTTGTAAAAGTTGGAATTTGATGAATCTTGAGAGAAATATATGGTTTTTTGGAGATTGAAGAAGAAATTGGTGTTTTTGAGTTTCTGAATGGCTTGCTTTGATTGATGATGGAGAAGGCTTGCTTGCAGGATCCCTGAGCTTGGTTAATGGCGATGTGCTTCTATTTAGTTCTTTTTTTTATGTATCATGTTGTTTCATCCTTATATATTGCAGTAGGACAAAGGTTTTAGACTAAGAAATATTTTCCAAAGGCACCTTAGCTCTGTTTGTTCTTCACTGCCTCTATGTTTTCCTCTGCTAGGTCAGTTTAGAGAATTCTTAGTTGCTCTCTAGGCCCACCCAAGATTTTTTATCTCATGAATGGTTAAATACAATAGATATCAAATATTTTTTATGGCTAGGCCTGCTTGTTTGATGTCACTAAAACATTGTTCTTGAGATCTTTCTTTGAAGTACCACTAATTAGGTTTTGCTAAAGAGGCTATGTTTTGATCATACCCTTTGTCCATGCTTGAATAGTTGTTTTGGAGATATTTATGGCTATGATCAATTATGTTTAAGAGTTCCCTCTTTTTTTATTAAAGTTATATGTTTATCTTAAATGTTTTCTAACCTTGACGGTGAAATCACTAGAAGTTAAATGAGCTTCTCGCCTTCTATAGTTCACTGGATTGTTTGTCTTAAATGCTTATTTGCTTGAGTTTAATCAAAGATTTATTGGTGTGCCCTGTGTTATGATTAATTATTTATGCTAAATAGTGTTGAAGGCCCTTCTTTTTAAATTATTTGACAAAGGATTCTTAATTTCCTTTTTCCCTACTTTTCTCACAAACTTGACGTTCATTTCATCTCACACAACCCTTGAAAATCCATTTGACCATGCTAGATTTTCCCTGTGATGGTCCCTGATTCATTGTTGAACTTTCCAAGACTTTTATTGACTCCATAGCCCAACGACTTGAATATTTCCTCACTCCATCTATTCTACTTTATCATCTTACCTAACCAAAACAAACAAACAAACCCTACACTTAACAAATAGCCTAAAATTAAACCCTAAAAGCAAACAAGTTCACATCCTTTGCACAAAATAGAGAGAGTCCTCTCTGAGTCCGGGAAGGCTAGATCCTAGGACTCTAAAGACTGGTCTGATGTTACCCTATGCATTTATTATTACCAATCTGCCAAATCACAGGAGCCTAACATAATGGTGATCACAGTGGGACTATCTGAGTAAGTAACAAGCTTATACATCCTTAGAGAATTTAGAAGCCCTTATCAAACAATATCTATTGATTTATAACCACCTCATCACCTAATGGCGATCACGGTGGGACCTTTTGAGTTAGTGACAAACTAAGTATTCCTTAGATCTCAGAAAACCTACAAACATCCTTATATTGGCACTCATTTTTTTATGGTAGACAACAAGTACATCCTTAAAACATTAAGCATCCTCCACTTGGAAACTCCATTGGTCTTCAGTAGCCCTGTTGACCCCACTAATTCTTATAGAATCCCCTAGGAATGCATCAAACATTCCCGATCTTGCTGATGGTGGACAACATAGCTAAAATCATCCACCTGGCGAATTCAAAACTCTCAATAGACCTAATGACTCCACTGGTATAAGAACTCTAGACTGGTTGAAAATATTCAGTGACCCTTTCTGATTTACAAACATGGATCCAAGGATACAATGAAGATATTCCCCAATGGGTAGAGATTATATCCCTAGATTCCCACACAAAATGCCTCAGATAAATTGGATAAAAACCCTGCCTATATTTCAAGATGAAAAATTTGATGACCCCTTGTTACATCTCATCAAATTTCATATACATGTATGGAGGTTAAAGTTTGAATGGCATGAGGACTGCCTCATGAAAATGTTTGTGGCAAAATTAGAGGGTAAGGCAAGGGAATGGTATGAAGGTCTGAAACCAAGTAGTTTGTTTTCCTTAAAGGATATCCTCAAGGTGTTCTATGAGCATTATAAATAAAATTATCCATATCTATCATAAGTTGAAAATTTATGTGATCAATCCGAATACCTCATACAATACCTTGTGAACATTGATGAAGATTTTAGAAATTGGCATCCTGAAGACCTATTAGAGGAAATTCATGCATTTCATACTCAAGATAACTATCATGATAACCAAGAAGTGTTGATTGAAGATGAAATCCATCAAGAAGTAGGAGAAAATCCAAAATATTTCTCTGAAGACAAAAGTGATGATTCATCACCCCTACTAGATGAGGCTCAAGAAGACATTCAACCTCCGAATAAGTCTTCACTAAAGGAAGAGAACTGTTGTAGTCCTATCCAAAGAAAGAGAAAAATGCCTCCTCCTTTAACTGAAGAGGAAATAAATCAAATGCTAAACATGTAGCCAGTCTCTAAACCTTCATGTGAACGAAAAATTTATGTTCTTTCTCCTGCTAATCCCGTCTACCATAAGTCAGAAAGTGAACTTGTAGATCAATTCCAAGAAGAACAAACTGATAATCCAATATGTTTTATTGGCGACATTATTTATATTGATGATTTTCAAAAGTTTGATCAATTTGATGATGATGTTCTCCGAATAAAAGCTAACCTTGCAGAGCCATCATTAGTTGGTTTGTGGGAGGAAGATCTGCTTCATCAACTTGGAAACAATAGTCAACCAATACATACCATCTATGACACTGATGAGGAAAGCCTTGAAATTTTAGAAGTAAGTGAGGGATCTCTCACTCTTTTCTCTACTTCATTTCAATCCATCATAAATAAATTTCATATAATTGGAAATCAACAGTCTTTCAGTTTTGATGTTGAGGTTGAGGAGGATGATGAACTTCTTGAGAAAGTTGTCAATGAGAAGCCTTTTCCTGAAATGGTTGAGGAAATCATTTGGGACATGGAATCCTCCTTAACTCCAGATTTGCATCCACCAAGTTCCATTGAATTAAAAATTGCAGATGAATGCATAGAAATTGATAATCACATGAGGGTTGTTGCACTACCTTCTTGAGAAGATTTATTGTCCAAGAGTGCTCCTTCTCATCAATATGATGACCTTCACGCAGAATTCAACCCACTCTATCAAACCACATCAGGTTTGTTAGAGGACAACATTGCAATATATGATGAGTCTGACAGTGCAGATGATCATAAGGAAGAAGTGGAGTTTCTTTCCCAAAAGAGTCCCAAGTTCAGCCAAGTGGAGGAAGAAGTAGTCCTGGATCAAGCTTATTTCCCAAATCCTCTAAGCCAGGTATTATTCCAAGATCCTTTTGCTGCTTTCTTAGAGACATTTGAAGATGGAGTGAAACATGTTAGGAGCAGTTTGATACAAGGTTTAAAGAAAATTTTAGGCACTACTGTTCAAACATAAGTGAGGTGGGAGTGGCCTTTTGATTTTTTCAAAACACTCAAAGAGCTAAACCAAGATCCCTCATGGAATCATCTGCTTGATTAGTTGTATTGGAGAAGAGAGTTCACCAGATGAATGTATATAATGTATAGGTTAGATTAGGATAGATAGGCATGCAAATAAGCTCAACACTATGAGCATCTTTCTAGTTTTTAATTTTAGAATACTAATTTTGAAAAAAAAAAAAAAATATGAAAAAGAGGGCAAATGAAAAGAAAAGGTACAACCCCATACCCAAAAAAAGAGTTTTGCTAAAAGTGAGTAAGTCTAAATGCCACTACTTGTTTGGAAACAAGAGTCTTGTTCAGTCATCTAGCCTAATCATGGTTGAACATGTTTTGAATTTCTGTTGATAGGTTAGTAAAATAAGACTCGTCAAACCATTTAAGCTTGACTTGTCAGTAGGATAGATTAGGAAGAAAATATGCTGGTTCTAAATTCTCAAATCTGAACCAAAGAGAAAGAGAGGGATGCCTAAAAATTTCTAAATCACATCCCTCATGCCTTCTAGTTTTTTATTATGAAAAATAATGTCTGTGTGCAGCTTGTTCAAATGCCACAACCCATGGAAAATAATATTTCTTAATCCTGGTTTGATCATGTTTTGAATTTCATGTTAGTAGGTTAGAGAATAGAGTTTGTCAAACATATTAATCTTGACAAATGAGTAGACTAGGTAGAGAAAAAAGAGAGTTCATTAGCCTAATCTAAACTCTTGGAAGTGATAAGGGCACAAGTAGATAGTTTGTTTCGCTTTCAAAAAGAAAAAGAATTTCAAGGGTTTTGTCCAAGTGCACCTAGAAGAAGAAAAAATGTTAGGCCAAGTAAGATGGGTAGGTAGAACAGAGATTGAAGCAATCATGTTTGTTCATATTTTATGAGATCATAGCTTCAAAAGAACATCAAAAAATGAAGGAAGAGGGATCTGCCAAGTACAAGTAAGGTATCGATCTTCAAAACTCATAGATCCGAGCTCGAGGTTATGGACACCCTAAAAAGGAGATTCTCTCCCAAATGGAGCCACTATTACTCATCCATAATTTTTACTATTTGTATATGAATATATATTGGTCCCTGATTTCTAAAAACAAGATTCATGAATATTGTGAGTTTTAGAAATCTCACTGTCTTCATTATCCTTAAAACAAATTTTTCACTATCTTACTACTCTTCCATTCCCTGGTTGGACTACCTCTCCTAAAATACCCCTCATGGGCTCATGTCACTCATCTTTATCCTATTTTCCCACCCATAACCTCAACACTTTGTTTTGCCTCTTCCTAACCCCTCCACTTGCCATCTAGGATTACCAATCAGCCTACTCTTTCCCATCTTCACCAAATGCCTCAAACATTGATGATCTAAAAACTATCTCTATAGGCTCTTTAGATAAATCAATTACATTGGATTTTGGATCTTCAATACCTAAAATTTTCAAAAACTCTGTTTTTCACACTTGAAGACCCCAAGCGAAGATTTCAGTCAAAGACCAAGTCAAAAGAGCCTCCCACTAAGTCATTAGGGTTTCATAGGTTGTAGGGTTATCCTTGATGTTTTGAACTCTATTTTTCCTATGCTAGAAGCTGAATCAAATGTGAAAGAAGGTCAACACCTGTTTTCCAAAATAGATCAGAAAAATATCCAAGGAAGATCACCTTATCAAGTTCAATTTTTGTAAAGGTAAATTGTTCATTTTGACATTTCTGCAGGAGTGTCAAGGTGACTATTAGAAAAAATTGGGTAAGCTAAGAGGTTTGTTCCTATTTAAAGAAATTCACAGCGAAATGACAGGGAGAAGTTTATATCCAAGGAGAAATTAGGGTTTCTAAGCCTGATTGGTCTAGCAGTGTGCCAAACAAGGAGCCAATGCAGCAAATCACATGGATGGAGGCACACTAGTACAACCAAGCATGGATTGAAGATTTTTAGAAATCACAGATTAAAAAATGAAAAAGGTGAGGTGAAATGAACAAGAATGAATGAACTTGAAAGGGCTATACAGAGCTTAGAAGACAACACTAATGATATTTCTCAAGCATCCCAGAAACCTAAGGTTTTGGAAAGATAGGCAAGGGAGATGAAATGAAGATGATGGGCCTCCATGATGACAACATACAGAAGGTTTGAGGAGACTATTGAAGGTGACTTCCATGGTTTTCCAAGATAAAATGTTTCATTGCCTCAAAGGGAAAGGATGCAAAGAGTATCAGTATAAGGAAGTTCAAGCCTTCATTTTCAGTCATTTTTCACTCAATGATCAAAGGAATAAAGACATAGGTTTGAGTTTCAAGATGGAAAGACAAGCTGATCATGAGGTTGCTATTTTATAATTGAATGTGTCAAACTCCAAGAACATCATAAAGGGATGAATCAGTGTGTCATGGCACCTGCAAATCAGAAGTGGCCAAAGAGGAGGTAGCATACATGATTGTGAATACTATGGTACTTTTCAAAGATGGATTTATCATGCCTAGAGATCAATGAGAAAGATGAAAATAGGTTCCTCAGTCACCCATCAATCAAAAGGAAATTTAACCTCGAAGGTGAGAACAGAGAATTTTTAAAGGTGCTGCCACCGTGCAAGTGCCTAAGATTGTCAAAATGTTTTTAGCATGTTCCAAAGATCAGAGGGAAGAGAGTCATTTCAAGGTTTTCATGAAACCTATGGACTGAGAGTGATTAAAGGACATGAATAAACCAAAACATAGTTAAACAGGTGACTCAAACAAACATCTGCAGGACAAGGTGTTAAAAGCATCAATAAGCCAAATAAATTCAAAGTTCACCATGTCAGCAACCTAAAGAGCATCAAAGAAAAATGGTTAGAAGGAAAATACCATTTAAGTGTTTTTAAGTCGCCTACTGTAAAAGGTCAATAAGAATATCAGCAAAAGTGATAAAGAGACTAAAAACATTAGAAAGTGGGTCTACAAGGTTAAATTTATTTTCCTAAAATTATGTTTATGCGGTGGTGAGGTCACTTGCCTATGTTTCGCTTGCAAAAAGGGTAAAACCCTAGGGATAAAACTTCTCTCGAATTTTCAATAGTAACTGTAAGGCTACCTGGAAGACTATGTAATATTCCAAAATTTGCAAACAAGAAAATTGGAATATTAGATTTTGATGCTTTCACTTAGGAGAGGAATAAATGGGAAAGGATGCCCATGAATAATAAAATAGGAATAAATTCCACCTTATTAAGGAAGGAGATCACCTTAGGAGCTGGTTTTACACTTCCAAGTGTGAACAAGGGAAAATTAGAGGGAGACATAGTCAAGTTTGACTAAGTCAACATCCATTCTTGAGGAGGAAGAAACACTCAAGTAAACTAGCTCAATATGAACAAGGATCAGCCTAGACACACAGATGAGAACCGGATTGAAGATCCCTTAGTGTGAAAAGAGACATTGCAGGAGGATTAGTTCCAGTTGACCAAGTCAACAACGTTGCTACAAAGAGGAGGAAAGCTAGCTAGGGCAGTGCAGTTTTGAATGAGGAAGCTTCACTAGAAAGTCACCTCAACATTGTGTGGAGTCCAGGGTGAGGAGGCTCACCAAAGATAAAAAGGAAGGTATATCATCAAAGGGATTCATTCATATATTCAGCTATTTTGGTCCTGTGACTACTGGCATGCTTCAGCTGTTTAGCAGGAGTTGCTGCACTGTTTAGTGCAAAGAATTCTCGTGCGGGAATTCCATCCTCTCTTTGGATCAGCTTGCTTAAGGGATCAAGAGGGAAGGATTTGAGCTTCATTTCATCATTTTTCTTGGGGCCAGTCATCGACATTCATCCACAACACATTTACCTTCAGAAAACTACGTCTTTTATGCAAGGGCGGCAGTAGCAGTGTTGCACCCTTTGATTTTCTGCTAGTCTTTGAGGAGGAGGTGCTCATTTCCCTCTGGGAGTTCTAATAAGAGGGCCTAGGGCCATTTTATTGTATTATTCAGCTATTTCATGTCATATTAAGCCATGTATAATACAGAGATGCAGTAACTGCATTATTTTCTGCAGTGCTGCTTGTTATTCATGCATTTTTCCAGAAACCCTTGCCGGGTGTCTTTTTCTTGGTGTAAAAGAGGTTAAACCTCCATTCCTATGTTATTTGACTAATGAAAGCTCCATATCAGTCTCCTTTCATTATTTTCTACATAAACCCTCATTAGAATAACACATTTCTTGCTTCAGTATTTTCTGCATGAGCTAGACTATGGGGTTTGGGATTATTTGAGTTGCATTGACTTAGGGAGATCTGTTTATATGAGCTAGAGTGATTTTTTTTACCTCTAATTCTGCATGTGATTTTTATATCATGTCTTCTAAGGGATACAAGTCCTATTTCTCACTTGTACATTGTTATTTTCTGAAGATAGCTATTTTATGCTCTATATTGCTGCATTTCCCCACCCGAGAAGGAGAATATAGATCATATTTTTTCAGAGGTTCTTTCATCTACTGGTATGATGTTATTTGAAATATAATGAGATACTCTACATTTCCATGCTCATGGTTTTCTGAAGCTCCATATTGGTAATAACTCAAATTATTCCCAATAGTGTAGCTGTTCCCATTTTGGGATATTACAGTGGTATTAGAGTTGCCATCTTGGCTCAGCCTGTGGATTTCAGATCCAATAAGAAGATAAGAATAAGAGGAGAAAAAAATTATGGAGAGGATGAGCTTACTCTCATCCATTTTCATATCTAAGAAGAAAGAAGAAGAGAAATGCATTGAGACTCCAAGAGGGTTTCAAGGAGGAGAGAGTTCCAGTGAGAACTCTAGAAGGTTTCAAGAAGCCGAAGAAGATGCATGCACTTCCTGTTCTCATATAGGAAGTGAAGAAGCTTCATGATGTTGCAATGGGAGGTGATGGCAACCTTATGAGAGGATTATTTGACATTGACCATGTCATAGGATGGATTTATGAGTTGGCAGGAGCCTATCTGCATAGGCCAACAACGCTGTCACTTTGGAGCATGAGCTTGTTGATGGAGTGTTCCCAGGATCACTTCATATTTGATGCACTTGGTGGATGTGAGATTGGTAGAGTGGTGGATGGACTCATTGGCTATTGTGGTATGTTCTCCTTGATTGGGATTTTCAAGCATGAGAAGGAGGATTTTCATGCAGCATGTGGTTCATTCCTCTTCATATGGGTATGTCATGCCACTATGGAGGATTCATCTATGGATCTTGACACCATCTTGTCTTCATTACATGGTAAGAATTCCATTTTTGCATTTATTGATTGTACCACACAATATTTGCATGCTCTTACCATTTCTTTGCAATGCATTTCTCTTCAAAGGGGCAAGTTCTTCTTTAGGCTCCATGGCCCATTTTTGTTCAGCTATCATGATGGAGACAACCATCTACTGTATGATATGGGGCAAGTATGTGGTTACTTCTTGTGTGCTCAATTGACATATTCAGCCATCTACTATTTAATAGTGGGTGAGATGACTTATAAAACAAGCCATTTGTCAAGAGACAACCTGCCACATCGTTTTCTGAAGCTGCAGTGGGGAATATTGCGCTATGACCACTTGGGATACTGTTGGTACCTTCTAGCACCACATAAAACCTTTAGTCTTTCTCTCATTATGATGTTGATCATGTTCCTATTTTCTGATATTATTCTTACCTATATGAGGAGCATGATTGGAGGAGGAACACATGGAGTGGATGTGTTCTTGGGGGAGGAGCATCCCCACATTTTCTATATTGCATGCTCTAAGGGGAGCATGGGAAGGGACATGGCCTCTACATCAAGATCTTTTTTTCTTAACGAGGAGGGCCATGGGATGGATGGTATGCCATATGGTGGTAATTTCTTTTCCATCATGTATGAGATGGTTTGGGCCAACTTGATGCACATCGCTGGGAGAGGGACCTTTGGAGGTCTAGCTTCCCTCTTGCCACTTGAGGGCAACATGATGGCAGCCCAAGATCATAAAATTCTCTACACTTATCTTAAGTGGAGAGGAAGACAGCGTGGGATAGGCTCTCTTGCCTACCATATTTAGATTTTCAGCCCACCTATTCTGCATGAGCTCAAGGTGGAAGAGATCCTTCATGAGTTGCCAATCTGGAGGGTGACTCATTTTGCTTGGTTGATAGCTTGGGGGGAGGAGATTCAAAATTGGATGATGAATCCCAATTTTTATCAGCCCTCATGCTTCAAGAGGACCTTCAAACAACCCATTGTTGCTTCCATAGATGTTTTGCTGTCACATAATGTCAGCTATTTAGATAGCTTACACACTTGGGAGGAGCAACTTGGAGATATATTGATGATGCAACACCTTAATCCTTGGGATACTTTATCTTATGAGGGTGCTCCAGGGGAGAAGAGGATTCTCTTCAGTCCTATCCTTGCATTTTCTTGAGGACAAGCAACATTTGGGAGGGGATGACTGTAATATTCCAAAATTTGCAAACAAGCAAATTGGAATATTAGATTTTGATGCTTTCACCTAGGAGAGGAATAAATGGGAAAGGAGGCCCATGAATAATAAAATATGAATAAATTCCACCTTAGTAAGGAAGGAGATCACCTTAGGAGCTAGTTTTACACTTCCAAGTGTGAACAAGGGAAAATTAGATGGAGACATAGTCAAGTTTGACTAAGTCAACATCCATTCTTGAGGAGGAAGAAACACTCAAGTAAACTAGCTCAATGTGAACAAGGATCAGCCTAGACACACATATGAGAACTGGATTGAAGATCCCTTAGTGTGAAAAGTGGCATTGCAGGTGGATCAGTTTTAGTTGACCAAGTCAACAACACTGTTACAAAGAGGAGGGAAACTAGCTAGGGTAGCGCATCTTTGAAAGAGGAAGCTTCACTAGGAAGTCACCTCAACATTGTGTGGGGTCCAGGGTGAGGAGGCTCACCAAAGATAAAAAGGAAGGCATAGAATCAAAGGGATTCATTCATGTATTCATCTATTTTGGTCTTGTGACTACTTGCATGCTTCAGCTGTTTAGCCAGAGTTGCTGCACTGCTTAGTGCAAAGAATTCCCGTGCGGGAATTCCATCCTCTCTTTAGATTAGCTTGCTTAAGGGATCAAGGGGGAAGGATTTGAGCTTCATTTCAGAATTTGGCTTGGGGCCATTCATCCACATTCAGTCACAGCGCAATTCCCTTCAGAAAACTGTGTCTTTTATGCAGGGGCAGCAGCAACAGGGTTGCACCCTTTGATTTTATGCTAGTCTTTGAGGAGGAGGTGCTCATTCCCCTCCGGGAGTTCTATTAGAGAGGCCTTTGGCCATTTTTCTGTATTTTTAATCTATATTATTCCATATTCAGCGATTTATAATACGGAGATGCAGTAACTGCATTATTTTCTGCAGTGCCGCTTGTTATTCATGCATTTTGCCGAAAACCCTTGACGGGTGTCATTTTCTTGGTGTAAAAGAGGTTAAACCTCCATTTCTCTTTTGTTTTATTAATATAAGCTTCATATCAGTATTATTCCATTATTTTCTGCATAAACCCTAATTATAATAATGTATTCCTTGCTTCAGTAGTTGCTGCATGAGCTAGGCTATGGGGTTTGGGCTTATTTGAGCTGCATTGCCTTGGGGAGATCTGTTTATATGAGCTAGAGTGATTTGTTTCACCTATAATTCTACATGTGATTTTTATATCATGTATTCTAAGGGATCCAAGTCCCATTTCTCACTTTTATAGCGTTATTTTCTGAAGACAACTGTTTTATGCTCTATATTGCTGCATTTCCCACCGGGGAAGGAGAATGTAGATCATCTTGTTGCTAAGGTTCTTTCATCTATTGGTATGATGATATTACACATCTAATGAGCTGATCTACATTTCTATGCTCATGATTTGTTGAAGCTCCACATTGGTAATAACTCAAATTATTCCCAATAATGTAGTTGTTCCCATTTTGGGGATAATACACGCTACGCGTTCATGCAAGCGTTGTGCTTACAACACCTGGGCCAAGGCAAGTGCTCAAGAGGTTTCTTTATGTATAAATACACCGCACCGGCGTGTCTGTGTGAATGCGCTCGTGCGTTCATGCAGTGCTTACCTGCCGCCCTCTTAACTACCCGATGTTCAAAAAGATGTTCGCCGCCGCACCTGGGGAGCCCGACATGCCCAAAATATGTTCAAGTGCTATGGCCAGGAGGCCTTGCAGGTTTGTACATGTGCAGCACCGTGCCTAGGGAGGCCCGACACTGAGACAGTATTCAAAGCGCTACGCCTGTGGAAAAAAACCCTCCTCCACTTGCAAATTGCCAAAATAACCACAAAAGAGCACCTCCAAGCTGCATCCAAGGACCTGCAAAGAAGATAAAATTTGGTAGGTGCATGTTTTTCCCTCTCCTCCAGTGAAGTTCATGATTTTATGCTTAAGGGAATTGAATAAACCATAGTGACTAGAAACCCTAAGCCCTCATGACAAACACTCTCTTTTGACCTCCAAGCAAGAAATTATCATTCAAAAAAGGTGTCAATTAGGGTAATTATAGTGAGTTCAAGTTAACCCTTCATCAAAGCTAAAAGGGGAATCAGTCATAAACCCATACCATCTCACTCACTTACAAGAATTTCCTTTCACCATCATTTCATTTCACTCCTCCTACCAAGTTTCACAAGTAGGCCTAGGGTTGTTTAGAGGCAGCACTAATCACCATGTCAGGAGAATAAGGGAGTGTTAGCAGTGAAGGAGGCCAAGTTCCTATGAGGCAAAAGCACAAGGGTGGGAAGGTTAATAGGTTTGAACCCCAAGACACCGTGGAGCTTACTACCTCTCCCATGATTCTCACATGCTTTCAAAATGTAGGGTGTTTCCAGTTTTGTGAAAAGGTTCAACAAGTAAAAAATCACCCAGAGCTCACAAGGTTATTCATTCTCAACCTACATAAAAAACAATCAAGATTTGCAGGGGTGACATTTGAACTCTCATTAGATGCCATTTCTAGTGCTACAATTATACCTGATGTTGGTGAAAAATGGTTCAAAAGGGCAAAGTTGGACATGAGCTGCTATGAACCATTTATCAAGCCTAGGTACAAAGAAGGCTGCAAAAATATTTTCCCTTTCTCACACTTGCTGGAGAGGTATGCACCCTTAATGAGGGTCATCATGAAATATTTTACATGTGAGGGGAGATACTCTAGGCTCTACTCCTACCATATCAGATTACTCATGCATTTTACTAGGGTTAAAATGCTTCATTTACCCTACTACTTGTATAGGAGTATCGGCAAGATGTCTTCTGTTGTATGAAGGAGGAGTTATTCCCAGAAAATGTAGAGTTTGTTCCACCACTCCTTGATCAAGGTGGTGGTGCTACATCAGTTGGAGCAAAAAGGTGACCTTGGGAGGTGTTCATTGCTCATGAAATATTCACAAGCCCATAGCCCCATCATCAGACAGATTTACCCTCATCATCTCATCCTCCTCCCTCTTCTCCTCCATCACCTCCTACTGATCATGTCTCATCATCCACACAAGTAGCCTCTCCTTAAGAAAACCTCCCTTCCTCAGCCTCTCCCAATGCATCAGATGAAGAAGGAAGTGGAAGTGAAAAGGCAAGTGACCATGAGGGTGAGGGTGACAATGAATCAAACCAATATGAAGATGAGGGTGATGATGAGTCAAGCCAACAAGAATCAGAAAATATGGAAATAGATGGATATGATAGCAGTGAAGGAAATGAAGAAGCTGATAGTGGAAATGAATTAAGCAGTGATGAAGAAGAGGTCAGCAATGAAGCAGAAGACATGGAGGTAGATGATAATGAAGATGAGGCAAGTGAAAAATAAAAATATGATGACCCTAAGGACAACAGTGAGACTAAGAGCCCTAATAACAGTCAAAACAGTGAGGCTTGTAGTCATGATAGAGATGAGGGAAAGGATGAAGAGAGAAGCCAAAATGAAGATGATAACAATACAGAAAATGAAGAGGCTGAAGATAACATGGACACCAATGAAGCAAGCATCAGTGAGGAACATGACAGCAAGGAAAATGACTGTCATGAAAACAATGAAGAAAAGGAAGAGGCTGATAGTGAAAAGGAATATCACAACAATGATGAGGCAAGCAGCTACAATGAGGAAAAAAATGAAAGTGCAGAAATTAATGAAGAGGCTAAAAGTGAGGTTGATGTTCAAGGCAAAGAGGTAAGCCTCTGTTTCGTGAAGAATTTTAAAGGCCTTTTTCTCCCCTTCTAATTTCCCTCATTAACCCTCTAAATCTTCCCAAACCCTTTTTAAGCCTTCAAATATCCTTTGCTTGGTTTAATATTCTTATTTTCCCTTTATCGAATCCCTCTTTCAACCTCAAAAACCCTTTGTTTTGGCTAAAAAACCCATTTTCTACGTATCACAGGCTTAGCCCCTCTTGGCCCAGCCCCAAAAACCACTTCCCCATGTAACCCAGCGCCAATACCAGGCGCCAAAGCATAAGGTGCTTATCCCAATCAGACAAGCGGTCGGGAGCGCATTCCCGCGTTAAAAAAAAAACCCCGATGCGATGACGCTTTGTTCTATGGGTCTTGGGAGTGTTTTTCGTCGTCAATCTTATTAAGATATGATGGCCCGCATTTCCCCGCTCCAATCGCAATCACAACTTTCAAACGATGCCACCCTCCACCCTTTGTGATTGCGATCCTCTGACGTAATCTCCGCCGTCGATCTTACATAAAATCCAATGGCCCAGATCACGCCTCACCCCGCCCGTCGACTCCCCTTCTTCTCCCCTTCCGATCAATCTCCACTGTCGATTCACTTCTGATCCAATGGCTATCGCATAATCGCATCCCCGCTCCGATCGCAATCGCAAATTTCAAATCAAGCCACCTTTCGTCCCTCCTAATTGCAATCCTCCGACGCGATCGTAGCCGTCGATCTCCTCATGAGATCTGACGATCCTGAGTGAATCGCCCTCCCCCCCCATGGATTTTCTTAACAATTTTATTGGTTTTGTAGGTGCTAAAGGTTTGCAGCTGCGCTCTGTTCATTAGTCACAGACAGAGTTGTTCAGTGGCACATAATACCATTTCTAGAGCCATATTTTCTAGAGAGAGCATCTGGGAAGGTTGTTAAACGAAATATTTCATTAAAGGTCAAGTGTTTAACTCTACCAAACCATCTAGCACCATTGAAACTGCATTTTCACAGATAGAGACACTCACAGGAGCGGAAAAGTGTATCAGAAAAAGGTTAAAGGAATTAAAAAGCCTAAACGTTGAAGATTAAGAGGCTTAATACACAGTCAGCATGGTTGAATGCAAATCATTGGTCACAACAGTGCACAAGATATGTCAGCAGGACAGTCCTTTACTGAAAGAAGGACCAAAATCACTACTTCCCATTCTCCATTCTGCATCGAGCCCCAGCACAGCTATTAGTTTTGGTAGAAAGTCTCGAAGACCTGACAGTGCATTGATTACACCACATAAGATAAATCTGCATCAGTACATAAACATTTCGGGAAATCAACAAAAGGAGGCATGAACAGAGCTAATACAGGATTGAGTACAAAAGAGACAAAACAACGATTTCACCAGGGAAGTTACTAAAAATCGTCAGAGGAAGTAATTTGGAAGTATGGGAGTCCTCATAGCCCATCCTTCACTTAATTCACATCGAGAAGATACAATACCTCTCCAGATGTTTTTCTTCAAGAACACTCGTTGAGCCTCAAGATTGTGCTTTCTTTCATCTTACTTTACCTCATTTTCCTTTTTCCATTGTTATCCCAGACCCAATTGATCAATGAATTTATTTAAAATTACTTTTAGAATGATTAACATGACTGACTTGCTAAGTTTTGTGATTTTTGTCATTGTAATGCATTTTGACCGGAACTAGCTGCAGAATGCAGACATTCCATAGCTAACCGGCAATTCTGTAGCTGTCTTCATGTTTGGGTATGTTCTAGGTGGCCTCTCAAGAAAAACCACATATGGGTATATTCCACGTCATGTCTACATTGTTCGTTGCTCACCATGAAGGAAAAACCGAATTCTGGATATGGTTTTGGTACGTGGGAACTCATTTAAGGAAGTAGATTTCTAATAGGAATGTCTTAGTCTAGATGTCCTTTTCCTTTTTACGCTGCCACTTTAAGAGTCCTAGTATGATTTCGATAAGGAAAGACAATGATCCTCGAATTGTTGCAAGTCTTGTTATGTAAATTTTTTATAAAAACACTTGGGAAACCGAGAGATAGGCTAGATTTTGCTCTAGATTTTGCTTAGATTCTGTGCTACATTTCTGAAGACGCAGATTGCTCTGTTCAAGTTATTTCTCCTTTAATGAAGAAGACAATATTGTTTTGAAAGCGTTGATTTGATTTGGAGTTAGATTCCATCTGGTGGTAGAGGGCCCCTGCCTCCTGCACGGTTTTACTTTCGTAATTTAGATAAGTATCTTAGTTGTTTTTACGCTTTTGAAGTTTGAGTTCATAGTTAATTTCATTAGCCACTATAGTTATACTTGTTCTAAGAACTCTTCCAAAAGAAGAAACTCTTCCAAAAGATCATGATAATGAATGGGAAATGACTATAGTGTTGTAGGATTTAATTGTAATTTCTTTTGATTCACTATCACAGTTGAACTTATACTATGCAAACTCTTCCGAAAGAAGAAACTCTTCCAAAAAAATCCTTATGATGTCTAAGGCATGGCTGTGATAATGAATGTTTCAGTTGTTTGTTTTTCACTAAGTAACATAGCTGACCGTGCTCTTAAAACGCTCTTCCAAAATATCATAATGATGGGTAGGAGACAACTGTGATATCTTAGTTTTTAAATTGCTTTCAGTATTTATGTTTGCATTTGCACTGAATTGTACAGTCAGGATTGTTCTAAGAAACTCTTCCAAAATACCAATCATGATGAACAAAACAAGCTGTATAATCCCATAGATTAATGCATGATAACTTAGTTAGGATACTCCGGAGTCTAATTGCATTTAACTCATGCTCTGTTATTTTGTTTTGAGTTTGATAATGGCTTGTTAGTTCAGCACTGTTTTAGACTAGTGGCATCTTAAGTTCAGTTTTAGCTTAACTCATTGCATTTTCACTCCACATTTAGTTGTCATCCACTGCATATTAGATTACTTCAGTTGTTAAACTTAACTAAACAGCCTTCATTATTTACAAAACCTCTTCTTGTTCCAAATCTATAATTGATTCATAACCATATGAACAGAAGACAGTATCATTCCAAGGCCTGAGGTACTTTTGCAACTTCCTTTATCATCTCACAAACAAACTTTTCCTCAAAAGACTATTCTAAAAAATCTATAACCTTTGAGTGAAGTGTAGAGGTGTCAAACTCAATTGCAGAATAGAGTTAGGAGCTAGTCTTAGAGTAGAAGATCTTATGATGTCAACAATATTTTTCTCCAAACATGTTTCCACAAATCTTTAATCATGGATAAAATGTTGTCTCATTATAAGCTGATTGTTTAGTTGTTTAGTTAGGAGAATTTGTATACTTAGCTGACCATTTCTCAATCTCTTTCAAAATACCTTTGATAAAAGAATTGGACAAGTTAGGTTTATGTTTTGATTCATTTTCTAGAAGTCATTATCAAGCTTGGTATTCTGCTTAGTCATAGTTTAGATTTGATTCTGTTTCAGTATTTTCATTTTCATTTTTCATTTGTCATCAACCAATTAGGATTCACTCTGTTTTCAATCATTAGCTTCTTTCCACTAGCTCTCCAGTCATTTTCCTTGTGAACATAAAACTACCAAAAGACCAAAAACATCATAAATCATCACAAAAGACCAAAAACATCATAAAACACTAAAAAAAACGCATTAAGAGACAAACACCTAGGCACATACGGTGCACTTCACTTCAGCAGTTTACCAACCCTGGTTGACAATTAAATGAACTCAATTTAGGAGACTAGATTGAGACCAAACAAACACCCCGTGTGATTACCGTCACATAAACCTACAACCAAACGAGTCAGAGTTATTAAAACTATCCGTGACCATTGAAATGTCTAAGACATAGCATGGAGCATTCAAAACACCTTCTCCGATCTCTGATGTTCATTAAAACTATCCACGTTGGCATTTGTGATTTCTAAAGTAATACATATTGCTGCTTTGAAAGAGCTTTGAATTGATACGAAAAAGTGCGAAGATCCGTGTTTTACGGTGATGAAGGAGAATTTTGGATTCATCGAATCCACGAGCACAGTGTTGGGAGGGGAGAAGTACTTCTTATAGTCAATGTTATTTCCTATGTTTCCACTTTGTTCTATAATGCTTTGCCTACGGTAGGATAAAATGTTTAAGCCTGAGAGAAATGTATCTTAGAAGCACCTCTAACACATTTATCCTTCACTATTTATATGTTTTATGCTGCGGAATGTGAGGGGGTAGTCTAATAACCCTCTTTAAATTCAGTTTGTTTTACTTGAGAAATGGTTAATTCGGTTGTGTTAAAGGCTTGTTTAGGCATTCCCTCTCAATTTACCCTTGAATATTGTATATGGAGTCCGTCAATTTATCCGAATGTTGGCGAGTTTGATAGTCAAGCACAGTCTCAATCATACCCTCTTGTTCCTTATTTTTATCATTTTGATTGAAGGCCCTTATAATTGTAGTCCTAGATGTCTAAGGTGTTCCCTCTTCTTGGACTACAATTGTATGTCTTTGTTGGTTAAGCTCTCAAAGGTGAATTCATAGGAGGAAATAGGGTGTTCCTCGAATCCTACAACTCATTTAGAAGGTTTAATCTGCATTTCTCCTTTCTTTGAGTGTTCATATTGATTAAGTCCAAAGCAGTGAGCTTACTGGAGGAAATAGGGCGTTCCCCGAATCCTTTAAGTCATTGCGAAAAGGTTTAGTTTGTTGTTAACTCTTAGTCCTTAATGTCCATCCCATCTCACCTATATTATTCAATAGATCCTCGACCAAGTTAGATTTTCCCTTTGGTTTCCCTTCCTTCTCATTTAGAACTATTTATACTTCACATGAGTCCATTGCCCAATGGCTTGTAGATTCCCATGCTCTATCTATACCCCTTGAAACATATTTGTCCAACCAAACACAAACAAACAACCCTGAACCTCATAACTAGCCTAAAATCAATTTCTGAGCCTTTCAAGACACATTTTTATAAACATATTGAGAGATCCCTCTCTGAGACTAGGAGGGCTAGATCCTAGAGCTTTAAAGTTTGGTTTGTATGTTGCCTTGTCTTTTGGTAAGCCAATCTATCAAAACACAGGACACCAACATAATGGCGATCACGGTGGGACGTATTGAGTATATGATAGTCTAGCAAACTCTTTTAGACTCAGTAAGTCCTTAAATAACCATATAAACTCAGAAAAACCCAAAAAACACTTCCGATTGGCTTCATAATAAACATGGTGGTGGAACCATAATACACTTTACCTTCAGAAGAAGCTAAAGGATTTTCCACCTGGTGACTTCACAGTTCCTAAAATACCAAAAGA
Source organism: Pinus albicaulis (assembly GCA_034641835.2). Classification (NCBI taxonomy): domain Eukaryota; kingdom Viridiplantae; phylum Streptophyta; class Pinopsida; order Pinales; family Pinaceae; genus Pinus; species Pinus albicaulis. Next base: position 823,045,854 of record CM076575.1, read on the forward strand.
ATCCACTGGGAGACTGGTCGCATTACAACATCATCCCCATCAATGGAAGACTCCGAGCTAAGCCCCTTTGAAGAGTTTCATTGTGGAATATCAAATCTACTAGCTAAACTTAGAAGCAAGGACCTTCCAGAGGTTTTCCTTTCTAGCTCAAGATTCAATAACCAGCCTGAGCTGAAGCGAATTTTTCTAGAAGCGCTGGTTGAAAGGTATGAAGCTGAAATTGAAATATTAAATTCACAAGAGCAATCGTACCAATTCGGGGACCCGAGAGCCTTTTTGGAAAGTCTCCCTCCCCCTAAGAAAGAAGAGATTCCATTGCCTATTGAGGTACAAGAAGAGGATGATCGGGCTTCCAAGAGACACACTGAAGATGCAGTGGATGATGCAGTAATCAAAGCTGTCAAGGATACAGATAGCCTACCAGTCACGGGAGGCATAAAAGTAGAAAGTCTACATCATGTGTTCATTGATCCTGTGACAGAATATATGGAAGCCCTGATTGGCTCAAGTTCCATAGCATTAATCCTTTTCAGGGGCCATATGCATCAGGAGTGATCACCACTGATGGTGGCCTTGGTTTTGAAGATCCACGTTCAAAGTGCCCCATAAGTATTTCTGACAAGCAGTCAGATTCCTTCCGCATTTTTGTTACTACTGAACTAGCTGCACTGGCACTATTGTATAATATACCATAGAAGATATTTTCAAGGTAGAGTAGGGTAGGTAGGAAAAGCTCAATAAAGCTCAGTCTGTGAGAATTCAGTCATGTAGTTTTGAATTTCTGCAAATTTTTCAGTCTATGAGCAGTTTTGTCTTTATGTCATGGTCCATAGCAAGCCAGACAGTCTAATCTTGGCTTGACTGTTTTTCAATTTCTGTCTTAGAATATAGAGAATGAGAACCTGTCAGACTGTTTAATCCTGAAAGGTGTTAGATTAGGTAGAGAATTAAGAGTCCAACTATTTAATCTGGGCTCTTGGAAGAAATAAGGGTAGCATTAGATAGGTTTATTTTTCTGCTTGCAAAATAAATGTTGAACAAGAGTTTGCCAGTCCAAGTGCACTCAAAAGAAGAAAAAATTCTAGGACAGTAGGGATGGGTAGGTAGAAATGTTTTTTTGATGAATGACAGTTTTCAGGGTGCTGCTAAGGTTATCAGATCAAAAGAAAAACTGCTGCCCAATGAAAAGGCACTGGTCTGATAAATATAGAGATTACTGAGGTTCTGGACACCTTAAGAGCTAGCTGTCCTCCCCATGTGGAGCCACTGTTAGCCACCTATAAATTTCGACATAGCAAACAAGTGGCTAAATATATTTTGAGTCCTTAAGAGAAACATTTCCCTTGAAAATCTTTCATTCTTGAAGCCTCCTTGTGCCTTGTCCTTTGATAAATCCTCACCGCCGTTTCTAGTTTAAAAGCCTCTTTGTTTCTGTGAAGAATTCCCAGAATGGCCTTTTTCTCCCCTTCTAATTTCCCTCATTAACCCTCTAAATATTCCCAAAACCTTTTTCAAGCCTTGAAATATCCTTTTCTTGGTTTAATAGTCCCATTTTCCCTCTATCGAATCCCTCTTTCAACCTCAAAAACCCTTTGTTTTGGCTAGAAAACCCATTTTCTACATATCACAGGCTTAGCCCCTCTTGGCCCAGCCCCAAAAACCACTTCCCCATGTAACCCAATGCCAAGACCAGGTGCCAAAGCATAAGGTGCTTATCGCAATCAGACAAGCGGTCGGGAGCACATTCCTGTGTTAAAACAAAAACCCCGATGCGATGACGTTTTGTTCTATGGGTCTCAGAAGTGTTTTCTGCCATTGATCTTATTAAGATATGACGGCCCGCGTTTCCATGCTCTAATCGCAATCACAACTTTCAAACGATGCCACCCTCTGCCCTTTGCGATTGCGATCCTTCGATGTAATCTCTGCCGTCGATCTCACATAAAATCCAACGGCCCAGATCACGCCTCACCCCGCCCGTTGGCTCCCCTTCTGATCAATATTCACCGTTGATTCACTTCTGATCCAATGGCTATCGCATAATCACATCCCTGCTCTAATCGCAATCGCAAATTTCAAATCAAGCCACCTTTCGTCCCTCCCGATTGCAATCCTCCGACGCGATCATAGTCGTCGATCTCCTCCCGAGATTCGACGATCCTGAGTGAATCGCCATCCCCCCCATGGATTTTCTTAACGATTTTATTGGTTTTGCAGGTGTTAAAGGTTTGCGGTTGTGCTCTATTCATTAGCCACAGACAGAGTTGTTCAGTGGCGCAGAATACCATTTCCAGAGCCAGATTTTGTAGAGAGAACATCTGGGAAGGTTGTCAAACGAAATATTTCATTAAAAGTCCAGTGTTTAACTCTACCAAACCATCCAGCACCATTGAAACTGCATTTTCACAGACAGAGACACTCACAGGAGCGACAAAGTGTATCAGAAAAAGGTTAAAGGAGTTAAAAGCCTAAACGTTAAAGATTAAGAGGCTTAATCCACAGTCAGCACAGTTGAATACAAATCGTTGGTCATGGCAGTGCACAAGATATGTCAGCAGGACAATCCTTTTACTAAAGGAAGGACCAAGATCACTACTGCCCATTCTCCAGTCTGCGTTAAGCCCCAACACAGTTATTATTTTGGCAGAAAGTCTCGAAGACCTGACATTGCATTAATTACACAGCATAGAAAAATCAACATCAGTACATAAACATTTCGAGCAATCAGCAAAAAGAAGCGTGAACAGAGCTAATACATGATTAAGTACAAAAGAGATAGAACAACTGTTTCACTAGGGAAGTTACTACAGATTGTCAGCGACAGTTATTTGGAAGTATGTGAGTCCTCATAGCCCATCCTTCACTTAATTCACATCGAGAAGATAACAGTACCTCTTCAGACTATGTCTTTCTCAAGAACATCCCGCTGGTGATTGCTGTCATATCAAAATAGCCTCAAACGAGCTAGAGAGTTATTGGTCCTGTCCAAAATTCAATGAAATGTTTAAGACACAGCATGGAGCATTCAAAACACCTTCTCTGATCTTCGATGTTCATTAAAACTATCCTCACCTAATTTCCTCATTTTTCCCTATAAAGACTCTTCAAAGTCTCATTGTAAAAGGTTGGCTTTTGTGATTTCTAAAGTAATACATATTGCTGCTTTGAAGAAGCTTTGGCATTCTGAAAGAGTGTGAATATATGTGTTTTTCTGTTGATGAAGGAGGCTAGACCATCGGATCCCTGAGCCTGGTTTGGTGAAGTTCTTCTTATAGTCAATGTTATTTCCCATGTTTCCACTTTGTTCCATCATGCTTTGCCGACAGTAGGATAAAAATTTTAGGCAGAGAAATGTATCTTAGAAGCACCTCTGACCTATTTATCCTTCACTGTTTATATGTTTTCTGCTACTGAATGTGACAGGGTAGTCTAATAGCTCTTTTTATATTTAGTTTTTTTAAACTTCAGAAGTGGTTATTTCGGTTGTGTTAAAGATTGTTTAGGTGTTCCCTCTTTCATTACCACTGAATATCGTATCTGGAGTCTACCTTTGATTATTAATGCTGGCAGTCTGACAGTGAGGTTTTGTCTCAATCATACACCCTGTTCCTTATTGTTATCATTGTGTTGAAGGCCCCTATAATTGTAGTCCTAGATGTCTAAGGCGTTCCCTCTTCTTGGACTGCAATCGTATGTCTTTGTTGTTTAAGCTCTCTAAGGTGAACATGTAGGAGGAAATAGGGCGTTCCCCGAATATTATAATTCATTTAGAAGTTTTAATCTGCATTTCTCCTTTCTTTGAGTGTTCATATTTATTAAGTCCAAAGCAGTGAGCTTACTGGAGGAAATAGGGCATTCCCAAAATCCTTTAAGTCATTGCGAAAAGGTTTAGTTTGTTGTTCACTCTTAGTCCTTAATGTCCATCCCATCTCACCTATATTATTCAACAGATCCTCGACCAAGTTAGATTTTCCCTTTGGTTTCTCTTCCTTCTTAGTCAGAACTATTTGGACTTCACATGACTCCATTGCCCAATGGCTTGTAGATTCCCATGCTCTATCTATACCACTTGAAACATATTTGTCCAACCAAACACAAAAAAACAACCCTGAACCTCATAACTAGCCTAAAATCAATTTTTGAGCCTTTCAAGACACATTTTTATAAACATATTGAGAGATCCCTCTCTGAGATTAGAAGGGCTAGATCCTAGAGCTCTAAAGTTTGGTTTGTATGTTGCCTTGTCTTTTGGTAAGCCAATCTATGTGGGTAAAACATATGACCCCAACATCAGAGAATGGCAAAGAAAAGATAGTGGAAGAAGAATTATATCAACATGAGGTTGAGATAGAGTTTCAAATCATTCATATTGATAGTGACAAGGAAAAATGAAGCAAGGATCTCAAACTTTCTATAAAAAAAAAAAAAAAAAAAAAAGGCCCAAATTGAAGACCTTCAAGCAAATCTATATAGGGCCAAGAGTGTGAATGATGTCCTTGAGATGGAGAATAAGTAGCTAGGGGCACAAATTTCCATTTATGAGGCTAGAGCAATCAGAGCCTAGAAAGAAGCTCAAAGGGCACAGGTAAAGCTAGAAGAATTCATGGGCACCTATGAGGAAAGTGAAGATGAAGAAGGAGAGTCTAGGAGGAAACCAAGAACCATGGGTTTAAAGAAGGCCTTGACAAAACAAAGAGAACAAGAATTAGCCTTGGCAGAGTAGCTCCTTCTAAGTGAGTTGCTTGCCATGGAGATAGAACATGATCGAGAGCCTTGGTTAGAAAGAGAAAAAATACACTTGGAGGCTAAATTGGAGAAAGCTAATAAAGATCTTGATCTCCAAAGGAAGATGACCAAGCATTATGCTCGGAGAAACAAAATTGTAAGGGCTAATATTAAAAAGGACCATGCCAAAATACAAAAAATACACTAAGAACTCAACACGGAAAAATACAAATAAAACCTTGGAATCTTGGCAAATTTTGGAAAATTTTGACTAAAATTTTGCCTCTAAGTGTAGCACCCTTGGCGCTACGCTTTCTGCATAGGAATCCTCAAGAGGAAAAAGAATTTCACGGAATCCTCACACAAGTACAGCATGCTTACCAAATTTGAGGAGCATTTGGAGCATTTTGGTCCGTCGAATGGCTAAAAAACACCTCATTTTCACCCTTTACGCCTCATTTTGAGGTGTGGCACTTTGCGCCTAGAAAGTTTTGGGAGATTTAATTTTCGGATGGGTAAATATATTCCAATCAGAAAAACAAAGGAATTTTTTAAAATTAGACTCAGCAGGCTTTCCAACTGGCCATCACAGAGCGAATTCCGACATCGGGAAGGTCATAAAAACTTGGCTGCAAGTGGACCCAGTTTCTCCTGTGCAGGTGCTACGCATTCAGACCTCACTGTGCTTTTTTGGCCAAAAATTCAACAAAAGACACTCATTAATGGAAAAATGATATTTTAGTTTTTTTTGAGGCAAATCACTCTAAATTTAGGTGCTAGGAGTTAGTTTTTTTCATTTATTTAATGAGATATTTTCTGCCTTGGGCCTTGCATGGTCTCTTGGGCATAAATGACATTTATGACTATTTTTGACATTTTCAAACCCAAGTTAGGGTTTTTCCATCCTTTTCTAGATAAATAGAGCATGAGTGATTTTTTGTAAAAGTTGGCATTTGATGAATATTGAGAGAAATATATGGTTTTTGGGAGATTGAAGAAGAAATTGGTGTTGTGGTGTTTGTGAATGGCTTGCTTTGATTGATGATGGAGAAGGCTTGCTTGCAGGATCCCTGAGCTTGGTTAATGTTGATGTGCTTCTATTAAGTTCTTGTTTTCTTATGTATCATGTTGTTTCATATTTCTATATTGCAGTAGGACAAAGTTTTTAGACTAAGAATTTTTTTTCAAATGCACCTTAGCTCTGTTTGTTCTTCACTGCCTCTATGTTTTCCTTTGCTAGGTCAGTTTAGAGAATTCTTAGTCTCTTTCTAGGCCCACCCAAGATTTTTTATCTAATGAATGGTTCAATACAGTAGATATCAAAGATTTTTTATGGTTAGCCCTACTTGTTTGATGTCACTAAAACATTGTTTTTGAGATATTTATTTGAAGTACCACTAATTAGGTTTTGCCAAAGAGGCTATGTTTCAATCATACCCTTTGTCCATGCTTGAATAGTTGTTTTGGAGATCTTTATGGCTATGATCAATGATGTTTAGGAGTTCCCTCTTCTTTGATTAAAGTTATATGTTTATCTTAAATGTTTTCTAACCTTGAAGGTGAAATCACTAGAATTTAAATGAGTTTCTCGCCTTCTATAGTTCACTGGGTTGTTTGTCTTAAATTCTTATTTTCTTGAATTTAATCAAAGAGTTATTGGTGTGACCTATATTATGATTACTTATTTATGCTAAATAGTGTTGAAGGCCCTTCTTGTTAAAGTATTTGACAAAGGATTCTTAATTTCCCTCTGCCCTACTTTTTTCACAAACTTGATGTTCATTTCATCTCACACAAACCTTGAAAATCCATTTGACCATGCTAGATTTGCCTTGTGATGGTCCCTGATTCATTGTTGAACATTCCAAGACTTTTATTGACACCATAGCCCAATGACTTGAAGATTTCCTCACTCCATCTATTCTACTTGATCATCTTCCCCAACCAAAAAAAAAAAAACAAACCCTACACTTAACAACTAGCCTAAAATAAAACCCTAAAAGCAAACAAGTTCACATCCTTTACACAAAATAGAGAGAGCCCTCTCTGAGTCCAGGAAAGCTAGGTCCTAGGACTCCGAAGACTGATCTAATGTTACCCTGTGCATTTGGTCTTACCAATTTTCCAAATCACATGAACCTAACACCACTATCAAATAAAGTGTTGATTTTTGTATGTTTTGAGAAAACTCTTACTTGAAACAACTCTATTCTTGTTTCTTCACTTGGAGTGTTACTGTGAAAATTTGATGAACTAGTACTTGTTATGGATTCTTTTCCCTTTGTGACCATGGATGCAATTTTTTTCTTATCACCTGAGTCAAATCTAAGATCCTATTGTGTGGTAGCGATTGTATTTTGTTTCCCCTTGTTGTTGAATTTCTTATGCCTCAATTCTAAATGAAGCTTCCAATAGTGGGCTTCATCATAAACCTCTTTGGAACATTTTTTACATGTGTTTTTCTCCCCTTCATTTTTTATGGATGAAATTTTCTTTTGTTTTCCTTTGAAACCCTTTTCTTTTTCACCACCCTTAAATGGTTTCTTTTTACCCTCTTCTGATACATTTTCCCCTCTTGCCTCAAGGTGTGTAGCTTGCACATAGATCTCATCTATAGTAGTGGGATTAAACCTGAGGATGGTATGTTTAATGTAACTATGTAAACCCCCTATATATTTCAAAAAGGTATCTTGAGAATGCAAATCAACACCTAATATAAGAGCTCTTTTTTTAAATTATTGAGTGTAATATTGCACACTTTGACCTTTCAATTGTCTAAATTTTTTCTAGTTCATAATGGATTCTTGCATGTAAGATAGAGGGTAAAATGCACTTTTAATGGAAACAATGAAATTAGATCAAGAAAGTGAGATCTTACCATTGTCTTTTAATCTCATCTTGTGTTCTTGCTTCCCTCCAAACAAGTGCTACACCCTCCATTCTCAAGGAAGCCAATTGAATCTTTATGCCATCCTCCTGAAGGTTTTGAATTCTGCAATAAACCTCCAACTAAAAAATCCAATTATCCAACTTCTCTACATTCAATTCACCATTATAAATTGGTAGCTAAAATATAACATCAAGTTTAAGTAAGGGCGATTTACTAGTTGCTTTTGAAGTATGTGTATGAACAGGTGGAAGGGTTGTGGTAGTGGAAGATGATGAAGAGGAAGGTGAAGATGGTGGTGAGGATGATGGTGGATTGGATGGTTTTTTATTACCATATTCATGAAATCCTCTTCCTGGAGAACACTATCCTCTATGATGCCTTGAAATTTCTCCTTGCATCCTTAAATTCCTCTCCTCGTAGAGGACCTTTACCATATTTGTCATATCAAAAAATTCCTTTTTGAATGCTCTCTCCTCTTCTATCATAGTGGGTTCTCCTTCATGATAAATTCTCACTGAAGACTCAATTTAAATTTTAGGATGTGCTGGTGTTGAAGAGTTTGGTAGCCTTTCCCTTCTTCCTCTTGAGTCAACTGCAAGGCTTTCAACCAAATTCCCTTCTCCTCTTTTGAGTTTTAACCTTGTAAGCATGACACAAACTTGCAAACAATTAGATCCCTTCTTGCATAGAAAACCTAAATATCTTAGTACCAAAATGATATGATTAAGGTATGTTAGTAATGTTGTGCTAATTCCTCTTTCATATTTTGAAACAAATGTTTTACATGTGCTTAAGGGTTCAAGTTCTCTTGCAAGTTACTGAGTCTCATGAGTGATTTTTATGTTAATTTTATGAACAATTTAACATAAAACAAAGACTGAAAAATTAGAAATAAAAATTACAGTACATAACCACACACAAAATCCATAGAGGGATTTCATGAAGGAGTTCACCCCTCTTGGGCTACATCTCCTTGGTCCAACTTCCATGACTTGGGCCTCTATATTATGCTCAGATTTGCAAATTGATGTGTTTGCAATGTTTTTCTGCTCCTGAAACCTATTTCATTGAGTCTATAACAAAAGTTTTACACTTCCGTGAGGAGGACACATGGCGACCCCAAGTTGAGACACGTGCCTCCTCCTCATTTGCCTTCTAACAACCACTAAAAACTTGCCAACACACAAAAAAGACACACCAACCAAACTATGCCACTTGGCATCAAATCATTCACCGGAGAGATTGGTTGACCAACATGTTGACCTACCCAGGTAGCATGCCACGTCAGCAGTAGGGACTGCTGGCTGGGCTCCCTGTTGGCATAATTTTTTGCCAAATTTTCCTATTTAGGAAAATGGGCAGAACTCGTTTATGAAGTCATACGAAGTCCAATTCGCATGAAACAATTTGCGTCAGATTCAAAATGACGAACACTACACAATCATTCATGTTTTGTGTCATTATGAGAACTTTTATTTTTGAGCATAATTCTCAGAACCTTGTCCTTTTTTTTGCTCTAAGTGCCGAAATTCCTTTGCTTGAGCATATTCTGTGGATGGAAGTTTTAGTTTCTTTATGAGTGTTCCAATGTTTGCATTTTTTCTCTTTACAATATCTTCGAATGCCTTTACATATTTGGAATCATATCCCTGCTTTATTACCAAATCCTCCAGATATTTGATTTTTGTGTCTTTGGCCAATGAGGATATCTTTTTAAGTTTCAACTGAGATTGTATATTGTTGAGTAGTACCTGGAATTTTGAAGCTATCATAACAATGTTTGCCAATGTTGAGCATAACATTTCATCTGTTTGTTTATGCATATCCATTTGATCAAAGGGGTGAACTTGATCAACATCAAAGGTGAAGATATTATTCTTATAATCATCTACTTTCTTGGGAAAAGGAACTGCTACTTGAAGGAAAGAAATCTACATTTTTCCTTTTTCTATGTCAAAAGCTGAAAGAAGCGTATGTTGAGAAGTTGTTGTTGTTGGGAAAAATACTGAGAGGGGGGGTGAATCAGTGTTTAGAATAAATTCAACCTTTTCTTTGAGCAGATTTCCATACGTGGTTTTTATGAACTGAACTAGTGTATATATGTGGAAATATAGAAGGAAACTAGTGTATACTGATTTACCTTTCAGATTTAGAGAATTTCTCAAGAACAGTCTTTTAAACAGATTTATCAGTTATGAATAAGGCTAGATAATTAGAAGTTATGAGCAGTAATCAACAGTATAAAGCATCACACACATGAACACCAATATTTAAGGCGGAAACCCAATTCAAGAGAAAACCACCATTGCTATCGTCTCTGTCTTCAATCTTTATTATATAGAAATTTTTTTACAACATAGTACTGATGCAGACTTATACCAGTACGCAAGCTTCTACCTGCAGAAGGCTGCAACCTTCTCTTGTTTTCCAGTTGCAACTGGAAGGGAGATCCAACCCCCTGATCTCGTTTACCAGCCTCTCCTGGAAGGGAGCTTTGACCCCCTAATTTCAACACCGACTTCTATTGGCTGAAAGCTTCTACTTCAACCTTCAGACCCACTGCAGACCATGTTTCATCATTTTTCATACTAGATCAAACAGCTTCAACACAACCGTTCACTTCACATCAACAAACATACTTTGCCCAATACTTTAAATAGAACTGTGAGGCCACTGTAACCAGAATATCAGAAATAACCCAGACTTCAGAATAGATATGCAGATACAATCTCAACCCTGAACATTCATTAATTCAAATAGCATACACTACTTTTCTTTATTGAATCCGCGTACATATGCGCTTTCCTGCACACCAAACCGCGTATACTTCTGTGTATTTTATTCTTCAGAAACCCTAACTGCCATATGCGCTTTTCATGAAGAGAACCTGCGTATATACACGCTTTTTATGAAACCAACTAGCGTATAGATCTGTAAAAATAAATTTTGTAGAACAGACTAGATCTATAAAACTTACCCAGATTTATTCTTTTTCTTCAGCAGACTTGCGCCAGTTCTTCATGATTTTGTCAGTCGATCAAACTAGAGATTCATTATCGTTAGATATAGATATCTTGAAACATCGTTATATCCATGGGTGCAGCATAGATTCAAATCTATCAATTAAGAACAGAGTTCTTCCATGTAGATATTCCTTAGAGAAATTTATTCATCAAAAACCCTTACACTTGCACACCTTGCACTATGATCTTCTTCTCCTTAAGTAGATTTAGCTTTTACCAATACCATAAGCCAAAACCACACAACAACGATGTTATTCTTGGACGGAATCAAATAAACCATACAACGCTCAATACTGTGTGCCAAAACCGTGGTAATGCCCCTTAGTATTATAATTTTGGAGTGCAAAAGGGCATACACGACTTGGGACGTACTTATCTGCATGCATACGTGACTTGGACTTTACAAAATCGCATATAAATTGTGACATAGTATATTTATCATTTCTCTGGCACTTACTGGAAGTATTTTCTCTGTCACATCTGAACTGAACTGTAGATACATCATTCTTACATCTTTAACACATAGTTTGCTATCCAAAGACAACTCATCAAGTCAGTTTCCATCAAGGAAAACTTCATCAAGTAGGTTCCATCAAGTAGGTTGCCATCAAGGAAAACACATTGCATCATATTTCCAACAGATGTTTTCTTCCAAAATTGTGCATAAGTAGTAGCCTTAATAATTTCATTCCTTTTCTTGATATCTTTGTACTTAGCAAAAATATTTGGTTCAACTTGGTCATGAACCAACTATGTTATTTGAATAGTATCTAGAGGGGTTTGGGAGGCTGAGGAGGATGGATATTCTCTGAAAATATCCTCAGCCCTTGGGAAAGTTGTAGCATAGGTTCTTGTTAGACCGTTCTTCTGCTTCTTTTTGTAGATTTGAAATTCTTTTGCTGAAATATTTGTGAATGGAGGAGAGACATTATATCTTGATATTTTATTTTGTTTCTCTTGAGGAAATGGACTTTGTGAAGTTGTTGTAGATAATACCTACTCTTCTACATCTTGTAGAGTGTTTTGTTCCCATTTCTCTTGATTCATGAATTTATCTATCTCTGGTCTTGGAGTGTGAGTGTAGGGAGTATTTTTTTGTTCTAATATTAGCTTGGAAATGATACCAAAGGGGTCATATGACCTATTTAAACTGAGCTTAAAATTCATTTTCTTCAATAGTAAGTCAACGTCCTTGCCTCCTACCTTGGTATTGCAAATTAATGATCCAATATGTGTTTTTATTTTGAATTGAGACTTATTCTTTGTTGTCACAAAATGGATATCATCCATATTGATCATATGTCTTATATATTATAATGAGAATATGCTTACATGGAAAAATTTTGACAACCTCTATGGGGGAAATTCACACCCATACACCCTTATTTCTGTGTAGTTCTGGTACAAGTACTATTCCCCTATCTTCGTTTGCTCATTAAGGTGAAAATATATTCTTATCTCTCGCCCTATTCTTGGTTGAATATAATTGTTCAACAAGAAAGTAGATGTGTATAGGAACTGTTCAACAAAATCACTGTAGGTGAATTCAATGGTGTGTTCCTTCACTAGGGAAGTCTAATGAATCACTCATTGAGCTTCTCCTTGTTCATCTAACCTCTGTAATGAAAAAGGAAACCTTTTTCCTTGATAAAACACAAATAAATAGACGAATAATGAGGAATATTTGAAACTTCCTTCTATAGAAAATTTTAACAATTGTTCGTTGGTCACATTAGCAAGGAATTCACTATAACTAAATAGAATGGAAGGCTTCTCATCCTCTGAGAGGATTTATAGGAAGCCCATGATGACTTCATTTACCCATTGATCAGATTGGTAACCTAAGGGACAAGAAACTATGGAGATGATTTTTTTTGTCATCTTAGGAAACATAGAGGTAGGGTATGGGGGATTATTTTTGGGTAACTAGTGTTACACCATTTTTTGGTCATCTAACCTATTATCATTAGATGGACCCAAGTACACCATGTAAGACCAGTTTTACCCTAAGTAAAACTGCTTTCACTATGTTAAAACAGAAAACCCCAAAAGGAAATATTAAACAAACCCATATTTGTTTGATTTTCCTCATGGAATAATTAATTAAACCATAATTTAATTATTATTCCCAGTCATGTTTAACCCAAAATCAAAGAAATTAATTAGATAAACCTTTATTTATCTTATTATTTTCTAGGAATAATCATTTAAACCTTATTTAGATGATATTCCCTGTTAAATATGACCAAATCACCCACAAATAATTAAATAAATCACTATTTATTTAATTATCTTTCAACCACTTCCTTAAATAATTAAATAAATCATTATTTATTTGATTATCTTCTAACCGCTTCCTTTAAAAGATAAATAAATCATTTATTTATTTATTTTTAACAAATTAAGGGATTTGACCCAAGTCAAATACCTTTTCCCTCCAACAAATATAATAAAATATTCCATAAAAAGTGGATCTAGATCTGGTTAACCCATGCACCAAGATCTTGAATGACCCAATATTTTGTTATAAATAGGAGGGTTTTTCCTACCATTCTTGACCTTTTGTTGCCTATTAGATCACTCTGGATCTATACACTTGGTCACTCTTTTCTACCATTTGCTGTGTGAGCTCCCTTTGAGTTCCATTCTTTGTGTGGGTTTTCTACACCAACAAGAGAGAGAAATCTTAGATCTGAATTGCTGAGGACTTCCAAGAACCCATCCCACTGAGGAGAATTGAATACGACTTCTTGTTTTCCTCCCAGGTGCCCAATTAATATAAAAATTCTTTCAAAAATTGTTCTTGTCTTGTCTATTGGTATATGGAGCAAACCCCTGTTTTTTCTGCTTAATGTCTTTCCATGCATAGATCTGGTTTTTGCAGCTCTTTTATGTTCAACTAACTGCAGATCTGAAGATATTGGCAGCCACTTTTGTTGTTAGGGCTATTAGTTATGCGTAGCTAAAGTGGTCCTTTTTCGTACACTTCGACAAAGGATTCATACTAACAACTAGGAATCTTCAGGCAGGAAAATCTCAAAAAATTTGGCTCTATTAGGAAAAGTGATATTTTTATACAATTCCATAAGGGTTTCTTCTGAGAATGGTTTGAGAGATTCATTGTTTGGTATTTGCTGCATTTGGTTAATTGATTCAAGAGTAATGGTGAAAAGGATATCACCATTCTGGGATACAATGGCTTCTTGGCTGGGAATGTACCTAGAGTGGCACCATGTTAAAAAATCTGGAAAGTGGTGGGTTTGGGGGAAAATTAATTGCGACAGGAAGGAGTCCCACAACGCTAATTCATCACTGTGATTGATGTGGTTTTGTTTTATATAGTTATGCAGCTCATATAAATCAAATTCACAGGCTATTTCGAGGAATTTATATTCATCATCTACGAGGGGTAAGTGGTTTAGTTCGAAAACTAGTGGTATTTTTATACGGATAAATCCTTATTGCGGGAAAGAACGATCTCCCTAGTATCCTAAGGATATCTAGAAACAAACAAACAAATGCAAACCATTTTCTCTAGATCATTTGTGATTCACAATTATTAATAACAAAGTACGAGGATGTGCCCCTATCTAAAGTCCAATGCTTGCCAAAATATTCTATCCATTCACTCCAAAAGAGGTCACTTCAACATGTGAAACCTAAAATAAAAGACAGATAAAAGGATTAAAAGCACCTGCAAGATATAATAATTGAGAAAACAATAATCTATCCCAGTGATTAAGGAATATAATAATTGAATTACTCAAATAGATACATGAACAATTCGATGAGAAAATGGAATGCATTTGTATTAACTTGCATAATAAGAAGTAACCTTACAACTCGTCACCTTGATATTATACAGGTTCTTCTGGGGTCCTAAACAACCGTCCTCCCTTCAGTTTGACAAGCTTCTCTCTTTGAGTATAGAGTTATGAACATGAGTTTGTGATCATTCTCATGTAAAAGGTAACTCACACAAAGAATATGATTTCATATAATTTCTCCAGCAATTAGCTATAGTCTATCATTCACAATCTACCATTTTCAAGCTACCGTCTACCCTTGAGACTGAAACATGAGCTCTATTTATATGGAAATGGAGGTAATTTCAGTTCCATGAAGAGGGGGATGGATTCCTCTCATAAATGGATTTGAGTTCCATATACCAGGGGATAAACTCCATGAGTGAAGGGATAGAGCTCCATGAGTGGAGGGATAAAGCCCGTACTGATCGTGCCTCTAGAAGCCTTTAGTTGGGAGAATATTCGTCCAGCTGGTCTTCTAGAACATACTTTTTCCTTTATTTGGTTGTTTACAGGGGTCCGTAGGTTTTATAAGAAAAACATGTGGGATGTGCCACAGGCTAGAGAGAAAATATATGTGGATCCACAGGAAAGAGGTAGGAAAAGTGCAGAGTTAGACTTTTTATGGTTTTAATGAGCTTTTCTCAAATTCCAAGACTTCGTTTAGGAAAATTATGCTTTTTTACCTCTAAGGGAGCATAATATAGGTATTGATGAACTTCCATATAGTTGGTTTGAATGCCGTGTGACAAAAATAACGTGTAATGTATCATATGGTTTTCTCAATTTGTTTTGATTTTCAGAGTGCCATGATTAAAAACAAAAAATAAACATAGTTACCGAGTTACCTCGGGAAAATTTAGTCAGGAGCATACTGTTATTTTGGAAATTTGGTTGGCTGATGATTCACTCTGGCATCGGCATTGACTAGGTGCTGTACGACGCATATTTTAGCTAAAGGGTTATCATAAAAATCAGATATCAGAATAGAATGTGTATAAATACTAGTCGAGTTTTGGGGTTTTTATAATATATATATATATATATATATATATATATATATATATATATATATATATATATATATATATATATATATATATATATATATATATATATATATACTTTTTATCATTGGAGTTGAGGCCATTACAGCGGAGTCCATCGAGAGCTGCTATAAATCTACATGTCAACGAGTGATGAAAAATGGTTTGGTAGGTGTAACGGACAAGATAGGTGACAGGATGAGGTTAGTGTAATAGTGGGAGAGAATTGATGTTAGTTGGGAGAAATAAGGGTATGTGGTAGTTAAGGAGTGGACGGGTTAGGGAGACGTGGCGAGGGGAGATGGAGCAGAGGTGGATTAGTGGTTTTTCTGGGGGGGGTGGGTTGTAAGAAATATTAGGAGGGGGGGTGTGAAGCACTTGGGTGGTTTCCTTGTGGAAAAATGGTAAACCACTTTTCGGACACCCCCCCCCCCCAACCCCACGTGGTTAAACGTCGAAGGAGATGGGGGGTCCTGAAGTGGATGACTCCCCATTGATCTGAGCAGGCCATATCTTGGCCGTCGATTAATGCTCAATATTTTTCACTAGCCTACAAAAGGTCATGTCAGCCAACTTCATTCCACTTAACATAAAAATTCGTGGTGAGACTATATAAAAAGTACTTTACAACACAATTTTGAATATATTTTCTTAATAAACCATGATTAAAGAACGTGGCTAATCAACTTAATCTAACTTAATTAATTTAACCACGGTTACATTGTGTGATAAAAAAATCACTTATTCTAAACTAATTACATTTTTAATAAAGCCTAATCACACTTAAACGGTGTGATTAAACTTGTAAATCCTATTTACCAAATTCCAATGTTGCATTTTAACTAGCAGTACATTATTAAAATTTTCCTAAGGTATTACTAATACATTTTTTTTATTTTTTTTTTGAGTGGCATTTAGACTTGCTCACTAATTTTTTGGGGTATTTTCATTTTTTTAGATTTTTCTCATATTTTTTGATTTTTCATATTTGTTATTTTCACATTTTCTTCTATTTTTGTATCCCCTTTTCTATTTTATTTTTCTTTTATTTTTTCTTTGGAAATAATTTACAGGATGGAATATTATTTACAACATCCTATACAATAAAATTTATAGAAAATAAAATTTTTATCCTATGTATCATAGGACCCTAGCATAGGCTTTAATGGCGATGGCATCCTCCCTGTGAGGTGTCAAGAATGAAGTAGATAAGTAGCCTTTGTCCATTGGGTATTATGTCATTTTCTATAGCTGAATTGATTCTATATGATTATTGTAAATATGGCATCGAATCATCAGAAGTTTAGGGCCTTCTCTTCGGGCTTTAATTTCTGATTTCACCCACCCACACTTGCAGTATAAAAATAAATGATATTTACAATTATTTGAATGAAACCTCATCTATTATTGAGGAAAATAATGTTTTGGCATCCTACCATTGACAAGACCACCTAAAAATTATTCTCCAGTCAAATATTCCAAAAAGAAAGCATTGTTACCTTTGTAAGCTTCTATCTTATTGACTTCTTTCCATAGATTGTCAAATTTACCATGCTTTCCTTTTCCTTCAACCCTTGCATCCCACTTCAGTACTATATCATTGAATTTGAAATCATCTGCTTTATTCCCTATGTCATAGGTATTTTTTATTTTGTCTTGAATCACTTCGGTTTTGTTGTAGAACTCCTCCCTAGATTGCTACAACTGTATGGTTTGATTTATCCTTTTCTGTAAGTCATTTTCCTCTACTTGTGTTTCTTTTAAAAATATTAGCATAAGGATTGCTTGGGAGGTAGGAAAACTTGTATATACTCCATATACCAATTGGAAATGAGACATTCTGATTGATTTCTTGGTGCTAATTTTTTCAGCCCATAGAGCATTAAACAACTTCATGTGTCAGGCTGTTTTATTTTCATGTAATAATTTATTTATAATGTTTACTAAAATCTTATTAGAAGACTAAAATAACCCATTTCCTTGTGGATAACATGTAGTAGAGTGTCCTAATATTATCCTATGCTTGTGGCAAAAGTATATCATTTTCTTTGATTTTAAAGAAGAAACATTGTCAGCAATGATCTTACTGGGATAACCAAATCTTGAAACGATATTACCTTCCAAAAACTAGATAATTATTGTGTCTGTAGCTTGTCTAGTGGGAATGGCCTCAATCCACCTGGTAATGTAGTTAGTGGTTGTTAAAATCCACTTATTATGAGATGAAGAGCTTGGATGGATTTCCCCAATAAAATCCAGACCCCATTACTGAAAAGGAGCCTCAACTAAAATTGGTTTCGATGGCAAGGGTAAGAGTTTCCTCTTTCCTACAAATATTTGGCACTGATGGCATGTTGTAACCTTCTAATGGAAATTTGAAAACAATGAGGGACAATAGAAACTAGCCCTTAGAATTTTGTTAGTTGTAGTTTTCCAATATAAATGTTCTCCACAGTCTCCTTGATGAAATTCCTGCTTCACTTTATCTACTTCATCTTTCAATAAGTAGTTTAGTAAGATGCCTCTAGTATCTTTCCAATACAAATGTTGATCTAAAATACAACATTTTTTATCTTTTAACTTGAGAACCCTAGCTTTTTTCTTGGTTAAACTAGGATGAGCTTGTAAATTTTGTAATACAAAATATTGTTTACATATCAGGGGGAGGTAGCAAAGGCTTCTGATACATGTGGAGTCACCTAATATCTTGTTCATCAAGTGTAGCTACAAAATTTATATCTAGAGCATGAAAATTGGACTTAGCCATTATTTTTTCCAACCCTTGACCTTTTATGGGCTTAGTGGGTTTTATCTCAATGTCATGTTCTAGAATTTTTGCAATCCATTTGCCTCTTTTTCCATCAGTATCAGTTTGTGTAAATATTTCCTTTACCACAACATTTGGGACAAACGAAACGATATGAGAATTTAGAATATAGATTCTAAAATATTTAATTTCTTTTACTAAAGCAAAAGTTTGTTTCTCCATGATATTGTGTTTTAATGAGTCATATATCAAAGCTTTGTTGAAGAAGGAAATAGGTTGTTCATGTCCTTCGCTGGTTTTCTGCAACAAAACTGCCGCAATAGTATGTTTAGATGCAAAAGAGAAAATCATGAAATCCTTTGTACATTCAGGACTAATGAGAACAAGAGCTCATGTTAATGCTTCTTTTACTTGATCAAATTATTGTTTTGATTCTAAGTTCCATCTTAGTTAAATGTCTCTTTTTATCATATTAGTTATAGCTCTTAGAAGTTCAACCAAGTTAGGTATAAATCCTCTTAGAAAATTTAACTTGCCAATGAAAGAGTGTACTTGTTTTTTGTTTCTTGGATGTTCAATTTTCAGAATTGCTTCAATTCTACTGGGATCAATTTCATACCATCTTTTGAAATGATATGAAATATAAATTTAATTTCTTCTAAACCAAACAGATATTTCTTTGGATTTAAGGATATGCCATATTTTCTACATCTTTCATAAACAATTTTCAAATGTTGTAAATGATCCTCATCTATTTTGGAGAATACAATTATTTCATCTAAATATATCACAATTAATATGTCCTTTTCGTCTGAAAAATATATATCCATTTCTCTTTGAAATGTGGTCCCATCCAGTTTTTCTTGTTGTTGAGTTTCCATTTATTCTTATTTAATAATTTTCTTTTCTCGTTTGATGTCTAAAACATGATCCTTTTTTTCCAAACAAATATCGTTGTGTAAGATGAAAGAATCCATATATGAATCCACAAAGTAAAAATGATAATTGTTGGGTTTGTCTTGGATACTCATCATATATTTCGTAAAGGTTTCCCTATATAGTTTTATTTTTTGGCCAAAAACATGAATATTTGTATATGTCATGTTTAGTTTTAATGTAACTGTAGTTAGGGTCCCATGATTTGGCTGATTGGAAAGTCAAATGACAGTGTAACATCAAACCAATATTTGGAGCCCAAGGACCTATCCTTCCTGGACTCAGAGAGGGCTCTCTCTATTTGTGTAAGGGATATTTGTGTGTTTGTTTATTGTGTTCTATTTTTAGGCTAGTTATGAAGTAGGTTTTTTGGTTTTGGTTTTTAGTTTGTGAGGGATGAAACTAATCAAAGTTATAAGATAGGTAAAAATATGTCAGATCAACTGGGCTATGGGGTCGAAAAGGTCAAGAAACCTATCAGATGGTGATACAGGGTTGTTGAAGGGCCTATTTGATTCGAGGTAGAAAGGATCTTTGGGCAAAATGGAGTAAGGTGGACATCAAGTTTGTGAACAACAAAGGATTTCAAGCATAACTAGTTTAATAGCTGACATAAACATGGTAGGGAAAACCATTGATCATGAGAAATGTAACTATAAGCTAATCAATACATAGAAATAAACATTCAAGCCATGCATAGAGATATATAACTCTCTAACTTTGGGAAATGGCTATCAGACTTTGGGGAAATACACTTAAGACAGACAAACAACTCAAATCACTATGCCAGAACGCCTAAACACAATACTTCAAGTTATTGGGCACTTTGAAAACAAGATTGCATAGTCTTAGGCAAAGGGCAAGATCAGAACAAGACCTCCTTGGTTCAACAAATGAAAATCTAATCAGTCAAAGAGAAATTTCATGGATGGAGCTATGGCTAGCCATGAGTAAGCAGGGCATACCGTAAATCATACTTAGCATGCATAAAACCATGAATGAAACAAGCAAAAATATCCTTAAGTTATTAAAGAGCAATCAAGAATTATTTAATGTGACTAAGAATGAAGAAAACATGGAAGCTATGAAGAAACAGGAAATTTGAGGTGCCTCCAAGGGCATGTCTCAAATTTTTTCTCTACTGTTCTATAGCAAGCAAGAAACATGGATTTATGAAAGAAAACTAGGAAAAAAAACAAAGAGAGAGACACTATACCATTCTACCAAGTCATGGAATCCAACAACAATCCTCTTTCATCATCCAAGAACATCCAAGAGACTATCCAAAAGCATGAGACAAGTATTTCTTCCAAAGCTTATATGACCATATATTGCTTCTATTCATCAAGTTCAACCTTGTTTACAATGAAAGCCTTTGGAATATATAGGCCAAAGTGAGGAAAACCTCTTAGTTCAACTTGCAATCTCATTGGCCTATCCAAAATATCTTATTTTGTCCTTGAGGCTTTGAAAAGCCCAAGGCACAAAATATCTCATAAAATATCTAAAAAATGCTAAAAGAGGGAAATAAATTGACTTTTCATAACTTCTCATGTGCAAAAATAGCTAAACGCACATGAGGAAAAATATGTTTTGAAAGGTTCAATTTTTACAAAAATACTCAAAAAATACATCAGCAAAAGGTCCCCTAACTTGTCGGAAACTTTTGGAAACCTTCCCGATGTCGAAATGAGGCTCATGATAGCTCGTTGGAAATCTCAGAGTGTCTACTTTTTGAAAATTTTTATTTTTCTCCCAACTGACTACTATAAGTTTTCCAAAAATAGGCTTGTGTGTAAAAACCCAAAAAATAAGCCTTGTTGATAAACCGGGCAGAGTGTAGACAAAGCGAGCATTTTTCGCCATTTTGGGGGAGCAAAAGATCTTCAAATGTCCTGAAAATTGTTGAATATGTGCTCCTAAAATTATGGCATCCAATGATACCATTCTCATCCTTTGATGATGCCCCAAACTGAAATGGCGATGCCCATGAGTTTTGGCCAAAAACCCAAAAATGACAAAAAACCAAAATATGTCGAAATTTGCCCAAACTTGGCGAGCATGACCCTCAAGGGTTTTCAGCAACATGTTGTGAAGTAGAGGCCAATATTTGGAGTCTTGAGGTGTCTTTCCTCAATTTTTTTGCCGGACGCTTCCCTTTGGCCTCCTTGAGTTTTTCTTGAGCAGCCTTCAACTTCCGCCGGGCAAACTGATTTAGCTTTTTATAATGCCCCATCATCCTCCGTTGAAGGTCCAAGTCCCTGTTTTCCTTCTCCAATTTCCTCTCCAAGTGATCATTAACTCTCTCAAGCCATGCCTCCTAATTTTTATCTATCTCATGTTCGAAAAATGCAGTGAGAGGGGTAGATTGGAGAAAGGCATTTTCTTCTTCTTTTTGCTTCTCAAGGGCCTTTTTTAGCCCCATGGTTCTTGGCCTCTTTCGCCTAGGCTGATCTTCGCCTTCACTTTCATCGAACTCACCCATGAGTTCTTCCAACCTCACTTGTGCTTTGGAGGCCTCCTTCTTGTATTTGATTTCCCGTGTCTCATAAACAACCATATGGACACTCATTTTCTTGTTTTGGACTTGCAAAAAATGATTGAAATTCCTAGCTCTATGAAGATCAGCCCTCAAGGCATCAATTTGGCTTTCTCTATGGATCAAGAGATTTTCTAGGATCCGGGCTTCATTATCACTATCATCACTTTGGATTTGGATGATGTCGAATTCCCTTTCCTGTTCATGACTGCTTTCTTCCTTGCCCTTCCCTTTGCTTTGGGTGGCTTTTGGGTGGCTATTCTAGTGCTCTTCCTCCTGGGTAAATCAAACATGGGCTTCTTCAGCAACTTTCCTTTACTTCGGAGGGCCCTTGTCACATTTGGAGTGACAACCTTAGGCACTCTCTTCTTTGCTATCCGGGGCTTGGCCTTTTTAGGAGAAGAGGGCATGGCCCCTTTACCTTTGTCACCTTGCCCTTTTTCTTCTTGAGACTGTTCCTCTTGAAAAGGCTGATGTTTTTGAGGAGGCTGCTGTTCTTGAGGAGGCTGTTGTTCTTAAGGAGGCTGTTGTTTATCATCTTTTGGCAGCCCCTGCTCATCACTGTCATGCTGCTCCTGTTCAGCGCTATCATGCTGCCCCTGTTCAGTCTCATAAGGCTGCTGTGTGTCCTCTTTTGACTGTCCTTGCTCATCATTATCATGCTTCCCTTGCTGCTCTGTCTCACCCTCACTGTCATGCTGATGTTCAACACTTTCTTCCTCCTCCCCTTGCTGCTGTTCATCATCACTGTGATGTTGCTGTGTGTCATCATAAAGCTGTTGTTCAGCCCCATCATGAGTCTGTTGTTCACCTTCATCACTGTCATGCTGCTGCCCTTCATCATCAGTTTGATGTTCTCCATGCTGCTGCCCTTCATCCTCTTCCTCATCATCATGATCATGCTCTTCCCCCTCTTCAGGCTCTTCTGCTTGTTCTATAGTAAATTTGAGCTTTTTAGGAATAGGTCTGCTAGAAGAAGGTGAGGGATGATGAGTAGGAGATGTAGGGGATGTATGGACTGGAGGGATAGTGGAGAAATCCGGATGAGTGATGAAAACATCCCAAGAGACCTCTCTCTTTTCAAGCTGATGAAGAATGATTATTTTGATGAGAGAGTGATGGAAGAGATAGGCTATTTGCTGTGAAAGAGGCTTCTTCTGGACAATGGAGGCCATTTTCTCAATGCTCTTGTGTAAGGAGAAAGGAAGATTGAGCAATCTGGCCCTAGTGAAATGCATGAGTAGTCGAATGTGATATGCATAAATTCGGGAGAATCTTCACTCACAAGTGAAGTACTTCATGATAATCTTCATGAGAGGGGCATAGCTAGCTAAAAGATATGAGAAAGGGAAAATAGAAGGACATGATTCTCTGTGCTCAGGCTTTAGGAAAGGCTTGTAATCATCTGAGTCCAAATGGATTTGTTTAAACCATTTCTCACCAATATAGGGAATTTTAGTGGCCTTGGAGATGGATCTTGGGGAGAATTTGAAATCAAGGCCTGCCAACTGGAAATGCTTATCTTGAAACCTTAAAGCGCAAAGGTGTGTTAAAGGAGAAAAACTCTTCACCTCTTGCACCCTTTGACAAAAATCTAAGCACCCGACCTCATGGAAATTGAACAAGACTAATGGGTGTGCATTCAATTCTTCGGTGGAAATAGACTCATACCTCTTATGCAATCCACTCCTACTATCCTGCCTGGGAGGCATCTTGTTATGGATGCTCTCTGCAAAACCAAACTGCCTCAAAAATGATTTCAAGGATGTTTTTTCAAAAAAACTCTGTCTTCTTTGAAAATCACTCTTTTGATCAAGGAAAATTTGTTTCAATGCTGTGTGAGATGCTTCTGTGATATTAGGTCTCTGTTCCTCCCAAAACACTTCCCTTTCTCCTGGTATGCCAATCAACAAATAATTTTAAAAACAAGTACATAGTCAACAAAATATACACACAGTCAAAGGGTCACTGTGTTTGGGTAAAGTCATCCAACTCCTTGTGTTTTAGTGTGAGAATAAACAACCCTGTAGCAGGAAAACAACAAAAAACTCCTCACAATCAACACCCTCCTTGTCTTTGTTGTTCCCTCACACAGATTTTGACACACACCTCCAAATGGTAATGACAGCTTCACAAACTGAAGCTTGTTTTATGGTCAAAGAGGTAGCAGTGGTTTTTGCTATTTTTACCCTACAGAGATGACTTTTGAAACATCAAGGCACTTATACAATGATTACTGCTGTCGAAGTTGGGCTCACTGTTTTGCTTTTTAAACCCTGTGTTTCTCCTTTCAAACAGTGCCTTCACCTTTTAATATTGTTTAGAGGATAGTTTGTTTGGTCCTTTGTCATCCATCAAAATACACTACTTTTACTATGACAATGTTGGGCAAAAAAAGCCACTGCAACCTCGAGTTTTAAGCAAAACTATCAACCCTTATTACCACTGCCCTGTTCCCACTATATTCAGCTGACAGAGGTATTGTTTTTATCTCAGTTTTGAGGGCAGTTTTAGGTTCTTTGAGACAAGAATGATCACCTTTTCTTCAGCCAACTGTAACAACCACCCTCAAACATTTTCACACCGACATAGCTTGACTTACACCAAAGGTTTCATTTATTTTTTACCATTACTTAGTCCTTTGAAAAAAAAAACATATGATCACCCTTTAGCAATTTAAATATACCAAGGAGGCACGTAAATACCTTGATAATTCGATGGCAGGCCTTGGTTGAGGTTTGGAGCAGCTTCCAGACTTGTTTGAGGGCGTTTGGACCATTTAAAGTGTGCGCATCACGTTTGCTGTGGAAAATGCCGCGCAAAAGGAGGCTGTCGGGTCACTGTTAGGCCGACGTGACCAGTGCTTACAGGCGCGCCACGTAGCAGTGGAGTGCTTTGTAAAAAATCTGCCTGAACGCGCCGCGCAATGCTACAGGCACGCTGTGCGGTTGAAAACCCTTGAAAACTCTACAATCTCACTTGAAAGCTTCTTCTTTGGTAGAGTGAACAACAAAGGAGTTGTTTGTGCTTTGGAAATGCAAAAAGATATGGCCACGATCCTTTTAGCTCTTTTCAAGTCGATCATCCTTGAGTTTCCTTCGTGGGGGTTTTTGTAAGTCTCCTTTTGAAAGAAAGGCATTGGTTTGAAACAATAAATTAACATCTTATCATTTGTGTTTTTTTTTAAATAAAACACACCCAAACTTGACCAGGCCATTCTGAAAAAATGTGGGTGACTGTTTATTGGAGGTTTTTATGCTAGTGATCTTTCTCACTATGGGCAAAACACTTCGAAGGCCAATCATCACTCGGTGTTTTTCTTATTGAAAAAAAGGAAAAACAGTGACTTGTGAAACATCTTTTGCCATTTTGCAAGGAGGTGATTTATCTCTTTTAAAACTTGATGACAGTTTCTTTTCCTTATACTTATATCTGCTTGTTAGAGGTAGTCTAACTCAAATCCACGTAGTGACTGTAGATGCATTCTCCAAATGATGCTTCTTTTTGACTGTGGGTGAGGCCTAGTTGTGCTCACCTGAGCTTTACTGTCCTCTATCTATCAAGAAGGGTACTTCTTCTAAAAACTTTTCCTCTACTCAAAATGTAACATCAAAGCACCTTTGACCTACTTTCATAAGGAAACTTCCTTCATTTGTAACAGTGGCATGCAGGTATTGCTTTTGAATGTTTGTTCCAGAACCTTTTGAAAAACAATTATCACCTATTGGCTTGTGTCTAACCCAGTTGATTTCAACTATTCTTCAACTCTGTTTTGTTTAAGGGAACAGAGACTAAATGTTAAGCTTGTTCATCAAAGAGATGAGTTTTTGTATCTTTTTAAGGAAATCACACCCTCAGCAAAGTTTGTACATTTCTTGGCTCTCAGACTGTCTTTGAAAGAAAACCCTGATAGGAGATAAGCCAGCTTTCTTTGATAGTTTATAGCGCTCGTGCTTTTCCTTTGTTTTTGACATGATTTGCCTGCTCAGAAGCTTTCAACTGTCTTCTGCTGCTCTTACCATTTTTCTCTTAATCAGTCCAAACCCTAGAATCAATCACTGCTCTGGCCCTCTGCTTATAGATGAAGGAGGCCTATTTTGACAAATGCTTGGTTTCTTTTCAACTTCTATCTCAGTCCAAAGAAGGATGTTTGATGAACCTACTGATAGTGGTTTCCCTTTTATATGTTGGCAGAAGTTAGTTAGAGGCTAAGACTGTTGGATTCCTTTTCTGGCCATCTGTTTAACAATCTTTCCTAATTGATGATCAACCCATTAGCTTCATATTGTAACTCAATAACAATGGAGCTCCACTGCTTTGCCTCTACCTTAAACATCATTTTTATCCACAGACCCTTAGTTGTTGTCTCACTGCACCCAAAAAACGTCCTTTAGTCAGTGCAGACTCTTAACATCAAACTTTATCCATTGGCCCTCTGCTTGTAGATGAAGGAGGCACTCTCAGTATTCAAACCCTCTGCTTATAGATGAAGGCGGTTTTTCAGTATTCAAACCCTCTGCTTATAGATGAAGGAGGTTTTTCAGTCATGTCATCTCACCAGCCTTTAACAGTATTATTTTTCCTTTTACTGTCTTTTCATGCTCTGATTGTGATCGTAGGAGTTTAATGAAACAACTCTATGCTTTGTAGCTGCATCCCAGGCTCAAGATCACATTTAGAAGCAACTGTCTTCTCATGTGGAGCCAAATATTGTCTTTTGGGATGTTGGTATACCTCTGTCCTTGAAAGATCCATTAAAACACTGTAAAAACACCTAAAATCAGTTTGACCTATGGTACATGTATTGCTGAGACTTGAGGGTGTATTAGTGGCACGACCTAGGGCTGTAACGAAAATTTTTTGCAGAATGGGAAGGTCTGTTATGACTGGTCTATAGCAGGTAGAGGTTCTTTGGCTTTAGAGTGGTTTGCCAAGGGAGAAATGCCTAAAGCGCCACTACCTAACTTCGGAGAGACTTTTTGGACAGATTTGGATTGTTTCTTTGGAGCTGATGGGAAAACTAGTATGGCTGAGGCTAGATAGGACTTTGATAATGAGGTTTCATCTCGTCATGGGCGGACTGAAAATTAAGAGGGAAAAAAAAGTTTATGGGTGTTTTCCAGCTGGCAAATTTGACAATTTTTTAGATCAGCTACTAGAAAACTTGGTTGCTACAACTAGTCATCACCAACAAGTGAAAAATACTGATGACTAATAGTGGCTCCATTTGGGGAGGGCAGCTCCTTTTCAAGAGGTGTCCAGAATTTTAGATCTTTGGCTTATGAAGACTAGTGCCTTACCCATTGGCGCAAATTTTATTCTTCCTTGATGCTACTTCTGAAAAATGACAGCATGATTAGCATCAATGATATTTCTACCTAGCCCACTATCTTTCCTAACATTTTTTCTTCCTTTGGGTGCATTTGGACTAGCAACCCTTTTGACGATATATATTTTTTCTTTTTGGAAAATGAACCTATCTAATTCTACACTTATATCTGCTGGGAGTTCAGATTAAACTGATGAACTCCTTCATTACTCTACCTACGCTAGATCAACTGTCAAGGTTAAGCTGTTTGACAGGATTTTGTTCTCTAATCTAAAACACGAAATTGAAAAGATGATCAAATCAGGGTTAGACAGTCTGATTTGTCATGTATTTGTGGCATGAAAGACAAGCTGCACACAAATATTATTTTGCATAAAATGTAAACTAGGAAAAAACGGGGCTAAGATGCACAATTTGTTTTTCATCCCCGCTTCCCTCTTTGGTTCTGTTTTGAGTGTGTGGAACCAGTATCTTTTCCTAATCTACTCTCTTTGATAAGTCAAGCTTACACAATGTCAACCATATTTTTCACTCACTAACTTATCAGCAAATAAATTTAAAACATGCTCAACTATGATTAGGCTAGATAACTGAACAAGACAGTTGAGTACTGGTAGCGACATTTAGACTTGCGCGCTTTTTGAATGACTCTTTTTTGGAACATGGGGCCTTTTTCTATTTTTCAACTGCCCTCTTTTCTATTCTTCTATTGTTTTTGACTTTTCTGTTTTATCTATTTTTTAAGAAATGGTATATACAATGATTGAAAATGTTTTAAACTCAGGAATCTTAAGCATCTTATCCTTATAAGGATCTCCTACCATTCTTGGCCCATTTAATTCTTGAAAAGAAAAATTGGGAAAGTTTTCTCTTGTAAACATGACATAAGGATTCATGCATGAATGTCTAAACAAACCCATATCTTCCCGCTGTACCTCTTTGTACCTCTGATTTCCACTCCTTCCTTTACTGTACACCTTCTTTAAGTAATGCATATATTCTTTTTCATTTTTGAAATAAATAATGACATCATCAAGGTATGTTAAAATGCAGAAGTTCAGGACTGGAAACATGGCTTTCAGGAGCATATTTTTGATATCCGGTGGTTTTGCACTTCTGAGTCTGAAACTGGAACTACTTCCAGCATACTGAAAAAAATATTTGAGTTGTCTACTTTGCAAGGGAATCATTTGGCTATAACCTGAAACATCATCTTGCAAAGGCATATGATTAAAAGCACTTATCATCGGTATATAATTGTCTTGGGTAGGAAGGATAAATTTCTGTTATAGGGATGTGTATTAGTGTTTCTAAAATCAAAACAGACCCTATGACCAGCTATTTTATCTTTGATTATTACTGATTGGTTCAAATTTTTGTATTTTCTTTTGCCGAAGTTGTTTCTTGGAGTAATGGTAGTGGCATAGTGTTTCTCATTGTTTTCTTTGCATGATGTAGTATTCTGCATGAGATTGCTAATTCTAGCAGTTCTAAGTCTTTTATGGAATGACAGGATATTAGCCAGTTTGAGTAACTCAGGTATACTTGGACTGCAGTTATCATGTTCGCTCATAAGAAGTTTATCAGGTGTTTTTTCTGGATTTTGAGTTGTTATGTCTACAGTCAAGGTTTTACTTGCAGTGGAAAAATTATGTGATGGTAAATCCTTGAGGTACGATAAAAACATTAAGCTTCCCTGGTCCTTAGTTCCGAAAAGGTTTGTGATATGTAAGTCTTATAATGCCTTTATTCTGAAAAACTTTCCTGATGTTACTGCTGATGTTTGACTAAGGTTTGAGTAATTTTCTTGATAGTACATAATGGTTTGTGCTTCTTGCTCTATTCCTATTTCAGAAGGAACATACTTACTTTCCTCAAGACATAGTTTTTCATGATCATGGTAGTTTTGAGTGTCTAGTTAATCATAGGGAACTAGGGGCATCTGATGTGGTGGGTCTAAGTTTGTTTCAATTTCTTCTGATTGTTCTTCAATGTCCTCATCATTGTGCAGAATAAAAGAGTTCAGGTCGGAATGCAAGGATTACACTGGGATGTTATCTGGCCTCTCTTGGCTACTGATCATGTATTTCATGTGTGACTCTCGATAGAGTATTCTTGTTTGTTCAAACACAGGAATAATGGCGTAGGACATATCAAGTTGAATATTCCCTTGGAGCTTGGCTCCCCAAGATTTGGATAGAAGCATTCCATACTTGGGAGGAATGTCTGCTACCACTATGTCCATGATCAGATGCTTTGCAGGTATTTGGGCCAAACTAAAACAAAGATATTTGATCAAGCCTAGATGTTTGACTCTACTAGAATCAAATGAATATAAATCTTTGTATGGTCTTCTTATTTCCAGGCCTAATCTTTCCATTAAAACCTTTGGCATAAGATTATGCAAGGCGTCAGAGTCTAGCATGGCATTGTGAAGGATTTGGTCATGGAGATTCAGACTGATGTAAAAGGGAAGAGTGGTTCCCTCTTGGAATTTCCCTTCTATATTCGGACCAAACAACACTTCAGGAGTGTCATCAGCTAGATTAAAGGTGTTCGCATCATTCCCTAGATTCAGGACCTTTATCACTTGGGATGTATAAGAGCCTTGGGCGATGAGCTCGGTAAGAGGCATGGTGATCTTTATTTTGGCGATTTCTCCCTCAAAACTAAAAGGTAGCTGTATTTTAGACATGTTTGTTTCAGCTTTTTCAGCTATGACCTTCTCTATGTTTTGAGTTTTTTGGCTCTGTTTTGGGATTTTTTTTGCCACAACCACCTCGGGAATATTTGTGGAAGTACTAGGAGTATCTGAGTCAGTATTAGTTTGGGTAACTCTATCTTTGTTTTGGTCCCTTTTCCTGACCATGATTTTGTTGTTGTTCACTGCTTTCTTAAGGATGGTATCAGGGGTTTTAGCAGTGTCTGAGCTACCTTTCTTGGAGTTATCTTGATTTTTTCTACTTCTAAGGTCATACTGCCTGTGAGCTTCCAATATGGCATTCTGAAAATCTATGGCAGGATCCTCGGGATCTTCATAGTTTGTCTCATCCTGATTTGGAGAGAAGAATGCTTGTTCTTCTTTCGTGAGGTACACCTCACTCTCATTATCAGACCCTATGAGGTTCAAGTGATTTTCATTAATGGGTTTTGTATCCCTATCATCTTCTTCCACATAATTTTCATTAAATGGTGGCCTAATTTGTTGGTCATTTTCCCTTGGTTTGTTTTGAGCCTATTCCCTCCTAAAATTTTAGTTCCGGTTTCTGTTTGGAGGGTTTGGCTGGTTATCCCTAAGAGGGATCTTCTCACTTATATTTTCCCACATTTTGGCCATGGACCTGACTAAATCATCTATTCTAGGATCTAGGGAAGGGGATGAAGTGGAGACCTCATCTCGGTATGTGACTTTCCTTTCTGATCTAGTCCTAGCTCTTTTTTCTGTTAAGTTGGCTTCTGCCCTTATGGCTACTTTTTGCATTTCCTCTAAGGTAAGAGGGTCCTTGTCTCTTAGCTGATAAGTCATGTATGGGTCAAAACCCTTGGGGAACTTTTCCAGGGCTGAACCAAGTGGGGGTTTGAAGTGAGGTGGGAGGGCATTATATACATTGTTGAACCTAGTGCAGTATTCCTGGACACTTTCTCCATTTTCCCGTTTTAGATTGTTATACTCTCACAGGATTTGAATGGAGTTCTTTCGGATTTTCCACTTGTTTATGAAGACTTGGTAGAGTTCTGGGAGGTTGTGGATGTTGTTTGGAGTTAATCTCTTAAACCATTTTTTGGGTTCTCCACCCAGGCTTTGGGCGAACATTCTCATTCTGATGGTCTCGTCTTCTATTTCCATGTATTCGAAGGCATCGCTAATCTTATCCACATGTTGTTGAGCTTTGGTAGTCTCATCTCCAGTAAAGTATGTGATTTTGGCTTTATAGTCATTTTGTAAGGGAGCCAAAGGTTGTGGCAATACCAAGGGTGCGTACCAGGCTGCCATGACGGGAGCTAATGGGTGATGTACAAAATGAGGGCTTGTGGGATGAGCTGAGGTGGTTTGAATAGTAGTGGTTTGGATAGGTGTGGCAGAGGTACTTGGACTAGTGACCTGGTTTTGAGCATATCTGGGATGGTAGGAGCCAACGTGATGGAGAAGCTGAAAGTCGGGAGGTGTGATAGGTGAGGCTTCTCTACTAGGACTCTGTGGCAAATCTAGGGGCTCAAGATCGTCAAAGTCTATCTTACTTTGTGACTTACTTCTAAAAAGGGTTTTTGTTGATTTTAAGTCAAAGGAGGAATCCGGTAAGGTAGTGAGATGTTCAGGTACTGATTTTGTTTTACGGATGGACCTATTGGTAGTTAGATTGCCAGTTTCGGAAGCTTGCCACAGAATCTTCTTTGGGTCATCTACTATGATAGGGGGATTTGGGTCTAGATGAGCTCTGGTGTTGATTCTTCGTGAAGCCAGATTTCGGGTCTAGAGTTTAGAGAGGATGGTATATGTGAATGTTTTAGATGGATGGCCTCTCTAAGGTTTTACTAATGTGAAGGATGGTAAAAACTAAAAGGATGAATTAGTAGAGTCGCCAGGTGGATTTCTTATGAGAACTATGGTCCACCACCAACACTATCAAAGATGCTTGGGAAATTTTTTTATAGCAACTTTGAGATGGAAACTTGCAAAGAAGAGTGATTCACTTGGTTTCAACATTTTTCTAGGCTGTATGGAAAAGCTAATGGTTCTCTTGGCAAGAAGGCTTCTGCTTATCTCCTATGTTTAGGTGAGGTTTTCTGAAACACTAAGTTATATTTAGCTTGTCACTGATTACAGAGTTTCCACCCTAAGTTTAAATTTTTTGGAAGGATGAGTTAGCAGAAAGGTATGGTTTATGAATTTTTGGTTTTTTATGGAATTTTTAGGCCTACTGGAGGCTAGTGGAGTCACCAAGTGGAACTTGGTTATTTTTGTAAATATGTAGCTATGGTCCACCACTAGTAACTAGGGAAAAGCCAATCTGGGAATGTTTTGGGGTTTTTCTGAGTTTTTATGTGTAGCCTATGGTTTATTAAAGTATTCTAAACCTATCTCATCACTTTGCTAGGGTGGCAAGAACAAAAAGAGTTTACTCTAAATGGTTTTATGGACTGCTTGCCTGTGAGGTTTGGAAGAGTTTCCTACAACTGAATCATCATTTTTCCAAGATGGTGAAAGAGCTAGATTCTACTCTTCTAAGTTTGACTGAGATTTTGAGAGTTCCTAAGAGATACCTAGGGTGTTTTGACTCAAAGTCCCACCCTGATCGCCATTATGTTAGGGCCCTCTGATTTGGATGATTGGCAAGCCAAA
Source organism: Pinus albicaulis (assembly GCA_034641835.2). Taxonomy (NCBI): domain Eukaryota; kingdom Viridiplantae; phylum Streptophyta; class Pinopsida; order Pinales; family Pinaceae; genus Pinus; species Pinus albicaulis. The sequence continues at coordinate 823,078,256 of CM076575.1, forward strand.
TGACAGTGTAACATCAAACCAATATTTGGAGCCCAAGGACCTAACCTTCCTGGACTCAGAGAGGGCTCTCTCTATATGTGTAAGGGATATCTATGTGTTTGCTTATTGTGTTCTGATTTTAGGCTAGTTATGAAGTAGGTTTTTTTGGTTTGGGTTTTTAGGTTGTGAGGGATGAAACTGATCAAAGATATAATATAGATAAAAAGATGTCAGATCAACTAGGCTATAGGGTCGAAAAGGTCAAGAAAGCTATCAGATGGTGATACAAGCTTGTTGAAGGGCCGATTTGATTCGAGGTAGAAAGGATCTTTGGGTAAAATGGAGTAAAATGGACATCAAGTTTGTGAACAACAAAGGATTTCAAGCATAAATAGTTTAATAGCTGACATAAACATGGTAGGGCAAACCATTAATCATGAGAAATGTAACTATAATCTAATCAATACATAGAAATAAACATTCAAGCCATGCATAGAGATATATAACTCTCTAACTTTGGGAAATGGCTATCAGAATTTGGGGAAATACACTTAAGACAGACAAAAAACTCAAATCACTATGCCAGAACGCCTAAACACAGTTCTTCAAGTTATTGGGAACTTTGAAAACAATATTGCATAGTCTTAGGCAAAGGGCAAGATCAGAACAAGACCTCCTTGGTTAAAAAAATGACAATCTAATCAGTCAAAGAGAAATTTCATGGATGGAGCTATGGCTAGCCATGAGTAAGCAAGGCATACCGTAAATCATACTTAGCATGCATAAAACCATGAATGAAACAAGCAACAATATCCTTAAGTTATTAAAGAGCAATCAAGAAATCTTTAATGTGACTAAGAATGAAGAAACCATGGAAGCTATGAAGATACAGGAAATTTGAGGTGCCTCCAAGGGCATGTCTCAAATTTGTTCTCTATTGTTCTATAGCAAGCAAGAAACATGGATTTATGAATGAAAACTAGGAGGCAAAACGAAGAGAGAGACACTATACCATTCTACCAAGTCATGGAATCCAACAACAATCCTCTTTCATCATCCAAGAACATCCAAGAGACTATTTAAAAGCATGCAACAAGTATTTCTTCCAAAGCTTATATGACCATATATTGCTTCTATCATCAAGTTCAGCCTTGTTTACAATGAAAGCCTTTGGAATAAATAGGCTCAAGTGAGGAAAACCTCTTAGTTTAGTTTGCAATCTCATTGGCCTATTCAAAATATCTAATCTTGTCCTTGAGGCTTTGCAAAGTCCAAGGCACAAAATATCTCATAAAATATCTAAAAAATGCTAAAAGAGGGAAATAAATTGACTTTTTATAATTTCTCATGTGCAAAAATAGCTAAACGCACATGAGGAAAAAGCAGATTTTAAAGGTTCAAATTTTACAAAAATACTCAAAAAATACATCAGCAAAAGGTCCCATGACTTTCCGGCAACTTTTGGCAGCCTTTCCGATGTCGAAACGAAGTTCATGATAGCTCGTTGGAAAGCTCTAAGTGTCTAATTTCTGGAGCAACTAGAATTTCCCCAATCTGATGCATGGAAGTCATCCAAAAATATGCCTATGTGTAAAAAACCAAAAAATAAGGTTTTCTGATAGACAGGGCAGAGTGTAGAAAAAGCGGGCATTTTTCGGCATTTCGGGGGGGCAAATGATCTTCAAATGTCCTGAAAATCGCTAAGTGTGTGCTCCTAAAATTATGGCATCCAATTATACCATTCTCCTCCTTTGATGATCCCTCAAACTGAAATGGCGAAGCCCATGAGTTTTAGCCAAAAACCCAAAAATGCCAAAAAACCAAAATATGTCGAAAATCGCCCAAAATTGGTGAGCATGACCCTCAAGGGTTCTCAGCAACATGTTGTGAAGTAGAGGCCAAAATCTGAAGTCCTGATGTGTCTTTCCTCACTTTCCGTGTCGGGCACTTCCCTTTAGCCTCCTTGAGCTTTTCTTGAACAGCCTTCAACTTGCGCCGGGCAAACTGATTTAAATTTTTATAATGCCTCGTCATTCTCCTCTGAAGGTCTAAATCCCTGTTTTCCTTCTCCAATTTCTTCTCCTAGTGGTCATTGAATCTCTCAAGCCATGCCTCCCTATTGTTCTCTATCTTCTGTTCAAGCAATGCAGTGAGAGGGGTAGATTGGAGAAAAGCATTTTCCTCTTCTTTTTGCTTCTCAAGGGCCTTTTTAAACCCCATGGTTCTAGGCCTCTTTCACCTAGGCTGATCTTCACCTTCACTTTCATCAAACTCGCCCATGAGTTCTTCCAACCTTGCTTGGGCTTTGGAGGCCTCCTTCTTGTACTTAGTCACCCGTGTCTCATAAACAGCGATATGGACACTCATTTGCCTATTTTGGATTTGCAAAAATTGATTGAAATTTCTAACTCTATGAAGATCATCCTTCAATGCATCAATTTGGCTTTCTCTATAGATCAAGAGGCTTTCTAGAATCCGGTCCTCATTATCACTATCATCGCTTTGGATTTGGATGATGTCGAATGCACTCTCCTGTTCATGACTGCCTTCTTCCTTACCTTTCCCCTTACTTTGGGTGGCTATTCTAGTGCTCTTCCTCCTAGGAAAATCAATGATGGGCTTCTTTGGCAATTTTCCTTTACTTCGGAGCGCTCTTGTCACATTTGGAGTGACAACCCTAGGCACTCTCTTCTTTGCTGTCCAAGGCTTGGCCTTTTTAGGAGAAGAGGGCATGGCCCCTTTACCTTTGTCGCCTTGCTTCTCTTCTTTTTGAGTTTGTTGTTCTTATTGAAGTGGCTGTTGTTTATCATCTTTTGGCTGCCCTTTCTCGTCAGTGTCATGATGCTACTCTGTCTCATAAGGCTGCCCCTGTTCATCCCGATGTTGCTCCTGTGTGTCCTCTTTTGACTGTCCTTGCTCATCACTTTCATGCTACCTTTGCTGCTATGTCTCACCCTCACTATCATGCTGTTGTTCAGCACTTTCTTCCTCCTCCCCTTGCTGCTGTTCATCATCATTTTCATGCTGCTGTGTGTCATCATAAGGCTGTTGTTCACCCTCATCATGAGTCTGTTGTTCTTCATGCTACTACCCTTCATCCTCTTCCTCATCATCATGATCATGCTCTTCTCCCTCTTCAGGTTCTTCTGCTTTCTCTGTGGTAAACTTGATTTTTTTAGGAGTGGGTCTGCTAGAGGAAGGTGAAGGATGATGAGTAGGAGGTGTAGGGGATGTATGGACTAGATGGACAGTGGAGAAATTCGGATGAGTGATGAAAACATCCCAAGAGACCTCCCTCTTTTCAAGCTGATGAAGGATGATGATTTTGATGAGAGAGTGATGGAAAAGACAGGCTATTTTCTATGAAGGAGGCTTCTTCTGGACAGTGGAGTCCATTTTCTCAATGCTCTTCTGTAAGAACAAATGAAGATTTAGCAATCTAGCCCTAGTGAAATGCATGAGCAGTCGAATGTGATATGCATAAATTCGAGAGAATCTTCCCTCACAAGTGAAGTATTTCATGATAATCTTTATGAGAGGGGCGTAACTAGCTAAAAGATATGAGAAAGGGAAAATAGAAGGACATGACTCTCTGTGCTCAGGCTTTAGGAAGGGCTTGTAATCATCTGAGTCCAAATGGCTTTCTTTAAACCATTTATCACCAATATAGGGAATTTTAGTGGCTTTGGAGATGAATATTGGGGAGAACTTGAAGTCAAGGCCTGCCAATTGGAAATGCTTATCTTGAGACCTCAAAGTGCAAAGGTGTGTCAAAGGAGAAAAAATCTTCACCTCTTGCACCCTTTGACAAAAATCTAAGCACCCGACCTCATGGAACTTGAACAAGACTGATGGGTGTGCATTCACTTCTTCGGTGGAAATAGGCTCATACCTCTTATGTAATCCACTCCTACTATCTTGCCTGGGAGGCATCTTGTTATGGATTCTCTCTACAAAACCAAACTGCATCAAAAGGATTTCAAGAATGTTTTTTCAAACAAAACTCTGTCTTCTTTGTAAATCACTGTTTTGATCAAGGAAAATTTGTTTCAAATGTTGTGTGAGATGCTTCTGTGATATTAGGTCTTTGTTCCTCCCAAAACACTGCCCTTTCTCTTTGTATGTCAATCAACAAACAATTTTAAAAGCACAAGTACACAGTCAACAAAAGATACACACAATCAAAGGGTCATTGTCTTTGGGTAAAGTCATGAAGCTCCTTGTGTTTTGGTGTGAGCACAAACAACCCTGTATCAGGCAAACACCCCTCCTAATCAAAATACTGCTCTTGTATTCACTATTCCTTACCCACAGTTAGACAACAACACTTCCAAACTGATTTAACTGCTTTACTTACTAAAGTCTGCTTTATAGAACAAAGGAGAAAAGAGTGGTTTTTTTATTTTTACCCCACAGAGATGACTTTTGAAACAACAAGGCACTTATACAAGGATCAGTACTGCTGAAGTTAGGTTCACTGCTTTGTTTTTCAAACCTTGTTTTTTCTCCCTTCAAACACTGCCTCCACCTTTCCACTTGTTTTGATGGTAGTTGTCAGGTCTTTTGACAGCAGTAATAAATCCACTACTTTACTATGACAGTGTTGGGAAAACAAAGCCACTACAACCTCGAGTTTTAAGAAAAACTATCAACCCTTATTACCACTGCTTTGTTCCCACTATATTCAGCTGACAGAGGTATTATTTTTATCTCAATTTCGAGGGCAGTTTTAGTTTCTTTGAGACAAGAATGACCACCTTTCTTTAAACCAACTGTAACAACAGCCTTCAAACCTTTTCACCCCGACATACCTCGACTTACACCAAGGGTTTCATTTTTTTCACCATGACTTAGTCCTTTGACAAACGAAGCATATGATTACCCTTTAGAAATTTAAATATACCAAGGAGGCACATAAATACCTTGATAATTCGATGGCAGGCCTTGCTTGAAGTTTGGAGCAGCTTCCAGACTTGTTTGAGGGTGTTTGGACCATTTAAAGTGTGCGCGACACGTTTACGAGGGAAAGCGTCGTGCAAAAAGAGGTTGTCGGGCACTGACGGGTTGTCGTGACCGACGCCTACAGGCATTAGGGGAATTTTGAGGTGTAAAATGGGCCTCCTAAGGAAATAATAAAATAATAGCTAAATCAAAAAAATAATAATTATGAATTTTCAATTCACTTTTTGCACCACAATCCATGTAACCATAGTTAAATTCAATTCAAAAGTTGTACCAAAATAAAATTAATAAAAAAATTGTATTGATGTGACTATAAATAAGAATGATATTTTCAAGAAAAAGTCATTATCATTGAACAACAAATGCATTTTTCCTTTGTACTTAAATAAATTAAAATAAAAAATAAATATAAATTTATAAATTATTAATTATATTATATTTTATTAATTAATATTTATATTATTTAAATTGTATAATAACATGTAATTAATATACTATATAAAAATAATATAATACAATATAATGAATGTATAGGGGTATGCATTGTTTCTTTCAAGAAATATGAAATGACAATAATATATTTTTATTCAAAAAGTGTGAAATGACATTTATTATGAGTATTTTACTTTGACTTTAAAAGTACTTAGAGCACTACCATGGTTAACCATTAGTTTTTATCCACCATTGAGGATGTGACAAGTAAGTACATTTAACTCAAGCAATGCCACCTCAACCATCAAGGATGATGTCATCCCCTAAAATGTGATTGGTTCTCATAAAGTGAATTTTGATTGTACATTTTCCTTAGGAGGCCCATTTTAGACCTCAAAATTCCCCTAATGCGCGTCGCGCGGTATTAGAAACCCTTTGCAAACACTCTTCTGAATGCGCCGTGCAACTTTACAGGCGTGCCGTGCGGTCAAAAACCCTTGAAAAATTGGTGAACTCGCTCGAAACTTCCTCTTTGGTCCAGTGAACAACTAAGAGAAGTTGTTTGTGCTTTGGGAGTGCAAAATGAATCTTGGCAATGGTCCTTATCTCCTTTTAAAAGCGAAAAATTAGAGCCCTTTTCATGTTTACTTGGTGAAGTTTTTGAAGACCTTTGAAAAGCTTTTAATGACTCTTTGCACCAATTTTTCAACAAAAAGTGGAGTTTGATTTTTGAAAAGGTAGCATAGTGAAAACTTCGGTTTAGGTGAAGAGGCTTTGTTTAGGAGTTTCAAATCTTCTATACTGCATTTTCACTGTGCTTTATTAAATAAGAAAGTCTGACACTGCTGATCTTTTAATGACATTTTCAACATGGAAAATCCACTCAACAATACACTAATGATTGATGAAGCATCTTTTTCCATTTGCAAGGAGATGACCTGTATCTTAAAACTTGGTTGATATTTCCTGCTTCTGCTTCTTTTAAAGGTGATAATGCTCACTGTGAGGCTGATCCAAACTGTTAGGTGCTTTCTAAGCTCCTCTTATAACTTTGACATTTTTCATAAGGAAGATGCCTTTACTTGTAATAGTGGCATGCCTTATTGGCTTTGAAAGTTTTTCAGGATCTGAAACACATGCCATAAACCTTCTTACATATTTATGGACATAGGTTCTTAGTTGCAATGTATTTTTTGAAAACTAAACTCAGATCGCCTTCTGTCCGTTATGATAAGTAATTTTTGAAAGAAATTTTACATGAACAGGAAGAACAGGATCTTCTGAAAACAATCATCATTCTTAGGCTTGTGCCATGGCTCATTTCTCAACCACTTATCAACTCAGTTTTGTTTAAGGGAATAGAGACTAAATTTTAAGCCTATTCATCAAGGAGATGAGTTTTTGTATCTTTTTAAGGAAATCACACACTTAGCTAAGTTTGTACATTTCTTGGCTCTCAGACTGTCTTTGAAAGAAAACCCTGATAGGAGATAAGCCAACTTTCCTTGATATTTTATTACGCTCATGCTTTTCCTTTGTTTTTGACATGATTGCCCTGCTCAGAAGCTTTCAACTGTCTTTTGTTGCTCTTACCATTTGTCTCTTAATTAGTCCAAACCCTAGAATCAATCACTACTCTGACCCTCTGCTTATAGATGAAGGAGGCCTATTTTGACAAATGCTTGGTTTCTTTTCAACTTCTATCTCAGTCCAAAGAAGGATGTTTGATGAACCTACTAATAGTGGTTTCCCTTTTATATGTTGGCAGAAGTTAGTTAGAGGCTAAGACTGTTGGATTCCTTTTCTAGACATCTGTTTAACAATATTTCCTAATTGATGATCAACCCATTAGCTTCATATTGTAACTCAATAAAAATGGAGCTCCACTACTTTGCCTCTACCTTAAACATCATTTTTATCCAGAGACCCTTAGTTGTTGTCTCACTGCACCCAAAAAATGTCCTTTAGTCAGTGCAGACTCTTAACATCAAACTTTATCCATTGGCCCTCTGCTTGTAGATGAAGGAGGCGCTCTCAATCTTCAAACCCTCTGCTTATATATGAAAGAGATTTTTCAGTCTTCAAACCCTCTGCTTATAGATGAAGGAGGTTTTTTTGTCATGTCATCTCACCAGCCTTTAACAGTATTATTTTTCCTTTTACTATCTTTTCATGCTTTGATTGTGATCGCAGGAGTTTAATGAAACAACTCTCTGCTCTGTAGCTACATCCCAGGCTCAAGATCACATTTAGAAGAAGCTGTCTTCTCATGTGGAGCCAAATATTGTCTTCTGGGATGCTGGTATACCTCTGTCCTTGAAAGATCCATTAAAACACTGTAAAAACACCTAAAATCAGTTTGACCTATGCTACATGTATTGCTGAGACTTGAGGGTGTATTAGTGGCGCGACCTAGGGCTGTAACCAACTTTATTTGCAGAATGGGAAGGTCTGTTATGACTGGTCTATAGCAGGTAGATGTTATTTGGCTTTAGAGTGGTTTTCCAAGGGAGAAATGCCTAAAGTGCCACTACCTAACTCAGGGGAGACTTTTTGGACAGATTTGGATTGTTTCTTTGGAGCTGATGGGAAAACTAGTATGGCTAAGGCTAGATAGGACTTTGATAATGAGGTTTTATCTCGTCATGGACAGAATAAAAAGTAAGAGGGAAAAAAAAATTTATGGGTGTTTTCCAGCTGGAAAATTTGACAATTTTTTAGATCAGCTGCTAGAAAACTTGGCTGCTACAACTAGTCATCACCAACAAGTGAAAAATACGGATGACTAACAGTGTTGATAAGATCTGTTTAATAATAGTAGCTTTGTTTATGTTTACATGTTGATTATACTTTTAAGGTCTCGATAATAGTCTTGTCTCTGTGCGAACCTGATAGAACTCGATGAGATTTGCTTTAATTACCTACTCTCTTCTAGGGTGCAGAAACCTAGTTCCATCACCCACCCATACTACTTCAGGTGAGACCTTGGCCTGCGAAAGTAGGTCATTTCTGAAAGGGCCAGTGTAGTATAGGGGTTTGTTGGAAAACCTTAACTATGAACTTGGGTCAGGACCCCTCAAGCCAACAAATGGTTCTGCTGCCTCGACCGGGAGAATTTTGAGAGAGAGATTGGGTAATGCCACGAGGCCATTGGAGACCTGAGAAATTGGATCTCGAATACTAGTTCGAAAAACAGATTCAGTAATTTTCTGTAAAAAAGAATCGCATCACAAAGCTAACAGTTGAGAAGTGGAAGAAAAAATATATTTTCACAGAAGTATATGAAATTTTCTTTCTGAATTTTGCGCACGAGCTCCAAGAGTGGCTAGCAAGGCTGGTATAATTCCAGACGTGTTGGAAGGATGATCAGGTTACACAGTGGAGTCTGAAATTGATTCAACAGTTGGAGAAGGCTGGCAACATAATCACCTGAACTGTAGATCATTGGGTGGATAGTGTGCTAGGAGGATTTGTAACATAATTCAAAGTCGATTAGTTTGTATCCTACTGTGAGGTAGAGAAAATGTTCTTTAAAGGATTCTGAGGTGAGTTCTTGCAAACATTTCCGTTACTAATTAAAATATTATTGTGCGAAAAGGGTGTTTTGTCCAGCCACACTGAATGAATGACCTTTGATCAGAGTGAGAGTACAACACAAAATGGTAAGTACTATCGAGTCAACCGAGAAGGGGATAGATCAATCTACAACCCATTAAGAGAGCTGACTCTGCACGCAGGAACTTGTCCTCTGGCTACACCATCATCGAGTTATCATAAGGGAAAGAACTCCCCTTCACCTCTGCCACTACCGGAAGAAGATATGGCCACACATATTAAATTTCCCACCTTCAAGGGTGTAGGAGATGAAGACATGGGTCGGTTTTGGTTCATAGAAAAATAAGTATGGACTGCACAGAATGTTGCTAGTGATGCTGTAAAAAGGGAAAAAATATCCCTCGCCTTTGAAGGAAGGGCCCTAGATTGGTACATGGGGTACGTAGGGCAACATGCAGATCCATCAATACAAGAGATTAAGAATTATTTAAAACAACAATTTCAGAAGCCTAAGTCCTATGCTCAACTGGTGGTTGACTTGAAAGACTTTAGACAAGGACCCACTAAGTCAATATGGGAGGGTGATCAGTGGCCAAAGAAGGTTATCAGAGATGGGGAATTTAAGTACGAGGATAAACAACACAAGGAATGGTTCATTGCCATGCTATTACCTCACTTGCACGGACCTATGGGTCAGCAAGTGATTGAGACACAAGAGAAAGCTTTGGAGATTGCTATGAAGCTAGAAGCTACGCCAAGAGATGATGCCCATTTTTGGGTACAACAGATCCAGGGATAGCTGGAGGAAATGCACCTCGAAATCTAGAATTTGCGGAAAGAGTGAGGAAAAGAAGCTAGCCCAGACATATGGTGCATAAGATGTAGGGTCTTAGGCCACACCAAGGATCAATACCCTCTGCTGGTGGACTACATGCAGGCTAGGGGACCCAACCCATTGCTCCCTAAAGAGGCCGTGGGACCAAGCGGTACCATGTTATGGTGCACTGGCTGTCGCGTAGCTGGACTACATGATACCAACCACTGCCCCCATATTGGTGCTTATGTTCCAGAGTTGAAGCAACAATAGTGTTGATTCTGCTCATCTGTGGGACATGACGAACACAAATTCTAGACATATGACCTAATGATAGACCGAGGAAACCTGTACAGGGTATAGGCTGACCCTGCTTCACCATTATCTCCCTCAGGACGAGGAGGCTCCCCAACTAGAGGCCGGGGGGGAAGAGGTGGAAGCATAGGTCGACGAAGAGGGCAATTGATCTATTATAATAGTGGAGAAGTAGGACACTTCGCAAGGGACTGTCTGAACCTTTCACAAAAATCTTGTAGATATTGTAGACAATTGGATCATGTGATCAAAGATTGTCTGGTACTAATAGAAAAAATGCAGGAAAAATAGTAGACGCCAACGCAGAATGTGCAAAGGGTTAAGGAAGAATCATGCGATGAAGGACCCAGTATTAATTTCATAATGTGTAGGACATGGCTACTGGAGGAGCTAAGGAAAGAGCTGCGGTTGAACCACTTATCCAAAAAGCTACTATCAAAAAGGAAAGATTGGACCTACAGAAGGAGAAAGAAACCTTCATAGAAGCTTGCAAAGACTTTACCAAGAATGAGGCATCTACTTCCAAGGCTCCCACAAACCTAAAAGCGGACGATGAAGTTAAGCCATTCCTACAAGCATGTACAAAGTTGCTACACAACCAAAAGGCAGTAGAAAATATTCAAGCATTCATAGACAACTGTGCAGAAAAACTGACCTTCCAACAGAAGTTAAATATGTTCACAAACTTTACAAACATAAAAAATGCACTGGTTGGGAAATGTGGCTAATGACGCAGATAAGCGATTATGAAATGGATCAGGTCATCCTGGATCTGGGATCTGATGTGAATGTCCTACCCAAATAGACGTGGCAGATGATGGGAGAACGTAAGCTAGAATGGTCTACTATACAATTGCGCATGGCCAACCAACATAATATCATACCATTGGGGAGATTATCAAAGATTATGGTAGATACTGTAGGGGTTAAGGTATACGTGGATTTTTAAGTAATTCAAATTGTAGAAGATGAGGACCCTTATCCTCTGCTCCTAGGACTAGATTGGGCTATAGACATGGGAGGAATTATCAAATTGAAGAAAAGGAGCATGGTTTTTTAGAATGAGGGTACGAGAGTAATAGTCCCTCTAGATCCAACAGAAGGAGAGTAGTATACAGAACCCATGTGCGAAGGAGATGACGTGGATCATATCTATAGAATAACTGCCCGAGATGAGGATTGGATTAATCCTACAGCTAATGGTGTGCTTTTCTGGGAGAAAGACAGTGAATTCCTCTCTAACTCCGACGGGGAGATTGAGAATTGGCAGAATCGGTTACATGACGTATCTAAGCTACGGTGTCTAAGGATCACGAAGAGCTTCTGGTGTATCTCCTCAGAGGTAAGAAAGTTACCGTAATTTGATGGTTCTGGTAGTATTAGGGATTTTATTAGAACATTCGAATCATAAGTCCCAAGGGAGCAAAGAACGTGGGCACTTAACCTAGCCATGCATGCGGCTCCTGCTCGGTGGTGGGAGACTCATAAGGGGACGTTTCAGGATTGGGAGGAATGTCGTAGGATGATGATCCTATGGTATGAATATTGGGTTCACCTATCCGTGGAGGCTTTCCTTGGCCAAGGGGACTCATGCAAGCACTTGCCCACATGGATGGAGGTATGGTGTGAAAGGACTAGGGACGAATGGGTCCACCTGTTCATTCATGTCTTGGGACCAATATCCACTGCAAGGTATTTGGATGCAGAGCGACATCAACGTACCCACCACTTGGAGACCATTAAGGACGATTTTTTGGGGATGTTCGGATTTATAGGTGGAACTGAGGCATTAGACGAAGCCCTACAGGACATAGATTCCCTAGTATTTGATGAATCATGCCCTCGTGTGGAGTATGGGGCACCAGCTTGGGATACTGGGATGCAGGATATTGCTAACTACCACAATCTATCAATGGAGGAATGTGACGAAGACCCGCGAAATATCACTATCCTGGAATCAGAGGGTGAATGCGTAGTTGTTGGACCCCCATTGCAGACTGTTGATGTAACCAAGCCCCTTAAGCTGAGGGAAGTCAACATTGGAACAAAAGAACAACCTAAGCTAGCTAAGATTAGGGACTACTAGGATGACGATACTGTTGGAAAAGTCGTGGAACTTCTCACAGAGTACCAGGACCTGTTTCCTACGAAATTCTCAAAACTCAAGGGTATTACAGGGGACCTGGGGGTCATGTGAATCACGTTAAAACTAGATGCACACCCTATCAAGCAGCGACCTTACCGATTGAACCCCAAGTATAAGCAGAAATTTAGGGGAGAAATTGACAAAATGCTAGCTACAGGTATCATCAAACTGATAGAACAGTCAGATTGGGTAATCCCTATGGTGGTCCAAGAGAAAAATACTAAAGGAGAAATAAGAATCTTCGTCGACATGCGTAAGATGAATGATGCATGCATGCATGATCCCTCCCCTACGCCATTCTCTGATGAAATCCTCGATAGTGTGGGAGGGCAGGAAGCATACTCGTTTCACTGACGAGTTTTCAGGCTACCATCAGATCAGGATTGAACTAGAAGATTGCAACAAAACTACGTCGCCACTGAATGGGGATCCTTCCAGTACATCGTCATGACGTTTGGGCTCAAAAATGCCCATGCCATGTTTTTCACGGGTAGTGGTCGCAGTATTCAAGGAGTTCATTCACAAATTCTTGGAGGTATACTATGATGATTGGACAGTATTTAGATTGGTAAAGAAGCATGTCTCGAAACTGCGCATGATGTTGGATGCCTGTAGAAGCACCATATTTCCCTAAATATTAAGAAGTGCATATTCTGCGTACCTTTCGGGATCTTGTTAGGCCACATAGTTTGTCGGTAGGGACTGATGGTTGACCTTGCCAAGGTAGAAGTTATCATCAACTTAGTAGTCCCTACAACTGAGAAACATCTGTGCTCCATCCTTGGGCACATGGGCTACTATAAGAAGTTCATTCAAGGGTATGCATTAATCACAGCACCCATGGAGAAGTTGCTAAAGAGGGACGTTTAATCTTTTTGGGACGCAGAGTGTCAGAAGAGTTTTGACCTACTCAAGGAAAAGATGGTCTCTGCACCTATCCTCATATTTCCTGACTAGGCAGAGGTTTTTCATGTCCATGTGGATGCTTCAGGGATCACCGTGGGAGCTATCCTTATGCAGCCCAGGGAGGGGGACATTAACCACCCGGTTTTGTTTGCTAGTAGAAAACTCTTTAGCGCAGAGCACAACTACTCCACTACTAAACGTGAGGGGCTGGAAATGGTGTATGCCCTATAGAAATACTGACATTATCTGCTGGGATGACACTTCAAGATTTTCACAGATCACTCAGCCTTGAAGTACCTAGTCAATAAGCCTGTGTTGGGGGGGAAGATTTTCCGATGCCTACTGCTATTCCAAGAATATGATTTTGAGATCATCGTGAAGCCAGGGAAACTAAATGCTAGAACATATCACTTGTCCCGAATCGAGAGTGGTGAAGAATCGACCAACCTAGAGGAAGGATAGCCCGATGCACAAATATTTTCTATTAAGGTGGTCGATGTGTACTTTTCCGATATTATTCAGTTCTTAACTACGGGGATGGAACCTGCAGAATATTTGGTACAACAGAAAAAAGAGTTGGTAACCCATGCAGTGGACTTCATCATCATATTAGGCCACTTGTATAAGCTGGGAGCTGATGAGGTACTACAAAGATACATTCCGGAGCATGAAAGACAATCAATTTTAGCAAAAGCCCACGGAGGTGTACCAGGAGGTCACTACGCAGGAAAAGAAACGACGCATAAAATCTTAAGAGCTGGGTTGTGGTGGCCCACACTGCATAGTGACTCTTATGAATATTACAAAGCCTGCAACACATGCAAAAGGACTAGAAGACCGTCGCGTAGGGATGAAATTCCCTTACAACCGCAGATGGCCCTGTAGGCATTCGATAAATGGGAAATCGACTTCGTTGGGCCCATCAACCCACCAGGTAAGAAGACAGGTGCCCGATACATCATCACTGTGACTAATTATGTAACCATATGGGTGGAGGCGCAAGCTGTGAAGGATTTTACTATAGATGCCGCTGCGCATTTCATTTTTGAGCACATTCTCACCAAGTTTGGCTATCCTAAGATCTTGATGAGAGATCGAGGTACACTTCGTTAATGAAACAATACAAGCCTTGACTAACGAATTTCGAATCCACCATGCAAAAAATACCCCATATCACCTGCATGCAAATGGAACGGTAGAAATTTTTAATAAAATTCTGGAACAGGCACTGACCAAGATCTATAATGTCGATTGAAGCGATTGGGACGTGTGCATCCCATCATTCCTTTGGGCCTATCGGACCATGTGCAAGAAATTAACTGGGAAAACACCGTTTTGGATGGTCTATGGAAAGGAGGCCATTATGCCCATGGATTATATCATTCCTAGCTTGCACATCGCAGCCTTTACAAACACGGGGGAGCCTGATATCATGGAGGAATGCTTAGCGCAACTAGTCGCCTTGGAGGAAGATCGATTCACTGCTAACTTTCACTAGTAGGTTCGGAAGGCCCGAGAAAAATCCTAGCATGATAGGCATATCCAACAAAAGTCATTTAAATAAGGTGAGCTCCTGTTATTATATGACAACTAGTTTGCATGCCACCCTGGGAAATACTGCCAACATTGGTTGGGACCTTATATCGCAATAGAAATTACGGATGGCAGTGTGGTGAGATTGGCTACGTTGCGTGGGGACCCATGCCAGGATATGATAATGGCAGCCGTCTCAAACCCTATCGAACCAACTCGGTGTGTACCAAATTACTATATGGTCGGAGTAGCTATATTAGGATAGATACCCAGTATTAGGATAGATACGCACAGGGAAGAGGGAAAGCACAAGCAGGTATGTTATACATGTAGGGGTAAATCGCAGGTCAGGATGCATAGAAGGGTGCACTGGACGTGCAGGGGTCAACCGCAGGTCAGGAAGCATAGAAGGGTGCACTGGGCACGTAGGGGTAATATGCAGCTGCGAAAACTAGCCGTTGGAACAGTAAAACTGGGTAAAAAAAAAAATTTACTGTTGAAAGGAGCAGGAAGTCGGAAATTAATGCAAAAATTTTCGAAGATTTACCGTTTTCTTGATGGTAAGTTTTAGATAAGTCTCATCCAACCATTGGTCACTATCCAAAGCTATAAAAGAAGGAGGGTAGATCAGAAATGGGTTCTGTGCATCCTGGAAATTTGGTGCCTTGCAAATTTCCATCACTATTGTGCTCTGTTGATGTCTAGGCTTGCTACCCCCTCTGATACTAGGAACCCCGAGTTCATCTTCCAAGCGAGAATGAATGCGACCAATCTCACTAAATCATCGTAGACTATGGCCTCTACTGAGAGAGCATCCGATGAATTATTGGAGGTCACCCCTGAAGTCGAGGAGGTCATATCCACACCAACCAAGGGGAAGCAGGCGGAGAAAAATAAGAGTAAGGGGAAAGGCCAGGAGAAAGGGCAAGGGAGGATTGCGAAATGGATTGGGGGGAAGCCATGCACCTCCCCTCGAAATGTGAAATCCCCGCGAACGGTGCCTAAGGCACGCTCGCCTAACTCGGCGAAGTGACCTCTATCTGCTCAGGAGGAAGCTCGGCTTGCTGAAATAATTACTTGGCTACCGCCCTATGTTTGGCCTCATAGGCCCTCTGTGCACATGCCTAAGAATATCGAAGGTATGCTCTCTTATCTGCAAATTCCACTGATTTTGCGTGAAGTCCCCATAATTGGAGAAGCATATGGAAAACTCCCCTCAATTAAGTTCGACGACCACAACCTTGCCAAACTAGAGGCCTTCCCAAAATTAGCACCCTAGTCATATCTCGAACGAGTAATGGAGGATGATGTGCTAAGGGTCGTACAAATTCCGTGGGCGTGTGGGTTAGCAGGCTCAAGATTACTAAACTTGATGTGGATACCTCACTTTGGCCGATATAGTATCACAGACCGAGTTGTGCGAAAGCTTCTTGCCCTGATCCATGACAATAGCTTGTGGATCCAGGACCGCATTCCCATTAATTCCGCCCTAATTCACCACATTACTGGTCTCCCTATGGAGGGGTCGAATCCCATGGAGCGCTTCGGTAAGAAGTATGAGCAACAAATTTCTGAAAAGATGTGAGAAGACTACCAGGTTGAGTGAAATACTAGGAGGTTCCTGATCAACACCATTGCCGACCCTAGAGTGTGCATGGGTACCCTGTTGCTGGCTTGTAAAATGATGCATGAGTGCCAAGCCACGACTGTCCTCGCCTATGTAATTCAGCTCATTGGCCGCTGCGAAAAGGGGGTCTGCTTCAACTGGTCACAATTCCTTTGCAATGAATTTTTGGAAAACATGCACGAGGCCCAAGATCATGGGAAGGCCTTCTGTTACTCTTAGCTATTGCTCCTAATTGCATTGGTCACATGGGAAGCCCTTGAAGGCTCGGTCCTCCCTGAGCTCAAATTGGACATGTGTGTAGGGGCGCGATACACCAACTTGTGGGATTCGAAGGATGAGCAACGCATTAAGGACAAAAAAGTCTTTTGGGTACTATTTCACAGCACCCTCACAACAGCAATTCACTCCCAGCCACGCTTGTCACCGACGGTCTACAACAAATATAAGAGCGTCATAGCATTCCAGGTCACGATGCACAATGTGTAGATTTTGGGCCATAAGGATCCAGCTTGGATGTTGCTACCTTACATGGTCGCTGATGAGGAAATCGATCGGCTCGTCACCATTTGGCCACCGCACTGGAAGCTAGGATTCAAATCGACAATAGCTGACACTGTTGGTACAAGCGCAGTTTCGAAGACCACCACCCCGCTTGATACCACCAAGAACTCAGAAATCTATGGCCCGGAAGGCTCCACCGGGACGGAGGTTCCCCTAGATTCAACGCAGGGTAGGAAACAGGAGTCACAACAAGACATGGAGATTGAGGGTCTGGATACACAGGGTACTGGTTCCTTGAATGGTACAAAACAGACAGTCGAACCTCTCAAGGGCCAGAAAATGAAACAATGGGCTACGAGGCCCGGTAGGGAGATTGAGGTTACCTTAACCGAGGAATATTTGGAACAAATCGCAGATGCAGTCATCATTGCTTCAGAAGATAGATGGCTTGCCTTGGAAGAGAAGCAGAAGGCAGCCATCACTGTACTATAGTCTGAGATCCAAGCTCTGCAGCTCAAGGCCGATACCGTGCAGATGAGCGTGATTCAAGCAAGGCTGCCTCCAACAACTAGCACTGAGTTGATCGTCACGACTGAGAGCCGCCTCTGCCCCCTACCAGGTGCAACACTCACTCTCAGTCTGCTTGCCTTATGCACACAAGTCCAGGCTTGTGTAGAAGTACATCTAGACTTGGCCCGATTTTTGCACGAGCCGCTGTAGGTTCTTCACACATCCCTCTTTGATGAAATTCAGCACAGAGACCGCTGGACACAACAACAGCTAAGTACAACCAGATAGAAAATCGTAGAAAAGACTTCCAAGGCATCCCAGGCACAAGACATGTGCATCTTTGCCACTGCACAATAGACTGAGTTGGGATGTCTAATTAACAGACTATGTGCAGACGTGGCTGAAGACATCCCGGCCTCTGCCACCCCCGAGGCTAAGATTGAGGGCCTCGTCGCAGCGCTGAAGGCTTCTTGGACTGAGATCCAGATTGTCAAGACTGAGATGGAGCAACAGATTGCTGCGTTGCAGGCTAAGTTGCAGTCGAAAACTACTCCTGAGGTACATGCCCAGAGAGCTACGCTGGTCACAGAAGCCACGAACATCATTACCTCTAAGATCGCTCGGGGTGCCGAGTTACTTGAGACATCTATGCAGCTGTGGTCTAAGATGCAGTGCAACCCTCTCCTATGTGAATTTACCCAGGAACTGTGCCAGAAGGAAGAAGAATTCGAGCAATTGGAGGCTACAATGCCCACTCTGATCCCCGCTCAACGCCTGGTATGTCTGCGCGCTAGCCATGCGCTCAGAGATGACCTGGAAGAGCTTCGACACAAGAAGAAGGTTTTGAGTGACGACCTCAAACCACGGTTCGATGAAGCCCTCAAGATATCTCAGGACTTGGATGTTATGGTCAAACAATTGAATCAGACCCTAGAGAGTGTCACTGTTTCTACTAAAGGCCCAACTTCAAAGAAGTTGGTGGACATTGCACAGAACATTGTCGCACAGAGCGAAGGAGTGTTGCCCCATATGGTCGATGCCATTAAGCAACTCCAGGAAAAGATGCAAACCCCACGGCCGCTGTGACTCGGGATGAGTCACAAGATTGTATTGGGGGCATGTTGGAACAGGGTCCCCTAGCTGTGTTTTGATATGTTCCAACACTGCATTTTTTATATATTTTTGTAGTAATTGGTCTTGCACAGAGGATTTGGGGTGGGTCAAAGCCCCCAATGTATTGTAATGGGTCAAAGGGTAGACCTAGAGTCCGTAAACCATGGTTTTCAGACCACAAGATAGGGCAGGCTATGATGATATAAATAGATGAATAGTTTGAGTCTAAGGGTAAGTAAGTAAGTAATATTGATGCTACGTATGAACTGTTGAGATATATTTTGGGTTGTTTTGGGTAAGGACTACTGCTGGCTGTGTGCGCGGAGATCCTTAGTCCTATTGTGTGCGGACCTCGCTGGCTATGTGCGCGAGCTGTGACTTGGGTTTGTAACTTGGTTTTGGATGTTAATGAATGTGAAGTCTATTGAAGTATCTTTATGTTATCTGAACTAGTTGTGTTTATTACTGAAGTACCTTTATGTTATTTTAATAAGCTGCGATTGTATCTGCGATATATGAATTAGCTGTGATTGTGATGTTTTGTGGTGATAATTATTGATGCGCACGTGGATGCGAAGGTGTTGATTAGATCTATTTAATAACAGTAGATTTTTCTATGTTGACATGTTGATTATACTGTTAAGGGCTCGATAATAGGCTTGTCTATGTGTGAACCTGATAGAAATTGACGAGATCTCCTTTAATTACCTACTCTCTCCCAGGGTGTGGAAACCTGGTTCCAACACCCACCCATACTACTTTGGGTGAGACCTTGGCCTGCGAAAGTAGGTCATTGCCAAAAGGGCCAGTAGTATAGGGGTTTGTTAGCAAACCTTAACTCTGAACCTGGGTCAGGACCCCTCAAGCCAACAACTCTCCATCTATAAGTCAGCTAATTCATACTATTAAAACCATACTCAGATAATCTACCCGAACCCTGTAACTATCTTGTTTTCTTCCATAGAAATCCATTTTCTGGGTCCTTAAGAGCGGCCTTAGCGAGTGGTCTTGACACATCAAACTCGATGTGATGGTATTGTACCTTATAGATACATTGTACTTTCTTACTCAAGGCATCTTCCACTCACTTCTCTTTTCCTTTCAAATGTCTTATATCGAAATCAAACTCGCTGAGAAATGCAGTCCATCTAGCCTGCCATGCATTCAAATTTAGCTTCTTGAAGAAATTGGTTAAACTACTATGTTCTTTCAAGGGTAAAAATGTATTCCCCTACATATATTGGCGCCACACCTTCAAAGCATGTATCACCACTGTAATTTCCAAGTCATAAGTAGAATATTTTTGTTCATTTTCCTTTAACCTGCCAGATTTGTAAGCTACTACCTTGTCTTCCTGCATTAGAACCCCTCCCACGCCCTCTTGGAAAGCATCTGTACATACAAAAAATTCCTTATTAAGATCTGTCACCTTTAATATTGTGGCTACTATCAGTAAATGTTTTAATTGCTTGAACCCATGCTGGCATTCTGCTACCCATTTAAATATTCTTCCCTTTTTCTGTAATGAGGTTATGGGATAGGTTTTTTTTTTTTTTGATAAGGTTGAAAAATACCATTCATTACACTCATAAATGTTGTAAAGTACTTTTTAAGACCGAAAGGTAGCACTAAAAACTCATAATTACTGTAATGAGTTCGAAAATAAATCTTACAAATATCCTCATCTTTAATTCAGATTTGATGGTACCCAAATATTAAATCAATTTTCAAAAACAAGTTGGCACCTTGAAACTGATAAAAAATATCATTAATTCATGGAAAATGATATTTATTTTTAATGGTCTTCTTGTTCAAATGCTAATAATCAATACACAATCGTAATGTCCCATATTTTTTTCGTACAACCAACACAGGGGCCTCCCAAGGGGACACGCTTGGGCGAATATAACCTTTGTCAAGTAGCTCATGAACTTACATTTTGATTTATGTCAACTCGGGTATGCTCATGCAGTGGGGAGTTCTTGACTCAGGGGCCGCTCCTGGGATTAAACCTATGGTGAAATCAATGTTCCGCTTTGGTGGCAGCACAGGAATTGTTTCAGGAAATACATTGATAAATTATTGAACTCTCGATAGATTTTCCTATGAGGTTTTCTTGTCTTTTGAGTTGGTATATCCAACTTGTAAAACATAAATTTGACAACCTTTTCAAACACTTCCATAACTGGTTAGCAGTAATGGGTCATAATTTAATGTTTTTCTTGATACCTTGAATTTCCTGCCTTTTCCCTTCTTCATTAAAGAAGTTAATAATTTTCTCCTTACAATCTACCAGGGATCAATGGCTTTCTAGCCAGTCCATCCCAATCAACACATCATAAGACCCCAAAGTTAGCACATTTAGATTCACATTAATGTGTTGTCCCGATATTCCAATAGAACAATTTTATGTTTTAGCAGCCACTCTTCATTTGGAACCTGTAGCCAGCTATACTAACCACGGTTTTTGGAATTTAAGACTTTGCAAATGACACAATTCTATAATTTCATGGCTAATTTAACTCAAACTAGCACCTGGGTTAGTCAAAATAGAGACAGGTCGATCAACAATTTTACCTTCACATTCAATCATCGTGGGATGATATTCCACTTGATGGTCATCCAAGGTTGCATTGATCCGGGGTATGCTTCTCGCTACCTCACCAAAATTCGAGGTCTCTTGCACATTCTCTAATTTTTCCATTCTCGATAGATGCAGGAAATTCCTGTAGTAATGAGGCTCCCAACATCCCCAACATTGCAAAGGGTTTTTTTGCACCCGACTGGATTCTGGTTTGTTGGATGCTTCAGTAGGTCTAGCTTCTCATTGCCACTAGTGTTTTTCTAAGTTTTCCCCATTGCATTACTTAGTGAATTCCTTTGTGAGTTTCTTGAAGTCGCCATCTTAGATCCCCTAAAGTTATGAAAACTTTTATGTCCCTTCTTCTGGGACCAATTTTTACTAGTATCCTTATGTTTGTTTGTTGGTAACAAATTTGATCTTTCTGGATTTATTCATCCATTGTTTTTGGACTATCAAATTCTATTCTTTATTTCATGAATGTTGAAAAACTACTCATAAACCACTGTACCTTAGCTTTCTCCTCACGAAGGTAAGGAGCATATCTTATAAAAGATGCAAATTTACCAACATATTCATCCATAGTTAACTGCCCCAAACACAAATCATGAAATTCCTTTGCCTTCTTTCAAGTACTTATTCTTGAAGTGCTTTAGAATTCCTCCCAGGTTATATTACGTTCCTCTACCCCTTGTACTGCCTTGACCTCTTCCCACCACAAGGTGGCCTTCACCTGTAGCTGATAGATGGCTAATCTAGGCCTAAGGTTACTGTTATACTCGTATAATTGGAAATATTTGTTCGTATTTATGACCCGGGCCTCTGTTGCTTCCTTTGCTTCCCCATCGAAAAATGGAGGCTTAACTTTTTTAAACTCCCCTTGCAGCTCCATTTTTTTTTCTTTGGTTAGATACATTACTAGAATATTCTTCATTGTTAGCTCCATTTACATCACTTTGTTGTGTATGACTCTCTTTGGGGTTATCTTTGGTTTTTTGTTGGTGTTCTCTTTCAATGTGGGATTCATTCTCATGACTCGGCTGTTAAGTTTTACTATTTTGTTTGTTGGAAAGAATTTTTAGAATTATTTCTTGTTCATGCATTAATATTTCATTGTCGGTTCTTATATGTGCCATTTTAGTTTACATTTTTTGTATAGTATCCAACTGTATTTTGGTTTGTTGACGTTGTTCCTCCAATAATCAATTTGTTTGGTACTATTGGTTTGCTCCCAGCTGTACCCATATTTTCAGATTAGCCCCTTCATAAGATGCTTTTGGTCTGTTGGGTGGTCTAGACCCTCTTCACATATTGTCTCTTTCTCTCTATGTGTTCATTAATAGTTTTCTCACTTTTAGTTCCCATGAAGCCACAATATTGAAATGTGGCTCTGATACCACGTGTAACAAACACACACCTCCTAACTAGTTATATTCATGACCTTTACTCCAAAACAACCATTGTAAATTATTTGATTGAGACATAGGATAAAAGAAATTAATAATCACGAGTAATTTTATAAAGATGATCATCTATATCATTAAGATGATCATGTCAAACATTATTTCATGTCCTAACGCATGTACTTCATTATTTGAAAATCATGATGAGACATTGTTAAGGTTGGCTTTTTATATGTTTTGATATCAATTTAGAACACTTTTGTTAACAATCCATACCAATTGTATGGATAGATACCAATTGTATGGCTAGGTGTATCCTAGCTGTTCGACACAACTGTAGTCCACAAAGTTCTTGATTGGGTCGACCTAACTTGCTAATGGTGTCTCATGAGTCGAATCCACCCATTGAACTGGATCTGAGGAAAGTTCCGTAACGTCTACCCACATATGCTAGTGACATTCTGTCCTGTATATTTTTGCATGAGGATGTATGGCATTTCAAAAGTTCTTCATCTTTTTTGGTTTGATCCAACGAAGGATGTTCGGCGATTAAGGTTTAGGGTAAACAATTTTGACATAGATTTCACACTTGGATTGGCATTTTCTCCCTTACTCAACCTAGAGGAAGGTCCATAGCCATAAATTCCTCCTCGGTATACTCCTGGCCCTTTGATGCCCCGATTCCCAGTGAGTGTGCTCAGAAAAGGGGTTTCGTTCTTCTGCGTCCAATGTGACCTTTACAAACAGAGGGTTGGACTAGTTTCTTAACATACTCTTGCCTTCTGTATTATACATAATTTTTCTGGGCGCCGAGAAGGAGAAGTACTATGGCGAGGTCGCCATGAACCTACAAGGTTACCTATGTAAGTTAATTTTATGTTAGCTACTGTTTTGTATTTTTGCAAGTGAATACAAGAGCACAGTTTATTATTACCAACTTAACAATTGTTCTGATCCTAAAATCGGGTTACGGGGCAAGCTGCCTGGAACATTGTCATTCCTACTCGATGAAGCGAGTTAACTACTCCAGGTTTTTCAGTTATATTTATTTTATCTTTCTACTCATGTTGTCATTAGGGTTTCTGGACCTCAAGTATGTTAGTGTTTTAGGCTTTGGTCACTGGATTAATCGTCGTAAGTTCAACTATGTTGCTATATATAGTGTAATGTGAATTCATCATATTGGTTTGAACCGATTCCGACCAAGGTCATTTGGCTCTGCTGACACTCATAATTTATGTACCTATGTTAGCCTGTTTTTAAAATATATGTCTTTTATTAGCTGGAATTTCACGGTTTTCAGTTGTGGTAGAATTATATACATATCTCGAAGCATAATTCTGAGACTCAGTTTTTTTTTGTTTGCTAGATTTTAAATAACATTAAGGAAACTGTTGACAGTTCCCCTTTCGGCCACCCTTGTTTTTTGTTTCTAGTTTTTAGTTCCTATGATTTAAAGTTATTTTCTTTCTACCAACAATATCATAATGTATACTAAATTGTTACCACAACGACTATAATTTTATTTATGTTTTGGGTTTTGACGTATATTTTTTTTTTTTCCACTCGAGGGTTTCACTATAAATTTTTTTGGCTCAACCCAACAATAGTTTAATGTCATGTTATTTAATAAGCTTCATGCAATGTCTATGATTATTCCTGGTTAATTTTAGAGAAGTATGCGAAAGATTAGAGAAAGTTCCTGTGCACGTAGGATTCCTTCTGCCCATGAGGTGTCCATGGCTTTACCAACATTAAGTGTCAGGCATGTTCTGGAATCATCTTATGGAACTTAACTGACAGAGGCTGACAATATAAATATGGGTTAGTTTATACCCATGAATTCATTTTTTCCTCTTTTGTAATTATCTATCACTTTTCATCTACCATCCAGAGTACTACTATAGTATTTGCCTATGTGTTTACCTATCTATTTCCTTTTAAATGCTAATATAGTTGGCCATTACATTCTTGTACAAATGCAGTTTACATAATCTTTACCAGAACAACTATTTGTTAGACTATTAAAACACCATCACCATCCTTAATCATATTTACAGAAAAATATTTTAGACTAGTAAATGCTTCCTAGCAGCAACACTTAAATAATATTTAGTTTATGTAGAGTTACTTATCAGTGTCCCACTTTTCCCAAAACCTTCACAGAGCTGTGCGGACCTCCCAACCATGATAAGGGAAATTATGTCCTCTTCTCCTCATCAAACTCTTGTTCCGGGACAATACGCAGAGTTCCCCTGGGGTTTAGATACTTGGCATTAGGATCCCAATCTAGCCATTAAATCAATCTGTACTCGAGACCTCCACTGGCCCAAGTCCAGCTTGGAAATTTCTCCCACGCAGCGTCCTGCCACATCCACAGATTTCTTTTCTTTTCTTTTAGTCTTTTCCATACCTCTCAAAAGCAGAACCTCGTTCTCCCTTGAGATTCCCCATTTAACTCATTGAGGAGGGTAATTGTCATAACTGTCCAGGGACTGAAATTTGTTACCAAGCATCTCTCTCTAATTGCAAAAAAAAAAAATATTTAAATTTAATTAAATGACATTCATGTTTTTCTTAATCACTAAGCACAATTTCCTTTTGGTTACTACAAGCCATTCACTTAAGTTTGTAAATAAAATAATTACCAACAATAATTTTTAAATCAGCATGAGGGTTGTACTTTCTATTGTTTTATTTTGGAAATCTTTGAAGTATCTCAACACTATTTAGATTCCTTATTAGATTTGTTCCTCCACATTTGTCTTGATGATGAACCCCAATAGTGGGTTCTAAAAGCATATAATTGATATGTGATTGTTCTGAAAAAATTTGGTTTCAAACATGACGAAACACAAAATTTTGATTTTACAAATAATAATAATATTATATTATTAATAATATTTTATTATATTATTAATAATGAAATTAAATTTAAATAATATTATTAGTTAATGATGGTAGTAATATTTGTTATTACTATTATTAATAACAATTAATTAGTACTAATGATAATTATTTTAAAATGATTTTAACCATATTTAAAATTTAATAGTTAATAGTTAATAATTTAACAATATTTAATATGATTACCATTTATAATCATTTTTTTATAATAATAATAATAATAATATTTTTATTATATTAGTTATTTTTTAATATTGTTATTATTTTTATTATTATATATTTATCAATATGAAAATTAATCATTTTTTTATAATAATAGTAATACTTTTATTATATTAGTTATTTTTTTAATATTGTTATTATTTGATGATGATGTTGATGAAGAAGAAGAAGAAGAAGAATGTGTTTTTTTCAACCACATTTACTAATGTGGTTGCTCATCTGATTGATATACCTGTATATCAACCACATTCATTAATGTGGTTTTGCTAGTTTTAACTATTAAGTCATAAATATATCTTTTTATCATTTACATTTACTTGAGGTAAAAGAGAGAATTGATTATATATATATAAGTTAGTTGTCAAATCAACAATATAGTTGTTATAAAAATATGTAGATTGATTCATCATCTTTATTTAAAAAACCAAATAAAACAAACAATAAACATTTTATAAAAACTTTTATTTTTCAAATATCACAAAATATATATATATATATATATATATATATATATATATATATATATATATATATTCTATTTTTTCCTTTCAAAAAAAATAAATTTATTATTCTTACGATAGTAAATGTCAGAAAACTAACATATAAATATCTACTTATTATAGTTTATTGGTTAATGAATTTTTTTACTAAAATTATTATAAATTATAAATTTAAATATAAATATAGATTATGATAAATATAAAATATTTAATTAATAAAAATATTATTAATAATTTTTTTTTCATAAATTTTCTCAATTTAACCTTTTTGACCAAATTACGGATAATTAGTTTATACGGAAACGAATATGCCATTAGCTATATGCACCACCTTATATATGAGTTGTTTGTTTTAAATATAAATATAAATTATGATCAATATAAAATATTTAATTAATAAAAATATTATTAATAATTTTTTTTTATAAATTTTCTCAATTTAACCTTTTTGACCAAATTACGGATAGTTAGTTTATACGGAAACGAATATGCCATTAGCTATATGCACCACCTTATATATGAGTTTGTTTTCTTTAATAAGCTTATTGCTTGCACCATCATAATTTTAACTTTTTATAGTTTAGTTTTGGTTATATTTCATAAATAATTTATTAATATTAATAATTTAGTTTCTATTATATTTCATAAATAATTTATTTATTTTTGAAAATTTGTAAATTAGTTACAAATTCACATGAAATTTATTAATTTAAATTTATTAAATGTTGAAAGAGATTAAATTCTTTTATAATTTAGTATGTCAACTACAATTTTATAATAAATATATTATATCTTGAAATAAATTAATTTTTTTTAGATATAAATATTTTTTAACGCTGTGTTATTTGAAATATTTAGAATTTGTATATTTTTAAATTAATTAAATGTTTAAATAGATTAAATTATTTTATAGTTTAGTATGTGTTATATTTCATAAATAATTTATTTATTTTGAAAATTTGTAAATTAACTATAATTTTATAATAAATTTAATGAAATGAATTAAATTCTTTTAAATATAAATATTTTTCAATGTTTTGTTATTTAAAATATTTAAATTTTGTATATTAAAGAATTTGATTTATTTATCGAGTTAAGATAGATGTAAAGTTTGTGTTAAGATATCAACTTTATATTTATAATAAAGTTATTTTATTACTTTTATTTATAGATTATGGTTATTTATTTGTGTAAATTAGTTTATTAATTATTCATAAGTGGAAATGAATTGTTCCATGAACAATTATATATGAAAATGTAAACTCTATTCTAATAAATGCAAAGCTATTGATTGATAGTCTTAATATATTATATTACTAGCAATTGCACCTAATGTTGCAAAGGGAACGCCGTAAGGAAGATGCTAGCATCACGTTCATGTCTACCGATTACCAATAAATGTTGAGGTCCAACCTACATAGCAAAAAAAAATCCGAAACTTTTAGTCAATCAAAGTCAATTTATACTGTTCATTCCGTGATAGGCAGATCATTCCGATCTGCTAAAGCTAGCAGAACATTCTGCCTCCATAAAATATTTGCAAGTAAGGAAAATATCTAAGACAACTGTTTTAGGGAAAATATCTAATACAACTGTTTTTCCCAAGTAGTGGAGTCAAAGGTGGAGGAGCAGGTGCTAGATCTCCCCTTTATCCTCTCCATAGAGAGCATGAAACCTTTTCCCAAATACTACAAACAGAAAATTTCCTCCTACCACACATGAATTGTTGGCAAAGAAGTTAAGGGTATCACTGCTGTTATGAAAGCTTGTTGCACCGTGAGGAAGATTGAGATCATTCATTCAAAAATAAGAACTTCTTTAGATATCATAAAGACATGATTATTTGGCAACATTCCCTATCACAATAAGTTACATTCCAAAGACAATTGAAAACAGACATGTCTATAAACACACAGCCATTTGTTCTACTTATGTAAGGACGTAATCCTTATTTTGATTGTACTGAAAGGCGTGCTTAAGGAGATACTCCTAGACCCTAAGTTTCTGTATATTCAGACTATCAAAGGTAGCCGTGATCAATTCCTCAAATAAAATAGAGTACTAAATATAATTTAATAATAATGATGAGTTTGAAATCTTCTTTCTGGTCTGTCCAATTGTCGGTGATTATGATGGAAGAAGCATGCTCTTAGTTAAATGTAGTTGCCCTGTTCAAAAATTTCAATCATACTCAACCATGAAAAAGAACATTGCTTTCGGCAACAAAATTCACAAAAAAAGATGAGTAAAGCATGGCCTTGTATAAATGTACCTGGCCTGTTTCTTTCTCATAAAAGTGTCCAAGAGGGTTCTTTACACTATCAAAACGTTTAGAATGACCTGGGTCATGCCAGTTATTTCTGGACCAGTCATGCCAGTTATGCACTGTACCTTCCTCTACGAATTCCATATCTAATTTATTGGATATCCACTTAACTAAAGCAAAATCAGCAATTTCTATGTGTGCAGGATCATGTATATCATCTTTATCATCTTGTTCAACATCACGTTCATGTCTACCGATTACCAATAAATGTTGAGGTCCAACCTACATAGCAAACAAAAATCCGAAACTTTTAGTCAATCAAAGTCAATTTATATTGTTCATTCCATGATAGGCAGATCATTCCGATATGCTAAAGCTGGCAGAACATTCTGCCTCCATAAAATATTTACAAGTAGGGAAAATATCTAAGACAACTGTTTTAGGGAAAATATCTAATACAACTGTTTTTCCCAAGTAGTGGAGTCAAAGGTGGAGGAGCAGATGCTAGATCTCCCCTTTATCCTCTCCATAGAGAGCATGAAACCTTTTCCCAAATACTACAAACAGTAAATTTCCTCCTACCACACATGAAAGGCATCTAAAAGAATTCTCTTACAATGTTTATGTATTTTATTTTGGTTTTATGAGTTCGGAATGAATGTACTTTGACTCGGTGGGTTTCAAGGATTGGGGGAAATACAAGAGTGGCTCTTGTACAC
The DNA here is from genome assembly GCA_034641835.2 of Pinus albicaulis. NCBI lineage: Eukaryota > Viridiplantae > Streptophyta > Pinopsida > Pinales > Pinaceae > Pinus > Pinus albicaulis. Next base: position 823,107,247 of record CM076575.1, read on the forward strand.
GTCATAAAAAACAAAATATACATTCATATTCATATTCAGCACACACATTAACTCAACAGTCTTAATATCCAAAGGAAAGAAATTATTAAGACTCGCCCAACCCAAATTATTAAGAAATCTGAAGACCTCCTACTTCTTTGATACGCTACTCGACCCAACGTGTGCATATTCGTTTTGTCACTTTTAATAGTGAGTAGGTTGTAGAGAAGAAATCATATAGTAAGGAAAAATGATTGAGAAGGTGGAGATGAAGAGGCTGAAACCAAGAAAGCCTTGCCCAAGCAAAAGTCAATTTATACTGTTCATTCCGTGATAGGTAGATCATTCCAATCTTCTAAAGCTGGCAGAACATTCTGCCTCCATAAAATATTTAATACAACTGTTTTTCCCAAGTAGTGGAGTCAAAGGTGGAGGAGCAAATGCTAGATCTCCCCTTTATCCTCTCCATAGAGAGCATGAAACCTTTTCCCAAATACTACAAACAGAAAATTTCCTCCTACCACACATGAATTGTTGGCAAAGAAGTTAAGGGTATCACTGCTGTTATGAAAACTTGTTGCACCGTGAGGAAGATTGAGATCATTCATTCAAAAATAAGAACTTCTTTAGATATCATAAAGACATGATTATTTGGCAACATTCCCTATCACAATAAGTTACATTCCAAAGACAATTGAAAACAGACATGTCTATAAACACATAGCCATTTGTTCTACTTATGTAAGGACGTAATCCTTATTTTTATTGTACTGAAAGGCGTGCTTAAGGAGATACTCCTAGACCCTAAGTTTCTGTATATTCAGACTATCAAAGGTAGCGTGATCAATTCCTCAAATAAAACAGAGTACTAAATATAAAACATTTGTGTTGTTATGTGTATTCTTTTAACATGATTAAACAGATCTTCAAACTAAAAATTAAAATTATTTATATTTGTTTACTAATTAAACTCATAAAACCAAAATAAAATACATAAACATTGTAAGAGAATTCTTTTAGATTTAATGGTTCAAAACAGAAAACCCTGGTATTACTTTTAATTGCAAAGTTCTGCAATTGGTTAGTTGAAGAGAGCAGTAAAATGATTGAGCAGGTGGAGATGAAGAGGCTGAAACCAAGAAAGCCTTGCCCAAGCAACCAAGAAACCCTTAGAGATCAAGAAGGATGAAACCAAGAAACCTTTGGAGATCAAGAAACCCTTGGAAATCAAGAAGGCTAAAACAAAGAAACCATTTATGGGATTGATAGTAGGCATACCTACATTGCTTGTGGAGTGTGGGGGCTTCACGGATAGTTATAGTGCGTTTGGAGGGGCAAGTTATGGCAGCAACCCGTATAGGTCGACATGAGGTTATGGTGGTAGGCCTGGAGGGTACGGAGGTTCTGAATATGAAAGGCAAACTTATCTGCTCTGCTTACACTCCACTCCAATGCATTGAGATTACCAGGTAAATCTCAACTTACCCTTTCCGTGATAGGCAGATCATTCTGATCTGCTAAAGCTGGCAGAACATTCTGCCTCCATAAAATATTTGCAAGTAGGGAAAATATCTAAGACAACTGTTTTAGGGAAAATATCTAATACAACTGTTTTTCCCAAGTAGTGGAGTCAAAGGTGGAGGAGCAGATGCTAGATATCCCCTTTATCCTCTCCATAGAGAGCATGAAACCTTTTCCCAAATTCTATAAACAAAAAATTTCCTCCTACCACACATGAATTGTTGGCAAAGAAGTTAAGGGTATCACTGCTGTTATGAAAACTTATTGCACCGTGAGGAAGATTGAGATCATTCATTCAAAAATAAGAACTTATTTAGATATCATAAAGACATGATTATGTCAATATGCAAAACAAAATAAAAATGCACAGCCAAAATTTTAAAAGAATACAAACTCATTCTAATCTGCAAATTTAGGAAATATACCTTGTCACTAATTGCATCTTGTATAACTACTATATCTGTAGAGATAGAACTGATAATTTCTCCAATGCTGGTCTTCGTGTCAAAAAAACTAACATCTTGGCTCAAAAAAGATTTTAAATATTGCATTCTCATGCGAGCTGATTGTCACTCCCCTGTTTGCATCCAACATGAGATCTCGGCATAAATCCATACAAACAGCTTATTTTCAGCTATTCAAAACGGTAGATTATTTGCTGGAAGGAAAATGGTACAAAATATCAACTTTTCTAGAATGTATAAGTCAGGTATTCAGTAGATGTACTGGTGATTATAACTTTTTGAGATATAATATACATACCTCCCTGATGATTATAACTTTTGGGTGATCTTAAAAGTAAATTGCTATAAACTAATGAACTAATACAGCTCTGAAAAACAACAAAGCAGTTATTATAACATTTCTGATTATGCAGAACTGGACATGACAAGCTAATCACTCAATTCTCATGACTAGGGAAATTATTTGTACTTCTAACATAAATTATAGTAGAAGACTAGTAATTTAGATGCCCAAGCTAATCACTGAATTCTCATGACCAGGGAAATTATTTGTACTTCTAACATAATTTATAGTAGAAGACTAGTAATTTAGATGCCCAAGCTAATCACTGAATTCTCATGACCATTGAAATTATTTGTACTTCTAACATAATTTAGAGTAAAAGACTCGTGATTTAGAGTAAAATAATGGGTGATAACACCTCTCTTTTGTTGCTCCTCTTCCATTCTACTTTACCTCTTTCACTTTTGTTCTTCCTCTTCCGCGCAGCATCTCACTTTTGTTCTTCCTTTTCCTTCTATTCAACATTAAGATTCCACTTTTGTTCTTCGTCTTCCACTCAGCATCTCACTTTTTTTCTTCGTCTTCCATTCAACATGTCACTTTTGTTCTTTTCCTTCCCTTCAAGGAAGGGATTCAACATCTCACTTTTGTTCTTCATTACATTAAGATTCAACATCTCACTTCTGTTTTTATTTTTCCTTACATTAAGATTCAACATCCAACTTTTGTTCTTCCTTACAAAGGATTCAACATCTCACTTTGTTCTTCCTTACATTAAGATTCCACATATCACTTTTGTTTTTATTTTTCCTTACATTAAGATTCAACATCCAACTTTTGTTCTTCCTTACAAAGGATTCAACATCTCACTTTTGTTCTTCCTTACATTAAATTCAACATCTCACTTTTGTTCTTCCTTTTCCGTCCATTCAACATTAAGATTGTTCCTGGCCTGAACTTTGTTGAGATGGAAAAAAAACAAAAGTAGAGTAATTATTAAATCTAATGGTTCTAGATTTAATCATAATACATCAAGAGAGAACACTCTCATACTGAAAATTTGAAAATAAGTGCAAACAGGGAAAAATACTCCTAATCCTGGATAACTCCCCTCGCATATGGGTGTAGGCACGATCAAATAAGCATTGGTTTAAAGAGTTGCATACATTATACTATTGGATGACTTCTGCCATCTCTTAAGAGTGAAATTACATGTATATACCAATTTGCCCCTGGTTTTTTTCTTCAAATTGCACCAAGAGCACCTATAGAACTAGAACTCGATGTTTATTGAGCTCCCCATCCTCTCTACTAGAGACATCAAGTTCCTATCCTCTCGAGTTCCCTATCCTCTCAGTTAAGAGGTTTGACTATCATCAACATCAAGCCGCTTGAGATTTCACTGGTATCTAATCAATATAGATTTCACTAATAACAAATAACACACTACTAATTACTATACAAATACTCCACAAAATATGTACATAAATTAGACTATCAATCTCGGCCTCCGATGGATCTCTTATGCCATCCTGCCCTGCGATGTGCATTGACATGCCTACTCTTTTCATAGGCATACAACCTTGCAAACAAATGAGCAAGCTTGGCCAATTTATGAGACTGAGCAGAAATGAGAGATGCTGTGGATGGACTCTCAGACAAAACAACCTCATACCCATCTCCATATGAGCTCATTCCCTCTGCCATCAGCTGCCAAAACATGGCTCCTCCACCTGCTCGTCCCCTGCTAGCAGAAGCATATATTTGTTTATAAACCATATCAAATAAACTATCTCTCTGGCCGATGCCGAATCCTGGGTCTTTAGAGGATTTCCCAAACTCTACAAACAGAACTGGTTTCTTCAATATTCTGCTTCCATCTTCTAGAAGGTTCTCTATCCAACTCTACACAAATGAAAGCTGGGTCTTCTCATTTGATCCAGCAAGCCTTTAGAGTTGAAATCACAGTTCAATAAATTAGTCCAAACTCTACATCATCCAATTGAGTGCATATATATGAGGAAAAAGATAGAGATTTACCAAATGTCAGGATAGGAATGAATAGTTGCAAAATCAAGCCCTGAGATCTGGTTATTGGTGATGAAATCTGTCCCCACAGAGAAGCCTGGATTGATCTCTTTCTTGGACTCTCCATAAAACCCTTCCAACCCAGCTTCTAGAAGGTGGTTTCCATTAATGGATTTGACATGGCTAGCCATCTCCTCTATCCATCCCTGTTTGCTCATCACAGCCAAAGATCTAACATTTTTACTCATAACAGTTACACAAACATTCTCAAAATAATTATTTATTAAGAAGGGTAATTATTGACAGAACCCACCAAACTACGAATCTAGAAGAGCTACTAACGGTGATGTTCAACCATAGAAATGAAATCTTAAAAGACCCAATTCTGGATTGAATCTCGGATTACAAGTGTTTTCTATTTTCCAATTTCTATTTAAAGACAAAACCTGCTATCTGACCTGGATGGTCCTCCCTGAAGGATCACTTTCACAGCGAGGTTCGTTCATGAGCTCCCAGGCAAAGATTGTAGGGTCATCCTTGTAGGCCACTCCAGTAATGTTGTTCATTCTAGTCAATACAGTCTGCAGGAAAAAACAATGATGGAGACAAATGTGATTAGTTTTTCGTGTATCTATTATATACAAATTAGTCTCTTTACATAATAATGAGACAAAGACAGACATTTATACACAGTGTTACCTTAACATGGTTCTTATAGTAACCTTTAACTGTGGGATTGGTGAAGAAATCATCCTCAGAGTTGAGATTCTGTCCAGCATTTCGAGCCCATTGTACATATTGGGCCTTTCCTCCAAAGTTCACATAATTGTTCGAAAGGCTTAGTATTAGTCTGAGACCATGCTTCTTGGCTTCAAAGACCACAAAGTCCAAGGCCTTCATCACAAAACAGAGAAACCAAAACAACCACAAGATTCAGAAAGACAAGCAATGACAGCACATTGAGACACCCAAAAACCAAAAAAATGGTGGAGGGCTTTAACGATTGACGTATTGCAAGGGCCCATGCATAGACCTGAAAGACTTGTTCATCATATACACCAGGAGAAGTCTGCAACATTCAACCTGCAAACGTCCATTCAAGGGTTTAATTTGCCGTGCTCTGCCTATAATCCATTCTGCTCGAATCAAATCAGTGGGCAAACTTATCTGCTCTGCTTACACTCCACTCAAATGCATTGAGATTACCGAGTAAATCTCAAATCTCTTCAAATAACAAACTAAAACCCTCTGCTCATCCAAGAACAAACCTGAGTCGCATCCAGAGCTTTGGTTGCCGAGGGCCGGGTATGTCCAGGTGATGATCGAACTCTATTATGTGGGAGCGGCCATGGATAACGATGACTCGAAATTTCTGAAGGTACGCTGCAAGCCAAGCCAGAGCCATCCTCCTCCACACTGTTAAGAGCGGGGATGATGACTACGGAAAGTCACAGCTGCTTGACAACTGCTCCAAATCAAATCCATGGCTGATGACGATTCAATCGTCTAACAAAACATCAAAGGGCTCAGAGTATGACACGACGACACCCAACAAAGTTGTTTTCAAATAAATACGCCTTACGGCATAAAAATAAAGAAAAATATAAGAATTTGAATATATAATAAATTCACAAGCTATTGACTGATAGAATCAAAATATGATATTAAAGTAAAACAAAATCTCTTAGTTGGAATACAAATCAAAATTTATGGATATGATTTCAACTTTCTTAACTTAACTAAAAAAGAGAACCATTGTAGAGAACATACAATATAATACTCAATAAAATACAACAATATAACCAAAATAATATTCAACCTTACACAATACTATAACTTAGATATAATTATACCATCATAATAAATTAGATAAAAATAAAGGAGGATTTAAATGAGAAACAATTATAAGGAAAAGTTCAAACACACTCCCAAAGTCACTAAATGTAATAAGTCTAGTTGTTGATAGTAGTGTTGATCTTAATAAATAAAAAGGTACTTTACGCATTTGCATCTTGAAATAGAAAATGGAATTAATGTAAATGAAATTTATTATGGATAGTTATTCAAATACATCAATATTTTTTGAACTTTGGACAACTTGATGTACAATTTAATCGGGCACTATGGATTAAAAGTGTTATGGGACAACTTGATGTACAACTTAACCGGGCACTATGGATTAAAAGCGTTATGGGGCGACTTGATGTACAACCTAACTTGGCACTATGGATTAAAAGCGTTATGAGACAACTTGATGTACAACTTAACCGGGCACTATGGATTAAAAGCGTCATGGGACAATTTGATGTACAACTTAACCAGGCACTATGGATTAAAAGCATTATGAGACAACTTGATGTACAACTTAACTGGGAACTATGGATTAAAAGTGTTAGGGACAACTTGATGTACAACCTAACCTGGCACTATGGATTAAAAACGTTATGGGACAACTTGATGTACAACTTAACCAGACACTATGGATTAAAAGTGTTATGGGACAACTTGATGTACAACTTAACCCCGAGCACTATGAATGTGGCTCAACATGAGTTATTCAAATACTTCATGATTTTTTGAACTTTGGAAATTATATTCTTAAAAGCATTATGAGACAACTTGATGTACAACTTAACGACATGTGGCTTAATATAAATAGTTTTCCGGATTTGGGATTTGATAATTCCACCGGATGGAATCCAATAACTAGAGAATTTATTGAAAAAGCTCCACCTTTATAAGGATTACAAAAAGGGTTGATGGAGCTCTACTAGATCCACAATGGGTTTTTAAAATAGAAGCTTCTTAAAAGACATTTGCTTTTTATATTTTAATTTTTACTCAACATGTTTTTAGGTGATTACAATTTTATTATAACATTATAAATTTTAAAATAAGATATTAGCATATAATGATTATATTTATAAGAAATTCAATTTATTATTATAATTTATATTTTTTTATTTTTTTATAAATCATTTTATAATAAATAATCATATATAATAAATAATAATTAATTTTATAAACAATTATATATAATTAAATTAACTTTACATTGTAGTCATCATAATTATCTTCGTATTTTAACTTATTATATATGGAATGTATCCAAAGTTTCATTATTTTGTTCTTATGAACATTTATCTTACATGAAACTTAGTTCATGTCAAACTCAAAGTACCCTGACATGGCAATTTTCCAGAATTTATTTAAAAGAAATTGGCCTATATTGTGAAGTTAAGTTGTAACAGAATACAAACATTATAAAATTGTAAATCATTTTGAGTGAAAAAAAACATATCTTGTTTATATTAATAAAAAAGATATTACATTTGTATATCTTGGATAATATCTTTACAGCACTCGTACTTCTGCTATTCATCATATATTTCCTCATCATATAATACCTACACACTTTCAGACAGGAATAAACTACCTCATCAAAAAAATACAGATCTACCATCAATTCTTCAAATTTTTGCTTACATTTTTCCCAAACCAAAAATATGACACCTTAAAAAAAACAAACAAAACTTGTTGCTGCCAGCATTGATAATGACTCTTTCATCGTTACAATTGAAGTATATAGCTTTACACCAACATAAATATGCTTTATATTCCACGTCTATAATTGAAATGAGAATTTATTCGCGGTGAGTGCAGTAACATTTACAGCCACTTGGAAAACTAATATATACCAGTGGCTTAAGTGTTGTAATTGAATGGGACGCAAATTTAATGGGAGTTAAATGCAGTGCAATCTTGGCGAATTTCTCCGTGGCCGCGATCAGTTCTGACTCCCAAGCTCCCCAGCTTTATCATGGCGGATGCGAAGTTGGCGAAAAAGAGATCCTGAGAGCTCGCCAACCTCATTACTATGTCCCTCGTTTCGTTATCTCCGCTAAAAAGATCTTGGTCTGAGAACAAAAGCCCTCTGCCTGCTACCAGATTCTTAAAATAAGTGTTATCAAATACGAATGGCGTGCTTATATCCATTGCTTGAAATTTGGAGGGATCGCCTGCAAAGGGGCAGCTGGCCTCTAGTGTTCTGACGAAGCCCGGCTCCATGTTCGGATCAGTTCTCACCAGCGGAGAAAAATTGTAGAGCCGATTGGTAAATTCTCGACACTGGGAGAAACCCACAGTATGTGCACCTGCTTAGATATACAAAAGCTTTTCAATAATATCAATCAAGTTGAATGTTATCTTTATCTCTCATTTTTATGTCAATCGCAGATTTATGGAATATCCAGCTGGAATCAACCCTACTCCATAATATTCATAAAGCCTACTAAATTTGAATTGAAAAATCTCTTAATGAATAAGGTTATAGTGATACCTACTGTTTACCTGATAAAACAACCATTTCCACCATAGAGAAGCCCAAGGCAGCAAAGGTGTTGATAAGTTGGCGAGCGTTGGTGTTAGCTGAGGGAATCTTACCCAAACTAGTGGCAGCCTCAGACGTAAGCCCGTCCAATCTTCCTTTAGGGACTTGCCAATTTGGACCTCCCAGCAATGCCACTGCATCCCTGGCTGCTAATGCTATGATATCCGCACACGACACCACGCCCGGGCAGGAGCTTTCCACTGCTCTCTTAATCTCAACGATTGTGTCGAATGCTGTTTGGGCAATGTTATTCTCCGCCAAATCTCTTTCTGCCCTGTTGAATGGGGTAGAAGAGATCATGATTGACGCATCGCAGCCCTATCAATTAGCTATAATTAGTATTGCTCCCGAATCAATATCGAATATCGTTACTGCAAGATTTTTCCTTTTATCTTAGAACAAAACTTTATAGTGGAGACCATATCAATACGATGCTTTCTTTCCAATAAATGAAACAACAAAACTTCTATTTTAAATTTATTGGGCGTGAAGATAAAATTCTATTTTCTATAATTCCCATGGTTAAAGAAAATAAACTATATTAATATACTTTTTCATTAAGTTTTTATTAAATATAATTATAATCTATATAGAGTAAAAGACAAGGTTATCTGTTTGAGTGAAAGATAAGGTTACTTGTTTGTGTGTAAAAATCTAGACAGGTTAAGGGGTTAGTGTGTTAAAGTAAGACGTAATATTTAAATAATTTTTACAGCTTATATATTTTTGAATTATCTCTAAAATTGGATGAACAAAATCGGGATACTAAAATCAGAGAAATTATTTTTAAACATAGAAACATGCTATCAAAGAAAGATAAAAAAGAAAACAAGAAAATTTTACTTCTGGACATTTGAGCACTGTGGGATCAAAATCACTAATACAGGAAGCATTAACTATACATAGATTGTAGTTTACAAGTGACATAGATGTTTAAGTACAAAGGAGAATGTATTGGATGGATTAAGATAGTTTTTTTTTTTTAAACAAATTTTTCATTTTTTTAAGTTTAGATGGACGAAGTCAATTTTTTTTGCAAGCAAATGGAGAAGAAAAAGATCTATGACAATGTACTTTTTTAATATAAAAAAGTAGCTGAAAAAAATTGCCTTTGAATTACAATTTCTTAAGAAAAAATGAAAGTTGGTATAAGTTGGTATTGAATTGTAGTTTATTATAAAAAAAAATTATGCTTGCAGTCAAGTCAAGGCTCACAATACTTTGCGAAAAAATAAAATATTATACCATTTAAGAAAATATTTTTTTCTTTTCATTAAAAAAAAAAATTCTTTCTTCCAAACCATTCATCCAACATAAATCTAATTCAACCCTTCACTACTATTTATATTTATAAAAGTACATATTACTATTATTTATATTTATAAAAGTACATATTATGATGGTTATTATTATCTATATTAAATTTTAATCAATATTTATATTTATGAAAGTACATATTATTATTATTTATATTTATATTACTATTATTTATATTTATATTTATGAAAGTAAATATTTTGATAGTTTTTATTATCTATATTAAACTTTAATCAATATGAAGGAATTTCATATATATAGAAAAATTGAATTTAATGAAAAGAATAGCATTTATTCCTTTCAACCATCTACCCAAAATAAATTTAGTTAAGCTAATAAATCAAAATAAATCTAGTTAACTATTTCATTAAGCATTTACTATTAAGTAAACCTATATCATTTTTCAAAATTTAACCAATTAACCAATTACAATCACTTATTTCTATCAACAATCCATATAATTTATGCTATTTTGTTAGCAATATTATTATTGATAATATTAAATTGTATGTACTTTTTCCCATAAAAACAATGAAAGAAGTGTAGCTTGATGATGTGCAAAGGAAAACAACTACAGGAATTAGTTAGTTTCCACTCGTCCAGACAGGGCCTCCTAAAAACGCCAGAAAATTCCAATTTATTATCATATTCAGCAGCAGCAACCGAACGTCATTATTGAACTGATTGAAGCAGCTGCCATTTTGGTAGCAATAGTTTGGAACCCTGAAAATCTGTATCGTTCACTAAATTGGTCTGACAGGCTAGGGGTGGTTTGCCAATAATGTCAGAGTTGATTGAATTTGGCCAACGACCGAGAATTTTCATGATATCGATTTCTTGCACGTCCTGATATATACATACTAACGCATGTGATAATACCCTATTTCGACTTGCTTGTTCGCACTGTAACATTTCCTAATTGAATGAGATTGATCATATATTCTACGACTTATTGTTATTTTCCGTGTTTGCATTGATTGGGCCAACGACTCCATCTGAACTAAAACAGAACCCTATGTGAAAAATCGCATGGGGGCAGTTGTATGAACTGGTAATTTTTTCATTATCTGGAATTAGGCAACCAACTGCTCCAATAACTTTTCTAACATGCCAAATTTATCTTCACACCAATATACGAAATTTATTCTCTTTTTAATCAGTATATGTTAGGGTTATCTTGCTAGACCTATAATTTGCTTTTATAAAATACAGTAAAACATGGACATTGCTAAACAAAACTCCAAATCTTCTTAACTGTAATTTAAATCCTAATAACAGTCAGAATAATCAAGAATTCAGAAAAAAACAATTCATATTGTGTTAATGTTTGAAGAAATGGGCACCTGAATAAAGCAGTCATGAAAAAAAAGGCGCAGAGTGGAAGAGGCAACGACATTTGATCGGGCTGACAGCGTTCTCATCGTTTCAAACACTATCTGATCTACATTTGGACACGAAAACCTGTAGAAATCCGGTGACAGTTGGCCGACGACTGCGGAGAGATCCCCCGAGAATCCATAGATTATCACAGCAAGAAGACTGAGAATAAACTTGGCTGACATTACTGCGTTGATCAGGTTGCCAACTGCACTGAATGGATTCTGGAGTCCTGGCTGCCTGCAAATATGATGAATACACAGTGGATAACTGCAGCAAGAGACCCTGCAGACCATTTATAGAAACGAGTTTGTCCAGATGAAGGAGACGAGAAAGGGATCCGCCATGCGTGCATGTGAAATCTCAAGCTGTCAACTGTGGAGCGGGCCAACCAATGCACCTGTCCAAATTTTGTCTTCATCAGCTCAGTTGCAGACATGTTTGTTGAGCGTTAGAATCCCATTTATGACTCCAACACCTCTCATGGAGGCTTCTGCTTCAATCCCTCCACCAAAGTCCATGCCTCATTTATACTTTACCGGAAATTATGACTTTCCATCCAAGGAAATAGTCGATGCCTCATTCATTACAAAGCAAAATATTTCAAAAGGATATATTTTCCGGATTAAAGTTTTATTACTATCGATATATTTTTACTATTAGTATAAATGTATTTCAAAATTTTTTAATTATTAAATTTTTCATATTTTTAATAATTTATATTAATTTAATTTTATAATATTTATGATTTACTAAATTTTTACGTTAAAATATTTGAAATAATATGTAAATATTAAAAACACATATAAAATCAAAATTAAATTAATTATCATATATCCTGAAACGAATATAACAAAACTTCATATTTCACCAATTAATTTCACATATATAAAAGCAACTCAATTATTTTCATAAAACCGCACTACTACACTAAAGGCATTTTAAGACAAAAGAAATCTTTTGTCTTAAAAAGTCACCTTTTATTTTAGTTATTTTATATTAAAATTTAATATCAATTGAATTATCTTAAATATAAAATTTAAGACAAAAATAGTGTGAGACAAAAATAATTTGAGACAAAACTTTATATTTGAGACAAAAATATTTAAAACAAAAAAAATTGAGACAAAAAAAATTAAGACAAAATTTTATATTGAAGACAAAACCATGTTGAGACAAAAATATTTTAAGACAAAACTTTATATTTAAGACAAACGGAGTTTGAGACAAAAATATTTTAAGACAAGAAATTTGAGACAAATATTTTAACACAAAATTTTAGGTTTAAGACAAAAGCACTTTGAGACAAAAGTATTTAAGACAAAACTTTATATTTAAGACAATGGCAACTTAAGACAATGACAATTAAGACGAAACCCAATTAAGATAGTTAGCAATTAAGTCACAATCATTAGCATCAGAAGATTGTATTGAAATATCCATGAGTGGATAGTGGATAATTATATTTTTTATTTTTGAAAATAGATATTCAAACCACATGAAATTTAATCATGTCATATTTATTTATTTTATATTATATTTTTCTTTTTTCATTAAACCACATCAAAATTTATAATAAGTAAACAGATAAAAAACATTATTTTTTAACACAATTAAGGATTTGAACTTTGAATCTCATGTTTTAAACATAATACTTCATAACAAGGTGATTGTTAATTGAGTTACATTCCATGAATTAAAATTGTTTATTTTTTTAAATATGTGAAAAAATTTAAACTAGCAATTGCACCAGATGTTGCAAAGGAAACGTCATATGAAATAGAGAAGAATCCTGATATAACAAACTTATTGACCGATAAAAAATAGTAAAAAACACTATTTAAGAAAATATTCAATGAAGAAGAAGGCTCATTAAAAGTACAAGATGAAAATTCTGTTTTCAACAGGTAAATTGACATTTGACATTCACTTATGAAAAAACATCAAATTATTCCTCGAAAATGTTATGGGCACAATAACATACAACAGATTGTTGGGGGTAGTGAAATGATGGGGCTTGAGCGAGTTGTTGAGGAGGAAGTATTGCTCGATGAAGGAGAAGCCGTTGGTCCTCGTAGGAGACAAGTTGTCGCCTTCAAGAGTAGGGGCTGTTGTTAGCTTAAATTCAGCAGTTGCTCCTTTTTTTGGGTGTGCCAATAACCTTGATCTGCTCGATAGTTCATCAACCGGCTACTTGAATGCATCCTCGAAGAGCTTATATGCTAGTTGATTGAGCTCATGATAAATGTGGGTGTGAAGGATGACTATTCTACCTCCCGAATGTGCGGCCAAATTTGGAGATACTCCGTGGGATTGAAGCCACACACCCCACCTATAAAACTTGCATTGGCCCGTTCAAAACTATTTGAGATTCTCGTCTTTTGCAACCTCTTCAAACCACAAGCACTTTCCAAATAAAGAAATAAACAAACAATGTTGAGAACCTCGACCTTTAAATTGAACGGAGCTAGAGTATATCTCTATATGAATGAAATGAAATTAATTTATATAAAAAACACAGTGAAGAGCAAGAATAATCAACATATAAGGAGAAACATACTTTTTTAATGAAATCACCTGGAGATTCTCTGATATTTTGAGTGGGTTTTCCTTCAAAATTCCTGCAAGATATGTTTATGATCGGATGTACAAAAAAACACGAGACATTATAGTTACGTAACTTGATCTTGCAGGAAAAATGAATTACTTCACCCAAAAAAAACTTTTTATTATGAATAACTCATTTTTGTGTGATCTCAAGATGTGGGTAAAAGTGCATTATATAAGAAAATAAAAATGTTCATGAAATTCCCATGAAAGTGAGTGCATCGATTGATTTTAAGTTTTTTGTTCCATGTTGGTCTCTCTACCGAGAGTTGTGATACAATCAGATTATGAGACTAAACTATCTTCAATAAATAAACTTGCACATACCCCGATATTCGAGGAGTAGTGCATTTTTATGTGTAAACCGTATATCTCTCGATCTCCTCCTAATTGTGAACTATGTATAACATATCTAATTGGATGTTAGCCAAAGTTTTCCATAGGTATAACATACCCAATTTTCACCTCTCGAGGGTTGTCTTTCCCATGATCACAAACAACTTCCGATGACTCCATATAATCAGACCTTTGCAATGCTTCTTTCAGAGTTTAAAGGAAACACCTCCTTGAAGAAAAAATTAAATAAATAAAACAAGAAAAAATGTTGTAACAATAGTTAGACAACAACTAACAACCCTTCGAGGTGGAAAATTCCAGCGTAATTGAAAGAAGCGAGACAACTCAAGGTATTATAGAGATAAATCGTGACAATTGTGCAACTTTTTCAAGGATGCAACAAGAACTTTTTCTATACATAATAAGAAAATATTTGCAAACGAGAAGATACCACAATGGGCATGCACAAGAAGAAGAACCAAAGAAATCAAATTCAATAAAGGAAGCACAACCACCACTCAAAACTTGCTTCTCTAAAACACATACAACCACAATAAACCTATCAAGTTACAAATTTATCAAACCCTAACTTACTAGCAAATTCAATAAGCCAACATGCTACAATTTGTTGAGTCACCCCCAAATCAATTAGTAATTATTGCATGAATGTACATTTGTTTGTAATTTTGTTTATAAGGTTGAAATTTTCTAAAGAACGTATAGAATATATCCAAGAGTTAAAAAAGTGGAAATTTTGCCTACCTCCACAAGGTATCATCACACTCGAATAGGTGACAACATACAAGTCTAAATATTCTACCTCTAAGTCTCAATGGAACTTCAACATGTCAATAACATACTTGAAACAATGCTTAGTGAGTTTTTTCATCAAGCATAAAGAGATGTACATCCATCCATCCAAAAATAAACATATCAATCAATCCAACACCATAAATTGTGCTAAATAGTTCATGATGTTACATTTTAAATATTAAGAATATGGTGTTATATTAGCTCACCTATTCCTGAATATTTGAAAGCCAAAACTACCTTAGCACAAGAGACTAGAAAGATTCGTATTCTAAAAGAGAAAAAAAGACAACAAACTAAAATAGCAACTTTAACTCTAATCCACTTCTTTATTAGCAACATGATATCTAATGAATATGATATGGTGCTCATATATTTTCTATCACATGTCAAACCGAGTAAACAAACACATGCACAAAACACATCAGAAATAGGTTCATAGATCGACTCTCAGATTCTATGGAGCCCAAACCCTTCTTGTCTCCTTCCAAGGGGTTTCTTGAGGTCTTCAAAAGACTTCCTTTGCTAACCAAATGATTGTTTCTTTCACACATGTATGGAAATGTACTTTCCAAATCATATTGTAATAGATTCATAAGGTGATATTATTGGTATTAACTACACCTTATTTGGAGACATCATTTTTATTGTTGGGGTTGGTACCTTTCTATTAGATGTGGTTGGTGATGTGAAGACTACACAACCTATAGTAAAGATTCATACTAACTCTAACAAGCTTATGGATGCTTGTTTACAAAGGGAGACCCATTTAAGCTTAACTCATTGGATTCTTTGTTTGTTCATGCTAATTATTTTTCTCAAATTTCCTTCTCCAAGGGGTTGAGACTATTTGATTCATTTATTTTACATGGTCCGATGAAAGAAGAAGAATGGAGATTGTCTCCCCACACTTTTCCATTTCACTAAGTTACAACAAAAGAGCGTCAAATTCTATAGCCAATAGACTAATAGCCTCTTGATACACCTTTTTAGTGAGCTCTCACCTATCACTATATAGCTCAATGAAATGACATCTAATAACAAGACACCATTATAAATGGAGTAGTTGTAGTTTTTGTTAAATGATCGCCCAAATGTTCAATTCTCATGAATTTTGGGGGAGGGGGGTCTTTTTGGTGTATTGAGTAGGGAAAGGGGACATAAGGGCATGGATGGGTAGAATTGAGAGGTTCGAGCATGGTTGACCGAGATCTACAATCCTAACATTAGATAATGAGAACAGCCTTAGGGTCCTTATGGCATAGGGGCTAGGGGACCTATAGGTAAGGAAAATGAGAGAAATCGACAGAGAACCCCCAATAGTTGTGACAAGGGGATTAGGGGCCACATTATCACAACCCATATGCACTTAACCCATAACCACTAAATTCCCTATCCCTTTAACCCCAAAACCACAATCCCTTAACCCCTACACCCATAACTCATAACAAATTAACCCGTTGATCCCTTAAACCCAAAGCCATTAACCCCTTAACCCCTAACCACTAACTTAGAATCCTTGAATCCCATAAACCCTAATCTCATATCCTCTTAAACCTTGACCCTTAACCCATAACCCCTAACCCCTAAAATCATTAACCCCTAACCCCTTAACCCGCTGACACATAAATAACATAGCCCTTAGGCACTAAACCCCTAAATGCCCTGACATGCTTCTCCCGCATGTTAATATTTAACCCCTAAATCCCTTAACCATTAAGCCATTAACCTCTAACCCTTTAAACCCCCTAACCTCTAAATCCCATAAGCCCTAACCCTTTACCCTTAACCCTTTCCCAAACCCTTAAACCCATTGAATTCTAGAACCTCTTATCTTTTCTCCCAAACCATAGGTGATCCAACACCAATATTCTTGGGCATATTATGCTTTTTCCTGCTAACCACTCCAAATACAACCTCTAAGAACTAGTAGGGTCCAAGGAAAAGAGCTACAAGTTCCCCAAATCCGATCTACATTTTATGGACAATCACATTTCCCCCAAATGTCCTCCACATATTTGCCTTGGTTTATTGGAGTTTGAAAAATACATAGGATGCCACAAGTAATCCTAATCATAAGACTAAACTTTCCCAACGATCAGAGGCTCAAAAATAAAAAATAAACATCTTAACTTATGCCTAAAATTACCAAAATTTCCTATCCCAAATATGAAATTAGAGAAATGTGTTTGAATTTACAGGGCAACAAGGGGAAACCAACTTCCTCTTCTATAAATCTCTAAGACCTTATGGAGGACAAATACAAATTTTGAAATAAATTGTTGAAATTATGCTCTTGCATCAGTAGCTACCAATGTATCCTTGTAGGCTACCCCCTTTAACAATAGTAATACCAATGGCCTTTACCTAGAAGGAACTACTTACATAATTCTCTCTTAGATCCCCTTAACCCATTGCAATGATTGTCTTTGATGCCTACCTAGTTGCAAGCACATTAAGAAGAAATGTAGCATATTCCTGATTGAGGATTTCGATAAGTATGTGATTTTGTTGACATCTTGTGACTCTCCCGTATGTGAATATATAAAATCTTTTTTTTTGTACTAGTTTAAGGACTGATACCATCAATTGTGTGCGCTAACATGGATGGAACACTAACTGCATGTTGTATATATTTTAATGTAAATGAATAATCTCTTTTGGAAAAGGCTCCACTCATGATGCCATTTCGCAAATGCTTGCACTCAGAAATCGTGGTTAGATTTTAAGGTGCCATGTTCTCGTAAAGGTAAACCTACCTATCCATCTCTTTAAACGCACACAACACACATGTTGGCTTGATCTTGTGCTCGTTGTGGAGAAAATGTTATTACAGTAGAACCCCAAAATCAGATTTATTTGGGTTGACTCGATTTGAAGGGTAGATTTATAAAGGTTTTGCATGGAAGACATATATAAAAAATTTCATAGCCCTCTCATAAATTTTAAGAGAAACTCCCCAACACAACAAGTAGAATACTTTTGCTATCAAAGAAATTAACCGTTGCTAGTTCTTTTTCAAGACTAGTAAAAACTATAGACAATCCAAAATTCCTCATTTTTGGGCTATTATCAACAGCGTATATCCATTTAAATAGACACAAGCATAGGTTAATAAAAGATACCTAACACTAAGATACCTAAGTAGATTGAGTACTCAAGGACCAATTAACTAATCTCTTTGATAACTTACTACATAACTCCTTCCAGCATATGGGTCTCCGAGGGTTCATCACAAAAGGGACTTCAAGGTATTTAGTGGGAAGGCTGCTAATTTGAAACCACAAAAAGTAAGATAGATGCCACCTATTCCATGGGGAGGTGAAAAAATATAAATTGATTTCTTGTTCTTTATGAGTACACTGCGTTGCTCAAAAGTCCTCCAACACTAGTCTAAGACCATGAGCTTCCCAATACGAAGGCTCCCAAATAGTAATCTTTCTTTATCCACAAACTACCGATGTTTGGTGACAATATTCACATTCGGATCCGTGCCTCACAAATCAGTCTCTGATTTAGTTTCCGATTTCTTTGATATATATTCACAAACCTTCACCGCTAGGATAAATGAGAACAAGGATAATGAATCTCCTTGCTGCGTGCTCCGTGACGTCCTAAACATTTTCATTGGTGTGCATCATTCAATGAGATTGAGCATAATGGGTGGAAAACTATTGCCTTAATCCATTTTAATCCATGCTTTCGAAACCAAATGCCTCTAATCTCCCGAAGAGAAATCTACAACAACATCATAGGTCTTAGATAAGTCCATTTTAACCAACATTCCTCACATTTTATTGGTTTTATATGTATCACTTCATGTGTTGCTACAATCCCGGCATCCTACATGATTTGCCTTCCACAAAGCTCGTTTTCTCTGGACTTATCAAATGGACCATTAGAGGCTTGAGCCGACGCACGAGAATTGTGGACAATTTTTTTTAAATCACATTACACAAGGAGGTGGGTCTATATCCTTTTGTTTCCCCGATCGCATTCGATATGGGTATGAGGGTCAAGAATGTAGCATTCAACCCCCACCATAAGAACTATGATCTTCTTGATTCCTCCACCAAATCTACAATTTCTTGGCCCATGAAATGCTAACATGATTTAAAGAATTATGTTGTAAATCCATTTAGTCTGGGTGCCTTATTGTTGGTTATCCCCTTGACTATTGATTGAAATTTCTCTTTTGGCTTCTGCAAGGCCTATTGTTCCAATTATAAGTTCCATTCTTTGCTTCCACATATATCAATCTCAACTCCCCGCATTAATTCATCAAATTTTGCAGCCGATTTGATCCAATCTTCGTATCCTCGCCCTTCTTCTCACAAGGAACAACATCATGTTGAAATCACCCCCTATGATCCAAAATGGGTTTGTAATGTGTTCCTTAGTTTTCTTCAAACTTTCAAGAAACTACTCCTTTTGGCTAGGCTTCAGGGGGCCATAATCATTTGTGCTCCTTTGTGCTCACTTGACTCATGCGCTATCCTACCATGTTCACTCTTGCCATGCACTATCTGATCAAGTATATCAAACATGCGATATGTGCATCAATTCAAATAATCTATGAAAGCATCAATCATTGATGTCGGGGGTCCATAGTCATTTGTGCTCCTTTGTGCTCACTTGACTCATGTGTTATCCTGCCATGTCCACTCTTTCCATGCACTATTTGATCAAGTATATCAAACATGCACTATGCACATCAATTCATATAATATATGAAAGCATCAATCACCAAGATAGGGTACACATTAGAGAAGCTCATCAAGGATAACACTAGAGCTAATAATGACAACACACCAATGTTCGTAAGAACTGACATCACCATACAAACACACTTCTTTCTCTCCACATCATCTCAACCCTAAAAAATCCTCAATCTATAATATATAAACCTGCCTTTAACATCTTCCCCTCTAAGACACCCGAGATAGGCTCACCACCTTATGGTCACAAGCCACCATGTTGTTGTGTATTGTGAATATGAAGTGAGATGGTCACTATCCATCCTATCCATGCTTAAATTGGTCCACCACGATTTGGGAAGCTCTATCATACCTCTCTACCAAATACATGAGGAGATGTAAATTTGAACCATTTTTTCCATCACACTCCTCCAAGATCCACTTAAGTTCCTGATTGTATGGTCACTCATCCCCAAGAATATTTGTGCTCAATCGAAATTCCTCTTTGGCATGCCTATACTAAAGCTGCAAATTCACCTAATCACACAATTAGTATGTGATCTATTCACCTATCTAGTCCTCAATTCATTCTAATAGCCTATTGTCCATAATCTTCTCATCTGGAACTTACTATGAATGTCATGTGCATCAGATAGCATCACCATGATATAATCATGTCCTCCAAAATATCCTCAAGCTATCAAAGGTGCCACTCTTTAATACCGCTAATGTCTCTCAATTTGTGGTGTTAGGCCATTCACCTACTTCTCGCCTTGTCTCAGCTTGCGTCCCATGATGCCATTAATTTCTTCTATTAATGATTCACAAGGAAGACACTTCTGTATACATACCCTCATCATCCTACTCACAATAGGCACCAGCAAGTTGGATTTATATGAAAAGATAGCCAAATAGTCTAAGTGCCAAAGGGTGACTACCTTCTTTGTTTACATGAACTCTTGTCCTAGAAACACCTCAAAATCATTTTAAGAAATAATAGTAAGACTCATCCTTCCACTTCATTCCTCTAACTTACCTAAAACATCCTTAACCATACTAGAGAACTTCATCTAAATCTGTAGTTTTGAAAGAAGTTTGTGTTCTTTCACATATTTCAGTAGGTTAGAATCCTTCATCGAGCCTTATATGTAGCTTTCTTCATTTTCTCTTAAAATTTATAATAATAATCACACTTATCTATTGAATAATAATGATTTATTATTGCTATCCAAGGATCTCCTAACTTTCACTTTAATCTCAATAATCTATCCTCTCTATTGAATTATTTAGATTTTTCTCTATTTCCATGGACTCTTTGATTGTTGTGTAACTAGCTCCAAAAATAGAAGAAAAGAGATATGAACGCCTTAGAAATAAGCCACTTCGAGGGGGCAACCTCCAATACATTACATAAATGAACAATTCTTGGATGATACACCCACAAAACCTCCTTTTCTATATATAGGAGTCCATGGGGCCATAATGTAATCCTAGTGGGCCACAATGTAATCCTAGCCGACCTAACAATAATAATTTAAGGGGCAATAACAATAAAAAATGGGGGTTACAAGGGGTACAACAATAACAATAAGGGGTTTACACTAACAATAGCTATGGGCTATACTAGTGATATAGTGTGGATCTGCATTGCTCTCTTCCTTCAAAAAGTGTTGTCCTCAACACTCTGAGTAGCTCCGGGTGCTTCGCATAAAATTCCTATCCTCCCATGTAGAAGTCATTCAAGTGGGTAAGTTCTTCCACTCGATGAGATACTCCGAAATTGATCGATTCCGTAGTTGCTCTAGTTCTTTTTCCATGACCGGCTTTCCGGTGTTCCAATATGATTTTCCCTTCCCCATCAAGTTCGGGTACTGTTGAATCGGAATATTTTCACCTATAACCTTCTTTAAGCATGAAACATGAAAATCGGATGTACTCGCGGGAGAAAGGTGAAGCTCCACCATGCCAGTACCAATCTTTTTGCAACACCTTGTAAGGACCATAGCATTTTGGCGATAATTTATTATCCTCTTTTTGCTTGCTTGAGGGACATTTGTTTGTATGGTTGTAGCCGTAAAATACCCAATCTCCTACATCAAAACTTCGCTATGATGTTGATCTCATTTCGTTGTTTCATTCAATTTTGTGCCAAATTCTAGGTTATCCTTTTAAGAGTTGGAGAACTTCTGTCAATGCTCATGACTTTCCACCGCTTGAACCTTCGAATTTTCTCAAAGATGATGTGATGGATGGTGGATGATATCCATAAAGTGCCATAATGGGGTCATTTTTGCTACAAAGACAGAAGGAAGTGTTATACCACCATTCAAAGAAGAGGTAACCACTGACCCATTGTGTTTGTTTATCGATACAAAACAACGAAGATATCCTTCCAAACATTTATTTACTATCTGCATGCTAATCATCACATTGAGGATGATAAGATGAGCTATGAGCTAATTGAGTACCCAAACAAGGAAAATAACGTCCAAAAAAATTTCAAGAAATGGGATCTTCCGTTTTACCACAATAACCCCTTGGCTTCCATGTAGCTTTTGAATTTTCGTCCATAAATGTAGCAGCAAATCGTACTTGCTTTAAATGGATGAGATAAAGCACAAAAGTGTGCATACTGCAAGTCTATCAACTACCACCATGATGATATTCCTTCCTTCGGACTTAGCCAAAACTCGTGATAAATCCGTTTGAAATCTCCTCCCAATGTTGACTTGGAATGGATAAAGGTTGTAGAAGTCCCGGGTCTTAATTGTTTCCACTTTATTCGCCGGCAAACCAAACATTCCGCCACAACCACATCGATTTAAGGCCATCCCAAAAAAATTCTTTTCTTCAATTTCGTGGTAAGTTTTTTAAAAATCTCGAGTGTCCTCCTAAAAGAGAAGTGTGCAATTCCAAGAATCTTTGTTTTGTTGTAAATTCTACAAAGATATAGTTTACCTTGTACCAAGGAATCATTTTTCCAACTAAATGTATCGATGTACCAGGATCTTGCTGCAACTTTTTAATGAGTATCCATACATCTTTGTCCTTCTTCCATTCATCTCTTTGCTTCAATATCCAATCAAGACAATAGAAATGGCACAAAGAAATGCTTCCACCTCTTCATTCTTTCTTGAGTGCATCTGCAACAACATTCAACTTTCCTCTTTTTGTAGATTATTTTGAAGTCATAACCCAACATTTTTGTGACCCATTTTTGTCGTTTTTCCTGATTTATAGTCTTCGGTTCCAAAAAGTGTTTAAGATTATCATGATCAGTTTTTACCTCGAAGTGTCTTCCCATTAGGTAAGTTCTATTACTCTCTTAATGCATGTAGTATTGCGACATTTCCTTCTCATAAATAGGTTTCTCAGGAATATTTTCCTTTGATTGGACGACTTTCAAAAGCAATGGGTCTTCCTTCCGCATTAAACCGCACCAATTCCATTTCCCGAGGCATCACATTCCACAATAAAGGTTTTTGTGAAGTCCGGTGTAGTTAAGACCTAAAAAGGGAAGTAATAATGTTCTTTAAGACGTTCAAAGGCCTTAGCTGCTTCTGTGAGTCCAGAAAATGCATCTTTCTTCAACAATGTTGTTAGAGTGCCGTTATTCTCCCATAATTCTTAAACAAAATCACATAATACCCCGTTAACCCGAGAAATCCTTGTGAAATCGTTTTTATGGTTGTGGGAACTTTCCATTCCTTAATGGCTTTAATTTTGTTAGGGTCTACTTTAACACCCTCATGAGATACAACATAACTCCGATATTCAATCTCTTGTACTCCAAAGAAACATTTGGATTTTTTTTGCATATAATCGTTTCTCCTCGTAATGTTGCCTGAGCACCTCCGTCAACATGTTCAACATGATCCTTCCAAGACCGCTCGTAGATTAGTATATCATCAAAAAATACTAGCACAAATTTTTCTAAGGAAGGCTTCAAAATGGAATTCACTGAACCTCGGAAATGTAGAAGGTGCATTGGTAAGGCCAAAAGGCACGACCTAAAATTCATAATGACCCTCATGAGTTCGAAATGCCGTTTTTGGAATATCCTTACCTTTCATTCTGACTTGATGATATCTCAACGGGATCCAACTGTAAAATAATTGCTCCATGTAATTCATCCAATAATTCATCAACGAATGGGAAATTTGTTTTTAATGGTGAGCTTATTGAGCTTCCCTATAACTGGACACATTCGCCATGATCCATCCTTTAAAAATTACTACAAAGAGCAGAGAAAGAACTTTTGAATCGGGTTGAATTATACCCGCCTCTACATTTTCGCAATCATACGTTCAATTTCGCTTCTTTGGAAGTATGATATCTATAATCGATGGTTTGGAGGAACACTTCCGGAATCAAATGAATAGCATGATCATGATCACGAATAGGTGGGAGTCCTTTGGGAGTTTCAAACACCTTGGGAATGATTGTCCAAGACTTGTTGGAGATCTCGTTGTAAATAGATGATTTGATGTTGGAACTTCTAGTGAGCACTGTGCAATTACGCCGTCGTTTTCTTTAGAAGCTTCGTCATGACATTAGAGCTTATTATCCTTCCGGCTTCCCAGCAATACCCCGTAATTCGACTTCCTTTCCTTCGAAAAAAAATTTCAAGAAAATTTCTCTTTGAAAATTAAAAGCTACCGTCCCCAAAGATTGTAACCATTGTACTCCTAGTACAACGCCGCATTCTCCTATAGGAATGGCAAGCATTGGACTAGTCAATACATATTCCCCCATGGTTAGCTTGATATTATGGCATTTTCCATAATTTATAGTTCCTCCACTTGCAACCATCACTTGACATTCTCGTGGCCAAGTATAGAACACTTAATTCCTCGGCTACCTTATAATGAATAAATTATAAAAGCAATTTAATCAATCAACACTATTACCCTTTTTCTTCTTTATATGTCCTTCTATCTTGAGAGTTTGAGGAGTGGTAATTCCCACACAGCATTACACGATATGGTTTTATCTTACTTTTCCCTCTTTCTCTAGGGGTGGACTCTGCATATCCTCTTCTTGTTCATTTTCTTTCTCTTCTTCTTCACAATCTATGTAAAATAATTTCTTCTCAAAGACACTTATGACCCTTGGTATTTGCTATCACACCTAGCAAAGTCTGCTTTTTCTTCCAATTGTTGTGGTGTCAACCTTGTAGGTTGTGGAAATTCAGGCGAGCAACACTTCCTTCTTTATAGAATTGAGTGGTAGGCTTTCCTTGTCGCCATAATTTTACATCTAACTTTTTCTTGCCAACCCTAATGCCTTCTCCAATGAATCAGGTTCCAAAACGTTGAACTTGCTGTTGGATGTTATCCTTTAAAGGTCATAGGAAGAGATCAATCCTCAGTCCTCTCCATATTTTCCAAATTTTCACCTATATTCAATTTTTAAAGTCCTCAATGTGCTGCCCCACTAAACCCTTTTGTTTGAGATTTACCAATTGGGTAAAGAAGGTGTTGCTCTTTGTATCCTCAATGTGCTATCATTTTCTCCGTAAAAATTGACCAAGTGACAATTTTTTTACTAGAGCAAAGCCATTGATACCATACAAATGTATTTTGTTCTAAATGTGTAAAGTTGCAATGCGACTTTTGTGTGTTTTGCACGTTATGAGATCAAAATATTAAGTTCGATCTCAAGTATCCATGCTACTCATCTTCCATCAAATCTCTTCATATCCATTTTGGAATATGGTGGTTCTTCCCGCCAACATTCAGAGTTTATGAAATCATGATTAACATTTATTTTGTTCTCATCATGAGGTTCTTCTCCCATATTTCCGCCATTAGGAATCATTTCGGTTTTAAGCTTGTCATCAAGCCTTCCATGTATGCTTTTAGACCACTTCTTCATGTTTTCCATGTTGTCTTTCATGTCATCCATCTTAGCTTCCACGCCATCCATCTTAGCTTCCACGCCATCCATTTTAGCTTCCATGCCTTTCTTCAAACCGTCCTGCATTCACTTCCATGCCTTTCTTCAATCCGTCCATCTTCACTTCCATGCCTTTCTTCAAAAACTTCCATTTCATTTTTTGTTGCTTACAGAGTGAAAACCGTTGCATTTGCTCTGTAATTTCGATAGATCATGTTGCAATTCTTCATCTTCATGAGTCATAGTAGAGCCTTCTGAAGGTCATCGGTGTTGAATTCTTTTTAGGGGCCATTTTAAAATCCAATATTGATATCTATTTGCCAAGTTTCTTGAATCAATTCAACTTGATTCTTCCAATAAGACTTATGTAATTCGGAAAAAAATACACACCTTTTACTACTTAGAGCTCGATATTGAAATTGAATTATCTCTGCAATTGAAAATCTTCGATATCTCAAATTCAGCCCTGTAGTAGCCCTCTGAAGCTTCTTTAAAATGTGCCATAGATTGACCTTTATTTGGATTCTCCAAAGACAAATTTGTGTCCAATCTCCCACAATGACCTAATTTTGGACTAGTCTAAGAGAGCGAACTTGTAATGACTTGCCACGTCACTGTTTTGTTCTTTTGTCTCTGAAATTGGCACAAGAACTACAGGCCGTGTACTTGCGACCACTTTTGACGGAACTCCAATCCAATCTCCAGAGAGAGAGTTATTGAAATTTTCCCATGATCACCTCTTTGAGATGCAATTCTGGAGCCTGAAAAATCACTACCTTCCACAAGTCATAGCTCCGAAAATATTGCGAACCAAGCTCTGAAATTTTTTGACGAATTTCCTCAGGATTTTAGCTTCGCACCATACGAATTTCAGATTCTGAAACTTTGTAGAAAATTTTTTATAGCGAAAATTCCACGATGACCTGTTTAGGAGCTTGAAAAAAGACCTAACTTCCACAAATGATATCTCCGCAAATATTGTGAACCAAGATCTGGAAATTTTATACAATCTTCCCTCAGGATTTCAGTCAAGAATTCAAAATTTCAGCTTCTGAAACTTCGTAGAAAAAAGTTATAGCGAAAATGCCACGATGACCTGTTTGGAGCAAAGCAAAACCCCAGAATCCCAAGCCTCGATACCAAATGTTGTGTAACCAGCTCCAAAAATAGAAGAAAAGAGATAAGGAACGCCTTAGAAATAAGCCACTTCGAGGGGAAACTCCACACATTGGCATAAAATGAACACTCTTGGATGATACAATTCACAAAACCTCCTTTCTATATATAGGAGTCCATGGGGCCATAATGTAATCCTCTAGTGGGCCACAATGTAATCCAGCCGACCTAACAATAATAATTTAAGGGCACAATAATAACAAAATGGGGGTTACAAGGGTACAACAATAACAATAAGGGGTTTACACTAACAATAATAAGGGGCTATACTAGTGATATAGGGACCTAACATTGATCTTCCTTTTCACATAGTAATCAAACTTAGTGATGATTCTCACATCATATAAGAAAACTTGGTACTTTGTATTTTCCAAGTGCTTGGCTAGATTAGCTTTCTTGGTTTTGTTATGCTTAAGATCAATGTTACGTTCTCATTATGATATGATATTTCTTCTGGGCCTCATCAATATATTGTTCATCATAGTGTTGTCAAGACTTGTCACCGTCCCTACCATTCCTCGTCCCGCACAATGGAGGACCCATTATGCACCCGTGAGCAATGTCATGCCTTTGGAACCATCATCATTGCATTCCCAAACATGAGCTTCACCTGCCCTAGCACATCTCCTTGCAAAAAACCATTGAAAACATCTCCTTTTGCATTGGCGCGGCAGACAGTTCATCACTCGCGCCAATGGGGGAAATCCTGCAAAGAGGCCGCGCCAACTGGCGCTCTGTCCCAGAGCAGCAGTCGCGCCAGCCAATTTAAGGAGTGTTTTTTAAATAAATTTTGTGGAAGTTGTGTTTCAACCAACTCAGAAACCATTGCCTATCTTGAGTTGGGAGGTTTGGCTACGGGAGTTCTATGGAAGGGAAGTGGTTTTCCACCTCTCATGGAACCTTCCTTGATGAGAGGGCCAATCCCACAATAATAGGGATCCCAACTCCCTCCTTCCCCATCTATAAAAGCTTGCCTATTGCCATTGCAAGCTAGTCTTGAAGTGCCTAAGCTTTGAATCTCCAAATTCCCAAGAGCCTTTGTGCTGTAAGAGCCCTCTTTCTTCCCTTAAGGCTGACTCAAGTAAGGAGACTATCGTCGAGATATTCTAGAGGCTTGCCCCTTTCCCCGCGAGATTTACTTGAGACGTGAATGATCGGGACCCTTCCGAAGGAGACCACGGCGTCAGAACGTTGGTTGTACTCTCTTTCGATTGCTTATTAATGAATGACTACCAGTTATGGTTCCACTCTATTTTCCACTTATGTTAATAACGAGTTATATCCTTTCTGATTGATATATAGTTGCGCATTCTAGATTTTATGCTTGTATTCGTGTTGTTTCTTGCATGTGCAGGTGTCCATTCACAGAGATCGTGGGGATTGTGATCTGTCAAGGCTGAGGAACGGGAACGCTGTCTCTTCTACGAATCATAGCACTGGACTCTAGGTAGGCCTCCATTGTTGGCTTATTTATTCGCAATTAGGAACTTGCGCTGTAGCATTTGATGATTGTTGCTAGACCCCCGCTGGGCTAGTAGGGATCGTCTCTGTCCGCAGAGGGGATTTACCTCCTCAACAATTTGGCGACTCCGCTGGGGATTCGTCTGGTTTTCATTGTCTCGTTTGGATCATCTCTCTTTGATTGTTTTATGATTTTCCTTGCTTGATTGGTTTTTTTGGTTGGCTCTTCTTGTGTTTTGGCTTTTGGTTCAGCCCTAGAGGATCAGATCTGACCTCTGCTTTTCCGAAATTTTCACCTTTTCATAGTTGGCTTGATTGGCGCGAGTTTAGCCCTGACAGCCGCGCCAACTGGCGCTTGTTGCCAGTTCATCACTCGCGCCATCCCCTGTCTAGCGCGGATTACAGCCGCATGCCGCGCCATTTCCTCAGAGGTGCTAGGTTTAGGCCTGTTGGAAGCATCTTTGGCTCAAGATTTCTATCCGGGTTTAATGGATTCTCCTTGAAGTGGTGTGAGTCTAGTCTTGGTTGGGAGAAATTCTTTGTTTTTTTCATTTCAGCGTTGGCGCTTGTTGTCGCCAGTTAGCAACCTCGTGCCAATTAGCCATTGGCGCTAGTTGTCATGATCAAGTCGCGCCACTGGTGCCAATTGCGCTAGTTGTCAACGGACAAGTCGTGCCAATTTCGTGGGTGTATGAAAATTCGAGATTTTTTCCTTAATCCTTTACCAAGCAGGTCTTTCCCTTCGGGTCTTTCCTCTATATGAGCATAGATTACATTGCTCATTATTTGGAATGTCTTCTTTCTATGATTGTTTGATGTAAAAGGGAATGAATGCCTTATTTTGATCTCTTTCTTTGGAAGTCCTTTTTGTGTTTGACCGCATATGTCTTGTCAACTTTTGAGGGATTTTGTCATAAAGTATTTTGAAACAACGATTGCATTCTTAGTGTTTGTTTGCATCCCTTTTGCTTTCATCCTTTCATTAAAGAGATTTGCGTTCTTTTAGTTTTCGTCTCATAGTTTGCTTTTCGTTAAAATGCATTAAGATCACATTGCATTGAAAAGGATTTTTTTTTTAGATCCATCATTGAACTTAGATTACATTGTTTAGTGATTGAAAACTAGAAATCACTTTGATTGCATTCTCTTTTATTAAAATCATGCATTAAGTAGATTCTCATTTCAACGAAAAATGCATTGAGTGCATTCTTATCATTTGAAAAGGAAAAGGAAATTGTGCATAGATTACAATTGCATAGTTTTCGAAAAAGAGGATTTTGCATATATTACATTGCGTTGTTCACATCGCTGAATGTTTGAAATTGCTTTTGGATAGTGAAAGTCATCTAGTTTGGAAAAATGTTCGTTTTCAGTATTGTTGTTTGTTGCATCATTGTTTGAAGCTCTTCCCTTAACTAGATAGCATTCATCGAATTGAAAGTTTTCTTTTCTCATATAGCCGCATACAGGAGATTGTCATATGACATACCAGAGGGCCTTCTGAAACTCGAAACGTAATTGAAGATCAACTTAAAACCCACTCAATTTACCTAAGGAAGCATTGAAAAATTAACGAGACATTTAGAGGTCTAGGTTAGAGACATGTTCCGGCGTCGTTAAACCTAGTAGCTATCGTTTGCCTCTTGGCTTTAGACAGCACTAGTACGAACTTTTGCTCCCCGTACCGTCCTGTATATAAAGGGAGACCCCACTAGGTTTCTATCCTTTATCCATAGGAAGCCGAGTCTGCCGCCTTATACCCGTGATACACCGGACACAGCATTCGGGGAGATTGCCTGCATGTACGTTAAGTCCTTGGTTGATTTCTCTTTCATTTTGAAACCAAGGTGTATATTGCAGCTCACGGTTATTTGGTACACCCTTTGCCTAGCATTCCTGAGCAGTCATTTTGATCTTTTTTGACTCATTAAATTTGAAAGGATCATAAAACGCTTGTCCTTTCACGCTTGTTTCCAATTTGAAAGTGATAGAGTCACCTTTTGCCTGTTTCTCGACTCTTAAAAGATGAAACAACAGAGTTTTGTTTCAATGTCATAAAAATTAACTGCCCACGAAATATTCCTGGTTAAAGTTAGCTTCCTTAGGGTGTTGTTTTGGGTCGTTTCCGATGGAAAATTTTCCAGAGTTCACCAACCAAGGAATCCTCCGATGGGAATCCTGTGTCATTTTCCTCCTTTGGAAATGTTGGTGCTCCTTATATGGCGACATTGTCCCTTCCTTGGCTCAACTGTTGCTCAAGCAGTTTCAACCCTTGTGGTCCCGAATGTCTCTGCCACTGTTCAATCGCCCTCCGCCTGAACAACATCATGTTGATTCTAAGGTGGACCTCTCCCCTTCTTCGCCTATTTCTGCATCCTCCTCTTCTACTTCGCCTAGTGAAAGTCTAGATTCAAGTAACCAGGTGGCTAAGAAGAAGAAGAAGAAGACAAAGAAGAAGAAGTCCAATAAAGGAGAGGCTAGCTCTGCGTCTATTACGCCTAAGAATTCTTCCATTGATAAACCTTCCAACCCTCCACGAAAATTCAAATTCCCCTGCATGTTGTGCACGGGAGACCATCTTCTTCGAGATCCCCCGGCATCCCCAAGGTGCTCGGGCATGGTCCGATGGCCGTCCGTTGTTGTTGACTTCCGAGCCAGGTTGGGGGCACATCTTCTCGCCTAGTGCTGGTAAGGCTCCTAAGAAGCAGGGTAAGTTTACCAATCCCTGTAAGTTGTGTGAAGGGCACCATGCCATTCACCTTTGTCCTTATATGGATGAAGCCAAGAGAGTCTTGGACAACTCGACCGGTTCTACACCATGCCTTCTAGTTGGTTATAATCAGCTTTCTTTGAGTCCTCCACCAGTTGATCCTATGATTGGTCAAGAGTCATCCTTGGTCGATCCCGCTCCCTCGGAAATTCAAATTCAGGAGTCCGTCCCCGACCAACCTTTGGTCGTGGGATCGGTTGAACTGGCCCCGTCTGCGGTGCACCAGGTATTTTCCATTGAGAGTGGACCTCAAACCCCTCATATTCTTCTGGTTCTTTAGATTCTTCGGACTTGGAGTAAGATTCTCCTGTCCCAGTATCCCAAGAAGTTGCTCCTCCGACGCCTGTGATAGAAGTTTAGGAGGATACCCTTCCCACCTTCGAGATGGAGGTCATGGAGGAGGCTCCTTCTTCCGTAACATCAAAGGAATACCTTCTCTGTTCGATGGTAGCCCCTCCGAGTAGTTTGGTCGCCTCCTTTGATTGGAGTCGATTCGCAGGATTTTGCCTTCCATCTTATGTGCCTTTCGAGATCACAATACAGGCTCTTGGTCTGGTTGTACCCAGCACCATTATAGACGAAGGCACCTCTGTTAGTATTTTATCCTCCATTACCTGGCAAGCTTTTGGTTCGCCACCACTTGCACTGCTACATGCGAGACCGTTGAATTTCACAAGAACAAGTCAACCGTTAGGATCCTTCCAAGGTTACCTCGTACTTTACTCGTTACTTTGGGAGGTAAAAATATCCATATGGACACATGATGGTTTTTCCAGCCCCTTTGGATTAGACCCGATCGGGGGCGATTACACCTATTCCATGGGAGCGCTTGTCTCCTCCCCTTTTTCGTGTGGTCCTGCTTTTCCACATGAAGGACGGATCGTGACCATTGATCAGCTTTCGTTCTTTGGTCCTAATGTGGCAACTGGTCCACCATCACCCCCTCCTGGTTTTTATTCACCCGTTGTATCTGCTCCACCGTAGGTCAACTATGTGTCTACTTACCCCGTGCCTGTGCTCAGTGATGATGCCATCGTGCATCAGGTGCTGGGGGCATTGGGTCCTGACTTCCGAGACGTTTTCCTTCCATCGGATGGGCAACTCTTGGAAGTGATGACTTCTTGTTAATTATGATGAAGTCTGTCGGAGCAAAGTTCCTTGTCTTGTTTCAAGCTCCTTAAAAAATGAAACAAGGTTGTCGAAGCAGAGTTCCTTGTCTTGTGTCAAGCTCCTTAAAAAATGAAACAAGGTTGTCGGAGCAGAGTTCCTTGTCTTGTGTCAAGCTCCTTAAAAATGAAACAAGGTTGTCGGAGCAGAGTTCCTTGTCTTGTGTCAAGCTCCTTAAAAATGAAACAAGGTTTGTCTTAGCAGAAGTTCCTTTGTCTTGTGTCAAGCTCCTTAAAAATGGTGAAACCAAAGTTGCTCTGGCATAGCTCCTTGTCTTGTGTCAAGCTCCTTAAAATGAAATAAGGGTGTCGGGAGTAGAGTTCCTTGTCTTGTGTCAAGCTCCTTAAAAAATGAAACAAGGTTGTCGGAGCAGAGTTCCTTGTCTTGTGTCAAGCTCCTTAAAAAATGAAACAAGGGTGTTCTGAGGATAGTTCTTTTAATGTGTCAACCTCGTTAAAACAATGAAACACGTTCCCGTTCAATTCGAGTCTTTGATAAGATCTCGTAAAATCCCAGTCGAGTCTTTCTCTTGATCTCGTAACTTGAACCTTCACTCCATTTTCCTTTCATATGGACTGAAGCTTGGGGGGCATGCACCTCGAATTGAGTCACCATGCTAGGGGGCATGCTTACTTTTTCAAGCATAGTTTGTTTCTGTTTTTAGCTTGTGTAAAAATGAAACCGGTTTCAAGCATAGTTTATCTTTGTTTCAAGCTTGTGTAAAAATGAAACCAACTTCAAGAAAAGTTTCCTGATTTCAAGCTTGTGTAAAAATGAAACCATGCCCATTTTACCCCTTGTGATTGCCATTTTATCAGCCCGTTTTTGCCAGATGAGCCTTGGTTTTCTCACTCCATCGTCATTATCTGCTTGGCCGATCAGATGCCTTCACTTGGTTGTTTTACCCATTCCTGAGGAACCGCTGCGATGAGTGGTCTTGCTAGCCAGCCTCTTAACCTTTATTTGTTCTGAGTAGTTCCACCATTTCCGGAACCAGTTGCTACCCTTTATACCACTCGTTCCTCCAGGAGGAGTCAACTTTCAGCTCTTTTCTGACTCTCTAAACATGAAAAGATTGCCGAGTCCTCTTGGCCTCCGCTAGAAAAAGGCAATTAAAGTGGCCCCGAAACGATATCTACCCAAGATACGCACCCTTTTCGGGCTGGATGGATTATTTACTTAAAAAGGAATACCCTAGACTATTGTGACTAGGAGGTTTTCTTCTACATAGTTTTCTACCTTTTTCTGATTCGAGGACTATTTACGAAAAGGGACCTTTGAGTTTATTTTTCATTGCCTTTTTCAAACTCTAAACATGAAAAGACGCCGAGTTCTTCCTTTGTCAGACTCGTTAAACCCTGATGACATTGGATTCAGTCGTGATGACGATATTCGAGTTCCTCCTTCCTAGGGCTCGTTAAATGTACTAGGATGGATTCGTCCGAAGGACGGACTTATGACAAGCATATGGTATCCTCTTCAAGCTTGTGTAAAAATAAAGAGGTACTCGCCAAGCATGGTGGGGAAAATGGAACCAAAATCATTGTCGTGTCGGCAGTATGTCGCTCTTGAACATGGCACTTGTCTGCATTCGTGTCGGGTTGGGGACATCTCATCTCGTTTTTTCACTTGCTTCCGTGGATTTGGGTAATCCTTTTTGACCTCTCTTTTGCTCATTGCCTTGTCACCATGACCTCTGATCCGTTGATGTCAAATATGCTGCCAAAACCACTATTTGTGCCGTTGTGTGTTCAAGAGAAGTTGACCTCTGCGAATATCAACCTTTCCTCTGCTTCTCATATGATCCTGATTCACAACAAAAACATCATGTTCCTCTGTCTCGTGTCGATGATGTGGGAAACATTATGGCCCACCTTCGATCAAGGTCACTTCCTGTCGACGTCAGCTCATTATCCAGGAAGTTGATCTAGAGACTCCTTTATGGTACCTTGGAGCCTGCATGCCTTAATGGCAGGTTCGTCACATTCGACGTGGGGTTTTCATCATTGGCCTCTAATCGAGTGATTCTACGGGTGTTCGACGCCAGCTCATTGATTCACACGCCGTAGATTGTACCTGTAGTACCTTGAGGGCCATTGTCATTATTGGTGGTTCCTCTCGCGTCTGTTAACAGCTCTCATCATTGGCTGGTAATCAGACGATGTTCTTTCATGTTCGACTTCAGCTCACATATTCGCATGCTTGAACTTGTACTTTATTTGGGTCGAGATGGAGCGCAAGACCCTGGATTGTGTCTGTTGTAATCCAGGCTGCGATTGTGGATTATTATCATTTTGTACATGACTCACTGATTGGATGGCTGCGACCATACCTGAGTCTATTTATTTTGATCCTTGCTGGATGGCTGCGCCCATACCCTGGATCCAGATTATAGTGTACTCTGTTTCGGATGGCTGCGCCCATACCGCATATACATCATGTACTTGAGATATCAGTTGTATTTTTCTACGCAGGTTTTCCGACGGCAGGGCTTCAGTTGAACATGATCTCGTAAAGCATTTCACCCCTCTCTCTCTCGGGCCTCATACTTTAGGGGGCATCTGTTACACAATAATTTGTCACTGTCCCTACCATTCCCCGTCCCGCACAATGGAGGACCCATTATGTGACCTGTGAGCAATGTCATGCCTTGAAACCATCATCATTGCATTCCTCTAAACATGAGCTTCAATTTCCCTAAAGACATCTCCTTGCAAAAAACCATGAAAACATCTCCTTTTGCATTGGCGCGGGCAGACAGTTCATCACTCGCGCTAATGGGGAAAATCCCACAAATAGGCCGCGCCAACTAGCGCTCTGTCCCAGAGTCGCAGTCGCGCCAGCCAATTTAAGGAGTTTTTTTTAAATAAGAATGGCGGAAGTTTCGTTTCAATAGACTCAGAAACTGCTATCTATCTTGAGTTGGGAGGTTTGGCTCCGGGAGTTCCATGGAAGGGAAGTGGTTTGCCACCTCTCATGGAACCTTCCTTGATGATAGGGCCAATCCAAAAATAATAGGGATCCCAACTCCCTCCTTCCCCATCTATAAAAGCTTGCCTATTGCCATTGCAAGCTAGTCTTGAAGTGCCTAAGCTTTGAATCTCCAAATTCCCAAGAGCCTTTGTGTTGTAAGAGCCCTCTTTCTTCCCTTAAGGCCGACTCAAGTAAGGAGACTATCGTCGAGAGACTCTAGAGAGGCTTTCCCTTTCCCTGGCGAGCTTTGCGAGACGTGAACGACTGGGGACCCTTCCGAAGGAGACCGCGGCGTCAGAACATTGGTTGTACTCTCTTTCGATTGCTTGTTAATGAATGACTATTGGTTATGGTTCCACTCTGTTTTTCACTTATGATAATGATGAGTTATATCCTTTCTGACTGATATATAGTTGCGCATTCTGGATTTTATGCTTGTATTCGTGTTGTTTCTTACATGTGCAGGTGTCCATTCACGGAGATCGTGGGGATCGTGATCTACCGAGGCTGAGGAACGGGAACGCTGTCTCTTCTACGAATCATAGCACTGGACTCCAGGTAGGCCTCCATTTTTGGCTTATTTATTCGCAACTAGGAACTTGTGCTGTAGCATTTGATGATTGTTGCTAGACCCCTGCTGGTCTAGTAGGGATCGCCTCTGTCCGTAGAGGGGATTTACCTCCTCAACACATAGAAACAAGAAATGGTAGATACACCTTTAAGTCTTTGGGTGTATTAGGTCTTTGGTGTAGTCAACAATACCCCAATTTTGATAGGGGGACCACATATGACTTTAATATAACCTTTCTCAAGTATCCTTGCCAATTTGTTTTTGTTCCCTTTTATGTATTGTGTCCCATATTTCTCATTTCATTGTTTAGGGTAAGGTATTTTTTCTTTTGTAACCACTTGATCAAATATTTTTTCATCATAAACATTACTTCAAAAAAACCCTTTTTAGATTGTCCAATTTTTGCTCACATAACACTTGTTGTAGATTCCAATAGCCTAAGATAATGCCCACTTTTTGTGTAGTATTAATAATGCCTACTTTTGTGTGACATGATGATGTGATTCAACCTATAAGTATCTATTAGTGTGAATTTTATTTACCTATTATTATCGGGGTTTTCTTCCCATAAAACTGATCATCCAAAAATCCAATCTCATTCTTAGTGATAATGACAATTAGAAATGCTACACTTTTTCTCTTCACCACCTCCATTGTGAATTTTATGTTATCACTCAAATTATTGAATTTTATATTATTGTCCTAAAGGATGAACATTGGCTTCAGCGGAGGCCCGAAAATAGGTAGATTATCATGGGAGTATAGGGCACAACAAAATGTTCCTCTCGAGTATCGAGAGGGAAGTGAGCTTATGGTTACTTCTACACTCTTCAGTGAAGTGGGTGCTTATTCTTGATTTTTTCAGCTTCCCTGAAATCCTCTTCTGTTTAAAAATCACTTGCACTTATTGTCAATTAAACTCTATCATCATCCAATGAGCCATGGAAACCTGGTGGATTTATAATCTATATATAAAATAGCCCAAGTTCGCTATAAAAAGATGCATCTCGGTGACAGAAGTGCCATATGGGTGGCGGTGGTTATTGGCAGAAATTTTGGGGATTTTCCAGGTTTCCCAGACCCTTTTGTCAGATTCGACTTATTTGGTGAAGCTGGCTTCGGTGGAGGGGCAGGAGGATGAAGCTTGGTGGAGTAATATTTTGGCCATGACCCATTCGACGACCCCTTTTCTGGCGTCCATTCGAGGTTTTGTTCGGCCCTCCAGGCAACACTCTGTTTGGTTTCGACAGCCTTCTTGGGTCGATGAGGGAGAATATGGTCATGGGCATCCTGGATGATGAGCCATTCCATCGCCCTTCCAATGAGGTTTTTATTGACCAGAGGCCCTTCAATCTGGCACAACCAGTAAGCTCATATCTTTAATTATTGAAATTAATATGTCTGTTTTCTTGGAGATTGCCTATCTGCAAGTCATTTCCGCTGGGAGGAAATTTGGAGAATGTTCCATGTCGCTAGAACTAAGAAAATCTCACTGATAGGACTTTGCTAGCCAGTGTGTACCACGTTAGGAACAAAAAATTTATTTTTTTAATAGTAATGGAAGTAGAATCAATGTTTTATATAGTGTAATAAGTACAATAGATCGAAATTACCTAGTAATCGAACCTATGAAAAACAGTTGTGTAATTACAAGTATGATATATATATATAGAGCTAGCCCACAACAAACTCAGTGTTTCAAAGTTTTATTTTTATTTATTTTTTGACTATGCTACTCCCCATAAGGAATTTGAAACAGGAGGTAAACACACTCTCACATTACAGATTATTGTTGTTTTATTTCAACCTGCACAACTACAAACCTTATCAATACAAACATAAATATTTTAGTAGAAAGAAATGCAGTAAAAAGTCTTTTATTATCAACACTGAAACCATTGGAAGACATCCCTGACAAGGATTAAAAGAATTAAATTTAGGGAACAACCTCCACTCACTCCAAAATACAGGTAGATATTTTTCAAGAGAAACAGAGAACTAAAATCGCGAATGTACATAGTTCGAATCATATTATCATATCCTTTGTTTATTTTCTTTGAAGGGGTAGTTCTGCCATTCTCTCTTTGAATTCTTGAAGTAGGGTATCATAGCTTTAGGTTCCTTTTTAGGATTCTTAATTCACTTCCCATTTGTTTCTTCAGCTGAACCATGTTGAGATGATCGAACAGAGTTGGGGTCCATTTGTTTCATATCAGTTTTGTTCCCTTAGATCTACCCCTTACGTGGATTAACATGGGAGTGTGATTCACTTTCCAGATACAAGCCATCTGTAACCTGCAATTTTTTAGCTAACACCCCTATAACAAAGCCTGATGTGTTGTTTCCACCTTCAGAAGTTTCAATCAGAGAATCTTAATACTCCAATATGTCACCCTGAACCTTAGTTTCTGGCATCTCATCCTTCCCTTGTAAGAATTTAGCTTCAATCGGTTCTTCAAAAGCTTCATACTTCTGCATAGTTAGGCTCACTTTAGTAGTCTTTGTAATCTCATTCTTCCTACTTACGGATTCAGTCCCATTTGGTTCTTCTTCAACAACTTCAGAATTCAACAAAGTTTCATTGTCTCTATCATTGGCGGTGTTTCCAATTCCAATCTTCCCATCTAAAGGTTTGGTTTCCTTTTGATATTCAACAACTTAAAATTTCTGTAGAGTTAATCCATTCATATCACTTCTACCAGAAGAATTTTTTGAATCGGTGCTTGTGATTTAATTACCATCCTTGGTACATTCATCAGCAGGTCTGTATTTTGGATTGTTTGAAATTTCTTGTTTGAGGCTAAAATGTCTTTCACTGGATTTTGACGGTAAATATTTTTTGGAAGATGCCTTTTTTAATGATCTCTTGGCATTTCTCTTTCTAGCCATGTTCTTATCTGTAGTTTTCCTCATGTCCGCACTTACCCATTGCTCTTTTTCTGGTCCAAATTAAAGCGAGATGTTCTAAAAACTTGATTTGGATCACTTTGAGATTCTGAGATTCTACACCAGCATAGCTCTTTATCTGCACTAACTTGGGGGATTTTGGGTGGGTAAGAGGTATCTTCTTTAGCTCAACCTTTGGTGGAGTTGATTCATGATAGTATGATGGCATGGGAGATGCTTTAAATGTCAAAATTTTTCTAAGCATATTTTTCTCAGCTTCTTGCATCTCCTTTGGTTTAACTTGCAATTGGTTTTTTTTCCACTTCCTTTGCATTCAATTTTGCCTCTATTTTTTTGAAAAACACTCTATGCTTTTCATCTCTCTCATTACATCTAAATCTGAAAACATCTCCATAAGGAACACTGCCAGAATTTCCCTTAGAATCTTTGATTGATTTTGCACTTGCAGTTGAGGAAAAAGTGGAATGAGCATCTTCCTCTAACTTTGTATTCAATTGCTTGGGAGGATTCACATTCTGGTCATGTAGATGTGTATTTTAAGAGAGAAAAGGATTGCAAGTATCTTGTGTATCCAGTTTCACTGACATCTTGTCTGTTTTAGGAACTGAAGAAGATGTGGTTTAGGAACCAAAACATCCTTATTGCAACTGTTCACGTTATATTCTGGATTTTCACTATTGAAATTGGAATCTGTTTATAAGATATCTCCAATTGGCTAGAATTTTTTAAAAGAACTTGATTTCTCAGTTCTTGAAAAACTCAAACAAAATTGTGATGATTTCCTTCGCTTTGGGAGATCCAACTAAAACTTACTACCATTATAGATTTTATCATTTGGGTAAATTGATCTAATATGCTCAGTTATTGTAATTTGATGATGCAGTCCAAAAATCAAATCGCAGATGGTAAGAAGTCCCGACTGTCTCAAAAGTAGTCTTCATGTGGCTATAGGCAATGAAAATGGAGGACATTTTAATTCTCAATTATATATAGCTAGGACTGACGAAGAATAGGAACACAACGTATTGAGAGAGCCATCCTTGTACTCCTTTTAAATACTCTTGAGATGCATTAACATTAGTTCTGTTGATCGGTTTGTAGATTAGAAGTAAAACTCCCAAATGGATAGAGGACTATGAAAGGAATATTGAAGAGCTTACTAGGGAGTATGAATTGAAAAAAATGAATGCCACGAGGCATGGATGTCCCTTAGTGACTCTAATCGTCAAAATGAAAACCTGAGGGTTGTACTCGATAACATGTCATTTCATGTTGAATGTCTAGATGGAACAAATTGATCTTTTTTTCTTATTACTGATAAGCCAACGAATTGGAATTATCTGATGAAAAAATTTCCTTCTCAATTAAGGGAGCTTCAAGACAAATACCAAAGGCATAATTTTTTTTGGGCTTCATCAGTTCAAGACTTGAAGGATAAAATTCAGATAAGTTTGCTATTAAATAATATTAGCATACAAATTTAAGTCGAGTCTTCTTCATGTACTGCACCTTGCCAGATATTCTATGAATAATCTTGTTGAATACTTGGAATCAAATACTAAAGAGAGATCATGACAACCTTTTGGAAGAGGCACCTAAATGTGCCAGTGCTATCCCTGACATTGATGGGATGACATCTGTTGTACAATCTCTAGGTAAGTGTGATAAATATTATGTTTTTGAGAAAATCATTTCTAATATTTTATTAATTTTTATGAAGTGTTTAAGTTTTGCAGTGTGAAGACCTCAAGAAGAAGTTCAACAAAGAGACAATGTAAAGGAAAAATCTTTACAATAAAGTGTTGGATTGCATTCTTTTCATGCATTACACAAGGATTAGTAGGTTAGATAACATGATTTACTGGTATTTTTCAGGAAACATCAGAGTATCTGTAGATGTTGTCCATTGAGTGATGGAGATTCGAGACATATCAATGGGAACTTCTTCAGTGGCAGAATTTGATACAAGTAGAGACAATGAGTTGCACATCCTATTAATGGTTCTTCAAAGATGGTGTTCAAATTTGATTTTGTTTTTAGTATTTAATAATCAAGATAATCAAGGTAAGATGTACAAAATAATATCTTTTGGATCTAAAATTTATTATTAGTAAGTACACAAATCCATTGATTAGAGCTATTTCCATGGGAAGTGGTTGTTTTTGCCAATACTGCACCAGTTGTCGTGTCAGTTTTGGATGGGTATAATGTGTGTATCTTTGCCTATGGGAAAACTGGAACTGGGAAGATATTTACCATGGAGGGAACACATGACGATAGGGGACTAAGCTATCAAACATTGGAGGAGCTCTTTCAAGTTTCATATAGCTAATGAGAGAAATGGATTATTTAAATACGATAACTCAGTAAGCATATTGGAAGTTTACAATGAGTAGATTCATGGTCTACTTGCATCCCCGACTCAGCCAAGGCATACTGTTAAAACATAACTTCTGCCTTTCTTGGTTTTTAATTTCATTTCTAGTTTCTTGAACAAAGATGAGATACATTTAATACATATACTTTTCTATCCTACGAAACAGTTTACTATATTGAATCGAGTCACACAGTTTTAGTATATGAATTGAGAATGACACGGTGGTCTGTCATTAGGCTTGAAGTAAATCAAGGTAGCAGAAGGTGTCCATCATGTTCCAGGCCTTGTTGAAGCACAAGTACACACTATGAATGAGGTTTGGGAAGTTTTACAAACTGGAAGCAGTGTAATGGCCATTGGATCTACTAATTCTAATGAGCATAGTAGTCGTTCTCACTGGTGTGCATTCTTTCATGAAGGCTCACTTCATATTGTTACATAAAATGATAAATCGGGATAAATTTAGTGAATAACATGTAATTAACTTGCCCCTATGCTACAGCTTATTGGGTAGTTTTGTTGGATAAAAAATATTGACTAAATTGAGCCAAATAGTACCAATTTGTAAAATAGTTGATAACGCGCTTGAAACAATTATCATAATTTATCTTATAGTTTATGTTAGAGAAAGTACTTATTTGAATATTTTAAGACCCACTCGAATAAAATTACAGTGTTTTATTTTTTCATGTGAGAAATATTTGATTTATATGACAATATCAACCAGTGAGGCAGTTCTGATTTGTTTGTGTTGTTTGCTCTGGTAACTAGTTATTGAAATTTTGTGATTTCAATGTTACCATGTAGAGTGTACTTTGTGTAATGGTAAAGGGGGGAAATTTAATCAGTGGGGAATGTACCAGGAGCAAGTTGTGGCCTTTTGAGATGGAAAAAAGTGAGAGAATAGAAAAAAACATATGTTCAATGGGGGTGCATTAAGGAAGCTCAATCTATCATCAAATCTCTTTCTACTCTTGGTGATGTTATATCTGCGTTAGCAACCAAAAAGAACCACATACCCTATAGGTTTGTTGCATTGCAACTATCTGAAGGCTTTAAAAGAGTTTCACTATTATTCATTTATCACTTCCTTTTGCATATGTTGTCTCTTATTGAAATCAGATTTAATAATGACATGACTATTGTTTTTAGTGATTTCAGGAATTCTAAGCTTACAAATTTGCTCCAAGATTCATTAGGTGCCATTTCAATACCTTTTCTCTTCATGTGCTTTTTCCTTTTTGGTGATCATCATTTAATTGCTTTTGTTTTTATAACCTTGATCAAACTGAATAGGAAAACTTCTAAAATATCTTTAATGCCATTGCAGGAAGAGACTCAAAAAATCTAATGTTCGTGCAAATTAGCCCCAACGAGAGTGACAAGAAAAACCTTTAAGTTCATTGAGCTTTGCCACCAGAGTGACGGGCATAGAACTAGGTCCAGCATGGAAACAATTTGATTCCTACGAGTTTTTGAAGTATAAAAAAATGGTACTTTCAAATAAGTGTATTTTACATTGCTAGTTAGAATAGAATTAGAATGATTTTGCATGCATCTTTTCAATGAGTATTGTTATTGAATTCAGAACGTTCTCTGTAGGTTAGGCTAGAATACTCCTGAAAGTGTGAATGCCTTTGTGTAGTTTGAGAAGGTCAAACAAGAAAGAAAGGTAAAGGATGACATGATGAAGAAGATGGATGAGAACATCCAGAACTTGGATGTGAAACTTAAGGGAAGAGAACAACCTGTTACTTCATTATCCATGGATCCTTATCTTTCAGGTGCATCATTCTCCTTTCTAGAAATTGTGTTTGTAATTTTAGAATTATCTATTATTATTTCACCTTTGTTACCTTCAAGTAGACCAAAAATATTTCACTTCTATGGGGTTGCTAGTAGCTCCTAATATTTTTTTTTAGAACATTTAGTTGCAATTTGATCCTTCTTGGGCTAAAAAATGAGTGATTCATTTCTAGATTTATCTTTTGCTGATTTGCAAGCCTCATTCCTTGCATTCTGCTCTTCGATACACATGTCAAGCACTATCATCACCATTTTCATCCCATCCTTCAGTATCATACACTGGAGGGTATTCAAAATTCATAATATTTATGCTTTTCCTATTCCAATGAAAGAATAAGAGTTTTGCAACTTGAAAATTCAAAGGCACACATTTTTCTTACATCAACGGACAACAATTTGTCATTCGGATATCCTAATATTTATCACATTGATGATCAAAATTCGAACTGTCACATTCATGAGCTCTGGTGAATGTGAATTCTATCATATGGCTGGAAACAAACATAGGCTGCTACAGGCTGGGAATATTGGTTGAAAAATTCTCTTCCATAATTGCTTCCCCAACATATTCTGACCTGTTGACTTGCACAATATCATTTCTTTCCTCTGGAAATGTATTATCAAATCTATTGCTATTTTCAAATAGCTGTTTCTTACCTTCCTATAGAAAATTGTGCATATTAGCAAGATTTGGAAGAGCCTTAAGGCTATCTTTCAGACTTGAAGTCCCATTATCTTCAGGGAAGTAATTTAGAATGAAATTTTAAGAAATTAGGGCTTTAAATTATTTTGAATGTAAGTGAGTGATTTTTTATAATATCTGATTTTTACAGAGGAACGTGATTCGACTATGACAAAAAACATTTCTATTTCCAGTGCATACAGTCGTTCCCTGTCATTGGATATGACCTCCCCCTTCCTCTCTAGTAGCTTCAACTCCACTAGCTTCACCTTATGCATGTACATACTATACATTATTAATTATTTATTGAATGATACAATCAAGGTGATTTATCCAAGTTAAATCCAAGATATTTGTGTTTGAGATTGGGTATGTAGCGAGTAGCCCATCTCCACGGCTGTGGCATGAAAATAGTTCTAGATTTGAAGGTAATTAGGTACTGAGCATTAGAAACGATTGTACCTAATACCACCTAATGATATTTCCCCACTGTATGAGAACATAATTTCTTGCTCTTATATGGGATTTGAAACTCCCATTCCTATGTTCTGTTATGCAACAATCAATGTTGAATCAAATGTGTGGTATAAAACATTCAAAATGCATAAAGCACATTAACATCATCTAGAACCTGAAATAAGTATGCCTATCAACATGATTATTACTTTTACTTATTTTAAAAATTTTAATTTTATAAAATTGTATTAATCTAATCTTGATGACTTAAAATTACATTTAAAATTTTGACAAAACGATCAATATATGATTCTGATTAAATATGAGAACGTTGTGAAAACTAGGAGAAACAAGAATTCTTTATTCTTTATTGTGGATGAGGGAAAAAAATTAATTTCCGACCAACAGGAAAAACCAAAGAACTCTTCGTTTTACATAAGGAAAAATGATTTCATTTTCGACAAAGTAAATAGCTAAGGAGATGATTAATTTAAGAGACAAAATTTCTCACTGACTCAAATAAAGTCAACGAGGAGAGGAATCTTGATTGAAAAACAAGGATAACCAGTCCAACAATAAAGTCACGAGTAGAGGCATCTCTATTGAAAATGAGTGCTAACCAATCCCATGAAGAAAAGGTTGGGAAACTAAAAGAACTCTTCGTTTTACATCAAGAAAAATGAT
Source organism: Pinus albicaulis (assembly GCA_034641835.2). Classification (NCBI taxonomy): domain Eukaryota; kingdom Viridiplantae; phylum Streptophyta; class Pinopsida; order Pinales; family Pinaceae; genus Pinus; species Pinus albicaulis. Next base: position 823,151,984 of record CM076575.1, read on the forward strand.
TTAATTTTCGACAAAGTCAAGAGTGACGAAGATGATTAATTTAAGAGACAAAATTTGTCACTGATGCAAATAATGTCACGATCAGAGAAATTTTGATCGAAAACGAATGCTAACCAATCCCATGAAAAAAATTAAATTATGAAGAAAATGTAGATAACCCCACATCATGGGAGTTTACAGAAGGATTCAGGGTGTATATACACACACACAGGGACAAGTCAAGCTCTTTGTTTGCTTCAGTTCTTATTTTCTGTCCAGGCTCTGCAGATAGATGGGTTTTCCACTCAAGTTGTTTTTGTTGCTAGTGGTGGGTGTTGCTTTGGATATCACAAGAGGAGGAGGAGAAAAAGATGTATATTTTCTGAAATCTTCCAAGAATGAAGAGATGTTTCAGTGGCTGACAGGGGTGAAGAGGAAAATTCACAGACATCCAAAGTTCATGTTTTAAGAATACATTACTAGCAAGCTGATAAGGCAAGAGCTGGATTCAATGGGAGTGCGCTATGTGTGGCCTTTCACTCACACAGGTGTGGTTGCCACTATAGGATCAGACACTACCTCGGTTGTTGCCTTATGTGCCGATATGGATGCCCTTCCTTTAGAGGTTTTTATTATGAATGATAGGAGGATATATTTATATTTTCAGCTCTTTTCTTTTCAGCATTCATAGTCTAAGTGGGTTTTAGTGAGAATAGTCAAATGGGTACTAATCAGGCACCAAAGATTCACTAGAGGGAAATATCAAGGGAGGGCACTAAACCTACGTACAAGGTTCCTTTCAGATGGTTATTGTATCCTCCAATAAATCTCCTATCAAAGTTTTGCTTTTTTCAACCTGCTTGTTCAAAATAGAGGCCAAAATAAGTTCATCTGTAATTCCCTGGTTATTGTAACCTCCAATAAATGTCCTACAAAAAAGTTGGCTCTACTCAACCTGCCTGTTTAAAACAGAGCAGAATAAGTTCATCTACCATTCCCTGGTTATTGTAACCTCTAATAAATCTCCTAGGTGAAAAAAGTTTCCTTTGCTCAACCTGCATGTTGAAACAAAATTGCATGGATAAAAAGGAGCACAAATCTCTCACTACAAATGCCTTCGACTTAGGATTTATTTTTATACTAATATTTATGGCAGAGCTATGACAGATCTAAGTTACATGGTTTATTCGGATTATTTTGGTAATATTCAAATGAGTTTCGCCAATAAGTTCGTTTATATATAGAAAATATAGGATAGAATAATATGAAATGAGTATCAATAAATATATAGAAAAAAACAGTATAGAACAATATAAAATCAATATTAATAAATATAAAAGATGTTGTCATAATGTTGGAAACTGCAAGAATAGATTATAAATTTGACTTGTGCCATGAAAGTATGAGTTTTGAGCTGTAAATTTGGTTAATTACTATAAGATTAGCAGCGAAAATTTAACCTTAAAAGTTGAAATTAGGCCAACCTTGTTACATATTGGTAGAGTATAGCCATACATATATGTATATAAAAGTATATTCTAAACAAATAACTATAATTTTTTGAAAATCTAAGTTACAGCTATTAAGTTTCAGAATTTTAGGTGTTTTAGGGGCTCTTGGGGATAATCAATCCATTTTCACCATTAAAAAAAATGATTCCAATTTCATATTTATTGAAAAAAATTACCAAATTCTGCAAAAAATCGTCATCCCCTGAAATCATCACCTACTTAGACTAGTGATATATATATATATATATATATATATATATATAGATACTAGACTACTTAGACCCAAAAATACAGAGCATAGACTATGCTCTGATATATCGTATGATCTTCTTTCCTTGCTCCTAGAAATTTATTTATGACATCTCTTTAACAAATCAGAGACGGAAGTTCATGTCTATGCCTGTCATAACACTAGATTTCAGAAACACTCACTGGCTCTGCAAATTTTGTCTACTTCTAAGTGAATCCTTTCTGTAGTTATATTTAGGGATGGGCATCATGTTCTTGAAATCATCATTTCTGAGTGTTCCAGGGACAAGCCATCAACCACGTGCATGAAAGGCTTAACTTTGAAGAAGGAAATAAATTGAGAATGTTAACCAGTAGAGGCAGTGTTTGTTTCTGAAATCTGGGGTTATGACAGGCAACTGCCATTAGCCTTTTGAATATACATTGTTACAGTATGCCAGCTTTTCTCAACCTACATCAACTCATGGTTCCTTCTTTCTTGTGTGTCATACCTTCCATTATCCATGATTACTCTAATTAAATCGCCTCATTTCTGACTGCCTTGGTTCGATTCAGGCAAATACAAAATTTTCAATCTGTTGCCCAAACTGCAATTCTTACAATTTGGATTGAATCAGAAGCCATGAATATGTTCAAATCTCAATTCTAAATTGAGGAAGTTGTAGTTTTAAGATTATTTTCATTTCACCTACATGATTTTGATGAAAAACCTGCCTGAAATGATGCCAGGAACTAAGCTAATTAGATGGTGATTAGCCTACGCCCATCATCATTATGGCACTCATATCATAAATGTTGCTATCTAGGAATCAGTTTTGTGCAAGTGATTTGTTCCCTTTTTGATATTCATCAAACTACTCAATTGATGAGTCATTAACTTCCAAATGTAGGCAGGAGAACTGTGGAGTCTCGGATCTGTCCCAGCTGCTCTTCCACTCAATCCCCCACCCCCTGTCTGAGTACATCCGGAATGAATGTTAGAATTCATGATAACAATATTAAAAGAAACTGTAAAAATTAAAATTGGTTTATTCAATTTTTTTGGTTCTTTGAATAATGGTGTTGGTTTCTGAAACTGATATCAATTTGTATAATAGATATATCGAGGCAGTTTGGGAAACAGGTGGAGTACGTTGTAAGTATTATTTTAGGTTCAAACGAGTGCCAACAAAATTAAAATAAATTATAAAAACTTAATTTTATTTTTTGTAAATATTTTGGTAATTTGAATAATGGTGTTTATTTTTAAAATTAAGAGTAGTTTGTATAACCGAGACAGGTGGAGTGAGTTGTACCTGATATTTTAGGTTCAAACGAGTGCCCACTACCAACCCAATCAAAATAATTATAAAAATTACATTTTATTTTATGTAACTATTTTGGTAATTTGAATAATGGTGTTGGCAATGCAACATCCAAATAATGTTTGTTTTTTATTGTCCTTTTTCATGCTTTTAAAATAGTTTATTGTTCCATGGGTATTGAACCTATACTAATTAAACGGTTTGCCTTACAATGTGAAGGAGCTGGTTGATTGGGAGCACAAGAGTGTAAATATTGGCAAACTACATGCATGTGAATGTGATACCATGCGGGATAGTTGAGTTTCAATGGTTACTTGACCTTGTTATACAAAATTAAATTCTATGCTTTAGGATCTATATTCCTTTTACACATCCCTCTGTTTAGGAGCAACAATGAACTTTTGTCTATTCTCATGTTCTGGATTCTGACCTAGTTTTTTTTGTAGTCCCATGTAAACTCCAACAGAATCACCCAGATTGTAGTCTGGCTGTAACATCTTCCAAAAAATTATGGTATGCTTGTATTAAGTCATACATGCTTGCTCAGGCGTATGGTGTTCCTTTTCTTTTTCCTCTAATTTCCCTATGTTTTAAATCTTGGATAAAACCTGCATAAATTCATTCATATCAACAATTTGTTCATGTTGACATGTCTACTCCACTATCTAATATGCATGTTTCCTTTTTTGATGTTTTCTAGACTTCCTCATGTTCTTGTCACACCCATATGCCTTAGATGCAAATCTCCCACATGAGTTTTTTCTCCGTCTGGAGACAACACTAATGCTTCTAGTGCTCCCTGACATGATTCTTTTACAAAAAATACCAGATGTCACAATTATGATGCCTAATTAAATTCATAGCTGGGATGATAATCTTCCTTCGTGTTAATATTTGTTGATCTGTAGCCACTATCTATATGATTTTCTTTTCGATCTAAGGACGTTTGCATCAATCCTTGTGCACAATGCTGCGATAGTTGAATGTGGAGGAGTGGAGACATATTGGTTAATCTACTCTTGTGGGATTTCAAAACCCAAAAGAATCTGGTGACACGAAAGTTCCCTTCAAGATAGATTTTCTAGCAACATTGTTTATGTTGGTGTGTGTATTCCTGCTCTACTCTCGGTAAGCCGTGACATGTATAAGTGGAGGGATGACAACTGGGAGATTTCTCGTGGGGTTTATTTATTTGTTGGTATAGGTACATTACATAGAGGTGATCTACAGTCTATGTAGGGGAAGATGTTTGTTACTTCCATGTGTTTTTTTATTTTATATTATCTGAATTCATATACTAAACATGTCTAACATAAAAAAAAAAGGAGAGGAAGTGGTGGTTTATAGCCTGAGTAATAGAAGATGTTTGTTACTTTTGTGTGTTTCTTATATATTCGTACACATATAAAAGATAAATCTATGTTAAATTTTCTTTTCACTTGTTCTACTGAACCCATTGGCACCCTGCTAATGGATTGAAACGTGGTTGTTGTTTCTTTGTGCAACTATTCCACGATTACTTGGGGAGCTTCTCCTCATCATGGTCGAGACCCTGATGTATTTTATGGTTATAGGGATACCACCACAACTAATCTTTTCTTCTATGTTTTTGGTGTGTTTAATGCACTATGAGAGATTGCATTTTCAGATGCTGGAAACAAAATGGTTCTGGAAATTGAAGCCACCATTCCTACGAGTCCTAAGAATCCACTGAAGATCACAATGTGGAGAGGTGTATTTGTGGCATATATGATAGTTGCTATATGTTGCTTTCATGTTGCATTAATTGGCTATTAGGTATTTGGACAAAGCATCAAAGATAGTGTGTTTATAACTTTATTACACTCACCAAGCCCACATGGCTTATTGCAATGGTAAAACTTATGATGGTAGTCCATCTTTTTGGAATTTTTCAAGTATATTTCTAAGTCTTTAGACCTCTGTTTCTTTGTTTTATGTTTATTTGTGTAAGTTTTGTTTATTTGATATACAAAATTATAAAGAAATTACTGAGTGGTAAGTGGTTGAGAGAGGTGTTATTATATAACTAACTTAGATTCAAATAAGTAAATCAGTGAGGGGTTGGGACAGAGTGTAGTAGGTTCAACGGTTCAAGTTGGGTTGGGTATAGAGCTATTTTATGTAGGTTTAAATTCTATTGAGTATAGAGTTATTGTATGTGATGAAAGTTTTTGAGCTTCTTATAGTTGATGTTGTTACCTAAAACTTTAGTGTAATTAGATTGCAGATTTCGGAATATATAGGAAAATCTGTAGATTTAGCGAAGTCAATGGTTTTTCTTCACTCATGTCTATGGAGTTTTCAAAATATTTTGAAATCTACAATTGCGATAAGGATGTCCCTTTCCAAAAAAAACTGGCACATTAATTGTTGAACTTAGAATTATTTTTGTTTCATAAAACCTGAGTATAATTAGATTGCAGATTTTGGAATATTTAAGCAATTATATAGACATAAGCAAAGTCAATGGTTTGACTTACAATCAAGATAAACATGTCCCTTTCCCAAAATAACACTAATACATGTTCCTCAAAATCACTTACAAGTTTAAAATGACTTTATACCAATATAACATATATTATGCAGGCTACCTCATTCCCAACTGCTATTAAGGTCATGCCACTTTTCAGAAACATTTACCATAATCTAGAATTCTTTTCGGATCCTCATACATTTGATCCTTCCATATTTGAGGTTAGTGAATGCAATGTTTCCAGAATGTTTGGATTTTTAGGAGGATCATTGGTCTTATATATATATATATATTCCAAGATTCAAAGTTGACATTAATGAACATCTGTGATTTTCATTGTCCAAGGTTTGCAGTGGAAATTAATGAAATTTGTGATTTTCACTGTCTTCTTTTCAAGACATGTCCCTTTCCCAAAAAACACTAATACATATCCCTCAAAATCACTTGCAAGTTTGAAATACCTTTATACTAATATAACATATATTTTGTAGGCTAACTCATTCCCAATGGCTGTTAAGGTCATGCTACTTTTCGGAAACATTTATCATAATCAAGAATTCTTTCCAGATCCTCACACATTTGATCCTTCCATATTTGAGCTTAGTGAATGCGATATTTCTAGAATGTTTGGATTTTGAGGAGGATCATTGGTCTTATATATATATATATATATATATATATATATATATATATGGATGTATGTATGTATGTATGTATGTATGTATGTATTTCCAGGGTGCAAAGTTGACATTAATGAAAATCTGCGATTTTCACTGTTAGGGCTTGCAGTGGACATTAACGAAATTTGTGATTTTCACCATCTTCTTTTCAAGATCTACTAATATATTATTTACTTAAAACATATTAATATTGTGCCTTCGTTGTTGCAGAGACCTCCAAAATATAACATGTTTCTTCCCCTTGGCAGTGGAGTCCATTCATGCCTTAGGAACGAATTAGCAAAGTTGGAAATGCTTATCCTAATCCACAATCTCACAACGAAGTACAGGTACCATTTCTACAAGTGTTTGATTCCCTAAATCTATTGAAAAACTTAAAAGCTACAAAATTATATTTTTAGATCTTTTCAATCCTGAAGTTTTCATGATGCGGACTAGATTTGAGCTTCGGCTAATAGATATACATAGAAATTCGAAATTTTTGTTGCACCCATCCCCATCAATTCTCCGCACACATACCTCGCTACGTTATGGATATAAAAGTGACTAAAGTAGAAAGGTATAACTTGACATTATTTTAGGCATTAGATTTTGTAATTGTTTGGCTAGATTTGGGAGGCCTTTCACAAATATAATGGAATATTTCCAGAAGTACAAGGTTTTCAACAAATTAGTAATATATCAATGAAAAAAATTGATTGTAAGGAGAAGCATATAGGAAGATATTGCAAGGGAGAGACATGGTGGTGGATTTCTTGTTTGTTTATTTTTAATGGTGATCTATCAAGACGTATAATACTTGTTTTTGGACTTCATGTAGGTGAGATGTTGTGGGCACCGAGAGCAATACTCAATATGGCCCCTTCCATGTTCCCAAACAAGGACTTCCAGTAAAGTCAGGCCCAAGATTGAAAAGTCTCCAGGCACATGATTCTCCTCATCACATACTTCTCAGTAGTTCCAATGATAACTATAGTGGTAGCAGGAGACACAGATATGCAAGATTTGCGCACTACTACACAGGGGGTTGTTTAAGAAAATTAATTAAGATGGAATTAATGTTTCCTCTGAAGCATTTAATTAAACTAATTTGGATCTAAGATCATGTATAAGACTTTTCACTGTTTTCATTTATATATTAAAATGAGTTGGTAGATATGAAAAATCAAGGTTCTCATATAGACATGGCAGGGAGGAGCATAGGTTGGGCTAAAGGAGCTATTCAGTTTGCTGAATGAGGTTTTCATACAGACATGATTGTTCAAATGGGTTAAAATAACTATTCATTTTGTTGCAATCAATCAAACCAAGTGGTAATGGTGTCAATGAAGCCATTTCAAGCTTTTTTGGGACCCTTTTTTGTATTTATTTATTAACAAAATATGATGCAGAAAGCAATGTGAAAGTTAATTGTTGTGGCAAGATATTAACAACTTGTGCTAATTATAGTTTCTTTTCTTTGTAGGACTAGATTACATTGTTTGTGGATTATTGTGTATTATTAGCTTGTTGTGTGGTTATGTTACAAGGGTGTGAAATTTAGTTAACTCGAATGAGTTATTTTTTATTAAGTTAAAAATATGCATTTCATGATTATAGATTTTATAAAGATTGTGCCATTATGTGTTGACCCTTTTTTTTTAAAATCAATGCCTACATATGCAATTCAAGGACTGCTATAGTTCACATAATTTTTTAAAGGGTGCTATCTTAATGGAAGAGCACCTACCTTATGAGCAGGAGGTTGGTGGTTCGATTCCACTATGCTCTAACATGAATTAATGAATGATATTATATTTTACTTTTAAATTAGATATTTTTTATATCTATTTATTTCAATGGTGAGATATTTTTCTAGATTCATTGTTTTATAGTCTTTAAAGAGACAAAAGTTATATTGTATTGCTTTTAAATATAATTATTCATTGTCTCTAGAGAGACAATAGCTAGGATTAAAGACTTATTGTCTCTATAAAAGCAATATGTTCTTAAGCCCAACTATTGTCTTTGGAGAGACAAAAATAAAATTGTCTCTTAAGAGACAATATTTTTTGTGTTATATATTGTCTTTATAGAGATAATTTTTTAAGACAATACTATATTAAGACATTAAATTGAGACACCCGCTTAAAGACAATATTTAAGACGATACACAAGTTTTTTTTGTCTCAAATTGAGACAATTTACCCAAAAAATTGTCTCAAATATTGTCTTAAACACCCCTTATGTGTAGTAGTGCCGATTAAATATAAAAATTTTATAATTATATGAGTGAATTCAAATACATTTAATATGTTACCTTGATAATACACATTCAATATAGAATTTTACATCTATTTTGGTATTCATTTTTATCTATTTTGGTATTCATTTTTTTATCTATTTTGGGTGAGGATTTGTATTGGGTTTTGTGTTTTATTTAGAAAATATTTTTGGATCTATTTTTTTATCTAATTTTGCACCCATGTTTATGTCCACTTTTCCATCTCTTTTTGCATATTTGTTTGCTTTTTTTATTTTTATTTATCATTCTATCCATTTTACATTCACTTTTGTTGTGCCACAATTTACACCATGTTTTCTACTTATTATTGTACCAACTTTTACTTCCAAATTTTCATTCATGTTGGCATACTCTTTTTTATCCAATATTTGCATCAAATATTACATCTCTTTTGCTTCCACTTTTTTCCAGGTTTATGCATTGGGTTTTGCATCTATTTCCGTTGCATCCATTTTTTTCATCCAATTTTATTTCACCTGTTGCACCCATGTTTGCATTCACTTTTACATCCATTTTTGCATCTTGTTTTGCATCCAAGTTTGCATCATTTTTGTTTGTTTGTTGTTACATACACTTATGTTGTGCCACAATTTATGCTATATCTTGCACCTACCATTGCAACATTTTCATCCAAATTTGCATCCTCTTTTTTGTCCAAGTTTGCATGAATATCATGTATGTTTTGGCATCCCCCATTGCATCCACTTTTATGTTAGGTTTTGCATCTCATTTTGGATCTACTTTTCTATCCAGTTCTGTTGCATCCACTTTTGCATCTAATTTGTGTCCATTTTTCACCCTTGTTTGTGTCCACGTTTACATATATTTTTGCATCTAATTGGCATCCAATTTTTCCTCCCTTTTACATCCAAGTTTAAGTTTGTGCCTTTTTCTGCGTCCGTTTTTGCATCCACATTTGATTCGCCACAATTGATGCCTAGTTTTACATGTACTATTGCACCCATGTTTGCTTCCAATTTTGCACCTATGTTTTCTTCTAATTTTGCATCCTATTTTGCAGGAAAATTTGCATTAACTATTGCATTTACTCTTTCATCCACTATTGTGTTCGGTATTGTGTCTTGCTTTGCATCTACTTATGTTGCATCCACTTTTTAGCCAATTTTATGTCTATTGTTTCCCCCATTTTTGTGTTCTCTTTTGCATCCCTTTTTCAACACTCATTATATTTTCTACATTAATGATATTTATTATGACATTAACAATTATGAACAACTTATGACAATATAAATAGACATGACGATGATGATAATGAAGATGACGACAATGACATGAATTTTGATTATGATGATAATTCCAATGCTAATAAAGATGATGGTGGTTACAATGACAATGATGATGATGATGATAATCATTATGATGATGGTGATACTAATGACCTTGGACAATCTTCCCAATTAATAAATGTTTTCATTCTCATTCTCATAGTCATTATATTTGGCACCATCCAAGTCATCATCATATCATCATCATTACCATCATTTTCATCTAGGTCATCATCAACAAAAAAATGGAATGAATGATGATGTCCATAATGAAAATGGAAACAATGATGATATAAATTACATTAATGATGATGATGGAGATGATGAAAGTGATGAAAATGATAATGATGATGATAATGGTGGTGATTATGATCATCATCGATCATCTCTTAAAAATAGAGTTGTTATTTCTCTTGCATATATCATATGTTTCCTAAACAACCCTTTTCTAGCACTCATCACATTTTTTGGGTTGATAATCTTTCTTAAGACACCTATAATTATGAACAACTGATGACAATGCACATAATCATGATGATGATGAATGGTGATTATGATGATAATGCAATGATTACAAAAAAGATGACAATTATGGTGATGATCATAACGAAGATGATGACAATGATTATGATGATGCCAATGACCTTACAATATTATGGATTCATGAACTTACTAATTTCAATACCATCTTTTGCATACGTATTACTATCATACTTCTTACATTTTCCATCTCTCTTGGGATATATTACTATAATGGTGCTGTTAGCATTAGAAAGATATCTTTTTGTAATGGTGGTTGTAATTTTAACATAAGAATTTTTTTATTAAATCTTGGTGTACAAAGTTTATTTATGCAATTATTTTGACAATATATGTAAAAAATAAAAAATACAATTATTTTAACTATAATTCCATGGATTTTCATGAATTAACCAGCTTCAAGACCATCTTCTACATACATATTATTATTAAACTTGTTTTCATTTTCTATCCCTCTTGGGATATCTTGTTGTAATGGAAATATTAGAACTAAAAAAATATCTTGTTATAATGGTGGTGTTAGTATTAGCACTAAACAAATCTTTAAATTTTTGTAAAATTTTGCTATAAATATATATATATATATATATATTTTTTTTTTAATTTGGGAATTTTTTTTTTGTTTTGTTTTTAAAATTATATTTTTATGCCGTAATAAAATTTTTTTGTTGAATTTTGGTATTAACTAGTTCTAGGTCGAATGATATGTATTAACTATGGTTTTTTTGCTAAGAGTCTAATTCTTGGGACATAAAAGAATAACAATGATAATTATTTGTATCATCCAAATCTTTAGGATATCATGTGTGAAAATCTTCAACATTTTCAGAAACAATGGAGGGTGAATGCATGAAGATGGGTCACAATTTTGGGCCAAATGTGGTAATGAAATTTTAAAAATTTATTCTTTTATCAAATCGAAGCCCTCAAAATTCATATAAGCGTTGTGAATTTTGATTCAGAGTAAAAAGATAATTTATGGAGAATTATGTTCTTGTCCTACATATATTTTTTGTAAATCATAATCTGCCAATTTTCCATTAAATGAAATTCTAGTCCTTGCAAATTTTCACACATCTTAAGAGGTATGTGTGTGTTCACATAGAATAATTTAGTCATATATATATATATATATATATATATATATATATATATATATATATATATATATATATATATATATAGAGAGAGAGAGAGAGAGAGAGAGAGAGAGAGAGAGAGAGAGAACTAAGTTGTGTATATTAAAAATAATTATGCAAATATTTTCTATTCTTTTTCGAACTTGGCCAAGCAATATTTCAATTGCATTTGGAGACAGCATTTTGGAGACACGTATTCACATAATATTTTTATACTATTTAAATAAATTAAAAAGGAGAGATTACCCTTTCGAAGAGGATTCATAAACGATTATATTTTTATTTTTGAATTTTTTTCATTTTGTATATTCTATGTTATGTTCTTGTCCTAATTATATTTTTTGTAAAAAAATTTAGTGTCATAATCTCCCAATTTTCCATTAAATAAAATTCTAGTCCTTTCAAATTTTCACACATCTTAAGAGGTATGTGTGTGTTCACATAGCATAATTTAATCTAATATATCTATATATATATATATATATATATATATATATATATATATATATATATATATATATATATATATATATATATATATATAAGCATGATCTACACAGAGAGAACTAAGTTATGCATATTAAAAATAATAATCATGCAAAATTATATTTTCTATTATTTTTCGAACCTGGCGAAGTAATATTTCAATTGCATTTTGCAGTATTTTTCTACTATTTAAATAAATTAAAAAGAGAAGATTACCCTTTTGAAGAGGATTCATAAACGATTATATTTTTATTTTTGAATTTTTTTCATTTTGTATATTTTATGTTATTGATTTTTTATCAAGCTCCTTTGAAATTGTGCAAAACATTTCAAGCATTATTTTTAAAGGAAATTAGGTGAAAAATATCATATGAATTTGAAAATGTCAATCTCATATCCCATTGGATAGAGGGTTCCTTCACAAATACAATACGATCAACTATGCCACTTAAGGAAAAATTATTCTTAAAGTCCGCTAGGGTACAAAATGATGAACCCTTAGTTAAACTAAGAGGGGGGGTGAATCAGTTTAATACATTCATGGACATTTAAAACTTTTATTCAACTCATTTACCTCTTCATTTCATAAACATATTAATACATAATGGATCAACAAACATAATGTGTAGACATCAAGCACTAGTACATTTAGTCAAAATTATGACACTTTAGTTCCGACACTTTTGGCGTATTGTTGGAAATTTGCCCAATTTTTCTCATTTTTTAAATCCTGCCAAAAACCGTCATTATAGCGACATATAGGGAAACCGTTAGTATTGCGACGTTTAGGTACATCGTCGGAACACCAACATTTTGGGACACGAGGTCAAAACTGTGAAGTTTCTAAGACACGAGTCGGAATTGCGACGTTTGGAGAACCGTCACTATTGCGATGTTTATAGATACTTGTCAGTCTTGTGAAATTTCTAAGACAACCGTCGGTATTGTGATGGTTTGCTGAAAACCGTCGGTATTGTGATGGTTTGCGAACAACAGCCCCAATCTCTATTTTTCCCACTACATATATTTTTTTGAGGTTTAGTGGAGTTTATATGAGAGTGTAAAGAAATAGAGATTCATATAAAATGATATTAAATTTTTCATTAAAATTAATTTTATTCATATTTACATATTTTAAAGTTTTATTTTTATTTTTTCAAAAAAAGAAAATTTAATATTAAATATTTAAAATATTCATGCTATTTATTTCCTTAATTAAATACATCATTTATATTATAGCATAATGAAATTAAATATTTATCATTTGATTAATATATTATAAAATGTTTAGGCATAAGTGCATTGAACTAGTTTTGATATCACAGCCTATGTGATTGCAAATTCAAAAAACACCTAATAATAATATTATAAGTATATTTTCACTAAATAATATTTATATTGATTTTATACGTTTTTTAATAATTTTTTTATTGTGATTGAATAGTGTAAAGAAAGATAAGTTTATAAGAAATAATAAAAATGAAGTTATGGTTTCAATCTAAATCAATTTCACTCATGATTTTCCAATACATTTAAAGGCTTTTTTTTTTTTACTTTTTGGAAATAAAAGTGAGAAAGGATGATATTAACCATTTAATATTCAAAGCATTATCTGTTTATTTTTTATGAAATATGTCATTTTATATCACAATGCTTCTTAATAAAATATTCAATGAAAGAAATAAATTAAGTTCTAGTATGATTTCAAGTTATGAAAAGATATAGGGTTATATTAGAAGTTTTTTTCCTCACCAAAACATGTACATTGTATAAGTTTAGTGGAGATTATATGAGCATGAGGTTGTGGCCTTTCACGCTTATCACAAGGATGCATTGGTTTAATTAAATGACCATCCATTCACATGTATCTATCATTCTAGAAATTACACAAGGAGAGATTGACCGAGGAGTTTAAAAAACAGTTCCTCCCAAGGACCCATGGAATAGTATACCAAAGGCAACACACAAGGTAATGAAATCCCCCCTAAACTCATGTTGATATTCAAGATATCAAGTTGATATTCATGTTGATAATAGAAAAAACAACAATGTTAGGGAATGTTATGGTATTTGGTGTATCATATGCCACTAAAGTTTGTCCCAAATCCTAGGCCATAGAGACCTTAGGACCCCATGGATTGAGTTGCATGGCTATTCATTTCCTAACTACATTTTTTTTTCATTTACATTTTTGGATTGAAAATAATTGTCATGAAGTATATCTGATAGCCTATGGATGTCTCAAAACACTATGGTTGTTTTTTTGCAAAAAGGTTGAATGAATGGTTTTTAACTTAAGAAGGTTCTAAAATTTATTTAATGAGCTAGGTGTAATTCCCTTACGCTTTTGACCATTTATAGAATGATTTTTTCCACAATGGGAAACTTAAATATATGTAATGAATCAGTTCATATCTTTAACCCATTCCCTCAAAAATAGAATGCATCAAGGTTGATATTTTAATGGATCAAAAATATTTGTTGTACATTTGGGGGCTTAGGATTAGTTGACATCAAGTTGTCTCATACATCAATCTTCCCAACACTTACTTCGAGTACTAAAGTCTCCCCCATAGGATAAATTATTCTTCCTACTCCTTCGCACTCGTATCCCTTGCAACATCAAGTTAGGACCAATAGGCCTTGGTTGTTGCATGAAAACAATAATATGTGGACTAGATTTTTCAGAAATGGGAATTTTATGTAGACATGAAAAAAATAATTTACCCACATTAAGAAAATTACATCTCCCTCGTCCTCTCCATGCCTAACTCAAAACAATATTAGCAATTCTATGGAAATCGGAGAGCCACCAAGAATCTCCGAATATGGTATTATGTAAGAAGTGGGGTCCTATAGAACCACTCTTGACCCCGACAACCAAATTATTATCCATTGATTAGCGGGGATGATACCCTCAAAAATCTAGGGAACATAAGTTCAAATGATCTTTCTACCTTGTATACAAATTGTTAGCACCCCCAAATAATTTGACACCTTTTCAGGGTGTGAAGGGAAGAAGAGAGTGGACTTATTTCATAAAAATAAAATGAAGATGGTATCATGCAACATGAAAGAGCTCACAAACCCTTATTACAACCATGATTTTGAAAGTAATAAATGTCGCTCCTGTTATTAAGATATTGTGTTTACAAGAAGTTAAAATTGCTACATTCATTCATGAATCAAACCATGATTAGGGAATGACTAGAATCAATTTTTTTAAATAATGAAGAAGAAGGAAGAAGTGAAGCCACAACCCCAATCTCATTGATATGGGTGGAATCCATTATCCAATATAGGTAAGACAATAGGAAATTGTAACACCCCCGTCTACCTCATAGACCATTCTAAGGGTAAAAGAAGGTGTTTCTATCGTCGACCCAACCTCCAATCCATTGTCATGGAGACGAGGTCTTATGTCATTTCTTTCAAAATATTGGAAACTGAAAATAAACATCATCTTTGTGTGCATCTCGTCAATAGTTTTTCAGCGATATTATTGATGATGATATCGATGAGGATATTATTGAAAATGACATAATTGATGATGATGATGACATGGTTGATCATTTCAACACCATTTCTGAGTTAGATGTTGGTATAGATGTCGATCAGTTGGATGAAGATCAAGAAGATACAGAAGAAGAATATTGATACAGATGTTCTGTTCGAGTATGAGCTGGTATGTTATAACTTTATATTTTAATCATTAGAGAAATATTTTTTATGCACAATGGCTCATTTACTAGGGGCCTGGAAGGATGGGGTGATTGAATAACATTTAATAACAGATCAAGAGTATCATGAATAGAAGGAAGGGATCGAGTGACAGTACCCACCAAGTCCGGTGCAGGTTCCACTGGAGCCTAAGAGTCCTGTGATTGGTTCAATATCTCACTGACAAGAGGGATATATAGTTGTTAAATCTGTTCCTCCATCCCTTCCATTGGGATAAGCCCCTCTTCCTGCTGATGCACTACCTCTTCCATCTATTCCTTCTCACTACCTTCTGACTGATTAGATACCTGAGCCTGATAATCATTCCTGTAGACTACCCTTTGACGATGCCTCCTATTAATTCCTAGAGGTAAGTCTCTGACCAAATGATCACCATACTTGTGAAATCTATGGCACCGAAAATATATCCAAGTTGAGGGTTGGTGTGGCCTGGGATAGCTATGAATCTCAAATGATTTTGATATCTTATATTATCATGAGTCATGTTTTATTAGACAACTACAAGCTAGTCTTGCAAACCCCAAATAACTTTGATAGCTTATCCCCTGGGTTGTAGTTTATTAGACAACAAGATAGTCTCGCAAGTCATTGATAGCTAGTAAACCAAAAATATATATAAAATAACGTTGCAAGTCCCACAAGTCTCGAATAGCTAACAAACCAAAAAAAAAAATACAAAATAATGTTGTAAGAGAAGCTTTTATTGGCAAGTCTTAGGATCAAATATGTGGATTGGTGGTAACAAAAAATAAATTTAATGAAGAATTAAATTTATATTATTTGTAAACATAACAATATAAAGAAACAAATAAAATATTCTTGAGAAAATAACCATTCATTGTCAACCACATCAATTGTAGGAGTAGGTTGATCTGGTCATCTCACAAGACCTTCACTTTTAAACTCATGACATAGCACATGCATTCATGGGATTTTAAATAAAACCCTCAATTTCCATAGATATTGATAAAGATCTCCCAAAATCATTTTCTTGAATCCCCCTCCTAATACATGTTTCCTATTAAGTCTCCCTATTTTTATTAAATACCTAATTGTATACTTCTTAATACCTCTAAACCCTCCCCCCACCCCCCTCCACCAATACACCCAATTATCATTTGACCATATCTAACCAATGAGAGCACAAGAACACCTATTTCTATAAAATCACCTATAACTTCTCTTAATTTATTGTCATTTTCCCATACCTGACCAATGAGAAGACAAGAACGCCTATTTCTATAAAAGCACCTATAATACTTTTGTGGGTTTCACTAATATCCCTTTAGTTAGTGTGTGCACAGTAGCCTAGATCCTAAAGTGATTCCCCTAAAATTATAATCCACTAGGTGTATTTGTTCTTAAAAAACTATGCATGGATAGATGTTCCATTTATGGCCAAGTTCCACTAAAATGGTTCTCCCTACCTACCTAGTAAATACATTACATTTATTTCATGACAAGACTACCCTAAAACCCACCAAATTTCTATCATATCCTTGAAGTCAACAACAATTTGTTATTCAAGATATAGCTAAGTTGGAACAAACTTAGCTCTAGAGCTTAGGATATTTTTCCACCTCTAATGTTTATAAAACAATAGATATAAAATTTCTAAAGCATGTGGGAGCCCTTTAAGTATCACCTTTCCTATATTGACTTTGTCTTAAACATCATGGAAAATGTCCATAGATGAGTTATCCTTATTAAACCAAACATTTCACTGAAAATAATCATTCATACCATAACATTACTACTTCCCTTTTAACCACATAATTTTTTTTTTTTAAGTTACCATAATTCATCTTTAATATCACATAATTAGATTAAAAAATCAACAAAAATCCTCTCAAATAATAATTTATGAAATAGAAATTCAACAATTTTATATAATTAACAATTTAAACAAATGTCTTAGGTCTAACCTGATTAATAATCATTTATAATCAACAATGTCACTTATTTACCCAAACCCCTTATTAACCCAAGGAAAAATACTTACACATTTCATTTAATGAATTTGAGTGGCCTTAAAAAACACACGTATTTCATTTCAAAATGTCAAAAAATTTCAAATATCAAAAGTTTTAATTCCCTCATTCGTTTCCCTCTGGTTGCATGGTTTGTCCAGGGAAGGAGGAAGGATGCGGCCATATTGTTGTAGGTTTGGAGGAAGAATTCCTGCCATACTATCGCAGGTTTGGAGGAAGGGTGCGACCATACTATCACAGGTTTGGAGGAAGGATGAAGCCATACTATTGTAGGTTTCTTCCAAAAATATTGCCCAAATGCAATTCTTACTGCTAGATCTTTCCGGCAATGCGAATGCAATTGTTATAGGTTAATGCAGCTTCCGCGTGCTGGCCCTGTATTCATTTTTCAGTTCCATATTATACAGCATTTGGAATGAAAGCATATCCCGTGGAGGCAATAGAGGAATATAGGTCGAAGTGGGGGCAACAGTACTATCAAAGGGGGCTGCATTTAGACATTTTCACATCCATTGGTTCAGGGGGAAATTTGTCAACCCACAAATGATAATGACCTTTATTTGATTTTACACAGACTGGTTATTTTTTGGACTATGTTTAGACTTACAATAGGACCTATTTCTTCTTTTGATATAGCTTTCAACATTCTATAAAAATGATTTTGTTTACATTTAAGAATATGGCCAATTACGCTTCCCTCTCGTCTTTAATTGTTTATTCTTACTCAAAATCGAGCTCTAGCTTGATACCTATAATAACATATTCAGGGTGTTGATCCCTTCATTTTCTATCCAAGATCCCCTTAATGTTATAAACCTCTATGTTAGCAATGATCTGGAAACTACTTGCAATGGAAAAAGATTGATTTCCCCTAGGGTTAAAACTCAGAAATTTATTTAGGCAATAAAATATACTTTATAATAGTTGAAAAATGTCTATTTTTACCCCATAAAACTGATGATAAAGATTCTTGAAGATGTTTATAAAATATCACGAGTAATTGTTGGCATGAGTTTGCTTATTATAAATGCCAAAAATGTTTCTGTTTCTACATATTCAAATTATTGCAGCTTTAGCTACAATATGATTGTTTATTCTTTGCTACTCTTGTGCATATTACTATGTGTGTAATATAGACATAATTTTCTTAAAAATAAATGTGGCATAAATTTGTCTTGACCTTGGCATGCAGGAACATCATCCTAGAAGTTGAATGCAATGGTGTGACCTTCAAAATACCCAAGGATAGTAGAGTCTCAAAAAATTTGAAAGATGCTGAGGTGTAACATTTTCCATTATTGCAGTTAGTATGAGGTCTAAAAATTCACTGAATTTGTAGATAAGTGAATGTAGCATTGTTATATATTTTCAACCTTGAAAGCTGCAGAATTCTTGCAATTTTGTGAGTCCAGAGTTCTCTTTCGGTGGTAATAAAAAATATTTCCAGAAACAGAAGTAGATTAAAGTTACAAATAATCCAAAGATGAAGGTTTATTACATGTTCTAGTGATGGAGGCATCATTTATGTATCTTTATTTATTGAGCAAGTATTGAAGCATTTATTAACACGTAAGTACGATGGACAAATTTGATCGAATCCTTCTCAAAAATTGCAGGGACCTTCACATACAGCTAGTCCCTTCCCATCATTAGCAGATAAGTATGAGACTTTTGATAGAAAAAGCAGGGGTGAAACTTCAAAATTATCGAAGACTGCCAAGGTAACATACACTTTTGAGTAAATATGTTCAATAATGAATATGCATACAAATATTTCGGTTGTAATACTCAGTTATCTGCTATGTTGTGGATTCATTTGGAGAAGATATTGATTAGATAATTAGAAACAAGTATTCATGTGATATCGTCCCAAAATACAGATTGATGTCTGTTTTTTGATTGATTGATAGTTGAATCTGTACTGGGAGATATTTTTGAAGTAGTTTAATTAACATTCAGTGCAAACATACCGTTTTTCTTTAGACATGACTTCTTTAAGGCTATTAAAACTATGTTATTTGAATGAGCTATGATGCTTGCATATGATTCCTATAGTTTTTTTTGGCTACCCATTAATTAGCCATATGGTCGCCTTAGAGGAAGCCAAGCTGGGCCATATGAGTTGTCCCTAAATTTGACAATCAATTAAGTGTCTTGTTTAATAGAAGAATTGAGTTAGTTAACTGTGTTTCCAAGGTGACACTTGTTTGGATTATGTAGAAGTCTAACATGAACAGTATCCTTGGTTGTCTTGTTTATTAGAAGAATTTAGTGATATTTAGCAGTAGGTTGCATTTAACAACAATATTCTCATTGTGTCTTTTCTTATTGAGAAAACGTTGAAGCATATATTGACAGACAGAAGTATGATAGGAAAATTTGACTTAATTGTTCTAAACAACAGCAGGAGTTTGCAGGTTTTCCTAGTTCCATTCCATCAATGGCCGGTTATGTGGCTTTTGACAAAGAAAGCAGGGGTGAAACTTCAAAGAAAAAAAATACTGGCAAGGTGATTACAGTTAAATTAATTCAATTGTATGCTATGGCATCGATTCATTTGGAAAAGATATCAGTTAGCTAATTACAAACTCCAAAAATTTATATAGTCATCACAAAGTACATATTTCCATCTTATTTTTTATTAATTCATAGTTGAATTGGTAGTGTGCTTTAATAGAGGATGTTTTCAAATTTACTTGAACTAACATTGAGTGCAAACTTGCCATATTTATTTGGACATCACTTCTATAATGCTTGTTAAAATCACACAGTGATAAGTGGTTTTTGCATGAAATGTATATTGTTTTCTTGGGTTACCCATGAATTATTTTATAGGCCTGCCTACCCTAGAGGAAGCCAAGATGAGCCTTCTGAGTATGTATTTAAATGGTTCTCTCATCTATCTAATTTTTATCTACACCCAGTTAAAGGTGTCTCCAACATGACTCTTGTTTGGCTTATGTAGATTTCTTACATGAATAGTCATTAAGTTGCTCATTAGAAGTGTACATAAATACTTAGCAGTAGATATATTTAAGAGTGTTCTTATGAGAATATCATTGTTTTTTAATTAAATATTGAAGCATATAATGACCGCAGAAGTATGATTGGAAAATTTGACTTAATTGTTCTCAACAATAGCAGGAACCTACAGCTTTTGGCAAACAAAGCAGGAGTGAAAATTCAGTGAATACAAAGGCTGCCAAGGTGACAATGGCTACCAATAAGGCCAAGGTGATTTTCATTTCCAAGTAAATCTAGTCAACATTGGGTTGGATATACATTACATTCAAATTCCTTCAGTTGTATTTGGGGATTCATATGGAGATGATATGGGTCAGCTAATTACAAACTATATATTCATCCCAAATTACACACTGTTTTCAATGTTTTGATTCATTGGTAGTTGAATTAGTACTAGGATTTAATATAAGACATTATGAGATTTTTAAGAAGTAACCTTCAGTGCAAATCTGTCAATTTTTTCCGGATATCACTTCTTTTAGGCTATTAAAGTTGAAACTAAGGGTCATCCAGTGAGATGTGAGAAATAAAAACATGGCTATGGTTTCCCTAGGCTACCCATTAATTTCTATATAGGCATGGATTTCTTAGAGGAAGTGAAGCCCGACATTCTGAGTATGAATTGAAAATGTAAATTCTCTGATCCATCTCAGTTTATCTACAGTTACTGTGTTTCAAAGGTGGCACTTGTTTGGATTATGTAGAACTCTATTATGAACAATATCCTTAGTTTTCTTGTTCACTAGAAGACTGGAGTGATTTTTAATATTAGATATATGTTTCAGCTTGTAGAAGTTAGGAACGATCTTGAAGATGGAATTTGTTGCTCTTTTTTAATCTAAATTTGGATATCCATTACTCTCGTTGATTTCCATTGTCACTAGGTATTTCACACATGGTTTCTTTTTAAATTGAAGGGCACACCCAATGCTTTTCACTATGAGAAAGCCATTTTAGAACCAGGAATAATAGGCTTCAACTGACATCAGAGGAAATTTTTTACGATAGGATTATAATTTTAGATCTTTTTACCAAGATTCATGAACAATAATATTAATAGAAAAAATTGTCATAAATAAGGTGTCTTAATCTTGGTATAATAGCCCTTCTCTCACTGCAGGTATTTTTCAGAAGCCAAATTTGTGAACATTTATGTTGTACTGGTTTTTGAGACGAGAACAGTGGGGATGGGGGGACGTGTGAGCAGGATGGCTAGAACACACCTGCAAATTTAGAAATCACCATCAATATATATATATATATATATATATATATATATATATATATATATATATATATATATATATGTATGTATATATATTAGGACGACTTTCACTTGCTAGTTCTGATTATAATTTTAGACCTGTTTACCAAGATTCATGAACAATAATATTGATAGAAAAAAAATGTCTTAAATAAGGTGTCTATATATATATATATATTATTACGGCTTTCACTGGCCAGTTATGATTATAATTTTAGGCCTATTTACCAAGATTCATGAACAATAATATTGATAGAAAAAAATATCTTAAATAAGGTGTTTTACTTGGTATAATATCCCCTCTCTCAATGTAGGCATTTTTCAGAAGCCAAATTTGTGAAAATTTATGTTGTACTGGTTTTTGAGACGAGAACAGTGGGGATGGGAGGACATGTCAGCAGGATCGCTAGAACACACCTGCAAATTTAGAAATTCACACCTGTTTATATCACATATATATATATATATATATATATATATATATATATATATATATATATATATATATATATATATATATATATTAGGACAAATTTTCACTTTCCAGTTCTGAAAAATCTTGGGCAACTTAGGAAAGTGTCGAGTGATGTTCCATTATTGGACCCTAGACACGAGCATAATGTAGTTTAGGTCTAGGAAATCAAAGTGTAACTATTTTTAGGAGACAAGAACTATATCTATGACAACATTTCTTCCTAATATTTCTTGTTAATGATATCATCTTGAAAGTTAGAAGGAATTCCCTTCTCAATAGGTTCTACAGACTCTTTCATATTTGTAGAGAGATTAGATTAATAATTCAAATTGAGAGGGTGATTGAATATAAATTTATTTGAACATTTAGTGCCCAATACGAGTAACTACTATCTGATTGGGTTCACAATACTTGAGGTTGGGATGGTGGAAGAAATCTACTTGAATGACTCCTGGAAAACTGTGTACAATATGTAAGAGATAAGATGACCTCAGCTAAGAGAAGAATAAGATAAATAAGTTATAACAACAAGGGTCCTTTGAAATGTTTCATTTCCTGGTTCCTTTGTCAAGGAGGCTTGGCTTGCTATAATCTTGTTGCTGAAAATGCAATGGTTAAATCACTGGAAACCCAATTCGAAACCCTTCATACAAAATCCATGTTTTGAACTGCAACATGTGCAATAGATTTAGATTTAGTGTAATACAAGGAAGTGGGTGGGAAAATGATCTTATTGTCCAACCATCAACATCCAGTGTCAAAATTGAAGATACATGCCCTGAAAATTCCAAAAATTTGCCCAAAACATCTCCAAAATCTACTCAGAATGTCCCTTAAATCTACTTGTAATGCCTTGTGGATGGGAAGGAAGTCCTTGAGTCCTCGATGAATTCCCTGGTATTTTGGGGATGTTTCATAGGGTTCCTCAAGACACCAAAAAGCCAGAATGGTGGATATGGGAGTTTTTTAAGTGGGATGGGTCCTCGTGAACCATGTTGGGTTTGCGTTATATTCTTTCCATGACTAATCATGCATGGGGGGGGGGGGGGGGGGTCACAGCGGGGGCAGTAGCCCCCCCTGTCAGGGTTCGGGGCAATGCCCCGGAAAAAAATTTTGGTCCTTATTTTCTGATGGGCAGATCCGCCCATGTTTTTGTGCATGGGTTTGCACATGGTTTTGGGGTACGATGGTTTTTGGCCCCTGGTATTTTGTAGATCCGATCAAGGGAACTACGGTTATGTTCTAATCCAGGGTTAATGGATTGGGGTTTATGTATTCTTTGGCATGTATATATATGTGTTTATAACACTAAAAGGGATATAATGAAAAATCAAGCTGGTCATCCAGATTTGGGATCCAGGGGAAAATATCAGTGTTTATCTATTTTATGTTTTATGCTCTCGCTACTGTTTATTTTCTAATTTTTAAGATTCGTTTGCAGATAATTTCTGTAAAGGGTTAAAACCTACATTTGGTATTGGAGCAGTTTCGGCTTCAAGGGGATGCCTCTACTGCTGAGGGGTTTTTGCTCGGGCCTGAGGTAGACCCTATTTAGTGGGAGATCTGCGGGATCGATTCTTGCGGTGAAAGAAGATGGAGAGCGGAGGGAAGATAGAGATCGAGAAATTTAATGGTCAAATTTTTGAGTTGTGGAAGCTCAAGATGGAGGATTTGCTGGTGGATAAAGATCAGTGGATTGCGGTAGATCCGGGTACTAAACCAATGGCAATGTCAGATGAAGACTGGAAGAAACTAGATCAGAAGGAAAAGAGAACAATATGGTTGTGTGTCTCAGATTCAGTATTGTTGAATGTACCTGGAGAAGCTACAGTGAAGACCTTGTGGGACATGCTAGGGACTTTGTACCAATCTAAATCTCTGGTGAATAAATTGTTCCTGGGGAAAAAATTTTATAACCTAAGGATGAAGGATGGAGACTCGGTGACAGAGCTACTAAATGCCTTCAATACTGTGGTAAGTCAGCTACCATTTGTTGATATTAAAATCTCAGATGAAGATAAGTGCATCAGTTTGTTGTGTTCTCTACCAGACTCGTGGGACAGTCTGGTTATTGCAATAGGTAGCAATACAAATACCTTGAATTTTGATGATATTGTCTCATCCTTGCTGTCGAAGGAAATGATATGGAGAAATATGGAGGGTCAGAATGGAGATGCCTTATCTGTACGAGGAAGGTCCCAAAATAGAAACAAGAATAAGGTTTCGAGTGGGAGATCTAAGTCTCCTGGAAAGTTTGTAAAGGTGTGCTTGAAATGAGGAAAGGAAGGGCACTACGAAAAGGACTATAGATCTAAAGCTCGTGAGAAAGGAAAGGGATCTAATGATGCTCCTTCTGCAGAGGAAAAAATCACCTCGGATGAAGGTGGGGATGCGTATTTGGCTTCTTCTTCAAATACACATGTAGATCATGAGTCATGGTTGATTGACTCAGGTGCATCCTTTCACTTCACTCCCCATAGGGAGTGGTTCTGCAAGTATGAGAAATATGATGAAGGTGATGTCTTCTTAGGTGATGATAGGAAGGCCAGAATCGTCGGATGTGGAAAACTTAAGCTAAAGCTGCAAGGTGGAAGGATTAGAACATTTCCTGGTGTTCTGCACATTCCTGCATTGGCCAGAAATCTGATTTCTGTAAGAAATATGGATGATGCAGGTGTAAAATTAGTGTTCGAGAAAGATACATGTAAGATGGTTCGGGGAGAACTGGTATTAATGCGGGGAGTTCAGATTGGAACTTTGTACAAGCTTCAGGGCAACACTATTATTGCTGGGTGCAACATTTCTGTGGTTCCCGAAAGTGGAGCAAAAATCCTAGCGGTCTCTAGAGAAAAGACCATGCTATGGCATCAAAGGCTTGGACATATTGGAGAGAAGGGACTTCGGATACTGCATGGAAATGGTATGGTAGAAGGTATGTCTAATAGCTCTCTGGATTTTGATTTCTATGAACATTGTGTATATGGGAAGAAAAATCAGGTGATTTTTCCTTTTGGTGCTAAGAGGGTGAACAAGACATTAGAGCTTGTGCAGAGTGATGTGTTTGGACCTGTGTCGGTTCCATCACTAGGTAATTCTGTGTACTATGTTTCATTCATATATTACTTCTCAAGGAATACACAAATATATTTCTTGAGGAAGAAATCTGAAGTCTTTGACAGATTTGAAGAATTTAAGGCTTTGGTGGAAAACCAGACAGAGAAGAAGATAAAGGTGTTGAGGACAGATAATGGTGGGGAGTTCTACAAGAAGGAATTTGAAGAGTTCTGTAAGAAGTGTGGTATAGCACGATAGAAGAATAGTCCATACACACCTCAGCAAAATGGAGTTGCAAAAAGAATGAACAGAACGCTAATGGAAAAGGCAAGAAGCATGCTCAGTGGTACCGGGTTAGGATAAGAATTCTGGGCAGAGGCAGTGGAGACTGCATGTTACTTGGTTAACAGATCACCTTCATCAGTGTTGGAGGATAAGACTCCACATGAGGTATGGACTGGTAAGAAACCCTCTCTTTCAAATCTGAGGGTATTTGGATGTGATGCATATGTATATGTTCCAAAGGAGAAAAGGAGCAAGTTGGATAATAAATCTGAACGATGCATCTTTATTGGGTATAAGGATGGTTTAAAGGGTTACAAGCTTTGGAACCCAGAAAGAAGGAAGGTTGTGTACAACCGAGATGTGGTGTTTAGAGAGGTGAAAGATATTGTTAAACATGAAGTCCTACTAAAGGAACCTGAGAAGATAGAGTTTGAGCTAAAGGAGGATGAATCAGACTCTACAACAGAAGAAGACTCAGAAGAGGAATAGCCACAAACTCCAGCTGTGAGAAGATCAGATCAGGAAAGAAGACAACCAGAAAGGTATAGTCCATCTACGTTCTATTCAAATATTTCTTTAACTATAACTGATGATGATCCCAGAACTGTCAGGGAGGTAGTAGATTCATAGGATGGAAATCTCTGGAAGGAGGCCATGGTTGATGAAATGACATCCTTGCATAAAAATGAGGCATGGGACCTGGTGGAGTTGCCGGCTGGAAGGAAGCCCATCAGGAGCAAATGGGTGTTTAAGAAGACGATGAATGTAGAAGGCAAGGTGGAGAAATACAAATCTCGGTTGGTAGCAAAAGGTTATTCCCAGGTGCCGGGAATTGATTTTGGTGATATTTTTTCTCCTGTTGCCAAAGTTACTTCTATTAGATTACTTTTATCTATTGTTGCTGCATTTGATTTTGAGGTAGAATAGATGGATGTGAAGACATCATTTCTTCACGGGGATTTGGAAGAGGAGATCTACATGAAACAACCTGAAGGCTTTATGGTGAAGGGGAAGAAAGAGCTAGTATGCATGTTAAAGAAGTCTTTGTATTGGTTAAAACAATCACCAAGGATGTGGTATCATAAATTTGATACCTATATACAGGGACTTGGCTTCACCAGAAGTAAGGAGGATCACTGTGTTTATTTTAAATTAATTGGTTACCATGTTATTTATTTGGTCTTTTATGTGGATGATATGTTGTTGATTGGAAATGACAAAAAATATCCAATATTTGAAGACCCAATTGTTCTCCAAATTCGACATGAAGGATCTTGGTGCTACAAACTATATTTTGGGCATGGAAATTAAGAGAGATCAGGAAAAGAGGAAGCTCTGGTTAAACCAGAGGAGTATGTCAAGACTATATTGTAAAGGTTCAATATGTAGGATAGTAAACCGGTGAATGTTTCGCTTCCTGTAGGTACAAAGTTTTTTGCTGAACAGTGTCCCAAGACACAAGAAGAAGAGGAGGATATGTCCTGTGTTCCATATGCAAGTGCAGTGGGTAGCCTGATGTATGCAATGGTCTGTACTAGACCAGACATGCACATGCAGTGGGAGTATTGAGCAGGGTTATGTCAAACCCAGGGAAGGAGCATTGGACAGCAGTAAAGCGGGTTTTCAGATATTTGCGTGGCAAAGTGATTATGGCTTCTGCTATCAGGGAAGACCAGGATTGGAAAGACTTTTGGACATTCGTGGTTTTGTTGATGTAGATTGGGTTGGAGATCTGGACCAAATAAGATCTACAAGTGGGTATGTGTTTAGCCTATTTGGAGGTGCAGTCAGTTGTATTAGTAAAAGATAGTCTATAGTGGCTCTTTCAACTACAGAGGCTGAATACATAGCAGCCACTCATGAAAGCAAGGAAGCAATTTGGTTGTAGAGATTCTGTTCAAGTATGGGGTTGGTGCAGCAAGCTATAAGGATAGATTGTGATAGCCAAAGTGCAATTTTATTGGCCAAGAACCCTGCTTATCATTCAAATACAAAGCACATTGATGTTCAATATCACTTTGTGAGAGATATGGTTGAGGCTAAAAGGGTGTTGCTGGTAAAGGTGGACACTGTTAAGAATGTTGCAGATGCATTGAAAAAGTCTGTGAGCACTAAAAATTTCTCTTGGTGTAGAGAAACAATGGGTGTTGCAAAGCTGGGCTAATGACTTAGCTCTCTTGTGGACCCCTGCGGAAAGAAAACAACAAATGGGAGAATGTTGGGTTTGTGTTATATTATTTCCACAACTAATCATGCGCTGGGGGGTCACAGGGGAGGCGATAGCCCCCCTGTACGTTGCGCTGGGTGAAACGTTGGGGGGATCAGAGGGGGGGCGATAGCCCCCTAATTTTTTTGGTCCTTATTTTCTGGTGGGCGGATCCACCCATGGTTTTGTGCATGGGTTTGCACATGGTTTTGGGGTACGATGGTTTTCAGCCCCTGGTATTTTGTAGATCCAGTCAAGGGAACTACAGTTATGTTCTAATCCAGAGTTAATGGATTGGGGTTTATGTATGCTTCAGCATGTATATATATGTGTTGTAACACTAAAAGGAATATAATGAAAAATAAAGCTGGTCGTCCTGATTTGGGATCCAAGGGAAAATCTCTGTGTTTATTTTTTTTATGTTTTATGCTCTCGCTACTGTTTATTTTCTGTTTTTTAAGATTCGTTTGCAGAAAATTTCTGTACATGGTTAAAACCTACAAACTATAGGTGAACATTAACTTGAATATTGTAGTGAATTTGTAGCCCAGGGCTACAATTTTATTTTTTGGACATATTATATTCATTTTTGTCAGGACCAATGTAACAAAAATGATCGAACACAAAACCAAAAACATGATAATTTGGAAGAGGAATGATTTCTAGATTATCAAATGAAGGGGGCACATATACTTCTATAGTGAAGGAATGAAAAAATCCTAAGCACATAATCTTGAGATGAATGAACCTAAATGGTTTAAATATCATCTTGTTCTACCTATGTTTATAATGTAGATGACCATTATTAACTAGATTTAAATTTTAATATCCTCCCTTAATGGTCATTTTAGAGAGACTAGACCGAGTTTGTCTCTGAATTTTGCAAATTTATATGAGCCACGAGATGTGTTTAAATTATGTAATAGTCCAAAATTAGCATGCAGCTAATTGGAATATTGATTTTCTCTATTTACACTTAGGATATGAATAAATGGGTAAGGAGGCCCATACATTTCAGAAATAAGAATAAAATCCCCCATAATGTGAAAAGGGACCATCATAGGAGCTAGATTTCACACCCTCATGTGTGAAAAGGGACATTTTCATGTGGACAAGGTAAAGTTTGACCCAGTCAACAGTGCTGGGATAAGAGGTGGAGATCATCTTTGGAGATAGCACAGACATAGTGGGAGGAAGATTCCTTGGTGGAGGAAACCCTAATGAGTGGGACCCAAGGTGAGAGGGTTTCCATTTGTATAAAAGGAGGGCAAGGCAGCCATATGAGATAGGTTATGGATTATTGAATTTGTGGTCTGTATGACTATTGTGCTTTCTTCAACTGTTTAGTTGAGATTGTTGTGCTGCTTAGCACAAGGCATTGCTGTTTAGGAATTTCTTCTCCTTTCTTGAGAGGCCTCTTGAGGGAGCTTGTACTTCATTTCTCCACATATAGGCTCAAGAAAAAGCTACCTCCTTCAGCTACAACATTATTTCTGCTAAAGTATAACGTTGTGTTGCAAGGTGTTGCAGTGGAGGTTTCACAACACCACTTCCGGAGCTTATTTTTCAGAGGAGGGAGCTTCTATTCCTTTGAGAGATCAATAAGGAAGATTCTAGAACAGATTTCAGATCTTGACATTTGGCCAATACATTTTCTATCTTCTACAGTGCAGTCCCTCTCCTTGACTGTGTTATTGTCAGTGTGCATTTGCAGTAAGGGTTTGCAGTGAATGTTGGAGGGTGAGATCTTCATTGATTGGATCAGCCTTTCACCTAAAGGATCCATTGGATGAGATTCTTTCATAACATGTTCTATCTACAACTATCTCCATCTAGATCTTGAGTTGCAGCTGCTACTCAGTCCTAGGACTGCAACTCTGGCATTTTTGCATATTTCAGCCAATCCTTCTAGGATTGCCTTGAAATTGTGTTTGGGAGCTTAGATCTTCACTACCAACATTGTATGAGCCATCTATTTGAAGATTTATGTTATTTAACATCCCCATGTAGTAGTGTACCATCTATGACTGTGTTGTACATGTTCATAAACATTCTGCAATATAGCAACATTTCACTTTTGACATATGTATTCATGGGAGGCTTGTTTGCCTTGATTATTTGAGTTGTATTGGACTTATTTGCTGCTGATTTACATAATAAAATGGCTCCATGGTTTCCATACATTTTGGTATAATGTTATTCACTGCTATTTTCAGTTTTTGTGTTCATGTATTGTTGCAATCCCCATTTGGGATATTACAGTGGTATTGGAGCATAATCTTGGCTCAGCCTATGGATTCTTAGCTAATATGCTATCAAGAAGACAAGAAGAAGTGAAGATGAACAGAAAATACAAGAAGAAGAACCCATTATTTGGGGGAAGAAAGGAGGAGATAATTTCAAAGTTTCTTTCTCAAACTTTGCAGAGCATTCAGGGAGATCTTAAGAAGATGAGGAGGGAGATGAATAAATAATCTCCAAGAGAGTTTCAATCTGAAACAAACTCTATATTTTCATATGATGAGTGTAAGCATGCAGCCACACACTATGATGCACAACGCAGTCACATGCCCAGATTTTCTATGAAGGAGGTAGAAGAAGAAGAAATGCCTAAGAGGGAAACTTTTAGTGATTTTCTGCAAGAATATGAGTCTCAAACTCATAAGTTTAGAGATCATATCACTTTTCCAGAGTTCTGTAAGATCAAGGTGGAGAGAATCAAGCAGCATAATATGAGTAGGTTTTTCCTATCTACTTTTGATGGTTCACCTACATGTTCAGCTAGAGCTTGGGTGGAGGAGCTAGACACCTATTTGCAGCAGCACAAAATTTCTAAAGATGAAGCCATCAAAGTTGCAGCGCTGCATTTTGGAGGTAAAGCCAATGCATGGTGGATATTTGAATCTTTTTCTTTGAAAAATGAAAATACTTCTTCTTATGCAAGTTTCACTAAGAAATTAATGGAAATATTTGATAAGAAACATTCTGTAACACATGTGGTGGAGCTAAACACACTTAAACAAACAAATACCTTGCATGTGTTGGAGGAAACTATAAACTCAACTCCACTTCAGAAAACCATTAAGGAGTTTGATATATTGCATCGTAACTTATTAGAGGAAAGACCTCTATCTCATATTCTTGAACAAGAGGGTATGGAGATCCATTTTTCAAAAGAGGATCCAATTCTTGGGAGGTTTCCCACACATATTGAAGAGGAAGAAAAGGTTGAGGGCAACAACATTGTCATGTCTAGAGCGTATCTAGCACCTCATGCAGAGGTAGAGGGAGCACATGCTCCAACAAGAGGGATTCTTGTATCATTGCAAGAAATTCCCCAGGATCTCATATGTGAAGATCAAAGCACAACCCATGATCAGCATGTGCCATTGTTGACAAATGGTGAAACAATGCAGCTACAAGGAGGAGGTAGGGAGGATGACCATCATAATTTGATGAGGAGCACACACCCCTATCTATTTCAGAGGGTTGATGCAGAAAAGAGGGAGACTGGATTGCGCAGTATAGGCAGGGACAAGTCTGTCCATTCATATATGTAGTTGACTCTTGATGTTGATGTCTCATTGCATGGAGACATTTCACCAAGGAGACCACCAAATCAGCAGATGATGAGGAATTATTTACATTTGGAGGCACTACTCATTGATTCCTGTTGCACTAAAAACTGTCACCTTGACATTCTGCTGACTGTATGAGCTCATTGACACTCATAATTACCTCCTCTGCATGTCTTACAACCTTTACTCCTCATGTCAAGCCTTAAAACGGGAGAAAAAACCCTAAAAACTCAAAAACCCTAGGGTGCGCAGGTAAGATGAAGCCTGCCTATGTTCCTAGCTTGGGTACGCAGGTAATACACTGCTTACCTGCGTTCCAGAATGCAGTTTTCCCTTGTAAGGCTTGCGTACCCTTCTCAAAGTCAAAAAAGCAAGAAACAAAAGATAAAAAGCAGATTTGAGGTCAATTCTAGAAGGTTATAGATGAGATTTTTTGGGGATGAGTACACTTTAATAAGGTACATGTATCCCACACCTTAAGGAACTAATCCCTTGATGTGAGGAGCCTATCCCTTTGAAGGAGGATTCTATCCCTTCAAAGGTGGAATCCTAACCTCCTCATCTACTCTATAAAAAGAGGCATTGGGTAGCCTCAAAGGGAGTTCAAGCTTTAGTGTGTGATTGAGGTGAAGTGCTGTTGAGATTTAGACTTCTTTCTACTGAGATTTTGAGAGGAAAGATCACATACCTCTATGTGCTCTTGGAGGAAGAGTGCAAGACTTATCAAAGTAGAGGAGACTCCTGCTTCGGACCTCGGGAAGGCCTATTCAAACATCAAGGCTAAGGTTGTAAGGTTCTTCTGTTATTTCAAGATTAATACAATCAAGTTTTGTTTTTCTCAATAAATTATCGTTCGATTGTTTATTTCAATAAGCTGCCATTTGATCATTTATTTCATAGATTCCTTGATCACTATGATAGGTATGTTTTATAATTATTTGTTATACAGGTGCTATTTAATATTTGCTTTCTTGTGATTGCAGGTCTTTTTAAGACGACACTTTCTTGCGACAAAAGAACTCTTGTTGCGACGGAAGGACTATCGTTGCGATGAAAGAACTCTTGTTGCGATAGAAGGATTATTGTTGTGAAGGAAGAATTACTGATGCGATGGAAGAACTATAGTTACAAATAAGCATTTGGATCTAAGGTAGGATCGATACCTTCATAGCATTTACTTGTAAAATGAATATATTTAGAGAAAGATAAACTTAGTTGTTCGTTTCTTGCTAGATTGTCTTCTGACAATAGGGTGATCGATCTTGTCCGCAAGATCGATTTATCCGGCCAACAAATTAGCGCCTCCACTGGGGAAAGAACTTGTTTTGATTTGAGAAAATGATTTTTTCTAATTTTTGATTGATTTGTACGGGCGTGGGTAACTTAGATTTACTTTTCTTTGAAAAGTTTTCAAGTCTTTTTTGTTTTTCTTGAACTTTTCTAGGGACTGCACATTGTTGCAGACCCTGTTAAAAGTCTTGAAAAACTTAGATTTCTTCTTTCAGTTTAGTTTAGATTTAATTTAAGATTCTTAGCATCTACCCAGATCTGTATTTTTCTGTCAAAAAGCCTTGTTTATAAGTTTCTTTCAGCAAATTTTTCATCTCATCAATCTTCGTTAAGTTAATTGGGTGTTTTGAGTCTCTTTTTTGAGAAATTCTTAATTTGATTTCCTTTGGTCATTACTTGGAGGTTTGTCTCAGTCTTTTCAAAATTTTGCATCTTTTTGCTTTTGTTTTTGTAAAAAAATTGTGTATGAGTGTTAATCACCTTTGAGTGTTTTTATTTTTTGATCTTTGGAACTCTCATCCAATTTTGTTTACTTGCACTTAATTGGTTCTTAGATTACATTAGAATCATCTTATGTTTGAAAATTCTCTTGCATAGATCACATTTGCATAATTAGAATTCTCATTTTTAGAATATCAGTGAATTGTGCATAGATTACAACTGCATAGTTTACATTCTAAAAAGTCAATCGTAGATTTAGATCAGTTTTCTTTGATTTGAATTTAGATGTTTTTATGCTTGTTTTAAAAACAAAAAAATAAAAAAATTGTTTTGGAATTGATTTGCATTAATTTTTATTGATGAAATTAGTGCATTAGAGAATTTGTTATATTTTCTCTTAATGTTCAATTTTTTGCATTGTTGGAAGTGAATGGAAACTCTCTCCTTACTTTAGTTAGGATTCATCGAATTGAAAAGATTACATTATCATATTGCATTCAATTTTGGGTCGGGTCATAGCACCATTGGTTTCATATCCATTTACCCTTTTGAGTAATAACAGCCTAAATAACACAGCGCTTAATAAAATACATCTAGTAATTTTTACATTTTTAGGGCTCTTTCCACCAATCTAGCTCAGGATTAGTGCTTTGGAATAGGTTTTAGTTAACTTTCCAAAGCAACAAAAACAAATAAGTAGATAAATCTTGTGGTAGGAAATAAATCCAATTGTAATTGGTACAATCTGGGAAGCTTCTCTTAAAGGAGTTAATCACGAGATCATGTCCAAGCCTTTGAGACAATCAATTATGTTTCATTGGGAAAGATAGAAGATCTGCGTGCATTACAAACAGTAAACCTCGGATTAACCCATTGTCGAGGAGTCTGGGGTCACTTGTCGGTAAACCTCGGATTGACCATGTCGAGGAGCTTTCAAGGGGATTGAGCTTTGTTACTCTGCCCTTGCACGTGGAATTGGATCATAGACTGTTCCCCGAGTTGTATTTGTTACTGTTGGTAACCTTATTTTCCATAAGCTTAATATTATTTCCTAAGGTGACGGTGAAGGAAAGATCTCACTATACCTGGAGCAGATGTCGACTAGACTCACTTAGACTCTCTGGGGGGTTCTCTTCACTCGAGATGGTTTTGTGAAGAAACTTGTGCCAGTATGTTTCATTAAGCAGGTTGTCGGGGTAACTGTTCCAACTACCCTTTCTATATTAAACTTCTACTAAGTTGGATTTCATCACCAACTAGTGTTTTTAGTACGAGAAGTTACTGTTTGTGTGTGGTTTGACTCCTAGATTTGATAATGCATGTTAATTTGTTTGTTTTTACTTTTAGAGACCATAGGTGTGAATTGTGAATTGTTAATTTTAGTTTTAAATTGTTAATAAAATTCACTGAAGTTGAATATAATGGAAACTTTTCCGGAATTTACCAACCAAGGAACCCCTCTTAATGAGAATCCTAGTACTTTTCCTTGCTTTGGAAATGTTGGTCCTCCTTATATGGCTACTTTTTCATTACCCGGATTTACAATAGGTTTACCGATATGGTTATTTTCAACTTCGTTGGCCCTGAATACTCCAATTGTTCCACCTCAACTGGATGCTTCACCTCAGCAGAGTTCACCATCTCAACATCACCAACCTTCTGTTGACCCTTTACCTTCTTCACCTAATATTTCTTCCTCCATTTCTTCCTCTTTTCTTGGTAAAAGCCTTGACGCTAGTAACCAGGTGGCGAAGAAGAAGAAAGGGAAGAGAAGAAGAAGAAGAAGTAAGATAAGAAAGAAGTCAACCAGTCAGCCATGGCTGCAAATGTTAGTACTGTTGAGGAAACCTCCAACATGCATTGCAAACCCAAATACCCTTGCAGGCTTTGTAAGGGTGAACACTTCCTTATCAATTTTCCTGGTATTCCAAAGGTCTTGGAAGTATGGTCAGAAAAATCTCATCAACTTTCAGTTGATCCATCAACCAGTGATAGTCAGGTTCCTAGGAAAAAGGGTAAAGTTAGGTTTCCTTGTAAGTTATGCAAAGGGAGTCATCAAAATCACATTTTCCCTCACATGGATGAAGCCTCAAAATTATTGGAAAACCTTATTGTTCCACAGCAAGAATTTCCAACTGGTTACCGTAAACTTTCTCCCAACCTACTGTCAACTGACGGAGTGATTGATCTAATTTCAAGTATAGTCGATCCCACTCTTCCATTGGAGAGTGAAACTCATATCACTCAGGTTGATGATCCATTAGTTGATCAAGTGGTCGATTTGATTTCACATTCGATCGATCCCTTTCTCCCTATAGAGAGTGAACTTCATACCACTCAGGTTCTTCTTGTTACATCAAATTCTTCTACGCTAGGGGGCATTTCACCTGTTTCTATAGAACCCCCTCCAAGTACTGAGGTCTTTTCCTTTGATTGGAATAGACTGATAGAACCTCATCTTCCTTCCTCCATCCCTTTCCAAATCATTGTGAAGTTTGGTGGTAGGGACATACACCGCACACAGGTAGATGAAGGTGCTTCTGTTAGTATTTTGTCCTCAACTGCTTGGAAAGCTTTGGGTTCCCCTCAACTTGTGCCTATTACGCAGAATCTGAAAGCTTTTAACAAAACCATTAGTGAACCTTTAGGGATCCTTCCTAAGTTTTCTATTACTTTGGAAGGTAAAACTATCTGTATTGATCTTATGGTAGTTCGAGGCCCCTTGGATTTCAATTTACTCCTTGGGAAAGACTATGTCTATGTAATGAAAGCTGTAGTATCGACACTCTTTCGTGTGATGTCTTTCCCTCACAATGGAAATATTGTGACTGTAGACCAGCTTTCGTTCCCTATTCTTGATTCGACTACCAATAATCTGACATCCCTGAATGTTCCTCATATGAAAGTAGTATCTACCCCGCCACAGGTTAATTATGTGGCAACTAGTCCCATGTTTTCAATTACCGATGTAAGTGAGCCTCTCACTGTTTGCTCGTCTTCCTTTAACTTAGATCCGGTAATTGACATGGAAAAATCTATGGGATTATTTGAACATGATGCTCTTATCCCTTTTGAGCCCCTTGAAATGTGTTCCATCCAAAGAACTTTTATTCCTTTTGATGAAGACCTCTTGGAACCCATGATCAAGGTGTGTCCATTGACATGTGTTTCTTCCAGTTGAAAGCCATGATCAAGCCATCGAGGATAGTTCTTTTCCTGTGTCAACCTCGTTAAAAAATGAATTAGTTGCCGAGGATAGTTCCTTTTATTGTGTCAACATCGTTAAAAAATGAATTAGTGAGTGTGAGGAAAATTCCTTTTACTGTGTCAACCTCATTAAAAAATGAATCAGTTAGTCGAGAGCATAGTTCCTTTTCTTGTATCAAGTTCGTTAAAAAAATGAAACAAGCTTCCAAGAGGAAAGTTCTTTTCCTGTGTCAACCTCGTTAAAAAATGAATTAGGTAAGAGGAAAGTTCCTTTTACTGTGTCAACCTCGTTAAAAAATGAATCAGTGAGTGTGAGGATAGTTCCTTTTACTGTGTCAACCTCATTAAAAAATGAATCAGTTAGTTGAGAGCATAGTTCCTTTTCTTGTGTCAAGCTCGTTAAAAAAATGAAACAAGCTTCCAAGAGGAAAGTTCTTTTCCTGTGTCAACCTTGTTAAAAAATGAATCAGGTATGAGGACAGTTCTTTTCCTGTGTCAACCTCATTAAAAAATGAATCAGTAGGTAGATTGTAGAGAGTAGATTAATATATTATAAATAAGTAGTTTCTGAGGATGGTTCCTGTTACTCAGTCAACCTCGTAAAAAAATGAATCAGGTGAGAGGAAAGCTCCTTTTACTGTGTCAACCTCGTTAAAAAATGAATTAGTGAGTGAGAATAGTTCCTTTTACAGTGTCAACCTCGTTAAAAAATGAAACAACTCTGCTGAGGACAGTTTTTTTCCTATGTCAACCTCATTAAAAAATGAATCAGTAGGTTATGTAGGTAGATTAGAAATAAGTAGTTTTTGAGGATGGTTCCTGTTACTAAGGAAACCTCGTAAAAAAATGAATCAGGTATGAGGAAAGTTCCTTTTACTGTGTCAAGCTCATTAAAAAATGAAACACGTCGCCATGAACATAGTTCTTTTCCTGTGTCAAGCTCGTTAAAATATGAAACAAATCCTCCCCTAACTGAGTCGAGTCTTTGACTAGATCTCGTAAATGTTAAGTCATATATTTAGGTTAGTTATTTCATTTTTTGCATAATTTTCTTACAGTTTTAGGTCGGGTCTGTCATATGATCTCATAAATGAACCTTCATTCCATCTAGCTATTAATTACCAGCAGTGTACTTAGTTGAATGAAATGAAGCCGGGGGGGCATGCACTCTAGAAGTTATGCTTAGGGGGCATCAAGCACAATTTTCTCTCTGTTTCAAGCTTGTGTAAAAATGAAACCACTCTGAAGCATATTTTTTCTCTGTTTCAAGCTTTTGTAAAAATGAAACCTATCTTGAGTCAATTTTAGTTATTTTCAAAACTCGTTAAACTCATGAAAATATTGATATTATTTTGCTATCTTTCATTCTTGTAAAATACATGAAAATGCCGAGTTCTTTCCATCTTTTCCTGCTCGTAAATTAAATTGAAAGTCGGCCACAGGAGTATATTTTTATCCCTTTTTCGAACTCATTAAAACTTATGAAAAAGTGAAAACCATGAGTACATTTTTATCCCTTTTTCGAACTCGTTAAAACTTACGAAAAAAGTAAATCCCTAGAGTTATCTTTTAAGCCCTTTTCAGACTCTCTAAAAATGAAAAGATTGCCGAGTACTTGACTATTTGAACTCGTTAAAGTAAATGAACGGTTGTCCCTTCAGTATAATTTTACCCCTTTTTCGGACTGAAATGGACTATTTACGAAAAAGGTATACGTTGACTAATTACAGTCAATAGAGTTCTCTCCCGCATTATTTTATCCTTTTTCGGGCTCGAGAGACTAAATTTACGAAAAATTACACCCACGGAGTTTTCTTAAGTTTTTCTTCCAACTCCCTAAAATTGAAAAACACCGAGTTTCTCCTATACTCGACTCGTTAAAATTTAACAGTAAAGGACCTGTTCAATTTTTAAGCAGGAACGAACCACTCCTTCTTAGGGTTCGAATCTTAAACTAAGTTGGACTCATCCAAAGGATGAGCTTATAAACAAGCAAATGTTATCCTCCTCAAGCTTGTCAAAAATAAAGAGGTACTTGCCAGAAATGGTGGGGTAAAAGAGATAAAAATGAACCTGTTTGTTGTATTTTGATTTTTCGAAAAGTCATCAACCACTCTTGAACACGACACTTTGTTCACCTGGGTTGGGAAATCCTTTGTCCAACAGTTAGTAAAACCATATTGAAAGTCTTTAGTCGGTTTCTGGGTATTAGCTTTGAGTCAATTGTCACCAAGCCATCTACAGTGTCGTTATGTGTTCAAGAGGACAGTTCAAACAAAAAATTCATCTACAAAATATTTGTCTTCCATTTTTACCATCCCTGAGTCAGTCCTTGCCAATATATTTCTTCAAAAATTGATCTATGATTTCATGTTGTGGGCTTGCCTACGACGGATCACTTTCTATCGACGAGAGCTCTTTATCTAGGAAGTTGATCTAGAAATCATCAGTACCTTGAAATCTGCATACCTCAATGGCAGGTTTCTCGCCTTCGACGATAGGTTGCATCATTGACCTTCGATCAAATGATTCCGTGACATGTTCGACTTCAGCTCATTCATTCACATTTCATGGATTGTACTAAGTACTTTGAGAGCCATTGACATTACTAGTGGTTACTCTCACACTTGTTAAAATTTTACATTATTGACTGGTAATCAAGTGGTTTCTACCATGTTCGACTTTGACACATTTATTCACATGGATAGAATTGTACTGGTTCAAGAAACGGAAATCAAGACCCTGGATCTAGTTTCTACCATCCAGGCTGCGAGGAATTTTGTTATTCATTTATACAGTGGAATATTCATAAACATATGGCTGCATCCATGCTTTGTCTACATATGTCTATACTGTTGATGTATTGAAAATCATTCATGTATCAGAACAGTTTAAATCAGTTTTCTAGTTAGTTTTGATCTGAGTATGGGAATGCCTACCTCATCGATGATATGTTTACATATATATATTTTGCATTGAATGTTTTTACAGGTTTTGACTGGGGTGTCCACAGGATGATCTTTGAAATGATAAATTACTTCACTCTTCATATATGATAGACTTCATCTCCATCTTTTCCAGACTTTGCATTTTAGGGGGAAATTTGTTGCACTTAAAAACTGTCACCCTGACATTATTCTGACTGTATGAGCTCATTGACACTCATACTTACCAACTCTACAAGTCTTACAACCTTTACTCCTCATGTCAAGCCTTAAAACAGGAGAAAAAACCCCAAAAACTCAAAAACCCTAGGGTACGCAGGTAGCATGAAGCCTGCCTGCGTTCCTAGCTTGGGTACATAGGTAATACACTGCTTACCTACATTCTAGAACGCATTTTTCCCTTGTAATGCCTGCATACCCTTCTCAAAGTCAAAAAAGTGAGAAACAAAAGTTAAAAAGCTGATTTGAGGTCAATTCTAGAAGCTTCTATATGAGAATTTTTGGGGATGAGTACGCTTTAATAAGGTGCTATCCCACACCTTAAGGAACTAATCCCTTGATGTGAGGAGCCTATCCCTTTAAAGGAGGATTCTATCCCTTCATAGGTGGAACCCTAACCTCCTCATCTGCTCTATAAAAAGAGGTATTGGGTAGCCTCAAAGGGAGTTCAAGCTTTATGTGTGATTGAGTTGAAGTGTTGTTGAGATTTAGACTTCTTTCTGCTGAGCTTTTGAGAGGAAAGATCACATACCTCTATGTGCTCCTAGAGGAAGAGTGCAAGACTTATCAAAGTAGAGGAGACTCCTACTTCGGACCCTGGGAAGGCCTGTTCAACATCAAGGATAAGGTTGTAAGGTTCTTCTGTTATTTCAAGATTAATACAATCAAGTTTTGTTTTTCTCAATAAATTGTCATTCGATTGTTTATTTCAATAAGCTGTCGTTTGGTCATTTATTTCATAGATTCCTTGATTGCTATGATAGGTATGTTTTATAATTATTTTTTATACAGGTGCTATTTAATATTTTCTTGCTTGTGATTGCAGGTCTTTTTAAGACGACACTTTCTTGCGACGAAAGAACTCTTGTTGCGACGGAAGGATTATTGTTGCGACGAAAGAACTCTTGTTGCGACAGAAGGATTATTATTGGAATGGAAGAATTACTAATGCAATGGAAGAACTACAGTTACAAATAAGCATTTGGATCTAAGGTAGGATCGACACCTTCATAGCATTTACTTGTAAAACGAATATATTTAGAGAAAGATAAACTTAGTTGTTCGTTTGTTGCTAGATTGTATTCTGACACTAGGGAGATCGATCTTGTCCGCAAGATTGATTTATCTGGCCAACAATTCCAAAGTGGTGAAGACCTTGGGAGAGCTTGGTACAACCCTGAGAGTCTTGGGTACACTCAAAGAGAGGAGAGGCATTCTCTCAACATCACCATTACCCACTTTCATTGTAGATCTTGCGTTGTGGCAGGAGCAGCAGGGGAAGGATAGCAGCCTTTCAACTTGCATATTTGGCATAGGAGATGTCAAAGAGGAGGAAAGACATATGATAGATGTTCCTTGTGATAGATCATCAACGCTGTCACTATGGAGGATAGATCCATATTGGAAATCCCAGCTGTTGGTGGCTTATTCCAAGGATATTTTTACTTGTATGATATTGGATGACCAATTGCATGAGGAGGGATATTCAGTTAGAGATGGGGTCATCTACTATCATGGTATGATCTTATTATCTAGAGCTTCCAAGCTCAAGGAGAAGTTACTACAAGCATACCATGAATATTTCCTTTTCAACCACACTTATTCTATGAGAGCATACCACACCATCATGGAGTGGTATTTGTGGGAAGGCTTTGAGGAGGAGATATATCAACATTTGAGGAGATGCATGGACCATGTGGAGATGGAGGAGATACATAAATATTTGGAGGAGTTAGAACAACCACCTCTTTTCTCTTTGAGGATGAGGGGAGATTCATCTATGAGCCACTCCATTTTCATGAGCAATGCATATGGTAAGGATACTATTTAGTTGCATAATGAATTGTACAATGAATATGTGCATTCCTTAACCACATATGTGCAAGATATTGCTCCTAGGAGGAGCATTATTTCTTCTAGACTTCATGGTCTACTTGAGGCCATAAGTAGTATTGGTGATGGCCACTCCCTAGAAGGAATTGGGGAGATTATATCTTTTGCAGAGCATGCTCACTTTGCACCATACACCATACACTTTCTCCAAACTTGTGAGGAGACTGGGGCAACAAGAAAGTGGTTGAGAAGCCACACATTATGTCATTCTATACTGCAGTTGAGAGTTAATTTGCGTTGATTGCATTTGAGGGACCATTTTCCTTCTCCCTTGCTACATATGGTAGCAAGTATGATTCTCATTATGGTTCCCTATGTTTTTGTTGTTCTTATTTTTATTGGGAGCATGATTGGGGGAGAGACACATTGGTTGGATGTGTCCTTTTGGGAAGAGGATTCCCACACTTTTTTCATTACATGTTATAATGGGAGCATGGGAGGTGATATGGCCACCACAACAAAAAACTTGTTTCTTTATGAGGTGGGCCATGAAATTGATTGGAGCACTTGGGATATGACTCTCATAAATCATTGGGAGAAACTTTTCTATGAGTTTTCATGTCGTGTTGTGCAACAGCAGTTAGGAAAACTGCGCTGTGACCACTTGGGAAACTGTTGGTACCTTTCAGCTCTACATGAAACCTTCAATATTCCCCTCACTTGGATGCCATATAATGATGATTTCCTATTCATCATATATGGGATGGTTTGGGCCAGCGTGATTCCCAACATTGGAGGGAAGATCTTTGGAGATCCAGTTTTCTTCTTGCCACTTGGAGGCAACATTTTTGCAGCCCAAGAGCAACAGATACTCTAAAATTATCATAAGTGGAGAGAAGGACAGCATGGGGTAGGATATTTTTTCTACCATGATCAGATTTTCAGTCCACCTACATTGCAGGAGCCAAAGGTGGAGGACAATTTTCAGGAATTTCCATGTTGGGAGGTAACTCATTCTGTATGGATGATAGCTTGGGGATGGGAGATTGATATGGGGATGGCAGGTCCCAATATATATCATAACTCATGCCTCAGGAAGGCCTTTAGATAGCCCATTGTTGCCTCCATGGATGTTTTACTCTTACATGATGATAGCTATTTGGGATGCTCACCAAAGGCTAGCTTGCATACTTGGGAGGGGAAACTTGGAGATGTATTGATGAGACAACATCTTGATATTTGGATGATTTTATCATATAAGTATGCTACAAGGGGAGAAGAGGAGGCTCTTCAGTTCTATCCTTTCAGTTTCTTGAGGACCAACAACATTTGGGAGGGGAGGACTGTAATATTCCAAAATTAGCATGCAACTAATTGGAATATTGATTTATGCTATTTACACTTAGGAGATGAATAAATGGGTAAGGAGGCCCATACATTTCAAAAATAAGAATAAAATCCCTCATAATGTGAAAAGGGACC
This sequence comes from Pinus albicaulis, assembly GCA_034641835.2. Lineage (NCBI taxonomy): Eukaryota > Viridiplantae > Streptophyta > Pinopsida > Pinales > Pinaceae > Pinus > Pinus albicaulis. The sequence goes on from CM076575.1 coordinate 823,194,971, forward strand.
ATCATAGGAGCTGTATTTCACACCCTCATGTGTGAAAAGGGACATTTGCATGTGGACAAGGTCAAGTTTGACCAAGTCAACAACGCTGGGATAAGAGGTGGAGATCATCTTTGGAGACAGCACAGAGATAGTGGGAGGAAGATTCCTTGGTGGAGGAAACCCTAATGAGTGGGACCCAAGGTGAGAGGGCTTCCATTTGTATAAAAGGAGGGCAAGGCAGCCATATGAGCTAGGTTATGGATTATTTATTTTGTGGTCTGTATGACTATTGTGCTTTCTTCAACTGTTTAGTTGAGATTGTTGTGCTTCTTAGCAAAAGGAATTCCTGTTTAGGAATTCCTTATCCTTTCTTGAGAGGCCTCTTGAGGGAGCTTTTACTTCATTTCTCCACATCCAAGCTCAAGGCCAAGCCACCTCCTTTAGCTACACCATTATTTTTGTTGAAGTATAACGTTGTGTTGCAGGGTGTTGCAATGGAGGTTTCACAACACCACTTCCGGAGCTTATTTTTCAGAGGAGGGAGCTTCTATTCCTTTTAGAGATCAGTAAGGAATATTCTAGAGCATATTTTAGATCTTGGCACTTGGCCAATACATTTTCTATCTTCTACAGTGTAGTCCCTCTCCTTGACTGCGTTATTTTCAGTGTGCATTTGCAATAAGGGTTTGCAGTGAATGTTTGAGGGTGATATCTTCAGTGATTGGATCAGCCTTTCACCTGAAGGATCCATTGGATGAGATTCATTCATCACATGTTCTATCTACAACTATCTCCATCCAGATCTTGAGTTGTAGCTGCTACTTAGTCTTAGGGCTGCAACTCTGGCATTTTTGCATATTTCAGCCAATGCTTCTAGGATTGTCTTGAAATTGTGTTTGGGAGCTTATATCTTCACTCCCAACATTGTATGAGCCATATATTTGCATATTTGTGTTCATGTATTGCTGCAATCCCCATTTGGGATATTACAAATTATTTAAAATTTGGTTTTAACTTGTGCAATAATTCAACTCAACTTCTCCATATTCTACAAGTTGTGCAATATTTCAGCTCAACATCTCCATTTTCTCCATGATGTTGGATGAAATGAAAATGGACTTCAGTATGTTTGGTGTGCTCAAAGAACATGAATTTATTTTCCATTTTAATCTACTTTAGTATGTTTGGTCTGCTTGGATAAGATGATATTCTTTGCCATGGTAAGGACTCCTTGGTTATCACAAAAAGGTACTGTGGGCTCATCTTGTTGAGCCTAAAAACATGCAAGATTTCTTCTAAGCTATCACAAAAAGGTATTGTGGGCTCATCCTAATGAACTTACAAGTCTCCAAGCATTCTTCTAATCTATTACAAATTCTAAGCTATCACAAAAAGGTAGTGTGGCATCATCCTAAGCTATCACAAAAAGGTAGTGTGGGATCATCCTAAGCTATCACAAAAAGGTAATATGGGCTCATCTTGTTGAACCTACAAGCATGCAAGATTTCTTCTAAGCTATGACAAAAAGGTATTGTGGACTCATCCTAATGAACTTACAAATATCCAAGCATTCCTTTAAGCTATCACAAAAAGGTAGTGTGGGATCATCCTAATCTATCACAAAAAGGTAGTGTGGGATCATTTCGATGTAATTTCAAATCTGCAAGCATTCTTCTATGCTAGTCTACTTCACATGTCCCTTTGACTATTGTTTTTTATTTTTATTCTATAGAGAAAGGTGAAACTATATGTTTTTTTTGTTGTTCCAAAGAACTGCCCCTATGCTAAGACTGAAGACATGGCTTGTTGTAGACTTCCTGTCATCCATGGATCCTACTCAATATAAGTTTGAATGGCCACACAAATGAGTTTCTTTGCTTTTCCCAAATAGAAGGCCAAAATCCAATGTTCACTTTACATGTTGTAACACCCTTTTTGTGGTTGTTCAGTGTTATGTTTTTTAGTTTGCAGGAATATATAGCTCAACTGTTCAGTGTTATGTTTTTTAGTCTACAGGGATATACATATAATTGCATAGTCTGGTGGAAGTAAGATAGATAAAGTTCCCACTAGTTGCTTGTAGACTAACTCATTAACTTCCTTTGAATCAATCTTGGTTGAAAGTTTTCATGTGTTAGACTTACATGTAGATGAAATTTTACAATCTACCATCATGAGGATGCCTAACAAACCTTGGGCATGTTTTGTTTGTAAAACAAAGATATGATTGTTTCTTAAATTCTACACCTAAGCAGCAATGTAGGATACTTAAATGTGTCATGTTTAAAGCTAAACATAACTTGAATTTAAGATTTGTAATTGCTCTTACATTTTTCTTGGTGATGATGATGCCATCAACATATAGGCCAAGAGATGCCATCCTTTCCTTATAGACCGAGACATTTCTCACTGTCATCAACTTTTTGGGAGATCGAAAGCATGCTCAAGTGGAATAGCAAGCAGAATTAATTTTATCGCTCAAGTGGAATACCAAATTGCTCTGCAACATTTTTTTTTACATGTATGTCCATTGTTGTCAGTCTTTCGACGTTTAATTACCATCGGTCTTCCAACGTTTCATCACTTTCGGTCTTCTGATGTTTCACTACATTTCACCCTGTTGGTATTTCGACGTTTCACTACGCTTCACTACCATCGGTATTTTGACGTTTTAGTACCGTCAGCTTTGCGACAGATTTTTCCCATTTTATAATGTCGGAAGAGAGACGTTCTGGTTCGTCGAAAGAGTGACACATGCTTGGTAACATCGGAATAGCGACGTATAGTTGGTAACGTCGGAAGAGCAATGACCATTTGGAAATGTCAGAAAAGGTGTCGCTCTTCCGACAGTTAACTAAAGTGTCGAAATTGCGAAGTTAGGAGAAACCACATTTTGCCCCTCCTGAAAGTGTCACTCTGGGGATGCCTATGTGTCGCAAGAGTGACATTTTGGACGTTGGAAATTGGGCCAAATGTGCTAGTGAAGTAATTAAACATATTAAAGCATCACATCAACGCTTAATCATCAGGCACATAGACAACAGATATAAGTGGAAACCCATAAAGGGAGAAAAACACATCTTATTATTATTGTGATCCAAAGGAAAGCTACAACTCCCTCTCACAACTAATTTTCTGTAAGATCCAATCTACAGGAGGCTAATACCCCAAATTATACAAGATACAACTTGCAAGGAAGCTCCAACTCCCATCTATTTTCTGCAGGCTACAACCCATAAGAGGCTCCTACCTCAACCAGCTACAACTGGACATCTATCAATCTACAACTTGATATGGAAGCACCAACTCCCTCACACTACAATAAAATCATATGCTAATTCACCTGGATATCAGCTCTATTTTTCTCCTTCTTCGATATTGCCCTTCCAGCCTTCAAATCTGCTTCATATCAGCTCTGGATCTACACAACATCTATATCTGCCCTCTCTCATTCTTCCACTCTCTAACATTTTTATGCACATTACAATAACATCATTTATAGAGATCACTTCACGGTTGTTTGCATTATATATGGGAATATGAAGTGAATAGGCATGGCTCTTTCCTTCCACCCATTCATTTCCTCACTATATACTCATTTCAATATTAAATTGGATTTTTGCTTTTCCTACGGAGACACTCCTTTGCATCACAAAAAATATAAAATAAATAATACATTTACATTTACAATTAATTATTTTTACTCAGCCCTTTCAGTTTCTTAGCTTTTTTATGCATTTTTCCTCTTCTGTTTGTTGTCCTCTTGTATTTTATGTTTATGTAGTTATATTTCAACTGTGCCCCATAACAACCTTTTTTTCCCAACTCGACCCATGCTGTTGGACTGTTCTGCATGGGGTCAGATCCTTTTACTTACCGGAGCCTTTCTTTGTTGTGTTCAGTCTTTTCTTTGTGACCTGTGGGGTATGGCCCACATAAAATACCTTTTAACACGCAATGGATTACAACTTTGGAGTTAAATACAACATACATACAATAGCGATAAAAAAATGCTACTTTATTATCAGAGCACACATACCAGACACAAAACAGGGATTATCAGGTCCCACAATACCTTGAAACAATCACAACACATCGCATCTTGACAAACTTACCAAAAAACCTTAACAATGAGCTTATCATTCTGGCGATGCGAAGTTGCGCTGTAAAATCCACCGTAGATCTTCGCCAGATCCAATGGTCTTGCTATACCTCTTTTTCTTATCGCAATCGCTCACCCACAAGTTTAACTCTTATTGATAATGCTAAACCATATAATCTGCGATGTGCGCTAGTGCACAGTGCTGACACATGGCTCCTCCCTCATCGCATCGCATACTTCCATCCTTCCTGCATCGCATCACAAGCAACTTACCATACCGTGCGAACCCTAAGACATAAAAACTGCGATGTGCGCTATGTTCATGGTTGCGATGTGATTGTCACTGTTGATCTATACCAGATATACGGTCCTCGTTGCTGCTTGCAAATATGATTTCCTTTCCCGACTCATCTTGTGGTGTAATATCATTCATTCATCTCTCACCTTCACTTCTTCTGTTATCCGCTCGCCTCCACGTAACTCTTCTTCGCCTCTTCTGCCTATTTGATCTCTACCGTCAATTCTTAACCCTCGATTCTGCGATCCGATCCTCACCATAGATTCATTCTTAAGAATTCTTCTAAGTGTTTTGTCTTTATTTGATTTCTTTTCTTTATACTGTCACTTCTCTGTAACACCGATTCCTCCATGCTACTCCTCCTGATCTTGTTCGATGTTCTTCAACACGAATCTCTCCTAAGATTGTTCTTTTGGTTATTCATATAACCATTACACCATCTCAAGCCTTCATTTGCTACCTTTGCTGCCTCTGCTACCTCTGCTTCTTTGTTTCCTCTACTTCTCTACTACTCTTTTATGCTTTCTTACTGCATTGTTTCTTGATCTTCTCCTTTACCTTATTGTTGGTTCTGGTGTTGTCCCTTTGTGCTCCTTTGCCATCAATGACAATATTTCCAAAAATCACCCCCTTTGGAATTAATGGAAACACATCCACCAATACTCCAATACTTCCTCCAGGACTTCCTCCCCCTTTCATTCTGAGAACTGTCTTTCTTCCTCTGCTTTCTTTTCAGTAGAGCCTCTGTTTTTTTTCTTTTCCTCCCCCTTTGACATCAATGGAAAAGGGTTTCACTATTTCTATCTTTGCAATATTTCTATCTGATTTGTGTTTATAACTTCTTCTTCTTACTCTATACATTGCTGCTCCAAACTGGTGTACTAGAGTTGTTGGGAGAAAACTTTGAAAATTATTGAGATTGCATGGAAGGCTTGTCACCATAGAATGTTATATACTTATGTCCCTTACTATTTTATAGAGGTGATATGTGTTGGATTTTTGATGTACTTCTATCATAAAACTCCGATCTTGAGGACCTATACCATACCACTGCTCCATAGCTCTAGCTCTTCTGTGACAACTTTCATGGGATGCTCTCCCCCTGGAATGATGATTTCTTGTCTGATATTGACTATCACTTGTTTACTTCATTGTTTATATTCCTTGTATTGCATCCTTTGCTGGTGTATCATATTTTTTGTTTTGTTTTTTATTTCTGATCATATCAGAGACTATCATCTGTAGACAGTACCCCTAGTTTGTCTCTTAGATATTCAAATGGTTCTCTAGCAAGAGTTTTTGTCCAACCTAGAATACCATGCACATGGAGCTTGTTTGAGACCATATACGGATTTCTTTAATCTACACACGTAGTCATGTTTATATGTTAAGAAAAATCCTTTAGGTTATTCCATGTAGACTTTTTCCTATACATCTCCATTATTTTTCCTATACATCTCCATTCAAGAAGGAAGACTTCACATACATTTTGATATACCTTGAAATCATGATAGCATGCAAAAGCCAAAAACATTCTGATTGCTTCCATTCTTGCTACATGGGAAAAAGTTTCATCATAATAAAGTCCTTCGATTTGAGAGTATCCCTTGTATACAAGTCTGGCTTTATTTCTAAGTACCTGACCTTGTTCATTCATCTTATTCTTTAATATCCACTTTGTTCTAATGACATTTTTCTCAATGGGTTTTGGCATTAACTCCCAGGTCTTGTTCTTCTTAATTTGGTATAGTTATTCATTCATAGCATTTACCGAATTTTTGCCTTTGCTGGCTTCATCGAAATTCTTTGTTTCTATCTATGATAGCATGGATACGTACGCTTCCTCGATCTGTTCTGCTAGTTGTCTTCTAGTTTGGACTCCTGCACTCTTGACTCCAATGATTTGATCTTCAGGATGGTTCTTCTGAGTGTGTCTCGAGGGTCCTTTTGAGTTTAATTCAGTATCTTCTATTGTCTTACTCTGTTCTTCATTTTATTGATTCTCATCTTTGTGATCACATGGAGGATTGGCACAGTTTTTTCTTCTAGTTCTGTTTTGTAGATCTTCGTCGAATCTCACATCAACTCTTTCCACAAATTTATGCAGTCTTTTGTTGTAGCACATATATCCCTTACTCTCAGATGCATATCCCAAAAATATTCCTTCATCATCTCTTGCATCATACTTCCCCAATTTTTCATCATTATTATTTATGAAAAATTTGTTGCCAAAGACTCTACAATGCTTGATTGATGTCGGTTTCCCATGCCACAATTCATATGGAGTCCTGTCACAATTTTGTCTAAGATGAGATTTGTTAAGAATATGAACAAATGTGTGTACTTCTTCTACCCAGTAGGTTTGGGGAATGTAACTTTCTTGCATCATGGCTCTGGAAACCTGTTGTACTGACCTTTTTTTCCTCTCTTCCACTCCATTCTGTTGAGGTGTACCTGCAATTGTAAACTGTTTCTTTATCCCACATTCGTTTCATAGGTCTGCAAAATCATTGTCTGTGAATTCACCTCCTTTGTCTCATCTAATGCATTTTAGCTTACATCCAGTTTGATTTTCTGCCAGTGCCTTGAATATCTTGAATTTCTCAAATGCTTCGGATTTATATTTGAGAAATTCCACCCACATCAATCTAGAAAATCCATCTATTATCAACATGAAATACGATTCTCCACCTGGTGCATTAGTTATTGAAGGTCTGCACAGGTCCATGTGTACAAGCTGAAGAGGCTTACTTGTAGATAGTTCGTCTTTATCTTTGAATGGTGTGCGAGTTTGTTTGCCCAGTTGGCAGGACTTACATATGGTATTTGGAGGCTTCTTTATTGTAGGTAAATCTCTGACAACTTTCTTCTTGCTTAGTTTGATGATGTGGTCAAATTTTAGATGTCCCAATCTTCTATTCCATAACCAAGATTTGTCAAGTTTGTTGATGTGGCATGTTTAATTTTCTTCTTCTACTATATAGACATTACTCTTTATTCGAACACCTTTGATCAGGGTCTTTCTTGTGGTGATAGAACTTACTTCACAATCTTGGGCTCTAAAAAGGACCTCACAACCTTTATCACACATTTGGCTGACACTTAGTAGATTGGCTTTCAGACCATCCACAAATAGTACATCCTGAGCCTCTCCTCTTCCATTATTCAGGTTGATTGAGCCTTTTCCCTTGATTTTCCCCACTCTATCATTGCCGAATGTTACATTTCTAGATTTATTTTCTTCAAAAGTTATAAAGTTGCTTCGATCTCCAGTCATATGTTTTAAGCACCCAATTTCCACATACCATTGGCTTTTCTGATCTTGAGCTATTAGAACCAGATCAAATTTATTTAGTTTCCTTTTCCATTGCATGCAGTTGTTTGCTCTATAACCTTTCAGAGGAGATGGAACACAGTCCTTGAGAGGACATTCATTAGACTTGTGCCCATTTTTATGGCATCTAAAACATTTGATTGTATTTCTGAATAGATTGTGTACACAAGTGAATCCATCATTTTTCTTAATTCCCCTTGAGTTTCCATACTTCAGTATCTATATATACGCCCTACATTCCATGGCTTTATGGCTGTACCCTTTACAATAAAAAAAGCCCATGTAAGTGGTATTTATCTCTGGCAGGGAGAGTTGTTGGAAGTAGTCTTTTCGTTTGTTGTGTCTTTTGCTGGTTGGATTGGATTTTATTTGTCTTACAGTATGTCGCAATATGTCCAGGTTTGTGGCAGGAAAAACAAGTGATACTTCTCATAGGAGGGAAGAACCTCCTTTGACAACTTCCGAATTTATTCAATTCATATTTAGGAGTGTATGAGCCTTTTTTAGCTGACTATTTATTCATTTCATTCTTTGTCATCTGAGGTTGTTGCTTGTTTCTATTTGCTTCATTACCCACCAAGGTCTTGCTGGCTTCTAACTCTTTGGATCCTTTTTGGGTTGCTTCATCATCTTTCTAAATGTATACCTTCTCTGAGTTTCCCATGGACGTAGTCTCATCCTTGAGCTGCTTACACACCCTTCTCCTTTCTTCTATCAGTCTTCTAGTTGTAATAGTCTTAGATTGCTGAGAGTTATCATTTTATTTTATTATAGCTTTCATGAAAGTGATATTCTTGTTATCTTCAACCTTGGACTTACTATTTTCTCCTTCAGAGCATATCCCGCTCTTTATAAGAGGAGATATTTGAGCATTTAGTATTTTGTCCAACTTCTCAGAGCTTTTGATTCATGGAGTATTCATAGATAAATCCATTTGGGACTTTTCTATTTTCTTTCTCAGGCATACTACTTCTTATTCCAATTTCTCTTGATCCTTATTTTTATCAGTTATTTTCTTTATCAAAATGTCTTCCACCTTCTTAGCTTCTTCAAGTTCTACTTTCAACTGAATGAGGTTTTCCGAAATTGTCACTTCCTTTACATATTTCAGGAGAATGTCTTTCTATTTTCTCCACTTGAGTTTAAGTATGTTTATTTCCTCTAGGGCACTAAATAGCCCCCCCTCAAGATCTACCACACCTTCTTCCTCATCTTCCAGAAGCTATCCTTCAGGCTCTTCCTTGGCCATCAAAATGAATTCTGATGTTCCATCTTAATTGGGTGATTCAACTGAGCTCTCAGATGTACTTCTATCTTGTTGGGCATAGTAAGTTCTTCAATTAAATCTATTTCCTTTCAGCCTATTGCTAAAATTGGTTTTCTCTTTCCCTCTTGACTGATTCTTTATTTTCTTATGAGGACATTTCAATTCATAGTGCCCCACTCTTCCATAGTTAAAGAACTTAAAAATAATTTTACCTCTATACTTACCTATGCCTTTCTCCAATCTTCTGAAAAATTTGGCCTCTTCTTCATCAGAGAAGGATAATGTACCTTCCTTCTCTTCTTTGCACTTATCTGCCTCCCTCACATTTGACTTCCCTTTTGGAAGTCTTATCTCATAAGTCGTCAAGTTTCCAAGCAATTGGTTCATGGTCAATGTTTCCCAGTTTGTTGTTTCTTCTATGGCAGACACCTTAGGGTTAAACCTGGATTGTAAAGATCTCAATATATTTTGTACAATTACACATTCCTTAATGGTTTCTCCTAAATCTTTCATGTTATACACAACTTCCACAACCTTTAAGAAGAAACTGGCTACATCTTCATCTTCATTCATTTTTACATTTTAAAACTGAGCTCTATAGGCTTGCAGTTTGGCCATCTTCACCTTTTTATCTCCCTTATGGATAATTTCTAATGTATCCCATATTTCTTTGGTAGTCACACTGTGCATTACTTTGATAAATTCTGACTCACACAAACCGCTCAAAAGTGCATTCATGGCTTTTGCATTGGCTATGAAATTTTGTTTGGCATATTTTTCTGTGTCAGTATCCTTTGGAGCATATCCTTCTTCCACAGCAGCCCATACTTCTATTCCTAGAGACATTATGTATGTACCCATTCTTTTTTTCCAGAAAGCATAGTCTGTGCTAGTAAACAATGGGGCTTTATTTGTTGAGCATCCTTCTAGGCTAGCCACCTTGGGGACCTAGGCTCTCCTTCCAGTTGTTAAACTGATACAGAAGGAACTGACTCTGATACCAATTGATGAACCCTTAGTTAAACTGAGAGGGGGGGTGAATCAGTTTAATACATTCATGGACATTTAAAACTTTTATTCAACTCATTTATACCTTCATTTCATAAAAAGATTAATACATAATGGATCAACAAACATAATGTGTGGACAACAAGTAATTAAACAGATTAAAGCATCACATCAACACTTAATCATCAGGCACATAGGTAGCAGATATAAGTGGAAACCCATAAAGGGAGAAAACCAAATCTTATTATTGTTGTGATGCAAAGGAAAGCTCCAAATCCCTCTCACAATTTATTTTCTGTAGGCTCCAACCTACAGGAGGCTACTACCCCAAATTCTGCAAGCTACAGCTTGCAAGGAAGCTCCAACTCCCATCTATTTTCTGTAGGCTACAACCCACAGGAGGCTCCTACCTCAACCAGCTACAAATGGACATCTATCAAGCTACAACTTGATATGGAAGCACCAACTCCCTCACACTACAATAAAATCATATGCTGATTTACCTGGATATCAGCTCTATTTTTCTCCTTCCTCAATGCTTCCCTTCCAACCTTCAAATTTGCTTCGTATCAGCTCTGGATCTACGTAGCATCTCTATCTGCTCTCTCTCATTCTTCCACTCTCTAACCTTTTTATGCACATTACAATAACATCATTTATAGAGAACACTTCATGGCTGTTTGCATTCTACATGGGAATATGAAGTGAACATGCATGACTCTTGCCTTCCACCCATTCATTTCCTCACTATATACTCATTTCAGTATTAAACTAGATTTGTTCTTTGCCTACAGAGACTTGCCTTTGCATCAAAAAAAATATAAAATAAATAATATATTTACAATTACAATCAATTATTTCACTTAGCCCTTTCAGTTTCTTAGATTTTCTGTGTGTTCGTCCTCCTCTGCTTGATGTCCTTTTGTCTTTTCTATTTCTGCAGTTATATTTCAACTATGTTGCATAACTTCCCTTTTTCCCCAACTCGACCCATGTTGTTGCACTGTTCTACACGGGGTCATATCCTTTTACTTACTCGAGCCTTTCTTTTCTGTGTTCAGTCTTTTCTTTGTGACTTGTGGGGTATGGCCCACATAAAACCCCTTTTAACGCACAACGGAATACAACTTCGGAGTTAAATACAACATAGATACATTAGCGATCAAAAAACACTACTTTATTAACAGAGCACACATACCAGACGCGGAACAGGGGTCATCGAGTCCCATAATACCTTGAACCAATCACAACAGCGCATCTCGGAAAACTTACCAAACAACCCTAACAACGAGCTTATCATTCCATCGATTCGAAGTTGCGTTGTAATCTCCACCATAGATCTTCACCAGATCTAACATCCTTGCTATACCTCTTTTTCTTATCGCAATCGCTTTCCCGCACGTTTAACTCTTATCGATAATGTTAAACCATATAATCTACGATGTGCACTAGTGCGCAATGCTGACACGTGGCTCTTCCCTCTTCGCATCACATACTTCGATCCTTCCTGCATCACATCGCAAGCTACTTACCATACTGTGTGAACCTTAAGACATAAAACCTGCGATGTGTGCTATGTTCACGGTTGCGATGTGATTGTCACCGTTGATTTGTACCAGATCTATGGTCCTCGCTGCTGCTTGCAAATCCGATTGTCCTTACCAACTCATCTTGCAGTGTAATCTCATCTGTTCATCTCTTGCCTTCACTTCTGCGATCTAATCCTTACCATTCGCTCACCTCCACACAACTTTTCTTCGCCTCTTCTGGCTGCTTTGATCTTTTTCGTCAATTCTTAACCCTCGATTCTGTGATCCGATCTTCGCCGTCGATTCCTTCTTAAGAATTATTTTAAGTGTTATGTATTTATTCTATTTATGTTCTTTATAATGTCCCTACTTTATAACACCGGTTCCTCCATGCTACTCCTCCTGAGCCTGTTCGAAGTTCTTCAACACAAATATCTCCTCAGCTTGTTCTTCTGGTTATTCATATAACCATTACACCATCTCGAGCCTTCATTTTCTGCCTTTGCTGCCTCTACTACCTCTGCTTATTTGCTTCCTTTGCTGCCTCTGTTGCCTCTGCTTCTTTTTTGCCTATGCGTCTCTGCTGCTCTTTTATGATTTCTTACTTCATTGTTGCCTCATCTACTCCTTTGCCTTATTTCTTGTTCTAGTGCTACTCCTTTGTGCTCATTTTCCATCAATGACAATATTTCCAACACAAAATGGTGTTGCAGAGAAATATGAAGAAGGTTAGATAAAACTCTATTTTTTAGGCCCTCAATAGCTTGATTGAGGGCCTAAGGTAAAATTTGAAATAAATCTATTGTGGGTTTAACAAACCCTCGATCGATATTTTTACATGGTTAAACAAGGGCTCGGTTGAGCCCTTTGAACCATAAACTCCTTGTGTTTTTCGTGGAAAGTTTAAGAAAATATCTCAATTAAGATTTTAGCTAGATTTAGCATCATGTAGCTTAATATAGCTCCTATGTAACTATGGGTTACATAGGAGATAGATCGAGGGGTTATTTTTAAGTCATCAAACAACGCAATTGAGGGCTAAAATATTACTTGATCGAGTTCCTTTTTTCTCCCTCCCAACTCGTTCTCTTTCCCAAAAGTATAACCCATCTTCATGCATTCACCCTTTATTAGAGCTAAGCTTGTAATTGTACAAAATGTTTATATGATACATAAAAATAGAGTTGGTTTCATCGATGTACTTAGTATCTACTTTGGATAAGAAACCCTAGGTTTTGGAAGTGTGCAAATAATTATTTTTTTCTAAATTTGATCAGCAATGACTTGTTGTTGAAGAAGTATAATTGGCTACAAAATTTCAACAACTCACTATAGTTTTTTTTAGTTGTTATTAGGGCAACAATGTTATTATATGTTTTAGTTGACATAGATCATTCTTGTTATTTGATTCACTTTGATGAAAACCTATCGTGACCAGTATATAAGATTGTGAATTTGTTGATATTTTGAGATTACGAAGTAGAGATAGTTGTCTATGGAATTTTTCTGAGACTTCAAGTATTGAAAAATGGTTTTTTCACTATAAAAAATATTTAAGTCAAATTGGATTGCAAAAATTAAGGCGAAAGAAAAAACAATTTCTAGTAGTTGTGAATTGTTATAGCCATTAAATTATTTGGAAACCATGTTATTCATGCTACAAGTCTATTTCTCAAGATAAAATTAATATTTTTGATCAATTACAAAGAGAATATAACTAGAACAATATCGTCCATGAAAACTATTTGTGTTGTCCATTAAATATTCACTATATCATGTGTGAAAATATTTAACATTTTAAAAAACAACGGATATAAGAGGTGAGCTTACAAATATAATAATGTTTGGATGATACATCCAACATAGAGTTGGCTTCATAAATTTTCTTCAACTTTACCTTGGATTATAAACCCTGTGTTTTGGAATTGTGAAAAAAATTAATTTGATCTACTGTTAAATATGGTCTATGTATGGTAACCTTTGATGACCAATGATTTTTTTTCCTTGTCATATATATATATATATATATACATATATATATATATACATATATATATATATATATATATATATACCAGTAACCAAAGAATATATGGTGATAATAATCATCAGAAAAAAACCTATAATAGTGGTGGTCATGGTGAAGATAACACCAAAGAGAATGAAAATGAGGATGATGATTAAATGATAATGATGACGACAAAAATATAATGACAAGGACTCCATTCCATCAAAAATTCCCTATATGGGTAAAATATTACCTAAATGTGGGAAAGTTATCATTGATTACAAAAATTAATAAAATCATTAGAAAATTTGAATTCACCTTCATTACCAATCCAAAGATCCTCAATAATTCAGATTTTTGTTGTATTGTAGTGTTGACTTGTTTTGGGATGACCCAGGTTCGATCTATACTGCACACCAACAAAACCCTTGATCACTGGCTCTTTCAGAAAAAACCTGCAAGAAGATCGCAGTCTCACCCGGATTGACTATGGGAGGATGCAAAACCAGGTTTCTACAACCTTGAGGGGTTAGGAGATGTGGTATTATTATGTTATCTTATTTTTAGCAATTATAAATCACTTCGCCAGATTATATTAATTACTTAAACATGCCATATAAAACCATAAACCATTATTGCACTAAAGTAAAATGCAACTGTAAATACTGCTACTCTATCATAGATAATAACAAAATATATACATCAATCACACAAGAACACCGAATTAACATACACAAGAATTGTTGCTTAATATCATGAATATGAGAACAACAACCATTTCTTGGTCTGCGCACTAAGATGCAGGCTGTCTGTGCACTTAGTTTCAGACTCTTCTCCAGGCCTCTACACACTCAACTACAAAGCCTCTCCTTCGCTAACAAATTATAGATCACAATAATTTACCCATAACTTTTTTATTGATCAATTTGATGATTATTTTCTTATTAATTTACCCTATATATAATATTACATTTTTGGGTTACATCATCAAAATACCATGGTCCAAATACCATGGACTCCTTGAAACAAGCAAATGTGGTCCCAAAATCATTGATCCCTTACAAAATTGCATTCTTTCACAAAAAGGAGGGGCTTCGACCCACCCCAAAGCCCTTACAACGTCGCATGATATATTTAATTCCTCAAGCTCCACCCCTTTGCACACTTCACTACGCTCTCCACCCCACAACTACGAAGTTTTTTCCAAAATCTACACCAAGTTGGGTTCTGCCCAACAGGCCCCCAACACTAACATGTGACTCGTCCCAAGGCACACAACCAATTTTCCTCTGATCTTCGTTGCAATTTTGTTATAGGTGTTGTTGAACTGTTGTAGAATGTCTATGAGCTTCTTCTCTTCGTTGAACACATCCTCCAACCATGCTTCTATCGTTGGTCCTGTAGCCTTCTGAATCACTCCCTGCTCTTTCTGTCAAAGATTTGGAAGCTTCTCCTCTACTGCTTGGTATTGTTGGAGAGATTCATTCTTACATGGATGAGTTCTCTTTGACAGAGTGTGCTATTTTGTCCTCAGCTCCTCTATTTTCTTCTGGAGGGATTTTCTCTCATTAACCTTTGTGAGCTTCTATGATATTAACAAATTCTCGAATCTCCTCTAGATGTTGTTGCTTCTGCTGAATATCCTCATGTAGTCTCTGTGCATTTGAAACTTCATGCAATGAATTCCAAATATGTAATATCTCATCCAATAGATTCCCTCAATCTTCCACTCCTGCGTAGATGTCAACCACTACAACCTTCAGGTCGGTCTCCCTCTTCTCTCGTACCTCCTATGGTGTGGTTGGCTATAACTTCATTTATAGCTCCTTGATCTTCATATCATATGTAAATTTCACATCCACAATATTATCCTTGTATCATTTTACTACAAGGCTGAGCTTTTCCACCTTGTCCTCCACTGATTCCTCTTCTGTTACATCAATGTCTAGAACCTTGTGGCATGTTGCTTCGACCACCTCCTTTAGCTTCTCTTTTTTTTGTACTGCTTGATCCTTCTCCAGGATCACTTGGTTGACCTTTTATTTCAGCTCAGCTTTCTCTCTTTCTACATGAATTTTTAACTACGAAGTTTGTTGTTCATGTTGTTTCATCTCATATATGATCTCTTCATGCACTGTCTTCTGTAATCTTTGAAGTGGCACTATTGCGATGTTCATCTTCACGTGCCTTCACTCTTTGGCCTGTTGCTGTACTTTGGCGGTGTCAAAATATGGGGCTTCAGAAAGTACCAACACTATTCACGCCCAAGTGTAGGCTATACTAGTATTTCCTCTCCAAGCTTCTCTTATGCGTGCACTGGCTGTCTAGCTGTTTGTGCCGATTTCTTCAGTTTCTTCAGTAAAAGTGCGATGTGGTGATCCTCTAGCTTGTTCCATGATTCTTCTGTTGCATCTTGAATTTTTCCCCAATCTAGTCCAAGTCCTCATCAGTAAGGACCAATAGAATTATTTACCTTTTCTTACATGCCTTCTGCTTCTTTTTTCTTATTATGGCAACTTTGGCTCCTGCCTTCCTCTTATCTGCGATAGATGGATTTGTCTCTATCTTTTCAGACTCTTTTTTCTACTCATCACCTCCAAGAGGATCCTGGATACCCTTGTCATGTTGCTCATGTTTTTCTGGTTCCTGCTCATCCTTTTCCTTCCCACTCACTTCCTTGTGCTTCTTCGTGTCCTTCTCTGTCGAAGTATCCTTCGTTTGTGTCTTCAATGCAGTGATCCACTCCCCCGAAAACTATTGTATATGATCTAGGAGATAATATTTTGTCACTAAATATGGAAGAGGATGCCATGTATTCCTTGTGTCCCTACGGTCCTGTATGTAAATTTTGTGGAAGTTAGCATTAAAATTTGCGACAGGGCTTTATTGATCGCATAGCCTTGGTGAAAGGTGAGGGTGTTGGTTCACCAACATGTGCAAGTCTATATGGTATTAAAAAAAAATATATTATGTTATCATGTGATCATGGCATATCAGTGGTATACCATAGCAAGGCATACCATGCGGCTTCATAAACTTCCGAGGCTAGCAGAGGGAATTGTGAACCTTATATCTCTCTCGATGCAAGCATCACAAATACAAAAATTAACCATGCATAATGAGACAAAATACCTTTTTCCTCAACCTCGTAGCAGTCAACCAAACAATCTTGGCACATATATTTGACCCAGTTGTATTGAACCCCATTAGTGTGTCGCACAACTAGTGAAACCACCAGTGCAAGTACTTCATTATCTCAACACTTCCTAATGACTTTTCCAACCAATATAGGTGATGCGAAGTGAATGCCTTGGTCATTAACTGAATTGATATCATAACCTTGCCTCCCTTTTTTCAGTCCAAAATTCTTCTTCATGTTCTCTGCTAAGGCTCTATCTTGATCTTTCCCAACAAAATATTCTGCAGGGTTCAGTCCTTAATAATATAGTTTTTTTATTCTCCATATTAACATTGGGTTGATAGGGATCCTCTTCCCCATCCATAGGAATCCATGATGCACCATCACGAGCAGTTGTATCACACAAGTAGTGATTCTTGGACTTCTGCTGAAGGGTGGCACATTCAAGATATTCAACAAGCTCGACTGTGCCAATCTAACCTCCCATTGTTGCAGTTCTAACCTTGTCACACCACTAGTAGGATAGTGCGCTTGTTTTAAGTACTTGCCTGGTGCCAACTGTAGATATTTATTTTTGTCATTGAAATCATTGTATGCGAATTTCAGCTACAGAATCTTCCCAAGGTATTCTCCAATAAATCGCACTAACTCTGAAAATAGAGGTGTGAAGGTGCCATACTTTGCGTCCTTCGACTCTATCACTGGTTTTGCATCTGGTTTCCTTGGTGGGATATATGGTGGGAGAGGTGACAGAAACGTTGTGCCATCAGTTTTCATTTCCACTTGCTCTATTTCTTCCTCACTATCTCTCACATGTTCGAGCTCTTTATGAGGCTCAACATGTCTATTTTCCTATTTCCTCTTCAATTTTTTCTCTCTGGTCATTTTCTTCCATGGAGATCTCTGCTGCGTGCATTCAGGTAGTGGTGATGTTGTTATGGGCATATCATATGATGTTTTTGCAGGCATATCAGGTTGTTGTGATGATTCCATGACTCTCGCTAAACCCTTCTCACTAGATATATGAATAAAATTCTCGAGATTCATATGAAAATGCAAATTTCTGCAAATTCTTCGCAATAACACTATTCGAGCTCTCAACATAGTAAAGTACCAAAATCTAGGTCAGACACAACTTTTATAGCAAACATGAATTCCTATCCCCATCATCAGATCATATTGTGTTCATTAATTTCATATATATCACTATATAGATCAATATGTCCTCATAAATGCATCTTCCCACGTGTTTCAATGACAATTTTCCTTTTTAATGGTCATATTTTCTCAACGAACATCGATGTGTCCCATATTTTAGTGAAGAAACCCTTCTTACTTCGAGGCTCATATGTCGAAGCTCTCTCTATAGTGTAGTTTATATTCTAGTGTCCACTTTGAACTTCAGATCTGGATCTTGGGGGGAGACCCCCAAGATCTAAAAAATTAAAATGGATCTGGAAAGATCTATAAAATTAGAATACTAGAAAAATGAGAGAAAACACCGTAAATAAAACCACAAAGAAATTTTTTATTAAAACAAAGAATAACTGTAGAAGCTACATTGTGGTGGACAATCTATCCTTTTACAAGATGAGACTTGTTACTTATAACATTTTTTAGTTACAATACCGGAAGTAAATTCTATGGGTGGGTAAATACCATGGGTGAATTAATACTATGGGCATATGTCACATACAATACCATGGATGGACAAATACCATGGGTGATGAATACCATGAGTGGATTCCATTTACAATACCATGGGTGGATACATACCATGGGTGAATGAATACCATGGATATATGTCACTTACAATACCATGGGTGGATGAATAGCATGGGTTTAGGACATTTTCCATTTGGATCATTCCTCCCTCCTTAAGAAGCAATGGTCTCCATTGCATGAAGTTCCTTCCTGAGAAGCCTTTGTTGAATATGAAGAACCACTTAAGAGAAGGGTTTTGTGTGGTTAACCCTTAACCATGATAAATGAAGATTCGAGGATAGAGATACCCTATAATTATTGTGACCAACCGTGATATTGATAGTGTGCGGCCTAGAAAATGGACTTCGATGAAGTGTGGGTTTTTGGATGACCCATAACCATGAAAAAAGAAGATCCGAGGATAGAGATACTCTGTAATGCTTGTGACCAACTGTGATGCTACAGTGTGCAGCCTAGAAAATGGATGTTGATTAAGTGTGGGTTTGTGGAAGACCCAAAACCATGAAAAATGAAGATCTGAGGATAGAGATACCCTGTAATGCTTATGACCAACTGTGATACTAATAGTGTGCGACCTAGCAAATAGAATTCATTGAGAAGGAGTTTGTGTGGTTCACCCATAATCGTGATGCTGACTGTTGATGAAGTAGCAGCCTGGGGTGGGAGGGAACATCTCCAAAGAACCCAAGATGAATGATATTATTTTGAAACTAATGAATATGAAGCAGGTGCCTACTAAAGTGGGGTGGGAGGGAATGTCTCCAAAGGGAACCCTCTCTGAATGCTGCTCTAGATTTAAAATGGGCATACCTTGGTCAATTTAACTCTGAACCTTTATTATAACTAGTGTTTGGAAATAGAATGATCATTCTACATCTTCCCATGTCTTTGAAATCGCTATCTGGAGACTCCGAAAACTCCAATTCGCACTGCAACTATCCCACTATGACAAAATTTCTGAAAAAATAGTGTATTTTAAATCAACGATAACTCCCACTTCCGAACTCTGATTCGACTGATTCTTGTAGCAATCGAGTGATTTCTAAAGGAATCCAAATGTCTTATTTTTTTCTAAAAATTTTGCACCTTTCATATATTCTCTACAAACTCGCTTCCCAAAAAATGAAAAACAAAAATTCTTCCTGCTTTTCCTAATAAAGCGCTCTATGGAGGTCATGGAACTTGCATGGATTTTGCTAAAGATGGATGAAAAAAGTTGAAACTGAAATATGCTTGAAACCCTCATTCCCATGGATTCGTAACCTGAATATGATACCATTGATTTGGATCTTGCAGGCAGGTCCCCAATATCTAAACAATTAAAATGGATCTGGCAAGATCTGCAAAATTAGGATACCAGAAAAAATAGAGAACACACCGTAAATAAAACCATAAAGAAAGTTTTTATTAAAACATAGAATAATTGTAGAAGCTACATTGTGGTGGAAAATCTATCCTTTTAAAATATGTGACTTGTTACTTGTGACATTTTTAGTTACAATACCAGAAGTAAATTCTATGGGTGGGTAAATACCATGGGTGAATGAATACTATGGGCATATGTCACTTACAATACCATGGGTTGGTAAATACCTTGGGTGATGAATACCATGGGTGGATAGATACCATGGGTGAATGAATACCATGGATAGATGTCACTTACAATACCATGGGCAGATAAATACCATGGGTGTAAGCCATTTTCCATTCAGATCAACTACAGGTGGCACTAAGACTTTTCTCCTTTCTTCAGAGCGAAGTTCTAGGGGCAGGGTTGTCCCTGCACAAATTAAACATGCTTCCATTTACTCTTCCTTGAACCAATTATTCATTTAATTTTTATAATTGAACTTCACCTCCATTAGTAATATGCTTGATAATGTATGGGCCCAACCAATGCATCTTGAATTTTCCTGGAAATTTAAAAACTTTTCGTTATAAAGGAGAACAAGGTATCCTACCTGGAACTTATTTTGCTTAATATATTTATCATCCCAGGCCTTTTTCATTTCTTTCTATACTCGTTGATGGAATCCTGCTATAAATCTATCTTCCTCCAATGCAAGAAATTGCGACATTCTTTCCTCCATTATATTAGGGTCTGCCATACCTATAAAAGCTGCAATCCTCAAGCTACGCACAATGTACTCCATGGGTATCATAGCTTCCTGCCCATAAAATAACTTGAAGGGTGTCTAACCTGCCAAATTCTTACATGTGGTTTTATAAGCCCATAATACTGTTGGGATTCTAATGTCGCAGTCATCTCTATTCACATTGCATACCTTAGTAAGTGCATTCTCCAAAATATTATTAAATGCTTCTATTGTTCCATTTGCCTAAGGGGGATAAGGGGCACTCTTCTAATGATAAACATGGAACTCCTCATTCAATGATTCAATAGTCTTATTTAGGAAGTGTGAACCTTTGTCACTCATCAAAATCTCTGGACATCCAAATCTAGACAATATTTACTCAAAAATAAACTCCGCAGCAGTCTTTACGTTGTAGTCCATTATCGGTTGTGCTTCAACCCATCCTGTCAAGTAATCAATTGTTGTAATTATGTACCTTGCACCAGTCCTCTTTCTAGGTGGGTTGATGGGTCCAAAAAAATCAATGGCCCACTTATCAAAGGCCTGCAATGTAACTTGTGGTACCAATGGCACCTCGTCTCTTCTTGAAGGAATCCTTGTTCTTTGACACACATCACATGTTTGAAAATACTCCTTCACATCTTTATGTAGTGTATGCCACCTCAATCCTCCTCTTAAAGTCTTCTGCACAATAGCTTTTCCTGCATAGTGTCCACCAGTTGCACCCACATGAGCCTCTGCTAGAATAATCTATATTTGATGTTCAGGAACATATCTACACAGTATCTCATCTGGTCCCATCTTAAATAACTACCCTGCTATTAATTAAAAGTCAACTGCCTTAACCACTAATTATTTCTTTTGTTGCGTAGTATACTTTGAAGGAGCCATTCATGTTGTCAAAAACTAAATGATATATGTGAAACAGTCATCTTCCACTCTGATTACAAATAACTACGCATCATGGAGATTATCGTCTATGCTGGTTGGTTCTTCCCTATTTCTAGTCTTGATAGGTGGCCAATTCCTGCATTTAGTCTCCCTAGTTTAACAATGATCTAAAATTCATATTCCTAGAATAACAATAGCCATATGCAAATGTTTCCTCCTAATACAGTCTTATTAACCAATTACTTTAGTGCATAATGATATGTAAACATTTTAAAGTGTGACCAAAGCAAATAGTGTCTAAACTTCTACAAAGCATACATCACGGCCAGTCCTTCCCATTCTATAGTTGTGTAATTATTTTATGCTTTAGATAAATTTACACTTGCAAAAGTTATAGGATGATTGATACCTCTTACACCAGGTTGTGCTAGTACCACTCCCAAAGCCATACAACAGGCATTCAGATGGACATGGAATTCCTTATTCCAATCAAGGAACACTAGTATAGGTGCAACTCTTATTTTTTCTTTCAATATGTCGAGGATTTTCTGACATTCTTCATTCCACTAAAAATTTACATCCTTCTTAAATAGTTTCTCTATAGGCACAATAATCTAAGCATATCCCTTGATGAACTTCCTGTAATACCTTGTATGTCCCCATGTAGTGTGAAGTTGTGTTACTATCTTAGGTGGAGGAAATTTCACAATGATAGAAATATTACCAGGTTCCACCATTAGTCCTTGCTTACATACAATATGTCCCAACAATACGCCGAAAAGTACACAAAATATGCACTTCTTTAGGTTTCAAATATATCTTATATTGTCTACATGTGTAGATCATAAGTCTTAAACTTTTAACATGTTTCCTCAACAATCCAAATACTGCCCAATCATCAAAATATACCTCTAAATACTTGTGGATGTATTCCTTAAAAGCTGCCACCACCACCCTAGAAAATATAGTAGGGAAATATTTTAATCCAAAGGGCATTACTGTGTATTGTTATGAGCCCCATTATGTAGCAAAAGTGGTCTTATGCTGATCTTCAGGTGTAATCCTAATATGATGATAACCTGATAATACATCTGTAAATGAGTAAGCTTCTTGACCTCCTACATTGTATAAAACTTCATCCGTGAAAGGTGTTATCACTCAGGTTTTCCTAGAAGTTGTGTAAGAGGAAAGTATACCCGAGGTAACCACAAACCAACCTTCAGATGTAGAATCTAGCCAATCTGCATCCAGAGAGGGCTCTCTCTTTATGATTTATCTTTGTTCTTAGAAGGTTTTAGGCTAGTTATAGATCCAAGATGTTTGTTTTGAAAAATGGTGGAATCCTTAAACTAAGGGCAAGGTTGAAAGTTTTCAGTCCATTGGGCTATGGAGTCAAAGGATGGCTTTACTGGATTTCTATTCTACACACAAGATGGCTTTACAGGGCAAGGTAGCTAGACAGAGAACAATCCTTAAAATTTAAAGTGGATGGGATGGTTTTGAAGGGATGAAAGGCAGTTAAGAATCTTTCACCATGTTCAAAAAGAAAGAAATGAGATGACTACAAACAAAGAGCAATGAAGAATTCTTTATTATAGTAATCAACAATGTTTAAATTAGTAAAGCAAGAGCATTTAAGAATTCATGCTTATAACCAATTTAGAGGAAAACATTAAGAACAATCACATCTGAAATCAGAGTACAATTAAGTAAATTCTGATTCAATCCTTTATGTAAATTATTCAGAAATGGACATAATGATATTATAAACTGCTGTAAAACTTAAGACAAAGAGTAGAAAGACTTATTGAACTGTAGTCCAACACATGAATCCTGCAATAAGTCCTGTGCTTCAAATCGTCATCCAGTAAGCCACGAATAAATTTCTCCAAAATGCTTTTATTCCGAAAATCTCAATGTTACAGTAAAGTAATAGAATCCACCCTCAATACTTCCTTTGAGGGTTTATTTATACAAGAAAAACTCGAAAAAATCTCACACTAACTTAGCCAATAACCTAGGGTGACTAAGGAGTAATTTACAAATAAACAGGAGACAAATGGTCTCGTGGATAGAATAATAGGTAACTGTTGATGTGATGTTTCCTCATTTTGCTGATGTGCTGGAGGTAAGTGCTGAAAAAGGGCTCAATGCTGTCTTTTGGAGTAATTTCTTTGCTTGCTTGATACTCTTTGTCTTTACGGATACTCTTCAACCTGCGTAACTGATACTCTTTCATCTGTACTCATTTTTATCCTTTTATCTGATAGTAAAAATAAAATTCTCATCCTGAAGATAAATTTTATAGAATTTCCAATAATTCTTTCCACCATTGATCATCTGGTATCATAGTTCTTTTGAGTTTTCTCAATGTCTCATCTGCTTCGGTGAGTTTGTAAAAGGTGGGCTCATTAGGAAACAGATACTTTATTTCATGTCCCAGATGAAATAAATTCCTCACTCTATCATAGATATTTCTCCCTGTTGGTAATGTTGACTCTGGTAAACTAGTAGAACAAGCAACTGTATTTTGAGCATGAGTATTTATTTTCTTTACATAGGTTTCCAAGTCCATTATTTGATCCTCTGAGAGCATAGGACTTGGTAACCCATTGTCCAACAAAGCTTGAAATTTCTCTCTGAAAATATTGATATCAACCAAAATATCTGAGCACTTCCTTTCTAAATTCTGCATGAAAGTTCTTTTGATAAAAACTCTCTTTATTTCCAAAACTGTGCCGGTCATGTCCTAAATCCCTAATACTGCAAGCTGTTGCTTTGTCCTGGTGTTCAGAAATTGAATAAGCTGATTGGCCTGCTCAGGCCTACCTCTTAATTCATTTCTTGTCCTGTATATTTCTTCTTGGGCTATTTTAACCAAATCATTTTGTTCAAAAATAGCTTGAACAGAGGGCCAAATACCCTTTATTAACTCAATGATACTACCCCAAAGAATTTCATTTATTTCCTTTAAAGGCTTTTCTAATGAAAGGTCCTTCTCCAAAGCCTGAACCAATTTTTCTAACCTTTTTATTTCCCTGGCGTTATCAGCAACTGTCTTCTTAGATGTATCATATTTCTCCTCCAATTTTACTAATTGCAATTTCGTGGTTTGAAGTTCTGTGACCCTTAGTTGTAGACTTTCCATTTGTTTTATTAACTCATCAGAACTCAAACCAGAAGTGTTTACCTGTTCTGGCTCTGTTTGTTGCTTTGCTGTTGTAGTACCTGTGGTTGTAGCCTGTTTGATAGCTTCTTTTTCCTGTAAAGCTTGCTCTAATTCTTTCTCTATTTCACTTAGTCGCTCAGTCATATTTAGGAGCAACTCCATTACCTCTTCTTGTGAATTCCCCTTTAAAACTTCTTGGGTATGAGGGTGCCTTGAGGCTGGCAATTTTAGCTGCTTTCTCAGTGCAGCTATGTCATCATCTTTCTTCTTTATTAATGCCTCAATACTTTTAATGTCTTTGGGGTTGTGACCCAAGCCAATGATTATGTCTTCTAGAGACTTTATTCTATTATCTTTGGCCTGAGAAGAGGCCTTCTCAATTTGAAATTGAGCACTTGTGTTATTAAAAGAATCTTGCAGTGTTAGAGCTGCCATGGCTTTATTGGTAAGAGTGGAATAGACCATTTCCCCAGTTTGTCTGTGTAGCTCGATCTGGTCCAGAGGATGGATGTCCTTTGCCAAAACTTCAAAATTTGTCATGATGTAGTCAGCTGCAGTAATGGGTTTTGGCACCTTTGACTTGAAGTGGCTCATTATCATTTTTCCTTGTGACATGTCAAATGCTGACATTAGCCTTTCTTGATTATGGGGAGCCATTTTCATATATTGATCATATACCTTCATTCTTAATGGATCATTCTTGGCCTTTATATTAATGAAGGTTCTTTTTATATCCCCTGTATCTGTTTTTGGTGGTCTGAAGGAGGATACTTCAGTGCTCAATTGTTTGTGCAGAGCTTTTCCTTTCTTCTCTGTATGGGTCACACTAACAGAACCAGTTTGTTGGCTGTCTTCCCTTCCATCATCAAACATCTCATCTATGATTTCCACATCTGGAAGTGGATCTGGTTTCTGTTTTTTGGCTTGATGTACCTGTGAGGTTTCTTTTGGAGGAGTGGTATCTGGAGCTTGCCTTTTCTTTCCTATTTCCACATTGGATGGAGTTTTCAATTCTGGAACTTGTGGATGATTTACCTGAGTGGGAGAAACCTGTGATTGATCAGGTGCTCTGGAAGTTTGTGGTTTCTCTGCCATGACTAAAGTTTCAATAACCTGCATTTCAGGTTCCTTTCCTTTGCCTTTTGGTTCTGCTGCAACTAATGAACTGCTTTCCTGTAATGTCTGCTGTAGATTTGCTGCTGAAGAAGTGCCAATGTGGGGTACCTGCACTTGACCACAAGATTCTAGGTCATACTTCTTCTCGAGATCTTTCATAGTTTTGTTCATTTTATCAGCTTCACTTTCTTCCTCAACAAGTGTTCCTTCAACCCATTCATCTTGATTGGCATATTGTTCTAGTTCAGGAATCTTGTGGTGTATGTAAGGGGATGATTTGTTCTTTAATCTCTTTTCACAAATAAAACCAAATGGGTCATAAGGAACCCAACGAAAAGTTCTTTGGAACTTGCTTTGTAATATATTTTCTGCCTCTCGTTCGGCCTCCCTAGAGTTGCAGATGAAAGGACCTAATTGACTTTTGATCCTTAGTTGGGCTTTCTTCTTCACACCACAAAAATGGATCACATCTGAATTATTCATTTGCCTGAAATATTCCAAGGCAAAAATCCTCATGGGCACATATCTTGGTAACTTGAATGGATATAATTCACATCCATAAATTCTGATGACTGTATGGTTTTGATATAAATACCAATCTCCAACTTTATAAGTCCTTGAAAGCTGCAAGGTCTTCTTTATTTCATTACTGAGCCTTGGGGGGGGAATTCCTGTCAACAAGGTTGTTGCAGGATATACAAACTGATCAATGAACTCAGTGTAGGAATAGGGGGAGTCAGAGGAAGAATGAATTATGGGAGACCAAAATATAACTGACCTGGGGTTTCCCTTGACATCAAGCTTTTTAACAGGGAAAGAGAACTTTTCTGATTGATAGAAGATAATGAGATGATAAATAACTGAGGAATATTTGAAAACTTTCTCATCATCTAGCCTCATGAACTGATCATGGATCTTATTGGCTATGAAAGAGGCAAAGTCATATTTAACTTCAGGAGGTTGCCCAGGAGTAAAGATAGATAGTAAAACCAGTGTTATTTCATCCACATATTCACTGGTATTGAATCCCAAGACAAAAGATATCATATTCAGGATGAGCCTTCCCAATTTATTGAAATAATAAAAACCATAGGGAGGAGGCCCCTTAGGTTGATGTTCAGGCAACATGAAATTTTGGCACATGGATTTTAGCTTTTCTGGGGTTAATTGCCTAGTCTTCTCAATCAATTCTTCCATAGACAATGGTGCTAGTTCTTGGTCTGGTTCAAAGTGTAGCATTGCATTGATAGCCTGGGGAGTAATGGGAAACATAACACTCTGATCAGGAGCTATTACAGCCCTTTGAGTGGGATCATAGTTTGAATGGCAATAGTGGATGATTTCTGGGAAAAAAATGACTGAAGGGATGAGATACCTTGGGAGATTGGATTCCCACAACCCAATGAGATCTTGCCCCTTCGAGTATTCGTCTCTGCAGCGACAATAACTCACAAGGGGGCTTTCATCAAAATGTAATTCTTTAATCTGAAAATCTCTATCCACTAAGGGTAAATACTCTAGCTCTCTGTGAGGAGCATTCAGTGGGGTCACATTTAGGGCTGCTGGGGCTTCCATTTTGGTTCTTGTGGATTCAAAACGGAAGTTCCTGGGTTTTCTTCACGGTCGGACGCAATTTCAATTTAAAATGAGGGAAATTGACACAATTGCAGGTTTGGGGGTAGAAATAACAGTTTTAAATCTCAGAGAATAATCTCAGTGATAGGATTTAATTACCAATTCAGTGGAAAACAGGGAAAACAGACTTTCTATTGAGTTTCGAAAGTGCTATAGGATAAATACCTGTTCTTGGAAGAAAACTGGCTTTTAACAGGTATTAGGCGATGGCGGGAGGGTACTCGAACACAGGTGCAGCGGAATCTTGGAGCGAAATCAGGTAGCACAGT
Source organism: Pinus albicaulis (assembly GCA_034641835.2). Classification (NCBI taxonomy): domain Eukaryota; kingdom Viridiplantae; phylum Streptophyta; class Pinopsida; order Pinales; family Pinaceae; genus Pinus; species Pinus albicaulis. The sequence goes on from CM076575.1 coordinate 823,222,536, forward strand.
AGATTTCAGTGGAAATTCAAAAAATCGTAGCAGAAAGCGCTATCGTTTTCAATAACGAAAATAACGGAAAAACATGAAAATTGGCTTTATTTACAAGTTAAAAGGGTTTTTTTAGTTTTTCGAGGAGTGACGTCATCAATGTACGGGCTGACGTATGGAGGGGCCGGGCGGTAAGCGGTAAGCGGTGATCCCCGCACCGCTTATGGACGAGAGTGGTATTAGATGAGTGGGCAGCGATTCCATTGGATCTTTGACGCGTGGCAGGTGAACTGTTCAAATACCACCAAGCCCCCGCTGGTTAAAACTCTGACAAAGGATGGGTAGCGGAATTGACGTGGAGCGTCGATCGGTGAAGGGGTGATCCAACGGTGGAAAATACTAGGAGATGGCGGAGTTTTATCGTGCGGGCCCGGCGGGGTTTTAAACACGATTTAACTTTATAAAACATCCCGGGGAGCTTTTAATTGGCGGAGAAGGGTGGTTATTAACTAATTCTGATAATTAGTTAATCCCACTGTTTAATCGAAATAGGGGTCGCGGTGGGGTTGAAACGTCGGGTGGATTGCCAGGTGGATGGGCCACGGTGGCATAGGAATTTTCCAAAGTTTTGGTTTAGAAAATAAAACTTCGGGTTTTATTTTTATTTTTGTGTTAAACATATAAACCATATGTTTTAAGTTTTTCTCGTATATGTTTTATTATATGATAAATTAATTAATATAATTAACTTACCATAGGGGCGGGATTAACGTATAATGATATATTTAACCAAAGGGCTTGTATAGTGGGTTTTTATTCGAATGCACGGGGGAATAAATACTTTGGCTAAACTTTATAATAGAGGGTTTTTTCGGATATTTATATAAAAGGAGTTATTATACTTAGGATAAGGCATTTCACTAGGGATTTAGTAAATAGAGTTAAACATTAATATGACAAAGGGACAAGGGAACTCAAAATACTTTGCACATCTGGGAAAGTGACAACTTCTGAAGTAAATTGCAATATTTCATCTTCAACACTTAATCTTAGAATAGTAAGTTATTATGAGGGATTTTTATGGAATTTTGCATAATTTTCCTAAGAAAAATAAGATTTTACTTAGGAAAAGGTTAAAGATGAATGATTATAATGATGAATTATCCTCCAAGTACTTAGGTCTTTTGATCATTAGGCCGAGGGTCCGGTCCCTCCAAAAGTCAAGGTGTTTCAGCCCTTTGACTTAAACACCTTAGTACTTGGGGGGAAATTAGTAAAACTTTTAAGGGGGAAATGATGAGGGAGGTTAATGATTTTTGACTTTGCTTGCTGTGATTTTCCAGTGTATTTCCTGCCTCAGTTTTGTGATGAAAGTAAAGGATAAAAAACATGTAGCAGCATCATTCATCAGATAAAAACTTTGCAACCATCTACCTACCCTATCTACTTGACACTACCATTTTCTCTTCTTTATTAGGGTGCATTTAGACTTGCAAACCCTTTTCAATCTTTTCTTTTTACAAGGCAAATCTATCTAATTCTACCCTTATTACATCCAAGGGCTCAGATTAAACTGTTGAGCACCTCTTATTAACTCTACCTATCTACTTATCTGCCAAGATTAAACTGTTTGGTCAGATATTTATTCTCTAATCTACAACATGAAATTGAAATATGAGTAAGCCAAGTTTAAAAAGTTTGACTTATTCATGAATTGTGGCAAAGGTTTGACAAGCTGCACACAATTGCTTTATTACAAAAATGAAATAGCAGTGGCATTTGGATTTGCACACTTTCCTTGGTCTATTTTTTGTTTGGGGTTCATTTCTTTCACTTTTTTGACCATTTTATTTTTCTTACCCTTTGATTTTTCTTTTAGCGTATACCCTCTTTACATTTTTTAAATTATTTGATTTTTTGGTTTTTCAAGAATATGGAACACCTTTGCTCAAGAAAGAAGGTTTGAACATATTCCATAGTTCAATCAAGACAATCATGAAAAATGAAACCTATTGGTATAGGAGTCTAACACTGGCTCCACTTGGGGATGGCTTTTCCTTGTGAAAAGTCAAGAATAGCAGGTCAGATGCCTAAACATGTCTTCAAACTGAATTATGTAATCTCCTTCTCCTGGTAGCTTTATTGTACTTATGATAGTGAAACTTTTGAAGATTAGGGCCTTCACTTCGGGCTTCAACTCCAAGAAGTCACCATCCAATCAAAACTGCATTAGAAAAGGATATATTATGTACAAGTTAGAAAAATCAAAACATCCTAGTAAATAGGATCAAAATAATGCTTGAGCATTCGACCATTGACTGGTCCTTCTTCAGCTTCTGAATTGTCCAAATCCTTCAAAAATTATGTATTGTTTTCCTGTAAGGCATGAATAATATAAGGCCCTTTCCACAAGAAATCAAATTTCCCATGTTTCCCTTTTTCTTCTCTTCTGGAATCCCATCTTAGGACTTTATCACCTAGTTGAAAATCTTCTGCTTTAGTCCTTTTATCAAACATTTTCTTTAGCTTTTCCTGCAAGACTTGAGATCGTTGGTATACTTCTTTTCTGGTTTGCTGCAAGTGGATTGTTTGATTAATTCTTCTCTGAATGTCATTTGGTTCCACTTGAGCCTCTTGAAGTAATTTCATAACAGGAATTCCTAAAGATGATGGGAATCTTGCTTCAAGGCCATAAACTAATTCATATGGACTAGTCCCAATTGATTTCTTAGTTGTAAGTCTGTCTGCCCACAATGCATTGGTCAGTTTCTTGTGCCAATTCTTTTTGTTTTCTTCCAATAACTTTTTGATGATATTGATAAGGATTTTATTGGAGGATTCTGCTAGTCCATTACCCTGAGGGTAATAAGCTGTTGAATGGCCTAAAATAATATGATATTTACTACAGAAACTAATCATTTTCTTTGACTTAAATGCAGCAGCATTATCTGTTATAATCTTTTCTGGACAGCCAAATCTTGAAAGTATGTTGGTTTCTAAAAACCCCATAATCACAGAATCATTGGCCTGTCTGCAAGGGATAGCTTCAATCCACTTAGTGAAGTAGTCTGTGGCAGTAAGAATCCATCTGTGTTGCCCTGAAGAAGGGGGATGGATTTCTCCAATAAAATATAATCCCCATTGTTGAAAAGGTCTTTCTGTGGAAATTGGTTTTAATGGCAGAGGTAACAACTTTCTTTTACCCTCAAATATCTGACACTTATGACAAGTTGTTACAAATTTCTTAACATCAGAAAATAATGTTGGCCAGTAAAAACCAGCCCTTAAGATTTTGTCTGTAGTTGATTTCCAGTAGAGATGTCCTCCACAATCCCCTGCATGAAATTCATTAAGAACTTTATCAGTTTCATCTTTTAATAGACAATTCAACAAGATTCCTTCGTGATTTTTCCAAAATAGAGTGCTATCTAAAATACAATATTTCAAAGATGTGATTTTTAAAAATCTTCTTTTCGTTCTGGACAACCCTGGAGGAGCTTGCAGGTTTAATAAAACATGAATAATATCAGTGTACCAAGGTGAATCTAAGAAAGCTTGACTGATCTGTGGAGTCGCCATCTCCTGATTATCATCCAGTTCGTTAATGTCTAAGGCTTGGCAATTAGTTTCAGTCATGAGTTGTGCCAAGCCTTGACCTTTTATGAGCTTTGTTGGTTTAATCTCAATATCATATTCTAAAATGGTAGCAATCCACTTACCTCTTTTACCTTCAATGCCATCTTGAGTCAAAATATCTTTAACTACAGCATTAGGCACATAAGCTATCACATGAGAATATAATATGTAAACCCTGAAATCTTTAATTGCTTTTACCAATGCAAAAGCCTGTTTTTCCATAATGTTGTATTTCAGAGATGCATCCCTAAGTGCTTTACTAAAAAATGCTATTGGTTTTTCACACCCTTGGTCATCTTTTTGAAGTAAAACAGCTGCAACTGTATGTTCAGAAGCAAATGAAAAAATAATGAAATCTCTGTCAAATTTGGGACTGGTAAGAACTGGTGTCCTTGTTAAAGCCATTTTAATTTCCTCAAATGATTGTTTGGCTTCTACAGTCCAGTCAATGCTTGAATCTTTCCTCAACATGTTAGTAAGCAATCTAAGTAATTCAGCGAAACTAGAAATAAATCTTCTCAAGAAATTAATTTTTCCTATGAATGCTTGCAACTCTTTTATATTTCTAGGATGAGGTATCTGTAAAATTGCTTGTATTCTTTCTGGATCAATCCTAATGCCATCTTTAGAGATAATGTGCCCTAAGAGCTTTCCTTCTTCCAAACCAAATAATGACTTTTTGGGGTTTAAAGAAATTCCATATTTTCTGCACTTTACAAATACTTGCCTTAAATGATCTAAATGTTCTTGATCTGTTTTAGAAAAAACAGTTAGATCATCTAGATAAATAACCAGAAAATCATGTATTTCTTTAGCAAAAGCAATATCCATTGCTCTTTGAAATGTAGCTCCTGCATTCTTGAGCCCAAATGGCATTTTGACATATTTAAACGTACCCCATGGTGTTGTAAATGCTGTTTTATCCTGATCATCAGGATGAACCAGAATCTGGTTGTACCCTGAAAATCCATCCAATAGAAATATCCTAGAAGATCCTACTACCCTTTGTAGAATATGGTCCATTTTTGGTAAAGGGTAGTTATCTTTTAAAGAAACTTTATTCAAATTTCTTAGATCAACACATAGCCTAATTTCCCCAGTTTTCTTCCTAGTTGGTACTAGGTTAGAAACCCATTCTGAGAATCTGATAGGAGCTATAATCCCTGCTTCAAACATTCTTTTGATTTTATTTTCGATTGAGGGTAACAAAACAGGATTTATTCTTCTAAGCTTTTGTTTGAAAGGTTTCTGATCTGGTTTCAAAGGTATAGTGTGTTGAATGATGGATGTATCATAAGACTTCAGATCTTCATAACTCCAGGCAAAAACATCATGGAATTCCTTTAATAGTTCAACATATTTAACCTTTTGATCTTTTGGAAGAGATTTGGACAATTTAACCATTTTAGGATTCTCTGGGGTTCCTAAGTTGCATTCTTCCATATCAGCCTTAACAGGTTCCATCTTAGGTCTAAATGGAATATCATTTGAGTCAAACAGATCTTCCAAAGGAGTTAATCCTTTGGGCAAATGATTATCTTTCAAATTGATGATTTCTGTCTCATCTTCTATGATCTCATCAGATTCCATGTTTTTCAGATTATGCATGTCTTTTTCTGTGAATGTGGTTGGGTGCAGCATATGAATTGCATTTTCTCTTGAAATTTCTATTTTTTGTTCTTTTTCTTGATCAGATTCATCAATAGTTATGTCTTCATCTATATTACAGTTTGAAAACTCATTTTGAAGTGTCAAAAAATTATTGATTTGATTGTTATTAACAAATACTTGCCAATTCAAAAGATTGTATGGTATAGCAGGCCTATGTCTAATCTCAGCAGAAAACTGATGATTAGGGTCAAAAGGTAACTTACATGTGCTAGCAAACATGGCGAGGCTGTGAGCATGCAAATTTTGTTTCCTGGGAATCTTGGCAAGTTGAGCTTGTAGAAATGTGTTGAGAATCTCTACAACTGTCTCTCTGTATTGTTTCAGTCTCATGTCTTTTGTTGAACATTCTCCTTTAATTTGTTGAATGATTAGTTCGGAGTCTCCTATGATTGATACCCTAATAGCTCCTAACTTCTTGACATGTTTAAGCCCTAATAAAAGAGCTTCATACTCTGCCATGTTGTTAGTGCATTTGAAATTCAACCTATAAGCATGACCCTCTGCATGATTATTCTCAACATTATGTAACCAAATCCCAGCTCCTGCCCCTAGTTTGTTTACTGAGCCATCAAACTCTAAATGCCATATAATTTCATGTTCATAATCCTCATCAATTGTTTTAAAATGTTTCTTGGAAGGAGCTAGTTGTTTAGTTTCTTCTGGTATTTCTTGGTCATCTGGTGTTTCTTGATTTTCAGAGATTTCTTCGATTTTAACAGTGGTTTTGTTCATGGTTTCCAATTCTGGAGCTTCTATTTCAGTAGGGAGATCCAACTCAGCATTGTATAAAATAAAAGAATCCATGTCAGAATGTACAGAGTAAACAGGGAAGTTTTCAGGCTTCTCATGGCTACTAACTAAGTACTTCATCAAGGTTTCTCTATATAATCTTTTAGGCTGACCAAATACTGAAATAGTTGCATATGACATATCTAGTTGAATAGACCCTCCAAGTTTAGCACCCCAAGATCTAGACAATAACATACCATATTTAGGTGGAATATCAGCCACTACTATGTCCATCAAAACAGACTTAGCAGGGTATTGTACCAAAGTAACACACAAATCTTTAATCAAACCTAAACATTTTACCTGACTAGAATCAAATGAAAACAAATCTTTGTATGGTCTGGTAATATCTAGATTTAATCTTTCCATTACCGCTTTTGGCATCAAATTATGAGATGCTCCAGAATCAAGCATTGCATTATGGAGTATCTTGTCATGAACATTCAGGCTTACATAAAATGGAGGAGTTCCTCCACTTTCTGGTTTGCCATTAACCTCAGGGCCAAAAAGAAGTTTGGGTTGGTCATCAAGAATGTTTACCGAATCATCCAATCCAGTAATGTTAATGTTTAGGGACTTGGTAATCTGACTCCTATAGACATCATGTTTAGCCAATTCTGATAAAGGAACAACTATCTTTAGTTTGCCTATTTCAACCTCTAGATTGAAAGGTTTTTCTGTTTGAGTTTTAGTGTTTTGCACAGTTGGGTTTTCTCTGTTTTTTGGGTCTTCAATGTTTTTCTCTTTTTCATGAATGAAGTTTTGTTTTGAAGATGTTTCTGGACTAACCTCTACTGATTCTTCTACATTTCCTATAGGAGGAAAAGTATTGGACTATTGTTTGTTATTTGGTTGGTTGTCAGAGACATCTTCAATTATTGGATTTGAAGGGTTGGGAGTTATCCTAGACAGAATTTGTACTTGGGGAATGTTTTGTACAGGGGGAATGTTACCTTTACCTTTGACATTTTGTTTTGCATTTTTCTGTTTGCTATTCTCTGGCACATCAATCCTTCTACTTCTCAAATTATACTGTTTATGGACCTCATAAATTGTTGTATCATAGCCTTCCTTAAAATCAAAAGTCTCACCTGAATGAGTTTGGAATGTTTCAAGGATATGATTCTCTTGATCATCCTGGGATAGGAAGACTTCTGGTTTATTTTTGTCATCAGTTACATTGTTTATTTCTACATCCTCTGTAGGTTCTTCAGAAGTTGAACCTTCAACAAAGTTTTCTTGGAAAGGTGGCCTAATGTTTTGGTCAGGGACATTCTTTCCACTATTTTGATTCAGATTCCTCCTAAAGTTTAGGTTTCTTGCAACATTCTGGTTATCAATAGAAGATTTTCTTTCAATGGTCTCCACTCTGTCTCCTAATCTTTCCATACCTTTAATGATTGCATCCAACTTCTTTTCAAAAGCTGAAGGTTCTTCATTCATAGGCATTCTTCTTTCTGCTCTTGCTCTGGCTCGTTTTTCTATCAGATTTGCTTCTACACTTACCACTATGCTTTGCATTTCCTCTAGTGTTTGGGGAGCTCTTTCCCTGAGGGAATAAGCTATGTCAGAATCAAAACCGTCGGGAAATTTAACCAACACAGAGTCAGGTGGGGGTCTTAGGTTTTGAGGAACAGCGTTATATGCTTCATTGAATCTAATGATGTAATCTTGTACTGTTTCATTAGGTCTTCTTCTTAATTTTTCAAATTCTGACAGGATCTGAAGAGGATCCTTATTTTTCTCCCATCTGTTCAAAAATTCCCTATATAAAGCTGGTAAATCATAAATACTATCTGGGGCAAGGGCCCTAAACCACGTCCTAACTTCTCCAGTAAGACTCTGAACGAAAATTCTCATTCGGACATTATCAGTGTCAATTTCATAGAACTCAAAGTAATCAGTCATCCTTTTGGTGTGTTGTTGTGCTGTGTAAGTACCTGATCCATCAAAAGGTGTGATCTTACTCTGATAATCTTGGGGTAAAGCAGGAGGGTTGGCTGGTAGTTGTAAAGGGGCGTATCGATTAGCCATCGGAAGATATAGTGGGGCAACAGGAGTTGATGGTCTAGTAGGAGGAGATGGAGGAGTAGAATGGGTGACAGGTGTTTGAAAAGCTTGAGAAAAAGTAACTGAGCTTGGAGAAGCTTCGGTAATTACAGAGAAGTTTGAATTTTCTTCAAAGGTTTGTTCAGATTGAATAGAGTTCTGTAATTGTCTGTCAAGATGATGTGAAACAAATCTGTATTGCAAATCCTCAAAGAACAATGGATCTGGAACTAATCTGGACAATTCGGTCTCAGAGAAATTCACAAATAAGGATGTTTCAAATCGTGCATCAAAAGGGATGTCATCAATATATATAATTTTCACAGGACAGGATGCATATCTAGAAAGTGGTCTAGAACTTCCTGAAATCTCTTGACTTCCTCTTTCAGAACTTTCTTGACTTCCTTGTCTTCTAAGAATCCTAGGAATCAGATTTGGATTTTCAAATATTGGTGGGGGATTGGGGTCAGGGTTTGACCTAGTATGTCGAATCCTTTCTGAAGCCAGTTTTCCTAGACTATGTGTTTTTTGGATTTTTGATTTTAATAAATACAACTTCTACAAATTCTTCAAGAAATAATGATGTATGATTAAAATTTTCTCAAAGATATGTTAAACTAGAGAATCTGATTGAAAATTTTGAAACTAAGATTCAATGTATAAGCTAAATAAGAGATAGACTGAAGCAACTTTTATTTACTTTTGCAATTGCAGAGCAAAAGCAATTTCAAAGGCTACCTAGCTGATCTTCAGACTCTGTCTATAGCTTATAAATCAAACAATAGTATCAATAGAATGATTCAGATCCCCAGTATGGTCGCCACTATGTTATCACTCAGGTTTTCCTAGAAGTTGTGTAAGAGGAAAGTATACCCGAGGTAACCACAAACCGACCTTCAGATGCAGAATCTAGCCAATCTGCATCCAGAGAGGGCTCTCTCTCTTTATGATTTATCTTTGTTCTTAGAAGGTTTTAGGCTAGTTATAGATCCAAGATGTTTGTTTTGAAAAATGGTGGAATCCTTAAACTAAGGGCAAGGTTGAAAGTTTTCAGTCCATTGGGCTATGGAGTCAAAGGATGGCTTTACTGGATTTCTATTCTAAACACAAGATGGTATTACAAGGCAAGATAGCTAGACAGAGAACAATCCTTAAAATTTAAAGTGGATGGGATGATCTTGAAGGGATGAAAGGCAGCTAAGAATCTTTCACCATGTTCAAAAAGAAAGAAATGAGATGACTACAAACAAAGAGCAATGAAGAATTCTTTATTATAGTAATCAACAATGTTTAAATTAGTAAAGCAAGAGCATTTAAGAATTCATGCTTATAACCAATTTAGAGGAAAACATTAAGAACAATCACATCTGAAATCAGAGTACAATTAAGTAAATTCTGATTCAATCCTTTATGTAAATTATTCAGAAATGGACATAATGATATTATAAACTGCTATAAAACTTAAGACAAAGAGTAGAAAGACTTATTGAACTGCAGTCCAACACATGAATCCTGCAAAAAGTCCTGAGCTTCAAATCGTCATCCAGTAAGCCACGAATAAATTTCTCCAAAATGCTTTTATTCCGAAAATCTCAATGTTACAGCAAAGTAATAGAATCCACCCTCAATACTTTCTTTGAGGGTTTATTTATACACTAAATAATTGAAAATATCTCACACTATCCTAGCCCATATTTTGGGGTGACTAAGGATTAATTTACAAATAAACAGGAGACAAATGGTCTCGTAGATAGCATAATAAGTAACTGCTGATGTGTTGTTTCCTTTCTTTGTGGATGTGCTGGAGGTAAGTGCTGAAAAAGGGCTCGTTGCTGTCTTTTGGAGTAATTTCTTTGCTTGCTTGATACTCTTTGTCTTTACGGATACTCTTTAACCTGTGTAACTGATACTCTTTCATCTGTACTCATTTTTATCTTTTTACCTGATAGTAAAGATAAAATTCTCATCCCGAAGATAAATTTTATAGAATTTCCAATAATTCTTTCCACCATTGATCATCTGGTATCATAGTCCTTTTGAGTTTTCTCAATGTCTCATCTGCTTCTGTGAGTTTGTAAAAGGTGGGCTCATTAGGAAACAGATACTTTATTTCATGTTCCAGATGAAATAAATTCCTCACTCTATCATAGATATTTCTCCCTGTTGGTAATGTTGACTCTGGTAAACTGGTAGAACAAGCAGTTGTATTTTGAGCATGAGTATTTATTTTCTTTACATAGGTTTCCAAGTCCATTATTTGATCATCTGAGAGCATAGGACTTGGTAGCCCACTGTCCAACAAAGCTTGAAATTTCTCTCTGAAAATATTGATATCAACCAAAATATCTGAGCACTTCCTTTCTAAATTCTGCATGAAAGTTCTTTTGATGAAAACTCTCTTTATTTCCAAAACTGTGCCGGTCATGTCCTCAATCCCTAATACTGCAAGCTGTTGCTTTGTCCGGGTGTTCAAAAATTGAATAAGTTGATTGGCCTGCTCAGGCCTGCCTCTCAATTCATTTCTTGTCCCGTATATTTCTTCTTGAGCTATTTTAACCAAATCATTTTGTTCAAAAATTGCTTGAACAGAGGGCCAAATACCCTTTATTAACTCAATGATACTACCCCAAAGAATTTCATTTATTTCCTTTAAAGGCTTTTCTAATGAAAGGTCCTTCTCTAAAGCCTGAACCAATTTTTCTAACCTTTTTATTTCCCTGGTGTTATCAGCAACTGTCTTCTTAGATGTATCATATTTCTCCTCCAATTTTACTAATTGCAATTTCGTGGTTTGAAGTTCTGTGACCCTTAGTTGTAAACTTTCCATTTGTTTTATTAATTCATCAGAACTCAAACCATAAGTGTTTACCTGGGATGGTTGTGTTTGCTGACCTGTTGTTGTAGTACCTGTGGTTGATGTCTGCCTAATAGCTTCCTGTTCCTGCAAAGCTTGTTCCAATTCCTTCTCTGTTTCACTTAGTCGCTCAGTCATATTTAGGAGTAACTCCATTATTTCTTCCTATCAATTCCCCTTCAGAACTTCTTGGGTCTGGGGATGTCTTGAGGCTGGCAATTTCAGCTGCTTTCTCAGTGCAGCTATGTCATCATCTTTCTTCTTTATTAATGCCTCAATACTTTTAATGTCTTTGGGGTTGTGACCCAAGCCAATGATTATGTCTTCTAGAGACTTTATTCTATTATCTTTGGCCTGAGAAGAGGCCTTCTCAATTTTCAATTGAGCACTTGTGTTATTCAAAGAATCTTGCCGTGTTAGAGCTGCCATGGCTTTATTGGTAAGAGTGGAATAGACCATTTCCCCAGTTTGTCTGTGTAGCTCTATCTGGTCCAGAGGATGAATGTCCTTTTCCAGAACTTCAAAATTTGTTCTGATGTAGTCAGCTGCAGTAATGGGTTTTGGCACCTTTGACTTGAAGTGGCTCATTATCATTTTGCCTTGTGACATGTCAAATGCTGACATTAGCCTTTCTTGATTATGGGGAGCCATTTTCATATATTGATCATATACCTTCATTTTTAATGGATCATTCTTGGCCTTTATATTAATGAAGGTTCTTTTTATATCCCCTGTATCTGTTTTTGGTGGTCTGAAGGAGGATACTTCAGTGCTCAATTGTTTGTGCAGAGCTTTTCCTTTCTGCTCTGTATGGGTCACACTAACAGAACCAGTTTGTTGGCTGTCTTCCCTTCCATCATCAAACATCTCATCTATGATTTCCACATCTAGAAGTGGATCTGGTTTCTGTTTTTTGGCTTGATGTATTCCTGAGGACTCTTTAGGAGGTGTGGTATCTGGAACTTGCCTTTTCTTTCCTATTTCCACATTTGATGGAGTTTGTAACTCTGGAACTTGTGGATGATTTACCTGAGTGGGAGAAACCTGTGATTGATCGGGTGCTCTGGAAGTTTTAGGTTTCTCTGCCATGACTAAAGTTTCAATGACCTAGATTTCAGGTTCCTTTCCTTTGCCCTTTGGTTCTGCTGCCACTGGTGGACTGCCTTCCTGTAATGTTTGTTGTAGATTTGTTGCTGAAGAAGTGCCAATGTGGGGTACCTGCACTTGACCACAAGATTCTAGGTCATACTTCTTCTCGAGATCTTTCATAATTTTGTTCATTTTGTCAGCTTCACTTTCTTCCTCAACAAGTGTTCCTTCAACCCATTCATCTTGATTGGCATATTGTTCTAGTTCAGGAATCTTGTGGTGTATGTAAGGGGATGATTTGTTCTTTAATCTCTTTTCACAAATAAAACCAAATGGGTCATAAGGAACCCAACGAAAAGTTCTTTGGAACTTGCTTTGTAATATATTTTCTGCCTCTCGCTCGGCCTCCCTAGAGTTGCAGATGAAAGGACCTAATTGACTTTTGATCCTTAGTTGGGCTTTCTTCTTCACACTACAAAAATGGATCACATCTGAATTATTCATTTGCCTGAAATATTCCAAGGAAAAAATCCTCATGGGCACATATCTTGGTAACTTGAATGGATGTAATTCACATCCATAAATTCTGATGACTGTATGGTTTTGATATAAATACCAATCTCCAACTTTATAAGTCCTTGAAAGCTGCAAGGTCTTCTTTATTTCATTACTGAGCCTTGGGGGGGGAATTCTTGTCAACAAGGTTGTTGCAGGATATACAAAATGATCAATGAACTCAATGTAGGAATAGGGAGAATCAGAGGAAGAATGAATTATGGGAGACCAAAATATAACTGACCTGGGGTTTCCCTTGGCATCAAGCTTTTTAACAGGGAAAGGAAACTTTTCTGATTGATAGAAGATAATGAGATGATAAATAACTGAGGAATATTTGAAAACTTTCTCATCATCTATCCTCATGAACTGATCATGGATCTTATTGGCTATGAAAGAGGAAAAGTCATATTTAACTTCAGGAGGCTGCCCAGGAGTAAAGATAGATAGTAAAACCAGTGTTATTTCATCCACATATTCACTGGTATTGAATCCCAAGACAAAATATATCATATTTATGATGAGCCTTCCCAATTTATTGAAATAATAAAAACCATAGGGAGGAGACCCCTTAGGTTGATGTTCAGGCAACATGAAATTCTGGCACATGGATTTTAGCTTTTCTGGGGTTAATTGCCTAGTCTTCTCAATCAATTCTTCCATAGACAATGGTGCTAGTTCTTGGTCTGGTTCAAAGTGTAGCATCGCATTGATAGCCTGGGGAGTAATGGGAAACAGAACACTCTGATCAGGAGCTATTACAGCCCTTTGAGTGGGATCATAGTTTGAATGGCAATAGTGGATGATTTCTGGGAAAAAAATGACTGAAGGGATGAGATACCTTGGGAGATTGGATTCCCACAACCCAATGAGATCTTGCCCCTTCGAGTATTCGTCTCTGCAGCGACAATAACTCACAAGGGGGCTTTCATCAAAATGTAAGTCTTTAATCTGAAAATCTCTATCCACTAAGGGTAAATACTCTAGCTCTCTGTGAGGAGCATTCAGTGGGGTCACATTTAGGGCTGTTGGGGCTTCCATTTTGGTTCTTGTGGATTCAAAACGGAAGTTCCTGGGTTTTCTTCACGGCCGGGCGCAATTTCAATTTAAAATGAGGGAAATTGACACAATTGCAGGTTTGGGGGTAGAAATAACAGTTTTAAATCTCAGAGAATAATCTCAGTGATAGGATTTAATTACCAATTCAGTGGAAAACAGGGAAAACAGACTTTCTATTGAGTTTCGAAAGCGCTATAGGATAAATACCTGTTCTTGGAAGAAAACTGGCTTTTAACAGGTATCAGGCGATGGCGGGAGGGTGTTCGGACACAGGTGCAGCGGAATCTTGGAGCGAAATCAGGTAGCACAGTAGATTTCAGTGGAAATTCAAAAAATCGTAGCAGAAAGCGCCGTCGTTTTCAATAACGAAAATCACGGAAAAAACATGAAAATTGGCTTTATTTACAAGTTAAAAGGGTTTTTTTAGTTTTTCGAGGAGTGACGTCATCAATGTACGGGTTGACGTATGGAGGGGCCGGGCGGTAAGCGGTAAGCGGTGATCCCCGCACCGCTTATGGACGAGAGTGGTATTAGATGAGTGGGCAGCGATTCCATTGGATCTTTGACGCGTGGCAGGTGAACTGTTCAAATACCACCAAGCCCCCGTTGGTTAAAACTCTGACAAAGGATGGGTAGCGGAATTGACGTGGAGCGTCGATCGGTGAAGGGGTGATCCAACGGTGGAAAATACTAGGAGATGGCGGAGTTTTATCGTGCGGGCCCGGCGGGGTTTTAAACGTGATTTAACTTTATAAAACATCCCGGGGAGCTTTTAATTGGCGGAGAAGGGTGGTTATTAACTAATTCTGATAATTAGTTAATCCCACTGTTTAATCGAAATAGGGGTCGCGGTGGGGTTGAAACGTCGGGTGGATTGCCAGGTGGATGGGCCACGGTGGCATAGGAATTTTCCAAAGTTTTGGTTTAGAAAATAAAACTTCGGGTTTTATTTTTATTTTTGTGTTAAACATATAAACCATATGTTTAAAGTTTTTCTCGTATATGTTTTATTATATGATAAATTAATTAATATAATTAACTTACCATAGGGGTGGGATTAACGTATAATGATATATTTAACCAAAGGGCTTGTATAGTGGGTTTTTATTCGAATGCACGGGGGAATAAATACTTTGGCTAAACTTTATAATAGAGGGTTTTTTCGGATATTTATATAAAAGGAGTTATTATACTTAGGATAAGGCATTTCACTAGGGATTTAGTAAATAGAGTTAAACATTAATATGACAAAGGGACAAGGGAACTCAAAATACTTTGCACATCTGGGAAAGTGACAACTTCTGAAGTAAATTGCAATATTTCATCTTCAACACTTAATCTTAGAATAGTAAGTTATTATGAGGGATTTTTATGGAATTTTGCATAATTTTCCTAAGAAAAATAAGATTTTACTTAGGAAAAGGTTAAAGATGAATGATTATAATGATGAATTATCTCAAGTACTTAGGTCTTTTTGATCATTAGGCCGAGGGTCCGGTCCCTCCAAAAGTCAAGGAAATGCCTTGAGCCCTTTTGATCTCTAAACACCTTAGTACTTTGGGGGAAATTAGTAAAACTTTTAAGGGGGAAATGATGAGGGAGGTTAATGATTTTTTGACTTTGCTTGCTGTGATTTTCCAGTGTATTTCTTGCTTCAGTTTTTGTGATGAAAGTAAAGGATCAAAAACATGTAGCAGCATCATTCATCAGATAAAACTTTGTAACCATCTACCTACCCTATCTACTTGACACTACCATTTTCTCTTCTTTATTAGGGTGCATTTAGACTTGCAAACCCTTTTCAATCTTTTTCTTTTTACATGGCAAATCTATCTAAATCTACCCTTATTACATCCAAGGGCTCAGATTAAACTGTTGAGCACCTTTTATTAACTCTACCTATCTACTTATCTTCCAAGATTAAACTGTTTGGTCAGATATTTATTCTCTATTCTACAACATGAAATTGAAACATGAATGAGTCAAGTTTAAACAGTTTGACTCTTCATAAATTGTGGCAAAAGTTTGACAAGATGCACACAATTGCTTTATTACAAAAATGAAATAGTAGTGGCATTTGGATTTGCACACTTTCCTTGGTCTATTTTTTGCTTGGGGTTCATTTCTTTCACTTTTTTGACCAATTTATTTTTCTTACCCTTTGATTTTTCTTTTAGGGTATACCCTCTTTACATTTTTTAAATTTTTTGATTTTTTTATTTTTTTTAGGAATATGGAACACCTTTGCTCCCTGAAAAAGGTTTGAACATATTCCATAGTTCAATCAAGACAATCATGAAAAATGAAACCTATTGGTATAGGAGTCTAACACTGGCTCCACTTGGGGATGGCTTTTCCTTGTGAAAAGTCAAGAATAGCAGGTCAGATGCCTAAACATGTCTTCAAACTGAATTATGTAATCTCCTTCTCCTGGTAGCTTTATTGTACTTATGATAGTGAAACTTTTGAAGATTAGGGCCTTCACTTCGGGCTTCAACTCCAAGAAGTCACCATCCAATCAAAACTGCATTAGAAAAGGATATATTATGTACAAGTTAGAAAAATCAAAACATCCTAGTAAATAGGATCCCAAATGAATGTTCTACATTCCACTATCGATCTGTCCTTCTTCAGTCATGAATTGTCCAACTCTTTCAAAAAGTAAGCGTTGTTTCCCTGCAAGGCATGAATAATATAAGGACCTTTCCACAAGAAATCAAACTTTCCATGTTTCCCTTTTTCTTCTCTTCTAGAATCCGATCTCAGGACTTTATCACCTAGTTGAAAAATCTTCTGCTTAAGTCCTTTTATCAAACATTTTCTTTAGCTTTTCCTCCAAGACTTGTGATCTTTGGTATACCTCTTCCCTGGTTTGTTGCAAGTGGATTGTTTGATTAATTCTTTCTTTGTACCTCATTTGGTTCATCTGAGCCTCCTGGAAGGTCTATGTCAGGAATTCCTAAAGATGATGGGAATCTGCTCAAGGCCAATGTTGTTCTAATACCGCACACAATCGTTTTTATTACAAAATGAAATTAGTGTGGCATTTGTGATTTGCACACTTTCCCTTGGTCTATTTTTTGTTTGGGGTTCATTTCTTTCAATTTATTCATTTTATTTTCTTACCCTTTGATTTTTTTAGGTATACCCTTACATTTTTTAAATTATTTGATTTTTTGGTTTTTCAAGAATATGGAACACCTTTGCTCAAGAAAGAAGGTTTGAACATATTCCATAGTTCAATCAAGACAATCATGAAAAATGAAACCTATTGGTATAGGAGTCTAACAAAAGGGATAGGGAAGGGATGATGTAAATATGCATCATTCAACTTTCTCAGATAAAAAAAAATCCTAATTTCTCCTTGAGTCTTCTTCTCCTTCACCACCATAAGACTCACCCATTCTACCAGTTCATTAATTCTTGTTGCTATCACCTTATCAATTTCTATTTTCACTTTCTCCTTATACTTTGGGTTCAACTTGTAAGGTATTTTTTTGACTGAATTTGCATCAGGATTATGGGGAATATTCATGAATCCTAGATCTCCTATTATACCCTTCATTTATGAAAACTTGGTGGTAAACAATTCTTGATATTCATGAAGTAACTCTGTAACTTTACTGATTGTCTCCTCATCCCAATAATATCCTATTTTTGCTAACTTGGGTTCCTTCTTTGATCTTATGTTTACCTTCTTGTTCTTCAGTGCCTTCATTATGTCTGGTGTCTCTAGATTAGGTCCAAATACTTCGCGGTATCCTTCTGACTCTTTTATGTCAATGTTGTGAGGATATTATTCTTCATCCGTAGTAAGGTTATAACACTCCAATGCATTTTATATCTGTGCAACCCAATTAGGTTGTTGCCATGTCAGTGGGATGACATTCTCAAAGATGCTCTTCCTGACTGTCTGAAGGACCAAATCTATGTATGGAAAATCATTCTGAAAGTTGAATGTTAATATGAAGCCATCAACCATGTCCGCTCAGTTCATGGTACCATGTCGAAGCTCTATTTCTAGGTACCAATTCCTAGGAATTGTCTCTAATGTATGAATGAATCCATGTACCCATTCTTGCTATGCAATCTCCTTCCATGCTGAAGTGAATAGTTGGATATGCTTCCTAGGATTAGTTTGACCATAATATTTTATCTCCATCTCTATTTATACCTGTCCAAACCTTATCCACATCAGTCTCTTACATTCCTCCCAACCTCCTATATTCTTCTTGTGTGCATTCCACCATCTAGTAGGGGTAGCTTTCAGAGCTATATCCAAGGTTGATAACCTTTGATTTTCTAGAACTTGTTCTCCATAATTATTAAGAAAATTAGTTACATCACCTAAGCCATCATAAGAAGTCAGGTTACATACCTCATATATCACACAACGAATTGATTTGGTAATTCTTAAACAACGCCTTGTGGATAATTTATTCAGCCTATTTAGTTAGTTCTCCAACTCTTTTTCTGATTCTGAGGTACAAGAACTATCATGCTCCCAACTCAACTTTCCTTCTGTAGTAGGGCTAACATAATCATGTTACTTCATTTTTATTTGATATATATTGTGTGTGTCAGCTTCACAGTATTCGTTTTTTACTAGCTCTCTGTATCTTACTCCTTCTCGTATTGTTTCATTCAAATACCATATATCTCTTATTTAGGTTAATTTAGACATATTTTCAAATTCCTAGTCAAGTTCAAGCAATGCAGTATAAGGGTTACTGTCATCGAGGATCTATATTACTTCATTGTAAACATTAGTGTGAACTCCTTCTATATCCACTATGACACCGGGTAGTCTTCCCATAGGGAATATCTTTTGCTAATTTTCTATCCTTAATTGAATAAGTGACCACTGTAGCTTCAGATTACCCATTAATTACCATGTATGCTTCATCAATACATTATCATTATATCCCAGATCCAGAATAATTTGATCCATCTCATACTCTCCTATCTGCAAACTAAGACTCATCTCTCTTACGGGTCTCTCTGTTGATGAAAATTATTGACGGTACACATCTCACTTAACAGTGTTTATTTGGATGCACAAGAATCTATCAACTCCTGTATCCCTTCTATGGCCTTTTGATCTCTTAAAAATTTCATACAAGTCTGTAGAAAAGACTTTAAAATACTTACTTGATTTGATGACTCCTGGTCTTGTTTCAGATCTTGATCATGTATCAGAACTCGGTTCTGTATCGAAGCCAAGGACACGTCATAGTTACTTTTCTAATCGGGCTTTGGCTATGCACTAGAGGTAGAAGCTCAAACATCCATAAAACTTCACTTCACTTCCATAATTACTTATTTTTATCTATGAATATAAAAAAATAATATTTATGAGTGATCTTTCTAACCTATGCACTTTCAGATTATTTCTTTTCATCCACTTTATCACTATTGGTTGCAAATCCACTTCTAGTGACAATACTAACTTGAGGTTCATCAATCCTCCTTTCAACAGTCATAATTTGAATATTCTGTGTCAGTTGTTGGTTCCCCTTTTCTTGCATCTTCACCATAAGTACATAGCATTATTAAATTACATGTTCAAAATATCTAGAGTACTTACATGTTGTTGTGGATTTCTATCAGTCTCTCGCAAAATGACTTGGTTGGCTATAGTTATAGCAATTTATTTATCCACGTCCTCGACCAGATCCATCACCTCGACCTATTCTTTGGTAAGCTCCTCGACCACCAAATTTTCCATTTTCCTCATGTCCATGCTATTCTATTTTCATTATAGCACTACAAGAAAAAAGGACATTGGTGAGGGGTGAAAAATGTCACCATAAGCACATTGGTGAGGGTTAAAAGAGCCTTCATCACCAAAAAGTGAACGTCACCAAAGGTGGTGTCGCTAAAAGTATAGGTGTTGTGGTGACATTCAATGTCTGTCACGAATATTGATTATAATGACAGATAGTGATTGCCACCATTTCATATGAACAACAATGATTTTTTGTGATGGACATTTCATGGCCCTCACTATTGGTCCATATATTTGGTGATGTTCGTTGGCTGTCACCATTTCATATTTGGTGAGGGTAAAAAAATTTCATGATAAGCTAATTGGTGACATCAAATTCCATCACAAATAATTACTATAATGACAAACAATGACCCTCACCATTTCATATCAACAAAAACGATTTATGGTGATGAACCTTTCATGGTTGTAACTATTGATTCATATATATGGTGGCATTCGTTGACCGTCACCATTTCATATTTTTGTGAGGGTCAAAAAATGTCACCATAAGCTCATTGGTGATGGTCAAAAGAGCATCCATCACCAAAAACGGATCACCTCCATTCCCTATAAATATCAGGGCACGATGGAATCGAACCACCAACCTCCTGCTTGTAAAGAAGGCGCTCTTCCATTGAGCTAGCACCCTTTAAAGAATTAGACTTTAAACTAGAAATTACCCCTAAAGGTTCAAAGATACACCAAAGGAATAAAAGATCTAGGAAGATCAAAAGTTGCTAGAAATAACTTGTTCAATATACATAATAAAAAGACAATAAGAATAAATAAGATATTCAATATAGATAATAAAAACACAATAACTCAATTGATTAATTTCCTCTATGATACCTAATATTTACCAAAAATATTCATGATTAAATACTTAATATTTACCAAAACTACTAATGATTAAAAACACTTATAATTTGAGGAAGGAACATGATTTTCCTGTTACGATTTTGTTGTCTTGTCATGCCATTATTTAATAAGGAGAATGGTTAAATACATATTGATCAATGAGTTTTTAAAAACACATAAATTTTAGAAATGAACATTTGCATGTTACAATACGATTTTAAAACGGCCAGATGCCATAATTAAACTTCTACGAAATAACCATTTATGACAACATGATAATGAGAATCTCAGGCAGCAACCACTAAAATCATCTTGATTTCCATCTATATTACATTGAAAGCTTTAGTGTTCTGGTTTACAATTAAATTCTTGTGCCCAAGGAGAGTAGAGCAAGATGAGATCAATAATAAGATGTTAACATAGATGAGGATTAAAATGGTATCGATTCGTGCTTTCCTCATGGTGTTTAATAGGGAGAAAATTCTATGTCTTAGCTAGCCCACCACAATTATTAAATTGGAGGGTAGATTTATAAAAAACACAACAAAACAATGGCCCACGAATGGGTAGATAAATTCACACTCTAACCATTGGATTGTCATGGGGAATGATGCCCAAAGTTTTACAGAGGAAATCTTCTATTTTGGGTATTAGTATTATGTTAGATTTAAAGGGTTATACATGAAAAAACCCAAACAAACTTAGAAGCTACAATGTGGAAGTAAATATGGAGGCCATGTAAAGAAGAAAATTCCAGGCCAAATTAAATTACCATCATGCTTATACAATGAAAATTGTGGGTTCCATGTACTAGTGAATGAGACTATTTTTCATCCTTGGCAGTTGCCTTGTGCTCAGTATTGGCTTCCTACAAAAAATTTATGACTCTCTTCATTGTTTTCCAGTTGATGGGAAAGGTGCTTATGCAAAGGAGTCCTGATTTTAGAACCATGGTCATTTCCTCCTTGCAGCAGTCCACAAACTTAAGATACATCACTTCAAGAAATCCACTATTTTTCTCTATTTTATTGTAGACCCACTTCACAAGATCTTCGTCGTCTCCAATTTCTCGATCTATTGGTTGTCTTCTCATCACCATCTCTAAGATCACCACTCCATAACTATAGATGTCACTTTTTTTGTCGTTGCTCTGTAGAAGTTATGTCTTCCTGAAATCCTTGCATTGGGGACTTTTTGTGTAGTGCTTCCTTCAAGTTCACTAAAAAAAAGAACACTAACAAACTCCACCATGTTGATAATGGTAATCTAGGAATGGAAGGAACACAAATAATGTCAACCACAAACGTTGAATTGCTGAAATGTACAGGATCTAACTAATGAAGCTCCTAACATATATTGACTACGATAAAGTAGGTTTACATCACTAAGGAAATTAGATAATAACATAATATGAGAAATAAAATTTGGAGTGATATTTATAGTGAAATAGGGTATGAACTTGTGTTAAGGTTGGCCACACTATATTGAAATTTGAATTCCATAATGTACATAGATTAGTGTATGTAGGCTATAACAACAACCTTGCAACATCCCAACTAATCATTATCTCATGGAAATACTGGAACAGATGGCAAAGGTCTAATGACTAAAATAAACATGCATGGTTCAGCTTTCTAGTGCTAACAAATATATAGTTTATTCTAATTTCTCAGAGTGCACTTTACCAGTATTCATTCATAACAAGCACTCATCTTTAGATTAATTTTCAATAGATTGTACTTGTTTTTATCACCTTTAGATATTAAAAAATGTTTCTTATTATCCCACCCCAATCTATACAAAGTGCATAATTTCACAAAGTTTTTCTAGAACTCCATAGCAATATATCTATAGACAACACCACCAGGCATGCCATAGAAAAATTATTGATTGATGGTTTCCAGACGACATAGTCAGATACACTATCGGTCTCCTCATTGACATGCCTAGATTTGCAGATACCACCCTGTACTTCAAATCTTGTTCACAGTACCTATTACAATATAAGGATGTTTTTTAAGTATTTAGTTAGTCTTTGGATTTAGCTCATTTTGTTCCTATATGCACTAGAAAACCAAGGTGATGAATGAGTCACAAGCATTTCCTATTTTCCACAACTAAGTATGATCTCTTCTTTCACTAAATATGTAATTATGAATATGTACAGGAGGGATAAGCCATGTGTTTTTTAAAATTTAACACCATTCCTCTACATGATATTTTGTACCAGCACCTACTATAAGTTTTTAGATTCAAGTAAGCATGACAGGAGATGGGTAATTAACAAATTTCACTTTGATCTTATAAATATGGAGCACAATATTCAAGAACAAAATGGAACTTAATAACAAAATCGTACCAAAATAAATCCTGATTCCCAACAGCCAAGGGATTTCCCATAAACATGGAGACAAGATACCATAAATGCCATGATGATCATAGATACCAGATATTTTGGAAATTCCATTTGAAACTTGTGGAGGTACTGCAAGGGGTGGCAGTGAGAACCAAAAAAACTGAAAGAATTCAGTGTGCTTGCTCCTATTTTTAATCTACGACACTCTACAAAGTATGGTCTTAATATATGACGTATTTGTGCCAAGTGGTTCTAAGGTAATAGTAAATGTGATATTCAGATAAAATAAATGAATAAATGAGAGGCCTTATGGGCTAATTTTTAATCCTTACACCAAAATCTCTTAATATTCAAGTCTATGGAACAACTCGTTCAAAGTTCAAAATGGACTTGATTTTAAATGGAAAGCATAAAACCAACTAAGTAGTTTACAAGTTAACATTTTGGATATAACTTTTGTTCAACTTATATGACATGTTATGCCATAACCTTGAAACTAGTTTCTTAGCTAAAAGACTTTGTTAAGTCAACAATGACAAAGAAAGATAGTCACGACAAGAAAAATTCTCAATTTTTTTTTTCTAATGAGGGTGCATGTAACTTGATAAAGGTTGTATGAGAGTATCAAATCATAAAAAATTTAACTAAAAAATGGAAATGAAAAAGTCTTGTTAAGAAACAAAAGTTTAGTTGAATATATGAAAATAATCAAGCTAAATTATATAATTAAACTAAAAGTAACTGTAAAAAATTGAAATTTTCATCATATACCATCTGGTCTAGTTAGTTCTTTAGAAGATAAAGTGTAATTGCATGATCCAACACCTCATCTTGATTCTGTAATCTACACCCCTAAACAAAAATGTCCACATACAAAAATCAATGTTATCGCATTGGTATGACTTTTGATTTAATTAAATAAAGCATGTACTATGTAGGAGCAACTAGAAATTTGAATCACAACATAACAATATAAAATAACAGGCAACAGGAAAGGAACAACTCCACAATTTGAGAAATATGAAAAATCCATGGGCCTTTTATTATATATTGATATAGATTATGAATCAGAAATCTAGATTTATGAAATTCAAGTATCATACAACAATGTCTTGAACAAATATCAATATGTAAAATAGTATTTTTTGCATTTGGATTTACCTTGCAGAACCTCAGGAAAAATTTTCCACAGAAAAAACTAATACACATAACAACGCGGAACACAGGAGAAATTATGTAGGGGATAAAATATAAAGGTAAAGCACTAGATAAGTATTCAAAGAAAATTATGAAAAGCGTATCTAGAAAGAATTGATAACCCTCTGAAGTAAACCACACATTTATCATCGTGAATATTACACTTGAAAAAAAAAGATCAGAATAAATTATGAACTATTCCACCAAAAAATAGTGAATTTTTCCACTAAAATATAGTTTCAAAAGAATCACTAGCGTGACACTAACTTTGTTAGAGCTAACAGATAAAAGAATAAAGTTTAAAAGACAATACACTCTGATGAATTATGATTTATCGTGGCATTAGAGGGCACATACCAAATTACATTATCATCTCCAAATGCACCCCTACGTAGTGTCCATCTGACACTTTGTGACTTGAACCTTTAAAAGTCTTTCTCAGCCACTTCATCATTCGAGATTTATTGTGAGAGTATGATGGTAAAATGTGACCTGCATATCCCAAATAACATAAGCCAACAATGAAAACCATAGTTAAATTATTAATGCCTTACTAATTTAATCCTTGAAAAGAAAAAAAACATGAATCCAAGAAAGAAAATGTAATATTCCTACTTAGCCTAAGCTAAGAGGAATATTCATTTTTGTTTTACTTTCTGTTGCATGAATAAATGAATAGAGGACATGCAAAACTCCTAACAAGACTGAATAAATCAATGCCCATGTGAACAAGGATAAATCAGGGCCATGTAAATAAATCACTTGCAGGTGTGAAAGGGGTTTGAGCTGTGAGACTGGGTCAACCTTGACCAAATCTATAGCGCTGTCTAGATTCAATGTATCTCATAAAGGGATAGCGCAGTTCTAAAAGGAGGCCCCTCATGTGAAAGGAGATAACTCATCAAGGTTGTTTAGGGTTTGCAAAAGGCTTTCATCATATAAAAGGAAGGGGAAGGAAGAAAAAGAAGGTTGTTGATTGATTATATTTCTGAGTATCTTGTCTGTTTAGACAAATACTATTCTCTGTTGTTTAGTGGAGAATTGTGTTGCTTAGCACTTGGAGTTCCTATGCAGGTATTTCACCTCTTCCCTTGAGGATTCTTGTAGGAGTATTTGTTGATTTGACCCACTATCAGGCTTTTGGCAAGCTCTACTTCCAATTGCAGTGCAGATCCAGTGAGGGTTTTCTTGCTCTTATAAGCTGCAGCAAGTGGCATTCTAGATCTGCAGAGATCTAGCTTGTATTGGAGCCTCTTCTCATGGAGTGTGTCTTTTAACCTCCTGGAAGAGTGCATCCACTATTTGAGCTTCATATTTGTATCTTGGAATCAGGCCATCACTGTTATTCAAGCTACAATGCAGTTTTCATTGAGGAAATGTGTTATTTTCATTAGAGGTTCTGCAGGGTGTTTTGATCCCAATTTTGATGAGAGATCTCTGGTGCTGCGCTTTTCCTTTCACTTTGGTGATCCATGGATTAGCTTGTTGATCCATGTTTTGTTTAGATCTCATATATTTTAATGTAAATTCATCTTCAGAAATTTCTGAATCATTTTGTAGATCCGCAACTTAAAACTCAGATCCACTCTTGTTGATGCATGATTTGGTCAAAACCCCAAGGGAATCTTGTAAATAAGACTATCTAGTTTCCAGATCTAAAATGGATCTGATGTTTTGTCCACAGATCTGTCCTACATTTTAGTTTTAATATGCAGTTGCTGCAGCTCCTTAAAATATTGTTGTTGAGCCATTTTACAGTTTATACATGTGTTGCAGCGTTCTTTTCTGAAGATTTATTTCTCTATTGTCTCTTGTATTCTACTGTATATTGAAATAACTTCATTGTAATTATTATTTGCTGCTGTATAATCATAAGTTGATCTATTTTGATGGCCTCCTACTCATACTGTCCAAGACTGCGTTATTTCTGAAGCAGTTTTTTGTGCATAGCGGCAACCCCTCTTGTGGGGTGTTTTTCAGCAAGACTAGGTGGTGGGAGATTTGTTTAACATAGCTAGAGTCATTTGTTTTGTCCACGGATCTGTCCTAGATCTGAGTTGTAATATTCAGCTGTTGTAGCTCCTTAAAATAATTTTGTTGATCCATTTTATATTTTATACATGTGTTGCAGCATTCTTTTCTGAATATTTCTTGCTCTATTGTCTCCTGTATTCTATTGTATATTGAAAGAGCTTCATTGTGATTCTGATTTGTTGTTGTATAATCATAAGTTGATGTTATTTGATGGCCTCCTGCTCATACTTTCCAAGACTGTGTTATTTCTGAAGTAGTTTGTTGTGCATAGCTGCAGCCCCTCTTATAGGGTGTTTTTCAGCTAGACTAGGTGGTGGGAGATCTGTTTACCACACCTAGTTTGATTTATTTTTTCTCCCTTTTTGGATCTAGACTCCAGATCTGTTGAATATAGGAGCTTTAGCAGCTAAATAATAAAACTCAGATCTGGGACAGATCTATGGAAAAAACATCAGATCCATTTCAAATCTGGAAACTAGATAGTCTTATTTACAAGATCCCCTTGGGGTTTTGACCAAATCATGCAAAAACAAGAGTAGATCTGAGTTTTAAGTTGCAGATCTGCAAAATGATTCAGAAATTTCTGAAGATGACTTTACATTAAAATATATCAGATCTAAACAGAACATGGATCAGCAAGCTAATCCATGGATCACCAAAGTGAAAGGCAAAGCCCAGTACCAGAGATCTCTCATCAAAATTGGGATCAAAACACCCTGCAGAACCACTAATGAAAATAACATAGTTCCTCAATGAAAATTGCGTTGTAGCTTGAATAACAATGATGGCCTGATGCCAAGATACAAATCTGAAGCTCAAACAGTGGATGCACTCTTCCAGGAGATTAAAAGACACACTCCATGAGAAGAGGCTCCAATACAAGCTATATCTCTGCAGATCTAGAATCCCACTTGTTGCAGCTTACAAGAGCAAGCAAACCCTCACTGGATTTGCGCTGCAATTGGAATGTAATGTTCCCAAATTTTCACATAGCAATTTGGAAAATTATATTTTTCTACTTTCACTTAGAAGAGGAATAAATGGGTAAGGAGGCCCATGAATAATAAAATATGAATAATTTCCACCTTAATAAGGAAGGGGATCACTTTAGGAGCTGAAATTTACACTTACAAGTGTGAACATGAGCAAACTAGATTAGGACATAGTTAAGTTTGACTAAGTCAACATGCATTCTTGAGGAGGAAGAGTTCACCTAAGAAAACCGGTTCAATGTGAACAAGGATCAGCCTAAAACACGTATGTAAACTAGATTGAAGATCCGTGGTGTGAAAAGAGGCATTAGAGGTGAATTATTTGACCAAGTCAACAACACAGCCACAAGAGGAGGGAAGCAAGCTAGGGCAGCGCAGTTTTGAAAGAGGAAGCTTCATGAAGAAGTCACCTCAACATTGTGTGGGGTCCAGGGTGAGGAAGCTCACCAAAGTTAAAAGGAAGGTGTAGCATCAAAGGGATATCATTCATGTATTCAGATATTTTGGTCTAGATACCAATTGCATACTTCAGCTGTTTAGCCAGAGTTGCTGCACTGCTTAGTGCAAGGAATTCCTGTGCAGAAATTCCATCCTCTCTTGAGATCAGCTTGCTTAAGGGATCAAAGGGGAGTGATTTGAGCTTCATTTCAGTATTTGGCTTGAGGCCATTCCTTCACATTCAGCTACAATGCAGTCTACTTCAGAAAACTGCGTCCTTGATGCAAGGGTGGCAGTAGCAGTGTTGCACCCTTTGATTTTGTGCTCATCTTGTAAGAGGAGGTGCTTATTTCCCTCCGGGAGTTTGTTAGAGAGGCCTTTGGCCATATTTATGTATTATTCAGCTCTGATATGTTATATTCAGTCATTTTTAATGCATATTTGTTGTAGACTACATTATTTTCTGCAGTCCTACTTTTTGTACATGGGTATTGCCGGAAACCCTTACCAGGTGTCTTTTTCTTGATGTAAAAGAGGTTAAACCTCCATTTCTATTTTATTTTAATAATATAAGCTTAATATCAGACTTATTCCATCATTTTTTGTAGAAACCCTCCTGGGAATTATTGTCTCACAGTATTCATAAATTTCTGTTTAGCAAAGTCATGGGAAATCAAGGTTTTCTAGCCTAGTTGGGAAAGGAGGAGTTGTTTAACATAGCTAGAATCATTAGTTTGAGCTGAAATTTGGAGCGTAGGTCCCTCATGACCTAAGCTATCATATCCAGCCATTTCCCCTACTTAGTTTTACACTTATTTCTGAAAACAACCTTTTTAGGGAATAAAATACCATTTTTCCCCACTTTCCAGATCACGAAACGAAGTACAAGTTGCTGCTGTAGCTAAAAATTATTTTTATGTGTTTCTTATGTATATTTTAAGCTTATTAATCATAACAGGACCATTATACAGCTTATTCATTGATGAGTTCCAGATTTGGAACATTACAGTGGTATCAGAGAATGATCTTTGGCACAGCCTGTGAGATCTAGCTATCAGAGGAGAAAAGAGGAAAAGTAGAGATCAAAATGATGGAGAGGATGGGCTTACTCTCATCCATTTCAGATCTAATAAGAAAGAAGAATATAAATGCATTGAAACTCCAAGAGGGTTTCAAGGAGGAAAGAATTGCAGTGAGACCTCTAGAGGGTTTCAAGAAGCAGAAGCAGATGCATGCACTTCCTGTTCTTGTAGAGGAAGTGAAGAGCAAGGATACCAATTAGAGCATGAAATTATGAGTGGGTATTTGGCAGAATACAAGTGCCAACATAGGGATTTCAAAGAGACCTTAGATTTTCCTTAGTTTGTTCAACTGAGAGAAGAAAGAAGATCTTGCAGCAAAGTAGAAATCAAGGGCAATAGATTCCTATTGTCTAAATTTGATGGGTCAACTACAACAAGAGCTTGGGCAAGAAATCTTGAGGCATTCTTCCTACTTCATCTAGTGGAAGAGAGGGAGGCAACAGAAATTGCAGCGCTGCACCTAGGGGTTGAAGCCAATACTTGGTGGTGCAATCACTTAAGCCACACAAGAGTGACTTCTTTTTCTGAGTTCACTCAAGAGCTGATCAGAAATTTTGGCGAAGAGAGATCATAGGAGAGAGGGTCCACACCACCATGGGAAGAGACAAGTACCAGCGTTGTCACAGCCTTGGAAGAGAAGCTTTCTACATCAGTAGTTGGGGCAGCCATTACATTATAGGGAGGAGCCTTTGCAGCTCTACAAGAGGTTCCCACATCTCACCAAGGTATGAGAAGATTTCCACTTTTAATTATTGCAGCAAATCTTTCTAAAAGTTGTGGAAATATGTTTTCATATGGCCCAAGATCAAACATTGTCGTTGGGGTAGAGCAGCAATATTGCACTACACTGTGTAGACTTGAATGGTTCAAGAAAAAAATGAACCATCATCCTCTTGGACCCTTGTTGAGTTGCACTCAATCCTTGAGGTTGAAGTGTGATCTTTTGGGGGGAGTTATGAACCTTGAGATGGAGTATGAGGCAGCAACTATGTCTTTGGAGGGACTATCAGCATTGTCAAACAATGGCAGGGAAGAGGCTTTACCCTTTTCACCTTTGGATCTTGATGGATTCAAGATGACCATGGACATGAGGTCTTCTCTAAGAGATCTCCAAGGAAATGCATTCCAGCATTTCATGGCATGCAGAAGAGAAGAAACGACTATGGAGGGTGATAGCACACATGGGGATAATGCCAAGGTAAAGAGTGACAGAAAGCATCCACATGGTGTTGAGTGAATGTGGGGGAAGAGCAAGAGGCTGGTGAGCCACTTACAAATATATGATACAGGGCAACAAGAGGCCAAACTGCGTTGGCTACTCTTGAGATAATTTGGCCATCATGAGACATATCCTTTTTCCAAGGGTATGTGGGAGAAGAGTACTTGCATCATGGGGCAGCAAGGAGTGTGGATGCATTGTGATGATGAAATCATTATGTCTTCACCACATGAGTCATATGATGCAGGTATGTTGAGGCAGCAAAGTCATTTGTTGCTTTGGAGGATTGGGAGGGAGCAAGGGTAGATTTTGTCTCACACTTGGCATGATGTTGCAGGAGTAATGGATGGCACTAGCACAGTGCAAATATCAGCCCCTCCATCTTGGGAGGATCTCTACATACACAACAACATTTTGGGAAGAGTATTTGACACAATATATGTCAAATAATTGAGCTTTGAGATGACAGTAGCCCTACTCCAAAGGCTAGCAGCGCTGTCACTTAGGAGCTTGGATTGCTTGCTGAAGTATCCCCAGGACCACTTCACAAGTAATGCACCATGGAAGCATGCAGAATATGGGCATGAGAAAGTAATGGATGAGAGTATCCCTTACTATGTTTTGACCTTCTTGGCTTGGATTCCCAAGCACAAGGAGAAAGATCTACATGCAGCATTTGTGGACTTTCCTTCCATGCATTTTTATGCATACCATCCTTCAATGGAGGAGTTCACTTGGGAGGGCATTCAATTGAATGTATATCAGCATATGGAGAGATGCACAGGCTGGAAGATGAAGAAAAGGTTGGCACAACCACTTACCTACTCACTTGCAGCAAGGGAGAATTTTCACTTGAGCCATTTCAGCTCAATGACCGAAGTACATGATGGAGGAGGTAAAATTTTGCTTTATATTTTACACTTCCTTATCTATATGAGCAGCATATCATACCAAGAAGGGCCTTTCCTTCTTGCATATTATATTGTTATGTACTTGAGGCCACTTGCAACATTTATGATGGCCATTCTATTTGTGGATTGTGGGGGAAAGCCGCATGGTTTTCGATGTGTATCATTGGCACCAAATTATGCTTTCATGATTTCATTTTGTAAAATGGATGTGGCAGCAAACAAGTGGCTGAAAAGACACTTGTTGCATTATGTATTGAGGTAGGCAAATAATGCCCTGCGTTGGTTCCATGTTCGGGACTATGTTCTACCTCCTTGTCGTCATATGTTTATGCTTCCATATTATGCTGCTAAAACATTGATTGTAGGAGGCACCTTTGGAGGAGTGGCACAAGATTTGAAGAGGCCCAATGAAAAGATAATTCTTCACATTACAAAGGCTACATATTTCAGAAATAACAATGGGAAAACCTTGGTTTCCATACTATACATCTTACCTTCAAATGAGAGGACTCATTTGGGAGGTTTGAGTTCTTTGAGGAGACACCTCATGGGTGTTGGATTTGATGGGGTGGCCTGGGTCTTTCTTGAATACTGTTATATCTCAGCCATATATCAGCAGCAGCCCCATATATATCATAATTGGAGAGAAAAGAAGCAAGAGATGCACATTTTGACTCCACACAATCAACTATGCAGCCCACCTTCTTTGCAGGAGCTCAAAGTGGAAGAGATCCTTCATGAGTTGCCAAACTGGAGGGTGGCTCATTGTGTTTGGTTGATAGCTTGGGCAGGGAGAGACTCAAAGGGGGATGAGGAATCCCAATTTAAATCAGCCCTCATGCTTCAAGAGGACCTTCAAACAGCCCATTGTTGCTTCCATAGATATTTCACTGTCACAAATGTCAACTATTTAGATAGCTTGCACACTTGGGAGGAGCAACTTGAAGATATATTGATGATGCCGCACCTTGATCCTTGGGAGACTTCATCTTATGAGGGTTCTACAGGGGAGAAGAGGATTCTCTTTAGTCCTATCCTTGCAGTTGCTTGAGGATAAGCAAAATTTGGGAGGGAAGGACTGTAATGTTCCCAAATTTGCACATTGCAATTTGGAACATTAGATTTTGCCACTTTCACTTAGACGAGGAATAAATGGGTAAGGAGGCCCATGAATAATAAAATATGAATAATTTCCACCTTAAGAATGAAGGGGATCAGTTCAGGAGCTGAAATTTACACTTACAAGTGTGAACATGGGAAAAATAGATAAGGACATAGTCAAGTTTGACTAAGTCAACATGCGTTCTTTAGGAGGAAGAGATCACCTAGGAGGAAGAGATCACCTAAGAAAACCGGTTCAATGTGAACAAATATCAGCCTAAAACACATATGTAAACTAGATTGAAGATCCCTAGTGTGAAAAGAGGCATTGGAGGTGGATTAGTTGGCCAACTCAACCGCGCAGCCACAAGAGGAGGGAAGCAAGCTAGGGCAACACAATTTTGAAAGAGGAAGCTTCATGAAGAAGTTACCTCAACATTGTGTGGGGTCTGAGGTGAGGAAGCTCACCAAAGATAAAAGGAAGGCATAGAATCAAAGGGATATCATTCATATATTCAGATATTTTGGTGTAGAGACCAATTTCATACTTCAGCTATTTAGCTGGAGTTGCTACACTACTTATTGCAAGGAATTCCTGTGCAGGAATTCCATCTTCTCTTGAGATCAACTTTCTTAAGGGATCAAAGGGGAGTGATTTGAGCTTCATTTCAGTATTTGTCTTGAGGAAATTCCTTCACATTCAGCCACAGTGCAGTCTACTTCAGAAAACTGCGTCCTTGATGCAGGGGCAGTAGCAGCAGTGTTGCACCCTTTGATTTTGTGCTCATCTTGTAAGAGGAGGTGCTTATTTCCCTCCGGGAGTTTTTTATAGAGGCCTTTGGCCATATTTTTGTATTATTAAGCTTTTATATGTTATATTAAGTCATGTTTAATGCATATTTTCTATAGACTGCGTTATTTTCTGCAGTCCTACTTTTTGTACATGGGTATTGTCGGAAACCCTTGCCGGGTGTCTTTTTCTTGATGTAAAAGAGGTTAAACTTCCATTTCTATGTTATTTGAATAATATAAGCTTCATATCAGAATTATTCCATAATTTTCTATAGAAACCCTCCTGGGAATTACGCTCTCACAGTATCCATAAATTTCTGTTTAGCAAAGTCATGGGAAATCAAGGTTTTTTAGCTTAGTCGGGAAAGGGGGAGTTGTTTAACATAGCTAGAAGCATTAGTTTGAGCTGAAATTCTGAGTGTAGGTCCCTCATGACCTAAGCTATCATATCAAACTATTTCCCCTACTTATTTTTACGCTCATTTCTGAAAAAAAACCTTTTTAGGGCATAAAATACCCTTTTCCCCACTTTCCGGATCATGAAACAAAGTACAAGTTTCTGTTGTAGATAAAAATGATTTCTATGTGTTTCTTATGTATATTTTAAGCTTATTCATCATAACAGGACTGTTATACAGCTTATTCATTGCTGAGTTCCAGATTTGGAACATTACATGGAAGTAGAGCTTGGCCCAAAGCCTGATAGTGGGTCAAATTAAAAAATACTCCTCCAAGAATCCTCAAGGGAAGAGGTGAAATCCCTGCATAGGAAATCCAAGTGCTAAGTAGCACAATTCTCCACTAAACAACAAAGAATAGTATTTGTCTAAACAGACAAGATACTCAAAAATATAATCACGAGTTGGGAATCCCAATAAGGATCTAGACTTCCCAAAAATGACAGCGTTGTAGAGGTCTGAAATGTTGCCCTTGTCATATCATGGCTCCCTTATTTTACATCCTTGATATCAAAATCACATGTTGGAGCATCACAATATCCCTTTTGCTGCCTCATTTGCAGTTGATCTTGCTCAAGACAAGATTGAAGCATATGGAAATCAACTTCCCCTCAGAAAGTCCTTGTGTTCCAAAACTTACTCATTTTGGCCCATGTATGCAAGAGGGTTAGCATCCCCTTTCCATGTTTAGAAATATTCTTTGTGAATAAAGGTATTATGGGCTGCCCTAAAGACATGGAGTTACCATGTGTCCTCATGCTCATGCCATCATAGACTTCTAATTTCTCCTCTCTCAGTGCAGATAGCTGATTGGAAGATAGAAATGCCCCTTTCAAGAAATTGCTCACCTCTCTTTTGAATTCATGAGAGGTTCTCTACGCTATGATGGCTTCTCACAAGGCTCCCTCCTTAGCCAAGTATGCAAATGCTGCCCATAGTTGACAGAACACTTTATTTTCCCTCCAATCAAGAGGTTCTCTTGGTGAAATACCTCCTTGCAAAGAGGCATCAAGGCATAGAGTAGGATGTGGATGTAGGTGGACAGATTTGCCCCTACCATTAGTGCATAGGTCCTCTTGCTTTCTTTGTTCTTCCAAGATTTGAAACAGAGAAGGGTTCATGCTCTCCATCTTGTGATGCCCTTCCTCCTCTTTTCCTCCTTCTATCTTCAAGATCTCATCATTTGGAAATGATGGTACATGCTGCTCATGTGTTATGCCAAGAGCTTTATGTGTGAGGCCTTTGGGAACTCCTTACAAGAGTGCAAGAGTTTCTTCCCTTGGAGCAAGTGCTCCATCCTCCTCTCCATGAAGTGCTAGAGGTGCCTTTGTTGTGACTACATTATCATCTCCTGCCTTCCCCTCCTCCTCTTCAATAACTGAAATTGTCTCATCATCAACAAGAGACCTTAGATCTTGGTCATCTATTGAAGGAGAAACCTTCATGCTTTCCTCTTGAGAAGAGAACCCTTCATCCAATGGAGATATTTCCCTTGGCAATGCATCAAACAACTTACACCTTCTTCCATGGTTTTCAGAAATGGAGTTGGATTCATAGACCCTTCCAACTCATGCAAAAGGTTTGTTTTATATGGTTTGATAGTGTTAACAGAAGATGTTACACATGGAGCTCCATCAAACCTTTCCACTAATATTTCAATAAATCTTGCATAAGTAGGTGTATTTTCATTTCTTAAGGAAAAGGACTCAAAAAACCACCAAGCATATGCTTTACCTTCAAAATGCAGCGCTGCTACTTTGATGGTTTCAATTTTTGAAACTTGGTGTTGCTACACAAAGTTGTCTAGCTCCTCCACCCAAACCCTAACTAGACATTTAGTTGATCCATCAAAAGTAGATAGAAAGAATCTACCCACATAATGCTACTTCCCCTTTGTGCTTCTATCCTCCTTGATCTTGTAGAATCCTTGGAAGTTCAAGTCATCTTTGAACTCCTTAGATTGAACTTCATATTCCTGCAAATACTCTCCAAGAGTCTCCTTCTCGGGTACACCTCCTTTCTTCCTCTTCATGAAGAAATTACTGACAGAACATTGAAGATTTGGTGATATGGCTGAGTGCACATATCCATGAGATGAGGATTCAAAATTTTCCTCATGTATAGATCTTGTATATTTGATCAGAAGATCTTCCTACTCCTGAAACCCTCTAGGAGTTTCACTGCTCCTTCTCTCTTCTTCTTGTTCAACCTCCTTGGAGATGTTGTTACTGGATCTGAAAAGTGATGAGAGTAAACTCATCTTCTTCATCATTCTGACCTTAATCTTTGCTTTATAGCACTTTGTCTTGAAGCCCACAGGCTGAGCCAAAGATCCTAATAGTGCTGTCATGTGTAGAGTTTATCTAGCACCTCATGCAGAGGAAGAGGGAGCTCTTGCTCCAACTAGAGGGATTATTGTGTCTTTGCAATGAATTCCCTAGGATCTCATATATGGAGGTCAAGGCACAATCAATGAGCAGCATGATTGTGAAACATTGCAGATGGAAGGAGAATGTAGGGAGGAAGGTTAGCATCACATGATGAGGAGCACACACCCCTATCTATTTCAGGGGGTTAATGCACAGAAGAGGCAGACTGATTTGTGCTGTGAGGGCAGGGACAAAGTTGTCCATCCATATGTACAGTCTACTCTTGACATTGATGTCTCATTACATGGAGGCATTCCACTAGGGAGACCACCAGATCAAGAGATGATGAGGAATGCTTCACATTGGATAACACGACTCTTAGATCCTGGAGGGGTGGATACTTTGGAGGGGTCTAATACAGCAGAGAGAGTTTGGGGTAGACTCAAGGAGGAGGGAGACATTGCCCCATTTTCAGCATTACCCACTCTCACTACACATATTGTGCTGACAAAAGTTACTGCAGTGATGGAGGATGGCACCTTCATGGTGCAAGAGAGCTACTCCATGGATTTGGAGAAACAGAGGGTACTTCCTTTGAGGAAGGAATCCTCCATACTTTGGAGTAGATGGAGGCCACTCATGCTTACATTGGCCAAGATCAGGAGATTCTTTTTGGATGGAAGCTTCTCATGGGAGGCTAACTTCCAAAGGTCACCACTTCTATTTGAGCATGAGCAGCTACATGATGGGCATGGTAGCACTTTGGAGAATGAATTTGGCATGGGGGATGTCAAAGGAGTAGATAGCAGCATGTGGGGAGCTTCACATTTCAGATCTTCAACATTGTCTCTTAGGAGGATTGATCCATATTGGAGATCTCAACTCTTGGTAGAGTACTCCAAGGATCTTGGTTCTTGCATGATTCTTGATGACCCAGATGGAGATGATAGATATGTGGTGGATGATGTGGTCATCTATTCTTATGGAAGAGTCTTCTTGACTAAAGCTTCTGAGCTCAAGGAGAAGCTACTACATGCAGCACATGAGGACTTCCTTTCTATACAGTTTGATGCATATCATTCTTTGATGGAGGAGTTCACTTGGGAAGGCATCCAACATGATATATTTCAGCATATGGAGAGATGCATAGCCTAGATGCTGATGGAGAGGTTGGCACAACCACTTCCCTACTTATTGAGACTAAGGGAGAATTTCTAGTTGAGCCATTTTAGCTCAAGGACCAAAGTACATGGTGGATAAGGTACAATTTTGCATTATGATTTGTACTTCTTTACTTTGTATGAGCATCATGTTGTATTAAGGAGGGTCATTCCTTCTTATACATTATATTATGATGTAATTGAGGCCAAATTTAGCATTGAGATTTTCTATCCTTTTGGTGGTTTGTGGGGGAAGCCACATGATTCTTGGTGTGCACCATTGGCACCACATTTTACTTTCATGATCCTATCTTGTAGGATGATTTTGGCAGCAAACAAGTGGCTGGAAAAGCACTTGTTGTTATTTTATTTAAGGCAGGCAAGGGATGCACTGTGCTGGTTCCATGTGTGGAACTATGATCCACTTTCCGGTTGTCATATGGCAACTTGTTTTCATGGGTTTTTGCTTCCATATATTGCTGATGTTTCTATGTTCATGGGAAGATTTGTTTGGAGAGTGGGACAAGAGTTGGAGGTGCCCATTGGGGGTATGATTCTCCCTACTTTATATGTTGCATGTTTTAGGAGAAACAATGGGCAAACCATGATTTCCATACTACATCTCTTTTTTTCATGTGGGAGGAGCCATTTAGAGAGCTTGAGTTTTTGGAGGAGGCACTTCATGGATGAATTTTATGGTGGGGTAACTTGGGCCATTCTTGGAGGCAATGTCATTTCAGCCCAAGATCAGCAGCAGCCCCATACATACCATAAATGGATAAAGAAACAACTTGGGTGGAATAATCTAATCTCTCCATGCAGCCCCAATACATCGCATAAACCGGGGGTTGAGGATCTTTTTGATGAGCTACCTAGAATGGCTCATTTCATTTGGATGATAGCATGGGTTTCGGAGTTTCTCATTGGGAATGAGATCCCATGTTCTTGTCATCACTCCTACCTTGAGAAGGCCATTGGACAACAAGAAGGTTTCCACTTACACCTTCCACCTTTTCATGATTTGAGCCATTTGGTTTTGCATACTTAGGAGGAAACATTGGAGGGCAGATTTATTGGAGATTATTTTGAGCAGTGGTGGGGACTATTGATGAGGAGGCCACAAGAGGAGGAGGGGAGGAATTTTTCTCTCCTTATACAGTTTCTTGAGGAAAAACAACATTTTGGAGGGGAGGACTGTAATATTCCAAAAATTTAGCCTTCAGCTAAATGGAATATTATAGTTTGTTTTGTCACTAGGTAGGTGAATAAGTGGGTAGGGAGGCCCATAAGTCTCCTTAGCAGCAATAAAAAAAATTCAAGTGTGAAAGGAGGCCTTTTTCAGCAGCTAAATAAATCACCTCCAAGTGTGAATAGGGTGTGATCATATTGATTCAGTCAACTTTGACCAAGTCGACAGCGTTGTTATGGAGGAGTGGAGATTAATTGAGGAATAACGTAGTTTCGGAGGGAGATGGATCTCATGATGGAAATTACCTAATTGAGTGGGGAAAAGGGCAAGCAAGCTCATATTATATTTAAGGAAGAGGATGGAAGCCATTTGAGATCATGTTTTATATTATTATTTTGATATTGGTCTGCTTATACTTTTGCTTCCTCTTGCTGTTTAGCAGGGTTGCAGTGCTGTTTAGCACCGGGTGTTCTGGAGCCAGAATCCCACCTATTAACTTGAGAAGTCTCTTGGAAGATTACTGTATTCATTTCCACATTCAGGTTTTTAGGCCCAGCTACATCTTTCTTCATCAGTACAGTTTCTGCAGGTTATTGTGTTGTGTTGCAGGGTACCGCAGTGGAGGAGAGAAATCTCCAATTTTTGAGCTTATTTTCCAGTGAGGGGACCAGCCCTTCATATATTGAGTTGATTGGGTGTTTTTTCAGCTGATAGATCATTCCTTCAGCCCCATATCAGCAATCATGCCTAGGGAGTGCGCAATTCAGGCAGCAGAAATGCATTGGGCAACTCAAAAAAGGCTGAAAATCCAAACTTAAAATCTGGCCAAACAATTTCTGGGTTTTTCTGGGTTTTGTGTGTAGAATCCATGGTTAAATGTGTGGGTCATTTTGAGCACTCTAACATCCTTCTGCACGTGGTTCTTTTTCATAATAACAACAATTTCCAACAGCAGCAACACACATTTCTAGTGCTTGGTTTCTTTGGTGTATTTCAGCTGTCTTGTGGATTGAGTGCATTCCTTTTAGAGCACTATGTACTTTCATTTGATGTTGATATATAATGATATGGCTCAGTTTTTTTCTGCCCATATTTATGATTTTTTGATGTATTCTGGCATTTTTCCAGTTCTATATGTTTAATTCTTATTTTACCGTAGTTGGAATTGTGCATATTTAATATTTTCTGATACTGAAAGAGCTTCATTGTAATTTGGATTTGCTGTTGTATAATCATAAGTTGATCTTATTTGATGGCCTCCTGCTCATACTATCCAAGACTGCATTATTTCTGAAGCATTTTGTTGTGCATAGCTGTAGCCCCTCTTGTAGGGTGTTTTTCAGCTAGACTAGGTGGTGGGAGATCTGTTTACCAAACCTAGTTTGATTTGTTTTTGCTCCCCTTTTGGATACAGACTCCAGATCTGCTGATCTAAGGGATCCAAGGGCTGTAAACTCATTTCTGTACATCAATCTCTTAGGAGTCTGTTATTTCAGCAGGCTTGCTGTGCTATTCCAGATTTGAGATATTACAGTGGTATCAGAGCTCCTTTCTTGGCATAGCCTGTGCTTTCCTTGGAGCATCACAACCATGTTGCATTAAGAAGAAGATGAACCTCTCACTGAGAGGGAGAAGAGGTATAAGAACATAAGTCACAAGAATTATGATTACACTACTGATGATCAAGACAAGGGTAAAGCCCCTGAGCCTGCAAGTGATAAAGAAGGAGAAGAGTTTGCAAGAACTTTGTTGGTGGCCATGCAAGATCTTTCCAAAGAGATCAAGGAGACGAGGATGGAAAGAATGAGGGAATATCCTAGGAGATTTCATCTGGGAGAAACCTCTGACATATCTCATCACTGGACTGATCAACCAATGAACCGGCCACAAGCCCCACTAGCTTCACAACGCTCCACTATGCCTACCTTCTTAGCTATGGAGAATGAAGGACCACAAGAGCAAGCTTCCCTAGAAGACTACTTTATGGAATATGAATCTCAGAATCGGAGATTCAGAGACCACTTGAGTTTCCAAGAGTTCTGTCACCTCAAGGACAGAAGAAGACCAAGGCAACAGTATAGAGATGGTGGGTTCTTTCATATTCAGGATAGACACCACTCTATGGGCAGATTATTTTTGCCCAAGTTTGATGGATCATCCTCTAGTTCTGCCAAGGCATGGGTAGAAAAGTTGGATATTTACTTTCAGTTGAACAAAATCCCCGTGATTGAAGCCATCAAGATTGCAGCACTGCACTTTGAAGGTGAGGCACACAATTGGTGGTTCCATGGGTTGTCTACATTGGGACATATCAATGTGACTACCTATTCTGAGTTTACCAGAAGATTGGTGGAGAGGTTTGACAGGAAGGATCCTGAAGCACCCTTCATAATCCTTGCAAAGCTAAAGTAGTCAAGGAATGCAGAAACTTATATCCTAAGTTTCTAAGATTATCAGTCATGGTTCCTGATCTATCTGTGGCAAGGAGGGTGTACATGTTCATCGATGGCCTGGAGGAACCATTGAATGGGTTGGTTAAATCCAGCAAGCCCATCACTTTGCATGATGCCATTAAGAGGGCAAGAGACCTTCAGGATGCCTTGCCAAAAGCAAAGGCAACTTTCTAGAGAAAGACCCCTCGCCTTTCTAAGGGGAAGGGAGAAAAAGTTTCTCCTTCCAAGGAGAGCCCATTCAAGAAGCCTCTTGATATTGATCTCAGGAGGGAGTTCAGGAAGAAGAAATTGTGTTTCACTTGCCAAGATTCATGGGCACCGAGACACAAATGTGTTGCTGGGAAAGCACACTACATAGAAGTCTTCTCAGATTTTGAAGAGGAAGATGGAGATAATGAACCTAGGATGGGTCACAGCTTTGATAATGAGGAGGAAGATCCAACACCATCCGGAGATGGGGATGGAGTCTTTGCTCCAATAAGTGGGACTCTTGCATCTTTGATAGGAGTGCCTAAGTACTTGACCCTAAGAGTACAAGGTTCAATCATGAATTAGAGAGTATCTGTCCTGATTGACAGTGGGGCAACCCATAACTTTATTGATGCTCATCTTGTGTAAAGGAGAGAAATCCCCACTGATACTTTTGAGGAATTTTTTGTTTTGTTCCCAGGAGATAGGACCATGCAATGCATGTAATATGTTCCCTCATTCTCTGTCACTATGGGATCCTACACTCTGGTGGATCACTTCTTTGTAGTTGACATACCAGACACCAATATCATTCTGGGTGTCCAATGGTTGATTACCTTGGGGAAGGTCACCACTGATTGGAAAGCTTTGCAGATGGAGTGGGTGGACTTGAAGATTGGGAAACCACAAATGATTCAAGGCATGCACACTTATCCTTCACCTAGTACTTCCACACAAACAACAGAGATGGATTTGTGTAGTGGAAGAAGGGATCTCACAGTCCCTTCTCTCATGTTCATGAGGATACTGCAAGGGACATTCTTATCTAGTGGCAAGCCACCTGGAATGCCATCAGATTCAGATCTTATGGGGAAGGCTTCTCAAAGTTCTGCTCCAAATCTAGTTCTAGGAATAATTGGAGCAATGATAGACCAAGTTATAACGCTGGAGGGTTTGGGACAGACCAAGGATGAGGGGTATCTTCTTCCTGCATCACTATCTCCCTCTCTCCTTTGTGAATCTGCGTTGTGGGAGGAGAAGAATGGGAGGATCAGCCTTCCAAAAAAAAAAATTGGCATGATAAATGTCAAAAAGGAGATCAACAACGTGACAAGCACTTCCATGGATGTATCAGTAGCGCTATCATTGTTGAGCAATGTGGATCTGTATTGGAAATCTCAACTGCTTGTAGAGTATTCCAAAGATCTCCACATAGGTATGATACTAGATGACATGCATCAAGAAGAGGGCTACTTAGTCCAAGGGGGAGTCATCTATTATCATGATAAGGTCTTCTTGGCTAGAGCTTCCAAGCTCAAGCATAAGATATTACAAGGGGCACATGAAGAATTCTTCCTCAGCCATATGCATTGAATGAAGATCTATACCCTGATCATGAGGGGCTTTGTTTGGGAAGGCATGAGAGAGGAATTACATCAGCACTTTCAAGAGTGCATTAGCCATGGAGGATTGGGGCAGCCAATGGACTCTTTGCAAGAGTCATCTTAGCCAACTCTTCCTTTAAATGAGAGGAGGGAAATGCTCATTCACAACTCCATGTGTATGAAGGACTATGATGGTAAAGGATTTGATTATGCCAAGCAAGTTGTATTTTCTGATTTATCAGATTCCTTTTCCATGTTTTTGCAGGATCTGACTCCTAAAGGGAGTGAGAGATCATGTGGATCTCATGGGTTTTTGTGGGCCAATAGAGATGTTGAACTTGACCACTCCCTTATTGTGCAGAGGGAGATTCCTTCTCATGATGGGTGCTTTCGAAAGGAACCAAACTTATCTATCATCTTCAGCCATGTTAAGGTGACTCATGCAGCACATGTGTGGTGGGAATGCCACTTACCACACCTTGATCTAATGTAGGCAGATACTACACTGCGCTGGCATCACATGTAGGATTTTGACCCACCTCCTCAAGCTCAGATTTTTGTTTGCATATATGTAGTCTTGCTTCCATTCTTGGATGATATAGTTGTATTATTTATGGGATTGTATGGGGATAGGATGGGCAGCTTGTATGTACCACATGGTTTGGAACTTCTACCTATACCTCATGATACATGTTTTAGATGGAGCATTGCTCCAGCCATGTTTATTTCTGTTGATTTTTTCACTCCTGGTGGGATGGACTATGCACATCTTATGTTAACCTTGGAGGAACAATTCATGATGTATTGGCTTGAGGAGCACTTGGCTTATGATAAGGATTTGATCATTGATGATGCCATCAATGGAGGAGGAGAAGTAATATAACTCTTACCCTATCAGTTGCTTAAGGACAAGCAACATTTTAGAGGGGAGGATTGTAATATTCCTACTTAGCCTAAGCTAAAAGGAATATTCATTTTTGTTTTACTTTCTGTTGCATGAATAAATGAATAAATGAGGACATCTAAAACTCCTGAAAAGGCTGAATAAATCAATGCCCAATTGAACAAGGATAAATCAAGGCCATGTAAATAAATCACTTGCAGGTGTGAAAGGGGTTTGAGCTGTGAGACTAGGCCAACCTTGACCAAATCTACAACGCTGTCTAGATTCAATGTATCTCATAAAGGGACAACGCAGTTCTAGAAGGAGGCCATTCATGTGAAAGGAGCTAACTCATCAAAGTGGTTTAGGGTTTGCAAAGGCTTTCATCTTATAAAAGGAAGGGGAAGGAAGCAAGAGAAGGTTCTTGATTGATTATATTTCTGAGTATCTTGTCTTTTTACACAAATACTATTCTCTTTTGTTTAGTGGAGAATTGTGCTGCTTAGCACTTGGAGTTCCTATGCAAGGATTTCACCTCTTCCCTTGAGGATTATTGGAGGAGTATTTGCTGATTTGACCCACTATCAGGCTTTGGGCCAAGCTCTACTTCCAATTGTAGCGTAGATCCAGTGAGGGTTTGCTTGCTCTTGTAAGCTGCAGTAAGTGGGATTCTAGATCTGCAGAGATCTAGCTTGTATTGGAGCCTCTTCTCATGGAGTGTGTCTTTTAACCTCCTGGAAGAGTGCATCCACTGTTTGAGCTTCAGATTTGTATCTTGGCATTAGGCCATCATCGTTATTCAAGCTACAGTGCAGTTTTCATTGAAGAATTGTGTTATTTTCATTAGAGGTTCTGCAGGGTGTTTTGATCCCAATTTTGATGAGAGATCTCTGGTGCTGGGTGTTAACACTGGAAAATTGTACTGCAGAAAACGACATCAATTAATGTCGAGCCCAAGGATTTACAGGACAGGGATACATTATGGAATCAAGAAGTATAATTTCAACTAGTCATAAATGCTCAAATGCGCACTTTTTCCTTTGAAAAGTGCACCTTCTACGAGCACTGGAGCCCGATAAGCACGCATTCCTGGAAGTGGAAAAAA
Source organism: Pinus albicaulis (assembly GCA_034641835.2). Taxonomy (NCBI): domain Eukaryota; kingdom Viridiplantae; phylum Streptophyta; class Pinopsida; order Pinales; family Pinaceae; genus Pinus; species Pinus albicaulis. Next base: position 823,266,158 of record CM076575.1, read on the forward strand.
TTCATTTTCCGGGACCACAAGCAAGAAAGGAAAATTTCTCCTTATGTGAAAGCCACCTAAGGATAGCACCAACGCCTCCTTAGGCCTTGTTGGAGCACACAAAAGCATATTTCAGCACACAATGTAATCATGCCCCTCCCTTGGGTCACCATCCACCATGTACCAAGGGAGGGAAGGAGGATTTGAAGCTCACCTATAAAAACCCACCAAGAGATGAACAAAGGGTGATCACAAAGTTATGCTAACCAAAGTTTTCCAAGCAACACCAACATCGTGTGTGAACCAAGGAGCTGAAGCAAGAGAGGACTCGATGGTTGGCTACCCAACATCTTAGTCCACTGCAGCAAAGAGAGAGAATTAGACTGCGTCAGAAGGTAGAAATTGAAGGATGAACATCCTTGCATCGGGTCCTAGAGCCATTGCCTAGGCCCTTTGGCAAGTGGGTAAGATTTTTTTTTCATTCCAAGCATTCAATAAGAAGAGGCCATCGAGCCATTTTTTATCTTGTTACTGTTTGGAACTCTCTATGTAGCTTCTTTTGTGATTTTAGTTTTAGTTTTTTAACAGAGCATACTTTAGTGTATTACTTCATTTAAGTCTTATACTTCTGAGCTCCCCCCAGATACTGCCTATTACCTATAGTTTAGAGGGTAGACCACACTCTCTAAACTCATGCAAATTCTTACACCCGTCTATCGAATCCACCACAACAGGATTGGAGACTCCACTAACGTGTTTCAAGTTTATGTGGTTGTGCCATTTTTTTTTGCAAGAGACCCTTAGTCTATGCTGGAGTGGAGCTGACAGTCCTCTGGCCCATCTTGCAGTCCTTAGACTCACTGAGGTGACAGACTGAAGAAGGCAGCTCCTATTCTTTTACTTGCAGGAACTTTGCACACATTTTTTTCATACAGACGCACAGTGCACGCATTCAGGAGTGACCTGCGCGCAAGAAAGCGCACCTGTCAGAGGTTTTTGCGTGAAATTTGCAGAGAGATTTTTTCTCCCTATCTTCTGCATTTTCTCTGCTTGTAAGTGTGTTTGGCAGCCCCTAATGTATCTGCCAAAACTTGTGTTGATACCCCATAGCTTCTCAAAACTAATTTTTGCTGATTTTTGCAGGCGTTTAGTTAGTTTTCATTTAAGTTGATTTTTTGCAAAAAATGTTCACATAGTTTAAGTAGGGGGCGAAGTACCCATTTATTTCTGAACAATTTATGTTTTTTTCAAATTATGGTATGCACACTTAGTTTAACTAGTCCAAGTAAGTGGCTCATGAACACACATTCATAAGCTAGTGTAGAAATTGTTTAGTTTAAATTTCAATTTTTGCATTTAGGAAATTCCGGGACTAGGATTGAATCGCAAGTTAGAGCAAGTAATCTCTATTGTCTTTGTGCCATTGGGTGACCCTATACAAGCATATGAAAACTCTACATTTGTGATTCTCCATCTCCTTTTACTCACTCACATAGACTAATTAGGAGGTTTTGGAAGCGGCCCATTATCTGCAAATGCTTTTTATTTGAGCAAGGAACAACATCACATAGTTTAACTAGGGGACTTTTGTAAAGGACCACTGATATCCATATGTTCAAATTATGAGATTGTTCACCATACGCTCACACACATTTTCCCACTAAGAAAATAAAGCCACCTAAAAATAACTTAAGCCAACTCACTAAATTCTCCCCATAGGGGCCACAAGAGAAATTATAGCTTAAGTTAGGATCAAGGGGGTAGGCATCCAATAAGCCTCCTTGATCACACTTCACATTTGAAACATAGAAGTTTTGTTTTTATGGAGCTTTAAAATCCACCTATCAGCCCATGAAAAATAAAACCCAAGCGCGGTAGAGACCCGATTCAGAGGGGGTTAGGCTTAGGCGCAGTGCATGTGGTATCAGTTGGGGCTATCTGACCCGACCGATACTCGGTACTATTAGCTGACTACCAAGAATCCTAAGACTCGAACACTCACATGGAACGATGGTTCCTAGTGGCCAAATCTAGGGAATCCTTTACCCTATAGGTGATAATGCAGGCAAGCGCCAGACCCTCTACCCTTACCTTGGTTGATTCTCTTCGGCTGACTAGGGGCGTCGCCAGTTCTTTTTGAGACGTTGTGCTAGAACTCACAATAAATCCTCTCAAGGCCCAGTTACGTTCGAGTGTGTGAGGACGTTATTAGGTCTTTTATGATTTTTGAGTATCACGTGCAAACAAACAAAACCATTTTTTTTTTTTGCTTGATTGATCACATAGATTAAATTAAAGGAACATCATTTCATTTTTTCTTTGTTTTATGTATGTGGCCATAAATTTGTCGTGATAATAGACTCAATCCCCTCAAATTTTTTTTCCAAAAACTAACTTGGACGACCCTCAAGCAGTTCCGATGGAACCTCGTTGGTCCAGGCGTCTTTTGGACCTCCCCCCATTAACGGGAGGGGTTCCAGGTTTTTCGTCATTTAGGTGTCAAAGAAAAAACGTTGCCACAGTGGTTGGTTCCTCCTTTCTTGGAGCAACCTTAGTTGGGAACCCTAGCTGGTCTCCCAACACCACACTGCACATCACTCCCCCCTTGTCCCCTAGGGGGAAGAAGAGTGCATCCCATACGGGAAGCCAGCTGAATTCATAACCAGGTACGTCACAGACTAACCCTCGTTCTAACTAGAACTTCGTGTCTTCACACATTGCCATGGTGTCAACCTCTCAGTCACCCTTCTTAGTGGACTTAAATCTACCAAATTTAACCAAGCTCACTAATGACCCCATTGCACATGACCCCAATTGGCCTCCCATGCCCACGAAACTCCCTTCAGACATACCAAAGTTTGAGGGAAAGAAAGTGGAAGACCCAGGGAATCATATAATGACCTTTCACCTTTGGTGCTCATCGAATAGCATCATTGAAGATACTATTCGATTGAGGCTGTTTCAACGCACTCTCACGGGAGTGGCCACGAAATGGTACATCGAGAAACTTCCTACCTCGCATAGAACCTTTAGCGCCCTTGCTAGTGCATTCCTCACATACTTTCAGTTACCCATTCACCACGATTCAGGAATGGAATTACTGACTCATTTCAGACAATCCCCCTCTACCCACATTGCTGAACATCTCCATGAGTGGAGACGATGTTGTAGCTTATGCAAAGCTCAACTCAATGACCGAGTCCTTTTAGATTTATTTTTGAAAACTCTGACGGCGGAGATTTCAAAGGATGTGGCACAACGTAACCCCACATCTGAAGAGGACTCAATTAGTAAAGCCCAATAGCTTGAAATGATTGATACACAATTAAGGTACATATACAATATCCTGCCTAACACCTCGCACCTGCAATCTTATCAAGAATTGTTAGGCGCGTCGAAATCTGCAGACGGACTTATTGGTTCAATGACTCAAGGGTACCTAGGCAACAGCAATTAGAATCCCGGTTACACACATGGGTCTACCCAGGACATGTCTCAACTTGGATTTCAAAGTCATCATATGCAGTAGAAAAATTTGACCAATAGGGCGCCAGCGTATCACCAGGGAGGACCTTGCCCTCCGGCAAAGGGGCCCTAGTACACAGGAAGAAAAGCTGACGAAAGAACTACCCCCCAGTGACCAGGTGAAAACATGGGACAATAGTATGCTCAGTCCCAAGCACATAACCCACCAACGCAAAACAATGCATAGGTGAACTTTTTGCAGCCGTCCCAAAATCAACCACACCAGTATGATCAGGAGAATTACCCTCCTAACGTGGTTAAAGAAAGGAAAAAAACAAAGTCAAAGGGAACCCTGGACAGGAGGGCGGCAACCCACAACACCCATCACAATCCCGGACTTGAGATAACTCCAACCAGAACCAGAACCAAGAGCCAAGAAATGCTCAAAAGCAAGGCAAAAGGCCACCTCTACGAACAAACCATTATTGTTCAATATGTGGTGAGTACGGGCACTATACTCACTACTGTCCCGAACTCCCCGAGCTTAAAAAGCTTCAGAGTAACTGAGGACAAGGAGGATCTTCCCAGACAACTACAGTTATGCAAGAACCCTTCCCCCATTAAGGAATGGTCAGCACTCAGCAAAAAAACCCCAATGATTCCGAGAAAAATAACCATGAAATTTACATGGTTGGGGAAAAAATATTTTTCCAAACCCATAATCATAGCTACGACACCCCACCAGACACTGGTATGTCAGGGGCTAGTATGTCCGCGTCGACTGCACCTTTGACTATTCCAAAGATTCCTTTGGAACCATTGCCAAAAATGGTTAAAAGGCCTAATAGGCGAGCAGGAAACTACTCCAAAGCAGCCCACAACTACATCATCGCAGACGATTTAGCCCAGTCACCTACTGCTATGTCTGCTTTGGAGGTACTGCAGTCATGCCTGAAGTAGTGGAAAGCCCTAATTTCCGCCTTAGGCACCGTCGACCCTGTCAACACGCGCATGATAGATTTTGATTTAGACAAAGCCACCCCTAGGCTTCCCGTGGGCTTCCCTCCATGGTCACCTCCTAGATACCAGTATCGGTACAAAATATCACTATTCACTAATGTGTCATTGATGAGGGTGCGTCCACATGCATAATGTCAAAGAATGCATGGCAGAAGTTAGGAGCCCCAGAACTCAAACCTTCTGTCATCACACTCAGAGCATAGGACGGTCGACCCTCGACCCTCGTCGGTCTCTTCCAAAATGTACCGGTCTTCTTAGTCAGCAAAACGGTCCACATAGACATCGAAGTCTTGGACACTCACTTGGATTACAATATACTCCTTGGGAGGAGTTACATGTACGCCATGTCTGCCATAGCATCATTCATTTTTTGCATCATGATGTTCCCCCACGAGGATCGACTCATTACAATAGACCATCTGGCGCACACTAAAAAGCTTCCTTTGACCAACAAAGATATGGTTCTACCCTATGTAGACACAGCCACAGATGGTCTTTTACGGTATCAAGAATATGGCCTTGGCCAACTCAAACCATCTGTTGTCCTAGGATCATTCCTAGTAGATCCTCCTATTATCCCTGAGGTATCACCCGATGCCACAACGACTCCGGTATGCATGATGTCCACATCAAGCACTGAGGTTAGTCAGGACACGGACTCAAGCAGTAATGAAATTGAGGCATCAGCTACTGCAACCTCCCTAGTCTATGCCGCCTCCCAAACTCCTTTCCTATACCCACCTCCTGGCTTCACCTCCCAGCAAGTCTTGGCAACACTGGTACTACCCAACATATCATTGTCATTCCCAGTTTGGTACCTCGTTCCCCCTCCAGGAACGCCAGCTACCAAAATTACTGTGTTTGGGTTACAAACCCCTGGCCTCGAGGAGCCCCAACCTACCCAAGTAGCAGTCGAAACCGCCCCTGCAAGGGAAATCCCCACTACGAAACCGGCAACCACAATAAAGAAAATTTCCAAGAAATGAAATAAAGTGGTGACCTCCACCATACAGAGGGAGTCATCAGCCTGCGCTATATGTGATTTCATAGGACACCCTACTCACATATGACCGGAGTTGGACGAATTAAAACCACTCCTCGGCTGCGAGGCAGGCACCTCAAAATGACATTCCCATAAAAAGGAACTTGCCACCAAAAGTACAGGCAAACCACTGTGTACTAATCATGCATGCACCCTCTGTAACACCTATGGGCACTATACCCACCATTTTCGAGAAATACCACGATATAGGGACGCCTTACACATGATCGAGCGATCATATGAAAAGGATCCCTCCATTTATTCTATTAATGACGAGCCGCGTACCATCCGGTACCTACAGGAGGAACGAAGGTCACCAGATCGACAACCATTTGTCCCTCCTCCACCCAAGCCACCATACACAAACCAGGGAAAAGGAAACTTGGTTGCCTCATCTTCTTGAGATTCGAGCACATCGATTACTGTAGACGGCTTGTTCAGGTATTTGACCTAAGGTCACCTAGGCAGCAGTAATCTATATTCGAGGAGACCGTAGATTGGAGGCACTAACCGGCAACGCCCTCCCCCATGATCTCAGTCTGGGGGCAACCACAACTGAAATCAAAACTAGGAGCCAAGTAACAGCTCTCAATAAAAAGAGGCGATGCCACACATTCACACTCCTGGAAAAATAATTTTTCAAGTGTCGGCAGGTATGCACCCTCCCATCTTCCTTTCCAAAATTCATGTTTTTCAATAATATTGGATGAAAAGAAGATTCTTTCACTTTAGGTAGTTGTTTTTTGCAGGAAGAACCCGCAAACCATTCACAACACTGACCACCGAAGTTCCGGAGCAGGTATTATTCTACCCTCAGCATGATAGAGTCCCAGAAAAATTTGCATATCCTGACATCATTTCTCCATAAGAAATAAACCATAGGGTCCTCACACCTGACCACGTTTATCATCACCTCACCCTGCATATGATATATGTCCATGATGATCGGTAGATCCTCCCCTCCATGGCGATCATCATCCCAAGTAGACCATAAATCACCCCATAAGTGATGCCATGGCCATACCATTTTAGTCCGGGAAGCACCTCAAGTCCATCCATATATCATGCATAAGGTCAAGTTCACCATTGAAACTCAACCCCCTTCCCGAACAATCGGGTTGTACAAGCAGAATGAAAGCGCACCTCTGCGCACTGCATTTGGCCCACCATACCTCCATCAACATAGAGCCATCTATGACATCTTCCGCTTCATCAACCCCGCACATGACACCAACCAATGGGACCCCTACCCCCAACAAAACACTGTCCTCACACCATCAAGTGAGCGACCCTCTTTCATGTTTTTGGGTAGCCATCTCTGTGTTTTGTACAAACCAAACCCCATTATTTTATTCTTTTGGTAAGTTTACAAAGATCAAAAACAATGCCCTTCGCCTCTTCGCCCTCATATTTCACCTTTTTCTCCCATGGCAGCAGTTCCCCATCTCCCTTGGTCGAAGTATTTCATACCCCCCATGCACGCACCATTACGACAATCATAGCCGGTTCATACCTGCCCTAGAAGTCCTACCGATTCCAGGGACTTTTCCCTTTAGAAATACCTATGACTACTGCCAAGTTGCTCAAATATACTTTGACCTCGGGCCATTGAATCCCCATCATCTGTTTTCAGCTACCGCTCACCAACATGCCTATGTTAAACCCATTATGGTTTGGTTAAGGCTTCCTTTTTGTCGACATCAACACCTCTTTTCCAAAAAGGAAGCAGTACCTTGGATGACCCCTCCCCATGCAAAGGGGTATCCTCGGGTGGCACTATGGGAGACATCATTTTCCATAGATGTCATCGATCCTCCTGACATTCGACTACAACAAAAGCTATCATGTCACAATGGTATCGTACCTTACAACCATTGCACTTTGATCAAGATATGTCGAAGACCTGTTCCTTTATAAGCATCTCTGACAACAATGCTTACAGGAGAAGGTCCCAACCAGTACATATGCGTACATTGCGCAGTGATATGCCATACCAATATTACGCATATGGGTACCACATTCCACCTATCGTCAAAGAAAAATGCCCCTGAGGGCGTCAACAGTTGTCGTCAACAACCACCAACATCACTACCACAGTAGTGGCACAAACAGCACATGTATCTGTCAATTTTGTTTAAATAGCCATAACATCACGAGCATGGGACATGCTCGCCTTGTTGAAATTTTACAAATATGTTGTATATTTTGTCTGCTTGTAGGGGGTCCCTTAGGCCATGGTTATCTTAGAAACGGTGCAAGGTGTTTTCCATTCTATGCACAAGCCTCGCTCTCTCTCTCTCTCTCTCTCTCTCTCTCTCTCTCTCTCTCTCTCTCTCTCTCTGCGTATGATACATAAAATAAACTATAATGTATTTCGGCTATACAGTTCTTCCTAGACCTCACACATTAGGGGGAAACTGTTAACACTGGAAAATCGTACAACAAAAAATGACATCAATTAATGTCAAGCCCAAGGATTTACAGGACAGGGATACATCATGGAATCAAGAATTATTTAAAATCTCTAAGGTTTTGAGAAAGTCAAATTTCAACTAGTCATAAATGCTCAAATGCGCGCTTTTTCCTTCGAAAAGTGTGCCTTCTGCATGCACTAGAGCCCGATAAGTGCGCATTCCTGGAAGTGGAAAAAATTCATTTTCCAGGCCAACAAGCAAGCAAAGGACAGTTTCTCCTTATGTGAAAGCCACCTAAGGATAGCACCAGTGCCTCCTTAGGCCTTGTGTGAGCACACAAAAGCATATTTTAGCACACAATGGAATCATGCCCCTCCCTTGGGTCACCATCCACCATGTACCAAGGGAGGGAAGGAGGATTTGAAGCTCACCTATAAAAACCCACCAAGAGATGAACAAAGGGTGATCACAAAGTTATGCTGGCCAAATTTGCCCAAGAAACGCCGACATCATGTGTGAACCAAGGAGCTGAAGCAAGAGAGGACTTGATGGTTGGCCACCCAACATCTTAGTCCACTACAACAAAGAGAGAGACTTAGACTGCGTCAGAAGGCAGAACTTGAAGGAAAAACATCCTTGCATCGGGTTCTAGAGCCATTTCCTAGGCCCTTTGGCAAGTGGGTAAGATTTGTTTTCATTCCAAGCTTTCAATAAGAAGAGGCCATCGAGCTGTTGTTTACCTTGTTACTGTTTGGAACTCTCTATGTAGCTTCTTTTGTGTTTTTAGTTTTAGTTTTTTAACAGAGCATACTTTAGTGTATTACTTCATTTAAGTCTTATACTTCTGAGCTCCCCCCAGATACTACCTGTTACCTATATTTTAAAGGGTAGACCACACTCTCTAAACTCGTGCAATTTCGTACACCCATGTGTCGAATCCACCACAACACTAGGCTTTGCCTTTCACTTTAGTGATCCATAGATTAGCTTGCTGATCCATATTCTATTTAGATCTGATCTATTTTAATGTAAAGTCATCTTCAGAAATTTCTGAATAATTTTGCAGATCTGCAACTTAAAACTCAAATCTACTCTTGTTGATGCATGATTTGGTCAAAACCCCAAGGGGATCTTGTAAATAAGACTATCTAGTTTCCAGATCTGAAATGGATCTAATGTTTTGTCCACAGATCAATCCTAAATCTGATTTTTAATATTCAGCTTCTACATCTCCTAAAAATAACGTTGTTGAGCCATTTTACAGTTTATACATGTGTTGCAACAATCTTTTTTGAAGATTTCTTGCTCTATTGTCTCCTGTATTCTACTGTATATTGAAAGAGCTTCATTGTAATTCTGATTTTCTGTTGTATAATCATAATTTGATCTTATTTGATGGCCTCCTGCTCATACTATCTAAGACTGCATTATTTCTGAAGTAGTTTGTTGTGCATAGCTGCAGCCCCTCTTGTAGGGTGTTTTTCAGCTAGACTAGGTGGTGGGAGATCTATTTACCACACCTAGTTTGATTTGTTTTTGCTCCCCTTTTGGATCTAGAATCCGAATCTGCTGATATAAGGGATCCAAGGGTTGTAAACTCATTTCTATACATCAATCTCCCAGGAGTACATTATTTCAGCAGGCTTGTTGTGCTATTCCATATTTGGGATATTACAGAAAATGATAAGGTTCTCGTTGACCAGCTATTATATTTACAGATATGGCACAATTGTTGATTGGTTATTTTAGAATTTAAATCATTTTACTTATTCTCTCAAACATATGAAAGGACACTAAAATTACCAAGGTCATATTTCAACAAAAATCTTGTAGAAAAATAAAATTGCAACTATGAAGATATTATTACAAAAATCTTGCAAAAAATAAGATTGCAACTATGAAGATATTATTACAAAAATCTTGTAAAAAATCAGATTGCAACTATGAAGATATTGTTCTAAATTTTAAAAATTATAGTAATAAAATCCATCTTCAACATGACTTAACATTTTATATCATATTAGACAAATTTTGAGTTAGGGAACAAGTACAAGGTTCAGAGTTAACATATTTGTGTCAAGGACAAGGAGATATCTTATACAACTTTCTGAGTTGAGGTTATCACTAGATAACATAGCCTTAAGTCTTAAACCAGTACTTAATGAGGGACTTATGGAAATAAATGGATACAAAATTTGAATTCATCCCTCATGAGTCATGGCAACCCGCAAACAACTCTTGAGGCTTTACAACCACTACAACTGCCTTTTTAGGTTGAATTTTCCACACCTGAGGCTTTGCAAGTTACAACTGCTATAGCTGCACCCATCACACCACCATTTTAGGTTGAATTGTCCACATGTCCTAATCCACAAAATATGTAGTTTAATGGCCTGTTATGTTGAATTGCACATCTTTTTTCCACAACTAACCATAAGTCCTTGCATGTGATGAGTGCACCAAACATGTATCATGGGACCCACAAAACCTACAAACACAATTATCCATGAAGTCTAGAATAGGGAGGATGTAATTGGAAAGAAAAAATCTGGGACAAATGCTCCCTTGCAATGAAATTCCAGATGTGACTCCTCATGAACATAGAGACATTCTTCTCAAAATATTCTAAGAGAAACATGTTTTGAAGCTAAATGGATACAATTCATTAACCACCCTGCCATCCTACCGTGCCATATCACCTTGAGCAACCCCTGACATAGTGAATCCCTTGGTAGAAAAGGCCAAATAACTAAACAATTTTTCACAAAAATGTAAAAACAAAATCCAGATATGTGAAGAATACACCAATGCCCAACAGACTTGGGACTAGCAGTTAGCAGTGAGGATTTTCTCACCTTTGGTCAAGATTCCATTCTCACAGGCTTCACCCATGGGGATAGGAAGGTATTGAAATTATGGCATTGGGAGGTGATGAACCATGTGCATATATTGAAAACCCAATCCTACCCTCATTCTCCTTAAGGAAAACACTTCTGACCAAGTTCCATTCACAAAGCTTTTGCCCAACATGTGGAGGTAGTCATTGAACTTACGCCATCAGGAAGTGATTTCACTTGTGTACATGTTATGGACCCAGGGCCTCCTAGTGTTCTCCTTAAGGCCTTCCAATATATGTTTGTCAAGTGGGTTGTGATCAAGTGGTAAATCAAATGCGTTATCATTACAAAGACTCAAGTGTAATATCCCCTCAAGAACATGACATCATGATTTAATGTTGTCAATTTGTGTTATCGTCCTATATCTCATTGATAACTAAGCCTAGGCAGTTGGTCCTAGGAAATGTCCTGCATAATTTTGGTGAAATAGATACACCTTGGTCATGGCATTTAGGCCAAAGGTGGGCCCACTTTGTTAACAAAGGCTTATTTACTAACTAGAATAAAAGGGGATGAATATGTGAAGGAATAAATGAATAAGAACATGGATAATAACATACGAAGAAGGCTCAAATTTGACACATATTGCAAAGTATAATTGTTAGGCCTAAAATCATGCAATCCATGCATAGAATGGTGTACCAATAAAGCATTGGAATAGAATTCACATCATACCATGTTTAGCCTTGGCAAGTGCAGAATCCTTCATGTTCTACTCTAATCAAGAGAGTCCACATATTAAAGATCTCCCCATTGATTTGTCAGATAATTTTATTCTAATGGGAGTGGATGTGAAGAAACTGCCTTGAAAATCATTCCAATGAGAAGACATACATGTGGCACAACAAACCCTAACATTTGGTCAAATGAGAACATTTCATGGGAATATTTTGGCTAGGAGGATTAAAAAAGGCATCACGCAGAAGCTCTCTCCATTGTAAAGGCATGGATGGATTAATGGGAAATTCCCTTGTGAGCCTAGTTGAAGATCTGCTGGAAAAAGAAATTTCAAGGATTTCTTTTGTCATATGAGATTCATCATTGCATCCATATTGTTTTTTGTCTATTGTTGGAAATTCATTAAAATTTTCCCACAACATTAGGCTTCATATTAGGGAAAAGTCTCTCATTTGAAGAAGGGCTTTGGTTGAGGTGTTCCTATCAATTTCCCTTGTCGATTACTATTAAGTTAGACAAATTACTGTTGTCATTTCAGTTCATGGTAGGAAATATTTGTAGTTTTTATAAAAATCACCCCTTTTGTTGCCATGAATGTGTATTAAGGAGAACATTTGTAAGGGTCTCTATGTAATTTCTAAAATCTGGAAAAAAACATTCATAGGTTGAATTTTTGGCATGTTGTAATAGCACTGTCGTGCCATCCACATTCATAATTTCAAACCCTTTGAGGGTTGTTGCTTGACTCCATTTTACCTAATTGGATAAGCACTAATCCCCACTAATCTCAGTCTTCCATCACAATCTATTTCTAAATCTATCTCATATTTTAATTAAGGAAACCCCCCTTGTTCTAGGCGATATACAGTCGAAAGCAAGAGAGGACAATATTGTGGTGGCAACAAACAAACCCTATTAGTTCCCCTAAAGGTTGTACATGTGTTTTAAGGATTTACCACTTAAAGTGTAGGTTTGCGAGGTAACAAGAATCATAAATGTATCTTAGTGTTTTTATAAGTGTCTTTGGGCATTGACCTAGTTAGAAACAATAAATAAGCAGTCTTTATGCTAGATGGAAAAACAACTCAGGATAGTAGTTGTGGTCTGTGGATTCACCCCTTCAATCTTTTAAAATATTAGAGTTTGTGCTTTATTTTTTGTTTATAGTTTCATCATTACCATAGGTCCATTTTAACAATCTATGATACCAGTTCTTTAATGGGGTAAATTAAAATAAAATAGATTACCACACTACATGGATGTGATCTTTCAAATCATATGACATCATGATATTGAAAAGTCGAAGCAAAAAAAGGATGGGTATGAGAAATTTATTCTTTGTAATAGAATGGGTGAGACATAATGATGGCTAGCAAAAGTAAAAAACTTAAAAGAGTTGCAGGATGCTCTGCTTACACTCAAGGATATACACATTTTCCTTGACAGAGATCTCTGCAATGTGGTACTTCAAGGGGAAATTCCATTTTGTAAGGAAAGGCACTGCATTACAAGGGGTGCCAAGGTGCATTATCAACTATAGTGTATTTTTGAAGAGGATGAGGGATCCAAATTCCAAAGTCTACTTTGACTACTTGAAAAGAAAAGTGACAATTACAAGATTCTTGGTTTGCCTCAATGGGATGGATCTCTTGCAAAGGATCAAACAAAGGTCAAAGGCATGTTCCGAATTCATTTTCAAAATATTTTCTCTTAATGATTTTATGGATCATGCGGTGGATGTCAGGAACGCTCATTGTAGAGTCATTCCATGCAAGACTTCTATCTATTGTTGTAGTGATTGAGTCAAATTGGATAGTGACTTCTCAAAAGAGAGGGGTTTTTTTATCTCTTAGTTCTATGAAGAATAGCAAGTCATCGGGAATGGATGGCCTTTGTTGTGATTTTTTCATCAGGAATGGATGGCCTTTGTTCTGATTTCTACAAGGCCATGTTGAACGCAATACAATATTATTTCTATTGTTTGACAACTGAAATTTTTTCCTCTAAAATGCTATCTAAATCTCTCAATCAAGGCCTTAGTAAACGCATTACCAAGAATGTAGCTAGGGGCACCATTGGAGGCTGTAGCCTCATTAATTTCCTCAATGTCTCATGCAAGATCATGGCTAAATAAATGGCTCTCAATTTCATGGAAGGTAGTTCAACAAGAGCAGATAGGTTTTTTACAAGGTCTAATTATTCTAGACACATAATCTAGACTTGAGAGACCTTGGAATGGGCTTGAGACAGTGGCTAGCAGCCCTTTTTTCTGCATATTGGAGCTTCATCATAGACATGTTGGTTTTTCTTGTACTTTGGACCATGATGTGTGGCCATGGTGAACACACTACACTCTGATGCATCAACATTTCTCCTTGTTAGTAACTCATGATCCCCTGAAATTTTGCTAAATCAATCTATTTGTCAAGGGTGCCCCTTTGCCCTAGATTTGTATATTTTACAATGTATGCCTTGTCTCACCTATTTGAAGTTGTTGGAATTCAGGGGCAAGTGAAGGAAATCTTACATCCTGATGGGTCAGACATGGTCAACAATCATTTTTCTAGTGGACCCTTTATTTCTATGAGTGTCAAACAACGCTTAGTTGATGGTGCTCATACTTGTTTACACATCTTTGGCTCTACATTAGATGTTGTGGTTAGTGACCACGAGACAATTTTTTAGTTGTTAGAGTTAGAATCTCAACCTACTAGATTCCCATAGCTCGAACTTATGTTCGACCTAGGGTAATTGTGAGGTATCTAGGCATTTCATTTGAAATTTTGAAGTGGAGCTTTCACAAGTGGCTATCTAGGATTGGTGTTCCATGTCTTCAAAATTTTTTGAGTAAGCCTTGATTTTGGAATCATAAGGACCTCTCATTAGACGGGAAGTTGACAAGGGGTTTGTATAGATCCTCTATGCCTCACACATTTATTATATATCTTGTCGGTTTCCTAGTAAGACTCAATTTCATTATCTAGAGCAGATCATGAAATCATACCTATGGTCAAAGTATGGTGGGAAGAACAATATTCCACAAGGATGGGAGGGATCATCCCTCGCCCAAAATGTTGAAAAATAACATTGCAACATCGAGGCTATTTTGCAGGGATGCAGGGTGGATCTTTGGTCAGTTCTTGCATTAATATCAACCAAAAAGGCTTTAACCTTTGTTGCTTTAGCATAATCTATTAAATCCAAATATCAATGGAATATGGGGTGTCGATTGATCTAGAAGACATGTGAGCACACAAATTACATCATTTCTAGTCTGTTTGGAAAGATAATCAGGACCAGTAATTTACTATTTAGTTCTCCTTCAATGTCGGGCTAACTAGTGTGCTTCCTTGTTTGGCAATTGTAGCTATCTGGTCCACTCTTCCTTCATTAGGATTTGGTAGTGATTGAGAGTCTTTGCTTTGTTTTCCCTAGGAATATTAAGTGTAAGTTTGTTTTTGAGAAAAAAATTATTTATCTCGCTACTTTTTGTTCCATTTATTTGCCTACTTTTTGTTCCATGTAGTGTAATGAGGTACATGGCTAGCTATCAACTGAGGGTGAATTATTGATAAGAGATGCTCAACATTTATATTCGGTAGCATATACAGATTTTATTTCTGCTTTTCTTGTCTTACAGAAGAGGATAATGATATAAGCTCCATTGTATATACACTTCCACCTTTTGATTTACTGTTTGTAAATACTTTTCCATAAATATAAGAGATATTTTGACAACAAAAACAACAAAAATGATGGATGATGTTAGAGTTGGTATCTTAATCCCTTCGTCAAAGATCAAATTTCTCTTGTTGCATTTCATTTTAGGTGTCTCATTCAGTTCAGTCAGCTGCATTCCATTAGGAGCATGGATCATCTGACGGTAGGGTCTTGTCACTCATATCCCTCATGTCATGTATCTGCTGGTCTGTGTCTGTTCATCAAAATCATTTACAGTCATTTACAGTCATGTTTGGTCTCTTGGTTAGCAAAGAGTCATTTTAGGGTTTTTAGTCTCATTAGGTCTAGGGTTTCATTAATTTAGCCTTCAAAATGACTAATAATGTCAGCAGGCACATGAGGGAGGTTCGAAATAGGTTTTCATTGCAAAAAATTTCATCATCATAATGCTTGATAATGATTTTTCTTCAAAACTCTGTTTTGAAGAAAAATCGTCTATTTCATCTTTTGTAATAAATGCAATGTAATTTTCAAAGTTTTTTCAGTTGTAAAGTACTTCAGGTGCAACCCTGGTCGCCTTTGCCAAATCTCCATGCCAACCACTCCCTGCAAAAGAGACAAAAGCTCATCATCAGTCCAAAAAATCAAAAGGAATCAAAACAGAGTTTATTTAAAAAGTGTCAGTTCAAACATTACAAAAGTGGGTTTTCAAGAAGCAAAAATTAAAATCTTTGCCATAAAAGATATTTTCATTGTTTCAACAATCCATTTGCATACCAAAGACATCAATGAGCCAAGAGAAATTGTGGAGGAGTGAAGAAATAAGGTTGGAGGCCGAACTGTGGTGAAATTGACTACGCGACGCACTGGGCAACTGTCGCGGTGCATAGACTGAGCGCAGCGCATAGGGCTGCTCATCTCTGTGTATTTTTGAACCAGCGCGGCGCATAGAAAGGGCGCGACGCACTGGGCAGTGGTCGTGGTGCACTAGTCCGAAACACAAAAATTGTTTCCATCTCTCTCAATCATCAAAACGATTCGGTCTCCTTGCTCCAAGAAAGTTCAAGTGATCTTGGAATTGCCATTAACCCATGTTTGGTGTTGTTTGAGTTTGAATATGAGATTTTTAATGCCAAAACTTAAACCCTATCATATTATTGAGAATTACTTCCTTAGGGTTTTGAAGTTGGTGTTATAAAAAATAATTTTGTGCCAAATTACTCAATTCCCCACCTTGTTTTGCCCATCTCCCATCACTGTTATCTCATCACTACACCATCCTCTTACATCTATAAAAGTCATTCACTCCTAAGCCCCATTTCCCTATCCCAAGTCATTTCATCTCACTCTCATTCTCCCTTTCCCATCTCACTTGTAAAAAATTCCCAAACCCCAAGTTTCCCAAACAGTCAAGTGGCTGTCCCTTGTCTCTACATTTGTCAAATCACAAGTTTTCAAAAGGCGAATATCACTTGATTAAACCCCATTGTCCCCACTGCCCTATTTCCCCACAGTCCTTCCCATACTACCATACATTTGGCAATTAAAACAAAAGCACCAAATTCTTATTTTCATCTCATACAAGCCAACATACACCTTGCATGGAAATCATGGAGACAGACACTGATACATCATATGACCGAGATAGTGATTCCACCACTGAGCTACATGCACCTAGAAGGCCTCGTAAAGGTGGCAGACATGTGAGAGAAGAGCCCACCTCATTGAATGAATTGCAGGCTTGCCCACTTGCCATGGCATGTTTTCGAGAGCAGTCATGCTATCAGTTTTGTGAAATGATTGCTAGGATTCATTATCATCAGGAGTTGGCTCGTTTGTTTGTATTGAATTTACATGATGGTCAGGTAACTCTTGCTAGTGTAAATTTCACTTTGACACCGGAAACTATTTCTCAAGCAACCGGAATACCGAATGTGGGTGAACGGTGGAACAAAAGACAGCAGGTGGACAGAGTGCATTATGAACCATACATCAGGCCTAGCTTTGTGAGGCAGCTCAACAGGGTGTTCCCATTCTGGTTCCTAAAGGAATCCTATGTGCCTTTGATGAAACTCATTATCAGATACTTCAGTTGTGAGGGCTGGTTTTCACGCCTCTATGCCTACCACATCAGGTTATTGATGCATTTCACCAGAGTGAGGATGATGAACATACATTATTTCATGTGCCAGAACATCGAGAGAATGACCACTCTTGTGCAGAAGAAAACTCCTGAGCAACAATACAACAATATTTATCACTATGCACTCATCAAGATCGTGGTTGTACATCAGCTTGGATTGCAGGGTATTTCATGGGAGGATTTCATTTCCCATGACTTCTTCACAGCCCCTCAGGTTCCTCCGAAGGTTTTCCATGATGCAGGTGAACCTTCACATCAGTATGGAGGTCAGGAGGCAGAGACTATTAGTGTGCCGACATATGTCACTTATCAGAGAGGCACTAGAGGATTATTTGCAGCAGCCCGGTGAGTACTATCTCCACCTAGGGTGGAAGGGGTCTTGTTTCCGTCATCATCAGCACAGTTATAGGTACAAGACAGAGGTAAGAGGCCCATGTAGGATGAGGGTCCTTCAAGAGGCCAAGACACAGGTTTCATATTGATTGATGAGGATTTGAGCTCTCCAAGCTCAAAATTGAGAGAGACTATTCAGGAGCAAAAGGCGGAGATTGACACATCAAGTTGAAGAGAGCCCAATGGATCATAAAATACCTGGAGCGGTGAAACAAACAGTTGGGGGATCAGTAAACAATCATGGAGTTGCAAAACATCCGTGAGAACCGGCAAGCTGCCCAAAGAAACCAAACCGAGATGACACCCATTGAGCGGGAGATTGAGGCTGATAGAGAGACTTGGCTTGAGAGGGTCAATATTCATCTGGAGAAGCTGTTGGAGAAGGCCAAAAAGGAAAATAGCATGCTAAGGCACATGAAGAACCATTATTTGGCGCGAAATCATGTTTGCAAAGCGCGAATCAAAATTTTGAAGGAAAAGCTAAGGAGGGTACTAAAGTGTCGCAAAAGGCATGATAGACTCCAAATTTTGGCCGAAGCTTATTTGGCTCAGCATAGTGCTTTATGATGGAAATTCAGCCCAAATTTCAAGAAATTTTGGAAATGTTTTGTAAATTTTGAATTTTTTGGCCTTAACACAGATTTTCCTGCCCGACGCGTAGCGCCACTTGGCGCGCGCTTATAATTGGCAGCTCCTTTTGAGGAAAATTTTGCATTTATGGATTTTTCATGAAAATGTATGCATGCCTACCCATTACCTAAGGATTTTGACAAGTTTTGGGTTCCTTGAAGGGTCAAAAACACCTTAAAAATGGCCTTTCTGCCACTTTTTGGACACACAGGAAGCAGTGTTGGGAGATTTTATTTTTGGAGGGGAAAATGACAACCAAATCCAGAAATTCCACTTGGGTTGGAAATTAGTCAGGCAGGGATTTCCAACGAGCTATCCTGCACTCAATTTGGACTCTGGGAAGGCCCTCAAAGTCAGCCTCAAAGTGGCGCGACGCATAGAGTTTTCAGGCGCGACGCATTGGGAATTTTGGCCTAGTTTTCACTTAGCAGCTCAGATTTTCGCCTAGTTTTGGCTAGTTTGACTTTTTCATGTAACTCTTGATGTAACTTGATGTAATTTTGGCACATTTTTACTCATCCTAGTAGATTCATTCACCAAAAAGTGAAATGTAAGTGAATGAATCAGTTTCCTATCATATAGAGGCAAGTTGTTTCATTGCCTATTTTCCAGTTCTTAGTTTAGATATGGTTGAAACAGCTCCTAGAATGGTGAGCTTGACCCATAGAGGCATGGGGATGATTTAGGCTTGTCTATATCATGTAATTCATCAGTCATTTTCAGGGTTGGACACTTGGGATTGCTTGGCACTTCATTGTACATTTCTTCTCTGCATTTTGGCAAAGGAAAGACCAGAGTTTGCAACACTCTTTGGGATCCATGTGGTTCTATGTTTTGATGGTGTATTTCTCTCTGTGATTGTAAGTTCACTGATGTTTTATGTGTATCATTTCCCTTCTCCTTTCTTCTTAAATTAAACAAATGAGTGATAAAGGTGGAATTCATTATATTTCTTTGCTCTGCCTTGAGTTTTGTTTAATTTTCCATGTTTTCATCTATTTGAAGAGGATTCTTGAAATCCTCTTGCCCTCTTCAGCTCCTCACCAGTCTAAACTATCCATTCATTCAACCCAAAGCATCAAAACAATTACCTTCCTTGCCCCATTTAGACCTTTGCAAAAACTAGGCCTCATCCCCGAACCCAAAACTGCCTTTCCCTTTGATTCCAAAAAAAAACCCCAAAATCAAAATCAAACTCTTTTACTTATATACCTAGCCTAAAATCAGCCTTTATTTCAAGTCATCTCAAGCCTTATTGATTATCTTTGCTGAGATTGACCCTGACAGAGCCCTCTCCTGATCTGGTAGGGCTAGCTACCAGAATAAGCGTGGTTTGATGTTACCCTGAACTCTTCCTTCCTTCAGCCTGAGGTATATTTAGGCAATAACATAGTGGCGACCATATTGGGGAGTGAAATGGTTTGCTTGTTAGTGTTATTTGTTTTATAAGCTACAGACGGAGCCTGAAGTTATGCCAGGTAGCCTTCGAAACGCTCTTGCTTCGCATTAGCAAAAGTAGATAAACGCTACTTCAGTCAATCTCCGGTCTAGTTTGTAAACGTGACACTTGACTTGTAAATTTCCCCCAGTATATCAGATCATTTTGGACTTTTGGGTGATGAGTCTAGAATTTGATAGGCTGAACAAGTTGGTTTTGTCCCTTTGATTTTTGAAAATAATTCAACACACTGGCTTCCAGAAGACATACTAGAGCAAATCCAGATCCTGATCCACCTCCAGTGTATGAAAATCCCAATCTTATTTCAAGAATTCTTCATCGAGAAATTCCTGTGATTCCTCTGTTTAAATCTCATTCATGTCCTGCTGTGTTTGAGTACCTTGAAGATCTTGAATTTGATGAACAATTTGAGTTGTCGTTGTTTGAGACTAAGTTTGAAAGTGCTATTGCTTCTACTGTCATAAATCCAGAGTTTATCAAATATCTTGAAATTGAACAGGCTAATAGATCCATTGATAGTTACATTTTGAACATTCAAAATTCCATTGTGGCTACAAACATTCCCGAATTCATAGAGTCTGCATCTAAAACTCTTGGGCCATCCGAAATTACTTCTGGTTCACAAATTCCTACCGAGCCTCCTTTCATTCCTACCATTCCCGTACAACCTTCTATCTCTAATCAATAATCTGCAGTAGTATCGCCTCCATCCACACCACATACACCTCATACACCAAATTCTCCGACTCCTCCTATATTTCCAAATCCGATTGTAAATCCACCCAGAGCAATGGATGCTCGATTTTCACCCCTTGTGTTGCCTCAAAACTTGGATGGCATGCCTGCAGATTACCAAAGTAAAATTCCATTTTTTGATGGCACTCCTCAAAGTGTTCCCGCTCAGCAACATGTGGATAGGATGGCAGATTTCTTTGACCTTCATGAGATTGATGCAGAAAATGTGACCATGAGATTGTTTGTTCAAACCTTTGGAGGTGAAGTAAGAAAGTGGTTTAGAGCTTTGCCAACTAGAAGTATTGCTACATTGCCTGAGCTTTAGAGACAATTCTTGGATTGATGGGAAGTAAAGAAATATCCTCTTCAGATCACTTCTGAATATACCAAGATCAAGCAGAACGTTGGTGAGTCTGTTCAAGATTATTGTATTAGATTCAATGCGGTTTACAATGCAATTCCTGATGATATAAAGCCATCTAGGAGGTCGGATTTTCTTAAGTTTCTGGATGGTTTCGATCCGGACATGGCCTATCAATTAAGAGAAAGAGATCCTGCCACTTTGGAAGACATGCAGAAAATTGCAGTCAATGTTGAAGCTAATTTAAATGACAAGAGAGCTAGATTGAAAGCTGAAAAAAAAGTAGCAATAAAGGAAGAGGCTTCTACTTCAGATCAAGTACTCCGTAAGGTGGAAAAGATGATTGAAATATTAACACTTGATAAGCCTGAACTGTAGATCAGAAATCCTAACTTTCGTGGCCAGCAACAACCACAATTCAGGATCAAACAACGAGAGCAGCGAGCATGAGAACCAGCAGTACAACAGCAGGTAAAGACACATTTACAGCAGAATTTTGTTGCTCCAGAATCAGATGATGAAGAGAATGTAATAGGGGAAGATAATCCCTTCTTTACACCTGATGATATGCCAACCTTTATCACTGAAGATGAGGAATATTCAGAAAGTTCAGCTGTACAAAAAGACGAGGATTTCATCTTGGCAAATGAGACAGCTCTTGAAGAAGAGTCGGATGAGTATCAGAGAGGTTATATGAATGCCTTGACCACCCAGCAGCAACAATATTCACTTAGAAATAGAGATGTGCCTATCAATCCAATCCAAAAGAGAAAGGAAGTTTCAGCACCAAAGAATGATGCACCCGTTGCACAAAAGAAGGGAAAAGAGATAGCTGATCCTACTACTAGAAAATTACCATCAGCAAATGAAAGATCTAATCAGCCAATTGTATCGAGGGATAAAGCTAAAAAGAAGGATGTTCCAGCTAAAGAGGTATAAAAAACTTCAGTTTTTAACTTAGAGAGTGAAATTGCTAAGTTAAAAGTATCCTTCCTTTGACTGAATTGATGAAAAATAGCAGCTATAAGGGTTAGGTATCTAAAATTTTGAATTTCGATCCAATGTCTGATATGGTGAATGTGGAAGATGATCAACCTGAGTTGATATTTGGACCAACATTGGATGGTGAGTCTACATATAGTGATGTGCCTCCTTTTTATATTAGCCTTAGATTGCACGATTATGTGTTACACAATTCCATGTTTGATTCCAGAGCTTCTCATAATCTCATGCCAAGGGAAATCATGGAGAAATTGGGATTGGACATCACTAGAAATTATCATGATCTTTACTCTTTTGATTCCAGTAGAGTAAGATGCATTGGGCTTATCAAATATTTGGTGGTCAGTTTGGATCAGATTCTAACTAAAAATGTTTTGATGGATGTGGTTGTGGCAGATATTCCTCCTAGATTTGGCATGCTTCTTTCCATATCTTGGGGAGAGAAACTGAAAGGGACATTGCAGCTTGATTTCTCCTATGCTACCATTCCTGTGTTTGGTCAGATGAGAAAATTATATCGAGAGAAAAATATGAAGTATATGATCACCAGCAAGGAGAAACTGGTAAATCATCCAATCAATTATGTACATACATATTTAGAGTCATTTGTTTTGTATTTAGATAGTTTCAATGATGTAAATAGCTAATTAGTTGAAGTAGAAGACATTCCGGAAATCACCGAGAATTTCAGAGAGGTTTTGAAAAAAGAGAGACAAAGACAGGAAAGTTCTGCTAAGCAATCAGCCTTCCAACAGCAGCTAAAAATTGATAGACAATAAGCAGAAATAACAGAGCGAACATAATTTCAGCACTTGGAAGAGGACGAAGATGGTTTATGGACCATGGATTTTGATGGTGCAGTAGGAAGTGATGGTGCTGGAATTGGCATTTGGGTACGCAACCCTTTTTCTACCCCAAACAAGGTACCAAGTAATGTAAGGGTCTATTCTTATAAATTAGCTTTTGATTGTTCAAATAATGAGGCAGAATACGAAGCTTTGATTGCTGGTCTGAAAATTCTTAGAAATCTAAATGCTAAGAGGATTGCAATATATGGCGACTCCGAATTGGTTATCAAGCAAGTGAAAGATGAATACCAAGCTAAGCATCCTCGAATGCGGGCTTACCGAAATGCTGTTCTTGACATCTCGAAATTGTTTTCAGACTATACTTTGACTTGTGTCCCTTGTATTCAGAATGGTATTGCAGATGCACTTGCAAAGGCAGCAAGTAATTTGAAAATTATGATGAACTCAAGTAAAAAATTTGAAATTCATGTGAAACATCGTCCGACTGTCCCGGAAAATCAAAGGTATTGGCAAGTATTTCAAGATGATGATGAGATTGATGAATTTCTGCAAAATGAAGGAAAATTCAAAGACACTTCAATTGATATGGAGCATGATGATGGTGAGGCTAATGTGCAAATAAATCAGATGGAAGTATTGCAGCTAAAGGATAATGTCATTCCTAAAGGTCTAATACCTTTAGAAGAGATTTTCGATCAAGATGACGTAGCTAGAAAACCAACCTTGCAGCCAACCGAAAAGGGAGTTGAAGATGTGAACATTGGATCAGCTGAAAATCCAAAGATGGTGAAATTGTCCAAAGCATTGCCACCAGAGGTAAAAGAAAAATATGTTAGTTTATTGTCTTAATTTTCTGATGTATTTGCTTGGGACTATTCATATTTGAAGACATATGATACCAATATAATTCAACACACCATTCCAATCAAGCCAAATCAAAAGCCCTTTCGGCAAAAATTGAGAAGAATAAATCCGAAGTTGTTGCCCTCAATTGAGAAGGAAGTGAATAGATTGTATAAGGCTGGTATCATTGTTCCTATAGGATTTTTAGATTGGATTTCCAATTTGGTGCCCGTCCGCAAGAAAACAGGTGAGATTCGTTTGTGCATTGATTTTAGGAATCCGAATAAGGTTTCTTTGAAACATAATTATCCATTGACAAAAATGGATCACATACTTCAGCGAATAGTTGGAGCATCTCGTATGTCGCTACTCAATGGTTATTCCGGGTATAACCAAATTCTGGTCCATGAGGATGATAGAGACAAAACAGCGTTCACCACTCCGTGGGGAACTTTCCATTACGCTAAAATGCCTTTCGGTTTGAAGAATGCTGGTGCGACATTTCAGCGAGCAATGGATATGGCATTTGCAAATGAGAAAGATATTTTTCTAGTTGTGTATCTCGATGATTTGACAGTCTTTTCCAATTCTGATGAAGAACACCTTTATCATTTGAAAGTTGTTTTTCAGCGGTGTAGAAAGTATGGTGTGTCACTCAATCCGAAGAAAATTTTGTTTGCCATGGATGAGGGCAAGCTTCTTGGTCATATTATCTCAAAGGATGGCATCCGTATTGATCCAACTAGAGTAGAAGCTATTCAGCAAATTGATCTTCCCCGGAACAAAAAGGAGATCCAATCATTCAATGGTAAGATGAATTTCTTACGCCGCTTTGTGCCTAATCTTGCAGAACACCTAAGAGAAATTACAAACATGCTTAAGAAAAAAAATGTAGTGAAGTGGACTGAGGAGGCGGTAAAGTATTTCAATTTAGTAAAATTGGCTCTTTCTTCAGCTCCAGTTTTGATCAGCCCGGACTATACCCATGATTTTATTTTGTTTTCATTTGCCTCGAAGCATACTATGGCAACAGTATTGATGCAGAAAAGAGATGAGCATGAAAAACCAATTGCTTTTTTTAGCCGAACCATAAGAGATGCAGCCTTAAAATATAACATTATTGAAAAGTAAGCTTTTGCTTTAGTGAAAGCGTTGAAATATTTTCGAGTATATATTCTGCATTCTCATATTCTTTCTTATGTTCCTAACGCTGCTGTTAAGGATGTTTTAGTGCAAACAGATCCAGAAGGGAGACGGGGCAAATGGATTGCTGCCTTGTTGGAGTATGATGTGGAGATAAAGCCTACAAAGCTTATCAAAGGACAAGGGCTGGCTAAGCTAATGGATGAGTCGAATTTGCATGCCTTGGACATTAATATTATTGCTGCTATGTCCGCGGAGAATGAGGAAAGTTCATCAGTTCAGGTATCAGAAATATTTGTGCTTTCTCCTTGGTATTCAGATATTGTATATGTGCTTCAAAATTTTTCACCACCGCCCGGCATGGCTAGAAACAAAAGTAGAACTCTGAAATTGAAGGTTGCTAAGTTTTGTATTTTGAATAATTCACTCTATTGGAAAGATCCTGGTGGTGTTTTGCTGAATTGTTTGGTTGAAGAAGAAGCAAAGCAGGTTATGGAGGATTTTCATAAGGGAGATTGCGGGGGTCACCTTTTTTGGAAAACAATGGCCAACAAGATTTTGAGAGTAGGATATTATTGGCCGACTCTTTTCGCTGATGTATATAACACTGTTAAAAGCTGTCATGAATGTCAAAGTGTTGAAGGGAGGAAGAAATTGCAGCCTTTGCCTCTCAAGCCCATTGAAGTAAGTGCTCCTTTTCAGCAGTGGGGTTTGGATTTCATTGGCGAAATCCATCCTGCCTCTTCAGCTCAACATAGGTGGATCCTCACAGCGACAGATTATTTCACGAAATGGATTGAAGCGATTCCCACCAGGCAGGCCACAGATTCGGTAATAATTTCGTTCCTTGAGATAATATTTTGTCTCGTTTTGGTTGCCCGAATAAGTTAATCACTGATAACGTAACAGCTTTCAAATCAAAAATAATGGTTGAGTTTTTTGACAAGTATAAAATCACTTTGGGACACTCAACCGCTTATCATCCACAAGGCAACGGATTGGCTGAGTCTTCGAACAAATATTTGGTCAACATTATTAAAAAGCTACTAGAAATAAACAAGAAAAGTTGGCATAAGAAGTTGGTCAATGCACTTTGGGCAGACCGAGTGAGTCATAATAAATCCATTGGTATGTCCCCTTTTGAGCTAGTATATGGAGTTGACACGGTATTTCCTACCTCTCTCGCAGTTCCAGTGGTCAAACTTCTGCAGGAAGCTGGCAGTGAAGATGATCATATGCAAAGGAGAATAAATCAAATGATCCATTTGCAGTAGACTAGAGAAGAAGTTTTCCAAAACACGTTCAAGCTGCAAGAGAGAATTAAGAAAATATATGACAGAAAAGCAAAGGCAGACAAATTTCAATTGGAAGAAGTGGTGCTGAAATGGAATGCAAGGAACGAGGAAAAGGGTAAGCATGGTAAGTTTGAAAATCTCTATAAAGGACCATTTAAAATTGCTGCATATCGGGGTCAGAATTCTTTTCTTCTGAAAGAGATGAACGGGGAAGATTGTCCAGGAGGGCCGGTCAATGGTCGGCTGCTCAAGCGGTATCATTTCTAAAATGTTTTCTATTGTTTTAAATTCTCACTGTACATACTACTTTATTTCAGTTTCATTGCAAGTGTGTGCTGTGATATTTTCTTCAGTTTGGGGCCGGAGGTGAAAGCTATAACTCTGAAGATTGATTTCAGCTTTGGCTTGAGTTTGTCAAGTCAGGTTTTTTAGTCATTTTGGTTTCAAAATTGAGTCAGTTTGAGTCAAATTTTCAATCAATAAAATGAGTCAAGAGTATTGTGTTGATTTGTCGAAGTTATGGACTCCATAGCCCAATGGACAAAGGCACTGCCTACTCTCCCAGAAATCTGTAGTTCTTGGCACCTCCAAGGAGCTACCATCCCCATTGGAGCCAATGTTAGAGTTGGTATCTTCATCCCTCCGTTAGAGATCAAATTTCTCTCGTTGCATTTCATTTTAGGTGTCTCATTCAGTTCAGTCAGCTGCATTCCATTAGGAGCATGGATCATCTGAAGGTAGGGTCTTTTCACTCATATCCCTCATGTCATGTATCTGCTGGTCTGTGTCTATTCATCAAAATCATTTACAGTCATTTACATTCATGTTTGGTCTCCTGGTTAGCAAAGATTCATTTTAGGGTTTTTAGTCTCATTAGGTCTAGGGTTTCATTAATTTAGCCTTCAAAATGACTAATAATGTCAGCAGTCACATGAGGGAGGTTCGAAATAGGTTTTCATTGCAAAAAAATTCATCATCATAATGCTTGATAATGATTTTTCTTCAAAACTCTGTTTTGAAAAAAAATCGTCTATTTCATCTTTTGTAATAAATGAAATGTAATTTTCAAAGTTTTTTCAGTTGTAAAGTACTTCAGGCACAACCCTAGTCACCTTTGCCAAATCTCCATGCCAACTACTCCCTGCAAAAGAGACAGAAGCTCATCATCAGTCCAAAAAATCAAAAGGAAGCAAAACAGAGTTTATTTAAAAAGTGTCAAAGTTCAAACATTACAAAAGTGGGTTTTCAAGAAGCAAAAATTAAAATATTTTCCATAAAAGATATTTTCATTGTTTCAACAATCCATTTGCATACCAAAGACATCAATGAGCCAAGAGAAATCGTGGAGGAGTGAAGAAATAAGGTTGGAGGCCGAACTGTGGTGAAATTGACGAAACAACGCACTGGGCAACAATTGAGGTGCATAGACTGAGCACCATGCATAGGGCCGCTCATCTCCATGTATTTTTGAACCAGCTCAGCGCATAGAAAGGGCGCGATGCACTGGGCAGTGGTCGCGGTGCACTGGGCCGAAACACAAAATTTTTTGCCATCTCTCTCAATCATCAAAACGATTCGGTCTCCTTGCTCCAAGTAAGTTCAAGTGATCTTGTAATTGTCATTAACCCATGTTTGGTGTTGTTTGATTTTAAATTTTAGAGTTTGAATGCCAAAACTTATACCCTATCATCTTATTGAGAATTACTTCCTTAGGGTTTTGAAGTTGGTGTTATAAAAAATAATTTTGTGCCAAATTACTCAATTCCCCACCTTGTTTTTCCTATCTCCCATCACTGTTATCTCATCACTACACCATCCTCTTACATCTCTAAAAGTCATTCACTCCTAAGCCCCATTTCCCTATCCCAAGTCATTTCATCTCACTCTCATTCTCCCTTTCCCATCTCACTTGTAAAAAATTCCCAAACCCCAAGTTTCCCAAACAGTCAAGTGGTTGTCCCTTGTCTCTACATTTGTCAAATCAGAATTTTTCAAAAGGCGAATATCACTTGATTAAACCCCATTGTCCCCACTGCCCTATTTCCCCACAGTCCT
Organism: Pinus albicaulis; assembly: GCA_034641835.2. NCBI lineage: Eukaryota > Viridiplantae > Streptophyta > Pinopsida > Pinales > Pinaceae > Pinus > Pinus albicaulis. The sequence goes on from CM076575.1 coordinate 823,294,202, forward strand.
TCCCATACTACCATACATTTGGCAATTAAAACAAAAGCACCAAATTCTCATTTTCATCTCATACAAGCCAACATACACCTTGCATGGACATCATGGAGACAGACACTGATACATCATATGACCGAGATAGTGATTCCACCACTGAGCTACATGCACCTAGAAGGCCTCGTAAAGGTGGCAGACATGTGAGAGAAGAGCCCACCTCATTGATTGAATTGCAGGCTTGCCCACTTGCCATGGCATGTTTTCGAGAGCAGTCATGCTATCATTTTTGTGAAATGATTGCTAGGATTCATTATCATCAAGAGTTGGCTCGTTTGTTTGTACTGCATTTACATGATGGTCAGGTAACTCTTGTTGGTGTAAATTTCACTTTGACACCGGAAACTATTTCTCAAGCAACCAGAATACCGAATGTGGGTGAACGGTGGAACAAAAGACAACAGGTGGACAGAGTGCATTATGAACCATAGATTAGGCCTAGCTTTGTGAGGCAGCTCAACAGGGTGTTCCCATTCCGGTTCCTAAAGGAATCCTATGCGCCTCTGATGAAACTCATTATCAGATACTTCAGTTGTGAGGGCCGGTTTTCACGCCTCTATGCCTACAACATCAGGTTATTGATGCATTTCACCAGAGTGAGGATGATGAACATACCTTATTTCATGTGCCGGAACATCGAGAGAATGACCACTCTTGTGCAGAGGAAAACTCCCGAGTAGCAGTACAACAATATTTATCACTATGCACTCATCAAGATCGTGGTTGTACATCAGCTTGGATTGCAGGGTATTTCATGGGAGGATTTCATTTCCCATGACTTCTTCATAGCCCCTCAGGTTCCTCTGGAGGTTTTCCATGATGTATGTGAACCTTCACATCAGTATGGAGGTCAGGAGGCAGAGACTACTAGTGTGTCGACATATGTCACTTATCAGAGAGGCACTAGAGGATTATTTGCAGCAGCCCGGCGAGTACTATCTCCACCTAGGGTGGAATGGGTCTCGTTTCCATCATCAGCAACACAGGTATAGGTATAGGACAGAGGTAAGAGGCCCATGTAGGATGAGGGCCCTTCAGGAGGCCAAGACACAGGTTTCATATTGATTGATGAGGATTTGAGCTCTCCAAGCTCAAAATTGAGAGAGACTATTTAGGAGCAGAAGGCGGAGATTGACACATTGATCGTCAAGTTGCAGAGAGCCCAATGGATCATAAACTACCTGGAGCAGTGAAACAAAGAGTTGGAGGATCAGCAAACAATCATGGAGTTGCAAAACATCCGTGAGAATCGGTAAGCTGCCCAAAGAAACCAAACCGAGATGACACCCATTGAGCGGGAGATTGAGGCTGATAGAGGGAATTGGCTTGAGAGGGTCAATATTCATCTGGAGAAGTTGTTGGAGAAGGAAAAAAAGGAAAATAACATGCTAAGGCACATGAATAACCATTATTGGGCGCGAAATCATGTTTGCAAAGCGCGAATCAAAATTATGAAGGCAAAGCTAAGGAGGGTACTAAAGCGTCGCAAAAGGCATGATAGACTCAAAATTTTGGCCGAAGCTTATTTGGCTCAAAATAGTGCTTGATGATGGACATTCAGCCCAAATTTCAAGAAATTTGGGAAACATTTTGTCAATTTTGAATTTTTTGGCCTTAACACAGATTTTCCTGCCCGACGCGTAGCGCCACTTGGCGTGCACTTATAATTGGCAGCTCCTTTTGAGGAAAAATTTGTATTTATGGATTTTTCATGAAAATTTATGCATGCCTATCCATTACCTAAGGATTTTTACAAGTTTTGGGTTGCCTGAAGGGTCAAAAACACCTTAAAAATGGCCTTTCTGCCACTTTTTGGACACACAGGAAGTAGTATTGGGAGATTTGATTTTTGGAGGGGAAAATGGAAACCAAATCCAGAAATTCCACTTGGGTTGGAAAGTAGACAGGTAGGGCTTTCTAGCGAACTATCATGTGCTCAATTTTGACTTCGGGAAGGCCCTCAAAATCAGCCTCAAAGTGGCACGACGCATAGAGTTTTCAGGCGTGGCGCATTGGGAATTTTGGCCTAGTTTTCACTTAGCAGCTCAGATTTTCACCTAGTTTTGGCTAGTTTGAATTTTTCATGTAACTCTTGATGTAACTTGATGTAATTTCATGAATTTGATGTAATTTTGGCACATTTTTACTCATCCTAGTATATTCATTCACCAAAAAGTGAAATGTAAGTGAATGAATCAGTTTCCTATCATATAGAGGCAAGTTGTTTCATTGCCTATTTTCCAGTTCTTAGTTTAGATATGGTTTAAAAAACTCCTAGAATGGTGAGCTCGACCCCTAGAGGCATGGGGATGAGTTAGGATTGTCTATAACATGTAATTCATCAGTCATTTTCAGGGTTGGACACTTGGGATTGCTTGGCACTTCATTGTACATTTCATCTCTGCAATTTTGGCAAAGGAATAGACCAAGGTTTGCAACACTCTTTGGGATCCATGTGGCTCTGTTTTTTGATGGTGTGTTTCTCTATGTGATTGTAAGTTCATTGATGTTTATGTGTATCATTTCCCTTCTCCTTTCTTCTTAAATTAAACAAATGAGTGATAAAGGTGGAATTCATTAGATTGCTTTGCTCTGCCTTGAGTTTTGTTTAATTTTCCATGTTTTCATCTGTTTGAAGAGGATTATTGAAAGCCTCTTTCCCTCTTCATCTCCTCACCAGACTGAACTATCCATTCATTCAACCCAAAGCATCAAAACAATTACCTTCCTTGCCCCATTCAGAACTCTGCAAAAACTAGGCCTCATCCCCGGACCCAAAACTGCCTTTCCCTTTGATTCCCAAAAAACCCCCAAAATCAAAATCAAACTCTTTTAATTATATGCCTAGCCTAAAATCAACCTTTATTTCAAGTCATCTCTAGCCTTATTGATTATCTTTGCTGTGATTGACCCGGAGAGAGCCCTCTCCCGATCTGATAGGGCTAGCTACCAGACTGAGCGTGGTTTGATGTTACCCTGAACTCTGCCTTCCTTCAGCCTGAGGTAGATTTAGGAAATAAAAGATGACCTACGCTAAAAGTTGTTGATTTTCTTGCATTCTACTGATTTGAGAAGCTAGTTCGGGAAGCTTCACTCCTAATTTCTATTTTTTGAAGTTTTCAGGTGAATCATTCCGCCTGATATCAAGCATTATAGAGCTTTGACTGAATACCTATTATCTCCTTAATACATACAAAGATTAGCATGATATAAATATAATATCTAACTGCAGCAGGAAATTCTAGTCTCTAACTACCCACTATAACTTCTTCCCTCCTAGACTCTTGAAAGGGAAATTATGGTCTCTAGCTACCACAAAAATTCTTCACTCCTAGGATTTGGGAAGTCACTATATGCATGGGCAACATTTAGCTTTAGAATAAGTTGCAGGGCATACCTGAATTTAAACTGTCATCGATCATTTGGGATACCTAATTTATTTTCTAGTTCATAACAAGATGCCATCATGGCAAAGATCCCTAGGAAGATAAACACATGCCATGCCAGGAAATAAGTAGCCAAAAATAGTATTTTTGGTTGGTACAATTCCTATATTGTGTCAAATAAAGAAATAAAGGCTCAGTAAAGGCATTCAAGGTCATTGGCCTGTGTGGGTGGTCAATTAATTCAATTTAATTTAAAAACTTGTTGATCTAAACAACTCAGTGTGCTATGAAAATTCACTGAAACCAAATCAAGAAATCCACAGAATACTAGGATATCACAATGTGCTACGCTTATTAACAACAACTTGGATATGAAAGAAATATGGGATTAACAAATGTGAATTTATTCAAAAATACTTATACACTTGAAATTTGACACACAAATAAGAGCTGGAAATTGAAATGAAAAGTGAAAACTTAAGAATGATAATGTGTTGGTTGATTTGTTCAAGCTTGATTTAGATTCAACAACATAATGGTACATACTTTCTTCCTGAAAAATGCAGCAAAGGGAGCAAGGCTAACCGTTGGTCAACGCTAGTCAACACTCTGCAATTCAACCCTAAAACAGATCTAAATTTTTTCCTTGAAATCTATCTTTCATCCACATGTGTGAGGTAGAGAGATAGAAGCTCCAAGTGTTGTACGAACCAATGATGAGAGGAGAGAGAGATATGTGATGATTGATGATTTTCAAAATGTGGAATAGGCCTCTCAGATATATATCCTTCGTTGAGGGTGGAGACACATCCATTAGGGCTTATGAGCCTACATTAGACTTCTGGTCGACCTTGACAATTACCACATGTGTGAGAGAATAAATTCAAAATATCACTTCTTATCATCCAGACAAGATGATATTTAGACCAATCTTACACCTCTTGGAAAGAGGAATCCAAAAAAAATATCTTCTCCATCATATGAGCTATCCAAGGTGGAGTTTGGCCCTAGTTTCCAATTTTAACAATCAAACACTCCTAAGAGGTCAAAATGGAACTCCCAAAGGGATCCCAAAGGGAGGACAATTCAAGTCAAATTTTGATCGGGTTGCAAAAAGAGATCCTAGAAGAGCAATTATTGGAAGGGTAATAACGAGAAGGAATGGGGATATGATTATAGTCTATATGGAAAAAATAGTAGTCAACATCAACAATGAAGTAGGAATGAGGGATCTTATAGTGGAGTTAAATTTTTCCTAGGCCTAGCTTAGAAAGAGTGGCAATGGAATGGAGTGGAATTCTCATATTATAATCAATGTTTTGATTACAAAATGCATTTCTTCTCGATTTTGGAAGTTTGAACCCCCAATGACAATGGATTAAAAGGAGGTTTCAACATAAATGTTAGAAATATAATTCATTATGCTACAAGAGCAGCCAACAAGGTTGTTGATTGGCTTTCTAACATGCCATTGAGTTGAAAGTATATGAAATTGGGATTTTCAAAACCTCAACTTCAAAGGAAGAATAATGAATTAATGAAATTAATAGTAAGTCAAAATGTTGAGACTTCAAAAAAACACTAGGCCTTAGGGAGCTAACATAGACGTCCCAGATTTTTCAATGAGAAAGATTAAGACATGATGCCTTAAGTTGCAGGACATAAAATTTATGGACTGATTTGCAAATCCCTGCATAATTTGTGAAAATGGTGGCAACCATTAGTGAGTAGTATAAATCATAGTTTAATTCTTATGAAGTTTCTGTTTGTTCTCACACCTGGAGAAGAACTGGGCTTATTAATTCACTTTCTCTCTGCATTATCTCAGTCTCTATGAGCCATTAGAAATTAGAAGAAGGTTGGAAATAAGAGGAGAAAAGCCCAAACGCTCCCTTAAGGAACTGTGAGGGAAGAGGGTCCTGCCTGTCAATTGCATAATTAAAAACGATGGGATTTGATGGGACTCCTTTGAGGAGACAATCCGGATTGACAAGCAATAGGTTCATAGGCAGGAAGATTACTCCACGTGGAATGATATTAAGCAACCCCATGGGAAGTGAAAATTTTCCATGAACATGTGCTCCTCAAACAATAAATTCATGATTCACTTGTCAGTGTGGGTGGGATATTTTAAAGAATGGAGGATAATACTCTTTTTTTTAAGTTGGAGTTGAGAGAAATAATCAGGGAGGCAATGGAAAAAGCTATGGCATAGTTTTATAGGTGAGTGTGGAAGCATGAGGAAGAAAAGAGTGTTGTTGATATTGAGTTAATGATAGAACATTATGGCAAGCTTGACCACGTTTTGCAGCTTTCCCAATTCAATGAAAGACTAAGTTCAAAGTCAAGGAGATTATATTGTACATTGATGGTTCAAAGAGAACAAGTGACTAATTGGATGCCAACAAGGTGCTACTTAGGCACTGGGAGAGTTGCTTGGAGCAGCTGCCTCACTTAATCATTCTGCCAGTGATAAGCTCAAAAAACGATGATGACAACCCAAGCCAAAAAAACAAGGCAATCCATAAAATGTGAAATAAGTCCCCATTATGCTTATTAGTTGTTAAAGGATGGACAAATAGTCTTTGTATTGTTACTTCTCCTAATAATATTGAAAAAGAATTGATGCAAACAACAGAAATACTCTGAAATAATCTTATACATGTAGTTGATAACAATGCTGCCAGAAGCAAGAATGCAGATGGAAAACAAATTAGGAACCGGGAAGTGAGAATCCCAAAAAATAGAAATTTTCAAAAAAAATGAAAACTTGAAAGATAAAGAAGATATAAAACAACATAAATGCAAATATATTTCAATATTTTACTTCTTAAATGATAAACCATGAGCAATTACATCATGATTCATGGTTCATAATAAAAGGATCAATAACTATTTTTTTTATGAAGAAATCTTTCGGTAATAATCACATTATCATGAACAAAGTCGACGCGTTTCGAACCAACCAGTGTGGAAACGCGTCGACTTTGTTCATGATAATGTGATTATTACCAAAATATTTCTTCATAATTTATTGATGGATCACAGAAGCCAAAAATATACTAACTATTTTTTTGCCAAGAAAACCTCCCAAAATGTCCCCCCACCTCCCCCCAACTCCTTCCCCCCAATATCCAGATGTAGAGAAGGACAATCACCAACCACAACCGCAGCTGGAAACCCTAACAGACTTGACTGGCTTTGAACCTGTGGCTTATGCCATCCCCATCAACAACATGCCTTTGGCAGATGGTTCAAATAATTGAGCCAACCCTTGGGCCTACATAACTATCATTTATTAACCAAATTTTGGAATTTACAATATGAGTACACACCAAATTATGGAAGCTGCAAAAATTCAGTTATGAATATCATCTCAAAGCATTAGTGCAACTACTCCACAATCTCATCATCCTTGTAAACAACCAAAGACCACCATGGAGAGCAGGACAACCACCAGCCACAACAACAACTAGAAACCTTGACAGACTCGAATGGATTTGAACTTGTGACCTATGCCATCCCCATCAACAACATGCCTTTGGCAGACCCGCAGATGGTTCAACTAATTGAGCCAACCTTTTGGCCTACATAACTATTATTTATTAGCCAAATTTTAGAATTTACAACATGACTACACACCAAATTGTGGAAGTTTCAAAAATTGAGTTATGAAGATCGACTCAAAATCATTATTGCAACTTCTCCACAATCTCATCATCCTTGTAAACAACCAAATGCCACCCTGTGTTCATCATCCAACTTCTTTTGTTTACTCTACAGGTCGGAGCCTACATCATAGTGGACAACAGAGTGCCTAAAGAATGGATGGATGAATTAGCTAAAATAGTTTTTATTCCATTATTTGGCATTCGTACGCACATCCTAATTTATACATTTGTTCAATGAACTTTCAACTTATGTACTCTTTTATTTATTACATCATTTCACTCTGACATAGGGAAATGCCTTTTTAACTTCGATATGTTCACTACAATAATTATTGGTAGGTTCCATTGTTTTCTAATATAAAAAAAGAAAATTGTAAAAAATTCTTGGATGATGTTTTAAAATATATCCCAGACAAATTCCACTAGGTCAGGGAAATGCTACTTCTTTTATCTTTTTTCCATCCCTGATACCCTTCCTTCATACCTAACTGTCAGCATCTTCAACTTGATCTGAGTTACCAAGATAACAGCCATTACTTTGATAATTCAATTGGTTTTGTTTCCTTCTCCATAGAAATTTCTACTAGTGATGTTCCCAATACATCATTATGAGTGAGACAGAAATGGAGATGGATAGATTCAAGAAAAGTGAGCCTCAATCCTTGAAATAAAAATTATGGTCATTAAACAAAATATACTTAACAGGGAAGAAAAAGTAATATAGAAGTTAAATAAGGGACTAAGCCTAGAATAATGAAAACCTATATAATACCAAGAGTGAATGATAATAGATATGAAAAAGAGACCCCTATGGCTACCTATGAAGTACATATCTCACCAAAGAGATAAGGTTGATAAGGAAGCCTATCAAACTGGAAAAACCAAAATCTATATAATTAATAATGTACAAACACAATAATTTACCAAACAACACATAATTCCACTTGAGATCCAAAAAATGGGCACTCCACATAACATGCTTCTATATGTCACATAATAATATCTACTTTGAGATTTTCTAATAAAAACCACATCATAATATCTTTATTCGTTAGTAGATGTTGTATAACAATATCCTTCTAGATGTGTTAGTCATTCAAGTCTCCATTAAGAAATACCTAGGAAAAGGAAATATTGTAGTGAAGCACTTCCCTTGCTCAAATTTCAAGAAAGTATCTACAGTAGTGCACTCCCAAAATACTCCCGATCGAGTGTTTTAAAGAGCACACTCACAATCTGCATATTCATATTGTCTGGAGAATGTTGAACACTCCCTAAAGAGCAGGGCTAGTCCCAGGACAATTGGAAAAGCTATTTTTACTTTTTTTTAAACAAGTTGGGGCCTACGAGAAGGCCCCAATAGGCCTCATGCACTCAATGAATGGGGTTTAAAGATTTATAAATTCCTAATTCCTCTTCATTTCTCCTTTCATTTTTCTTTCCAAAAAATAAAGGTTTTGATTGTTAAAGGTCAACGATTTCGGTAGAATATCTACCATTCAAACCAAAGAACTAAGCCAACAAAAGTCCCTCATGGGAAAATTTCTTGTTGTAATTCCTATAATTAAAAAACAAAAAAAATTGCAGTTAGCTACCTCTTGAGTGGGTTTAGTAGCCTCTGAAAGCTTCTCCTTTAGCACAGAGGCTTAATCCTACTTATCTGAGTCCATGTCATTTCTTCAGGATCCAATTCATTTTATTTTGGACTCTTGGGAGAATGGGTCCAAGAAAATCCGAGGCCATTTTTCTATTATGATTCGGTATGTGTGGTTCGATGCTACCACATCAAGAGCTTGTAGTACACCATGGATTCTCTCCAATCTGAGCAAAGGTCTCAGTATTGTGTTAATAATAATAATAATACTCTATTCTACGGTGTTTATCAGTTCCAGGTGCTATATCATAATGTATAACCTTGGCACTTCTATGTATTATGCTCACTGATGTTATGATGCTAAGATGCTTGAAGCTACTCAGTGCTACTCGATAATGTAGTGATAACATGAATTTCAGTGATGAATCACTATGTTTGGATGCTGCTATATGGATCATGATTTGAATATCAAAGGTTAAAGGAAGATGACTATGTCTTGGTCTTGGAGTGGTAAAATAGGTCAAGGGTCATGGTCTTGGTATTTGTCAATTGGAATCTAGATAATAAGAATTTGTGCGGCTTTTCTTCTCAAAGAGTGAGAGTTTTTGGCCCTGGCTCATAGCCTACATGTTGTGTCTCTTGTCTATTAATTTTTATGCATTGGTTACTGTTTGATGAAGAAATAACACTAATAATCGAACAAGAAGAAGATATTAATCTAAAGAAGTTAAAAGTAATTCACAAACAGTCACTACTGAAGAGAAATCTCCTAACACTAAAACCCCTATATTTCTCAACATTGTAGTGGCCAAGGGCTTTCTTTTAAAATTCTTGGTGCAGGCCTGCCCTCTCTCTAGTCATCATGAGCGACAGACAGTTTTGGAGTGTTGCCTGAAGCCGAATCCCCCCTCCTCCCAGTTTTAATCAGTGATTCAATTCTTTTGTTTTTCTGAGTTCTTGTGAGACCCCTATCATGGGGATATTATGTTTGCAAGTGTGAGCTATGAATTTGGTCTCCACCCTTGAAGCTAAGATTCAAGAATGGACCAGGATCCCCTCTACCTTATGAATCTTCTTTATTAGGGCCAACAACTTTAGGATACTAGTAGACTAAGTGAGCATGACATAGTAAACAACACGGTAAAAAATCTAGTTTCTAGATTGTGAGGTGAAGCTCAAGGAAGGGGTGGGCCCTCTTCCTCTCAGCCCAAATATTTTAAAAGAAGCTTTAAAGTTAGGGATTGTGAACCAGACTCCTAAGTAGCTCACAGTGCCAGCCTTTCTTGTGGATTAGATCGAAAAAATCCCATCCATTGGTGTGCCAAAAAATTAATCCGACTCTCTTAGTGTTGACTACATGGAGCATGCTCTAATTTGTTGATTTAATCGATTTTGGCCTTCAACATATGTACTTCGAGATTGGGTGGCTAAGACCTGGTCTAAGCACATTGATATGTTCTTCTCCTCAAAGGGATACTTTATAGTATATTTCAAGAACCAGAGGGATTGACAGGGGGTCCTTGAGCTTGGATCATGGTTTTGGGCTGATTAGGTCTCTCCATTCAACCATGGTTTGTATATTTTAACCCCTAATAATGTCAGCTTTGGCCATTCTTGTTTGGGTTCAACTCCCTAATTTACCTCTTAACTTAATTCATCCTGATTTTTTAGCCGATATTGGTAATGCCCTAGGCCAATTCATTAAGATCAACATGCACAAGCTAGTGAAGGGTGTCGTAACCTTTGCATGGATATGCGTGGAAGTTGATTTCAACAAAGGATTACCTAATAAAATCCTATTGAATTGGAGGAGATATATTTACTCACAACGACTATATTATGAGAACACAACCTTCTATTACAAGTCTCCCAATAGCTAGGTCACCTCCAAAATGCATACCCTTCTTCTCAAGGGCCGTCTCCACCTCACCAAGAATTTATTTCTAGTGTTCAATAAAAAAGAAAAAAAATGTAGAACAATAACACTTCACCCTTTCCTTCTTCTAGTTCATACAGATGATCTATACAGACACACATTTCTTTGAGAAATCTAAAACATATACCAATTTTTATACATATCCATCGGAACAAACTGTTGTTTCATTCACTCCTTTGTATGCCTAAAATGTTGATGTTATGTATCTGACAAAACATCAAGTAGTAGGTCTGACAGGTCTCTGACTTATTCCAATTTAATAGAATTATTGAATTGATTTCCCCTTTGACTTTGTGGTTCTTATATTTGAATTTGGGTCAATCTTTCCAAGTTTTACAATCACTGGATTATTCAATTTCAGTTTTCCATACGTCAAGTTTCTTGAACTAGATTTTTGACGTTGCTTGTTTCTCAAACAAAAGCTTTTATTTTGAATTAGAATTTTCTAATACCTTTAGGATAATATTAACTTTCATAGCTAAGTTAAGTGTTGCCTTGAAAAAATGAGCATCTTTGCAGACTAGTTTTTTAATGTGGAAGATATATTTAGGAGGGTGTTTCTCCATCATTGTTTTCTGAAATATTCCTTTACATAATAACACAAAATTTCTAAAATGGTCTTCAACTTTTCATCATTACACTTATAAAAAAATTTATTCTATAACAGATGCGGTCTAAACCTGTCTTTGCTTGAACAGGCCTTGAAATTGTAGCAAAGTGCAGATAAATATGCAGCTCTAATGTGTTTGGAAGAAACTCAGTTCATGCTTCTAAGAAGACTTGGAGAACATCGTGGAAGAGAATTAACTGTTATTCAAGAAGCTCTAGCATTTTCTAATGACATAGATGAGGAAGAGGATATACATTCAAACTGTTGTGCTCACCAAAAATCTTCAACCAGACAAGAAAATAAGACAATCTTTTGTAATTAAAATGACAAAATCGATGAAAATAGTAAAAAATTACAAAACAAATGCTAGAATAGCCTTAATTTGTTTCTTAATTGCAGTATCGAATTCTTGAAGAATTCAAAGCCAATGCAAAGAATGTCTAGTGTAGTAGTATCCAAGGTTGCACTAATTGTTGTGAGCATGCTCATGGTTCTTCAATTACAACATACAACATTATGATCCCTAAAAGGAAGTGGCATAAATAAAAGTTAATGGTTGGGGAGAACACTAGACATTCAGAAAGGCAAGAAGGACATACCAACATTGAAGATCATTTTCCAAAACATTCAATAGGTGAAAATACAAAGCTTCTTGGACAATATAGTTTCAAAAATTTAGATGTGTTAATTGGTCGGAGCTGGCATGCATTATAACTCCCCTTATTTGTTGTGACTAATCAATCAATAACTGCAATCATGGCCTCAATACATGTCAAGGGGTTATGTACTCTAAATTTTTTATCCTTGTTACTTGGTAGAATGGCTTTCATTCACATTGTATATGGGATCCTTTTGAAGGAAATGGAGATTCATATTTAGTGTGGTTTCTGTTTTTTCAAAAATAAAAGTTTTGCAGAATTCCAACATAGATTATGAAATGTGTGGTATATGAATTAAGTATATAGTGCTTCTTAATAGGGAAAATTTCTAAGATAGTGTAGTGTGGTATTTGAAGATGCCTCATACATTTTTTCGAAGGAGGTTTCAACAACTATGGTCTTTTACTGGTTGATTGACTACTCTTGTACATCCAAAAGTTTTGCAGAATCACTCTAGGTTTGATTTTCTCTTTTACTGACTAAGTGATTACCCTTTTACATCCCAAAGGTTTGTGGAATTGCTTCAGGTTTGTGTAATTGGGCCTCGCATTTGTGATAAAGAGTAAAATGATCGCGGAGTATTGGTTTATTTCACTCTTTGCATAATATCTGTAATTTTTTTTAAAGTAATTTCTACTTATGAATCATACTTTTTAAAAATAGATTCTACTTATTTTAATAATTTAAGAGGATTCACTGATCTAGAAATAGAGAATAAATAAATGAAATAGAAGCTTACTGATTGTGGCATTGTCGTCGGGGATCTGAACCATAATTTCTATTCCCTTGAGGCTGAGTAAGGTGCAGAGGATTCTCGCAGCAACTTTGTTGGCCGCAATTCTGGCCTTCATCTAAATCTTTCATTTAGGTCTTCCATTATTGCTCCTTTATTATGAAAAATGGCCTCCTGAACTCATCAAAATCCAACGTCATACCTGCAAATAGTAATAAAATGCAGCACAAAGATTAAAGCCGAAACATACAAGCATGGATGCGAAAAAAATGTAGTAGAACCAGATACCCATTAGAGAAATTTTGAGGTTTAAAATGGGCCTCCTAAGAAAAATGTACAACCAAAATAAACCTAATAAGAACCAATAGGATTCAAGATGATGATGTCAACCATGGGGGATGATGAACCATTTTTGGGGTAAAAAAGGTAAAAACATTAAAAATTAAAAAAATAATAAAACTACTTTTTCAACTTGTATTTTCAACTTATCTCCTTAAGGTTTTACTCAAATTTCGAGAATTTGTACTCATTGGATGCAAAATTTGATTCCTCATCCAAGGAGTACCCATGTTGCATACTTTTGATGGATGATGGTACATGAAAAATGAGAAATACATTAAAAACATGATTGCAATCACGTTTTTAATGTATTTCTAATTTTTCTTGTAGAAGGGTCCATCAAAATTATGCAACATGGGTACTCCTTGGATGAGGAATCAATTTATACATCCAACGAGTACTCCCACTCGAAATTTGAGTAAACCCATAGGAATGTAAGTTTAAAATACGAATTCATGAAAAAGTATTTTTTTTTCGCTCTAAAATTTGATGATGTAATCAAATCTTATTTTATTATTTCCACTATTATTTTCTAATTTCCTTAGGAGGCCCATTTTATACCTGAAAATTCCCCTAATGTGAGGTGTGTGTACTCCTCTATGTGTGGAACATAAAAATGGGGTGGAAAAGTAGTTAAGTTAAAAATGGAACCAATCATAGCGCCATCAGTGGATTGAAGATCTGATGGTGGGGTTCGAGATCGGATATCGGGTTTGCCACTGGTAAAACTCCAAGTCCCAACTCTCTTCAATTTGGTTTTCTCTCTCACCCTGTGCAAACCGAAAACATACTAATTACATTATTTCTGGAAAGTAAACGTTTATGTTCCTGCACCGCGAAAACCGAAAAATACTACTTAGGAACATTTGGGTTGGGAGGAGTTGTGTAAATCATCCCAAAAAAACAAAAACAAAATTCCTATAATTTTATATTTGAACTTTTTTTAAATAGTAATTAAAAAACTAATGCTTTATTGTATGTTTTTGGTTGTGATGGAAAGCATTTTTGTTATGTTTTGGCATATTTATTACAATAATAATAATTTATTTTTAAGTTTATTTATTAATGATTTTATTATTAAAATTTGTTGAGATAGGCATATTGTGTTTTTGGATTTTTAATGTGAATGTACTTTTAACTTGGTTGTATTGAAAACATTTAAGTTTTCTTGTATATTGGATGGGTGTCAACAAAAGAGAGTAAATGGTAAGTGGGTTTAATAGTTAAAAAGTGTTAGTCTCTTAAATGTCATATGACAAATTTGGAAAGAGTAGGGTGTGCACACTTCCTTAGGTTAAATATATTCAAATTGTTGTGTGAAAGGGTTGCAAGAGCTTATGTTTTCATCTTGAGAAAATGGAGTCATCTGGAAGTCACTCACATATTTTTGGTCGTCATAAGTAAAATATGTGTTTTGCCTTAAGATGTGAACATGTCATTTTAGGCAGTGTGATAATTTTGTTTCAGTGAGGCATTAAAAGATGGAACGAGCATGCACATTTGGGATGCTAGTGTTATGTTCTTCTTGAGGCATGAGTGCACGTCTAAGAAGACTCTAACAAGGGTTGAAGAGGTGGAATAATTAGAGAGGTTTTGGGGGGTTGTAGTCTCACTTAGAGGTGTAGAAAAGAAAGTTAAGCACCATGAGAAGTTTTGAAGCAAACTTAAGATATTTGACAAGTTGCATGAAGACAACTTAGCAGTGGTGCTAATTGAACATTCCTTGATTGAAGTTGATACTCTCTCCTTGGCACTACCACTTTGCAAGACAAAGAAGAAATGTGAAATATATGTGGAACCCACTAAATAAGCTGGCAAGGTTGTTGCAACATATATAGGTGGTTTTTTCATGTTGCAAAAGGAGTTATTGGAACTTAGAAGGTGACCATTGGAGTAGTTTTTTCATGGAGTGTCAAGGAGGTGCAACGATTTGATAAGGAGTGAATTACACAAACCTAACAAATAGATCATATTGGGTTAGGATATTAATGTTTTGGGACATCCAAAGTTGAAGGTGCAATATTTTATGAAGGTGTAGTCTAGGCGCTTGGGTGTAGGCCACATCATAGTATCTTGTACTTTTGGTATGTGTTAGCGATGTTAGTGAATTGTGTTTGATGATCAATAGCTATATTATGTTTCATGAAGGAAAAAAAACCACAAGTTTGAGACATTTTAACCATTTGGCATTGTAAGATGTGTTATGCCCTAGTTTTGAGGAGATAATTAGAACCATCTTAGAGTATGATGGGTTGTACCATGGAATTAGGTCCACTTGCATGGGTTTAGGTGTAAAGGTGCCCCATGAGTTGAGGAAAATGATTGCAGTGCTTACCTATATAAAGTGTTTATGATATAATATTGATGATTTTATTTTGGAGAATGGAAGAGGAAGATAAGAAAGGAGAGGCACTAAGGTTTATTGTAAATCAATCAAAAGGAAGGAAAAATGTCTCCTATTAGAGATATTTTTCAATTTTACTCTTCAATAGTACTAAATTTAGTTGGATCTAGGGATTTGGCCTCAAAATCATTTATTGGGTACTCGAGAAATCCAAGACCTGATATATCCAAGCTAGTCCATTAGATAGATTCATCTTGGGCAAAGGTTGCAAATTCTAAGGTGAAAATCTCCCATTTTTAAGGTGGGTTTTAAACCTTCCATTTGAGAATTCTAAAAACAAGGTCATGATCTTGAAAGGAGGTCCTTGATTTTACCAAAATTCAATGCCAATTTTTAATCCAAGGTGTGATTATTTCTATTTGGGTTTTTCCTTGAACAGTGAGATCTATCTTTGGGTCTAGCTATTAGTTTTTTGTTTCATTTATGTGTTGAGAAGGTCTTAAGGGTTGTAGGGGATACAATGGTTATTTTCCAATACCCCTCCCTTTAAACCTTATAAAGAGATAATGTGCCCCATTTTTTTGTCATAAAATTTCAACCATGAGCTCTTCTTATGAATATGCCCTTGAAGGGAGGGTATGTAAAGGAAGTAGAAAAAAAAAAACTCATGTTGAGTCGAAGGAGGGGTATGGATTGTAGGTGTCTCTAGAGGTCTTGAAAAAGGTGAAGGATAAAGGAGTTTACCTCTTATTGAAACACCTTCTATTCCACCATTCGAGTTGCTAAAGGACACTGACTTTAAGGGTCATAGGTGAGTTCTCACAAAGATCTTAAAAATAAGAAGGTAGGTGTGATTTAGCATAGGATTTATTCTTCAACGTTTGACTTTTAGGGTGATATTTCCTAGTAAATGGAAAAAATCGAAGCGCTACCACCCATAGATTAAGTAGTGTATGAGAAAATGTTTCCTAAGTTTCAAAAATTATCACCATATTTTTTCCATGAGATCCATGAAAATTATGTTCAAGTGTCAATAACTCATGTTATGATATCATCTTTGATTCATGGCACATATACTTCTTCAACTAGTGGTGGAGATTCAAACCAATGAGTAGGTAAGGTTGTTCATTTACTGCAAGGTTGGCATCAATCAAGTATTCTTCTTCTCTGCCCAACTGTAAGAGGAGAAGTGTGCATAATGGACTTATTATTGTAAAAAATTGTAAATATTGGGTTATCTTGAAGTTAAAGGGGTTGAAGTGCTTGGCCTGGGCTCACCTATGTACTAACTTATTTTGTCAAATGACAAATGCAACTTTGGTTATTGTTGCAAGAATAGGAATTGTAGGAGGCAAGCCTATTGTTACAATAAGGGGCTTGAAAAATAATTTTCAGACAAAGGGATACTTTGGGTTGGGCACAACATTTTTTTTCCAATAACTTGGATGGGTTCCCAAGTCACAAAAAAATAAAGGGTATCCATGATGGAATGATAGTTATGGAGTACGAAGGTGTGCCAGGGAATGCCAAGAAGTACTAACGCATGTTAAATAGTTCCAAGGCATGATAGGCATGCTAAGATAAGCAAAGTTCTTAGGTGAAAAATGCATAATCTAGTTGTAATAATTGTAACTTGGTCAAGTTTTTGTAGTCGAGGGAGGACTTGGTTGGGTTCCCAAGTCTCAAAAAAATTAAGGGTGGTTGTGATGGCATGACAGCTAAGGAGTGCTATGGCATGCAAAGGAATGAAAAGGTATGCTAACACATGTCATATAGTTTCAATGCATGTTGAGGAGTGTTAGGGAGTGTTAGTGGAACACAAGGGAGAAGTAGGTCAAAAATCTTGGAAATGAATGAATAAGAGTTTGTGCCAAGTATTGTCGTTGAATTTCAGGTTTCCTAAGGATGAAGAGTTTTAGGAGAATTTCAAAATATGACTTGTAGGAGGAAAGCCTATGGTTGTTATAAGACATGGAAAAATAAAGTTTTAGAGAAAGGGAGACTTTGGGTTGGGCACAAAATTGAGAGAGCAACAGAAGCAGCAGAGAATCCAAAGAGGGAAGTGCAGTATCAGAAAGACGTAGAGGGAGCAAGAGCCATGCAGGGGTTGACGTAGTCCCAACTGGGTGATGGAGAGACAACGCAGTACCTTCCAAAAGGATGCAGGAGAAGCCTGTGCTGCGTAGAGGCTACGCTGACCTAGTCTACTCACGCAGAGGCCAGCCAAGGTGACACATTCCAATATTGATTGTTGTGCGGATTTTTCGTGGACTAAAAGTAGAGCTTCAGATATTCAGCAGTTTCTAGTAGGGTGGAGATTCTATCGGTGCAGAATCGTGCCTAAGCTAAGTTAACAAAGAGTAGGAAGAGAACAACTTCTCAACAGATTTCATTTCCAAAAGAAATCTGAGGATCGATCATAGGGTGATCGAAGAGAGCTAATTCGTTGTGTGGCAGATTTCCAAGTAGGAAATTAGTTGTCAGAGGGAACAAAGTGTGCATTTTTTCACCAAGGACCTTAGATCTGAGCGTCTGTTGAGAAGCGAGGAGAGGAAGATCTGTTTCGATAGAGATCTGAGCAGATGATGCCTCACAAACTATGTGATCAAGATAGGTTGGACGACCTATAAAACTTTGTTATCTGGAAGGCAAGAATATTGGTAGTCCTGGAGGCATACAGCTTGAGGGAGCATGTAGAAAAATGCTTGGCTGTCATTGGGCAGGGGTCCTTCAGTTGCTTACTCTTAGCAAGTGAGTTATAGTGCAGTAGTTGGCAACAGAGGGAGCTGCAGTAAAGATGTAGAAGTGACGGTGGAAGAGTCATGGGCAGCATT
The DNA here is from genome assembly GCA_034641835.2 of Pinus albicaulis. NCBI lineage: Eukaryota > Viridiplantae > Streptophyta > Pinopsida > Pinales > Pinaceae > Pinus > Pinus albicaulis. Next base: position 823,312,350 of record CM076575.1, read on the forward strand.
TTAGAGAGCATCATCAATGCAGTGATGAAGGGCAACAAAGTAAGCATCAGTGCAGAGACCGATGCCAAATATTAGAGCACTACTTCGGGGTGAAATGTATTGGTAGATCACATTCCTCGCTAAGAGGGAGTGTTGATATTTTGGGGTAGCATCGGATGTGCTCTAGCTCCCAAATTTTGTGGAGGAGCTAGAGTACACGTGATCTCCAAGACTTAGAAAGAGTTTGGGGAAATTCCATCAGGTTTAAGAGATATTCAAATAATTAATATTTTTAACTAAGGACCCTAAGTCTAACTTAGGAAAATTAAATATTAAAGTGAATTAAATTAAACATGTGATGAGAATGACTTAAGTGATGTGAATCAAGAAAATTCTAATATTAGCCTTTCATTAGAGATTAGATCATGATCGTTGATGTTTTAATGAGAAAAGTATAAGAGAAGGGCTTGGGGTCAGTTGGAGAGCACACAAATTAGCGAAGCACTGAAGCTAAGTTGAGATTTTAGGGTGTGGTTTGCTAAGAATTTCAGAAGTGTTTCAACTGCAGTGAGGCGGAGTATTGGCAAGGGGATGGTTTTATCCCAGGAAAAGAGTACAATGAAGGTAAAGAAGCATCATTCCAAACCAGCGCAGAGGTAGCTAGTTGCTACAGAGTCTAGCCAGAGCCCGACAGGGGTAGAGCAGAGGCATCATGAGCCATGCATGGCTTATGTAGGCCGAGTTAGGGCAACACAGGGGCATCATAAGCACTTTAGGGGTGATGCACGCCCTTCCTGAGCAGCGCAGACATTGACGCAAGCCAGTTACGTTGACATAGAGGGCTTCAAGGCAACGTTGGGGTTTCCGGTGGGCCAGAAAGGGCTTGAGTTTTGTAAATCCCATTTGAGGATTTGAATCAACCATATTTTATGTCTCCAAGGATAGAGGTATTACTACCATTTATATTTCTCTGTTGGGTGAACCAGTTTTGGTGCCCATGATTTTTGTACTTGGATTCTGCATAATAATGAAAACCCTCCAGAGCTAGCTGCATAATTTTTCCTGCATTGAGTTTTTCCTGGGGACAATTGTCCTACGAATATATGTGTCACTTTGTCTATGAGCATGTTATTGAAGATTTGATCTATATGTGTAGGCTTCTAGTTGTATTTACCTCGATAATTTACTGAATATTTCATAAATTAACTTGTAACTTAATTCAAGTAGGAGAAGTAAATCAAGATACTGCTATAGGGTTTCTTAGATTATGAAATTTTCACATTCCCTAGGTCTAGCCCCATTAGGTCACCTAGGGCATTAATTTCCCAGGAATATAGCCAGAGGAAAACTTCCATCTCCTAGAGGCAGCTATGTTGGTGGGTCCCCTCACTCTCCTCATAATTTGGGCCAATTACGAGAGTGGAATCTCCGGATACCTCAAGCCCTAACTCTAGGATCAATTTTTTCCTAAGTGTTCTCAAGGATAGAACCTAGTAGGATCAATTTGACCTATCTAAGTAAAAAATCTTTCCTGATCCTTTACCCTCACCTTATCTAGGATAGGAACATCATTGGTTGCTAAATTCCATCCCCGAACCTGGGTTGGGTCCACTTGGCCCCGTGTGATCCCATTTGGTGTCAAAGGCCTTTCATCAAGGACCATTTGGGAATCCAAGTTCCCAAAGTATTTTATGGATTGAGAACTTCATTCATAAGTCTTATTATTCTCACTCAACCCTTCAATCCCCCTCCTCTCTCCCTAGAAGATCAATTCCCTTGCTTAAAAGGAAAGAAAGTCCCACTATTTATTCTATCTCATGGAAAGGGTTTCTAGGGTCACTTCTGACCTATTCATTGACCTATAATCTACAAGTGACTTCCTAAACCATTGAGAATCCTCCCATCGGTGAAATTTTGTGAAGAGCAAGGAGCCTTAGATGTGGTGACAATGGGCTAAGCCTCCACCATTTCCCTTGTCCTAGCAGTTGCCCTGTTAGGAACCCCTTTTAGGTACACTACTAGTTTAAGTGGTAACAAGTTGTTCACAACTCCATTTGTGAACAACTCTTTGGTATGCCCACTTTTTCCATACTACGGCTCCAAGATGAGAAGTCTAGGGCTATGGAGGTTGCCCTTCTTCTCACTAAATCAATCCTCTACAATATACTAAACTAGGGATAGTTGGCTGGTCCACTTGACTGCTAATTTAGTCCTTCAAAGTATGCACATCCTTAGGCCCTATACATCTTCCCTTCTACCAATCTTGTTTTCCTTCACAAGAACAAGAGGTAGGGCTCTTCTTTGACAGTCACCTAACAAACCTCCAACTATACTTGGACTACCATAAATATGCCCAACCATAGTCAATTATTTTTACTGATCTAGGGCACACAATATTGTCTTCATCTAGTGCTCTTCAAATATTCCACCTAACAATGGTTTGATTCCTCTCAAAATCATTGTTCTTGTGAATCGAAAATTTGATATTTGTTGTCCAATCTATGAAAAAATCTGAACTACTCCTCTTATCATCCTTCTAACAATTTGTAGATGCATGAACTAGGGTCACAAATCAACCATTAACAATCCATTGACTAATTTTTTATAGGTTACTTCAGATCTCTGTCTAAAAATCTATGGACAGTCCACCATTGACTAATTTTATGGACTTGCTGTTATTGTTACTTTGGGAAATAAGTTGTACAGGATACCAGAGGTACCACCTCCTGCTGCTATCTCTTTGGTTACTGCAAAACAATGCAGTAAGCTCATTTCCCAAACCAGGAAATTCGTTTTCCTGATGATCCGCCCCCGGGGCAAGAAGAGAGCGCCAAGCCAGGCCTCAGCACGACGCTCCTCTTCACATGACAACAAATGGATAAGGTTGTGGAGAAGTACGGGGACATATTCACCTCACCCACGGGGGTTCCTCACATGCCCATCAGGTCAAACTGCGATTGATCGACCCCAGGTCTTGCCAGCTACCTAATGGACCGATCTATGTTTCTGTTTACGGAGATGATGAAATCAGAGGCGATTCGAAGGCTGTTGCGAGAAGGTCACATCGGACCAAGTTCATCGCATACAGCAGGAGCCCGATCGTGTTGAGTACGAAGAAGGATGGGACGTGGAGACTACGTATTGACTATCGAGAAGTGGCCAGAACAAGATCTTGTCGAATAGGTACCCAATCCCACGGATTGATGACCTTGGACCAACTCAGGTGCAAATACTTCGACAAGATTGACACAGTGCAGGTATCACCCGAGGTACCAATTGAACCACTCCCAGGTGGCAATGGAAGACTGCCTTCAAAGCCAAGGAAGGCCTTTTCGAATGGCTGGTCATGCCTTTCAGGTTGACGAATGCTCCCGCTACCTTCATGAGGATAATGGATGACATCTTGCGGCCATTCACCAACTCATTTGTAGTGGTGTACTTGGATGACATTCTGATCTTCAGCCAGACTTGGGAAGAGCACCTTCACCACATCTGACAAGTCCTCCAAACACTGCGGCAACACAAGTTGTGTGCGAATTTGGAGAAGTGCACTTTTGGCATGACCCGGGTTCAATATCTGGGATACATTATTGATGAAAGGGGGGTGCATGTGGATCCAGCCAAGATCCAAGTCATTCGGGATTGGCCAGCCCCAACCACTATAACAGAGCTTCGCAGCTTTCTGGATCTTGCTAATTTCTATCGGAGGTTCGTGTTGGGATTCTCTCATATCACTTGGCCCTTGAGTCAAGTCACCAAGGGAGGAGCGAGAGAATTGACGAATGCTCCTGCCACCTTCATGAGGATGATGGATGACATCTTACGGCCATTCACCAACTCATTTGTAGTGGTGTACTTGGATGATATTCTGATCTTCAGCCAGACTTGGGAAGAGCACCTTCACCACATCCAACAAGTCCTCCAAACACTGCGGCAACACAAGTTGTGTGCCAATTTGGAGAAGTGCACTTTTGGCATGACCTAGGTTCAATATCTGGGATACATTATTGATGAAAGGGGGGTGCATGTGGATCCAGCCAAGATCCAATTCATTCGGGATTGGCCAGCCCCAACCACTATAACAGAACTTCGCAGCTTTCTGGGTCTTGCTAATTTCTACCGGAGGTTCGTGTTGGGATTCTCTCATATCACTTGGCCCTTGAGTCAAGTCACCAAGGGAGGAGCAAGAGAAAATTTTTTTTGGTCGGAACCTCAACAGAAGGCGTTCACAGAATTGAAAAATCGCCTCTATTCTGCCCCAGTGCTCACTTTACCAGACTTGCAATATCCATTTGAGATCGAGACAGATGCCTCTGACTATGCTATTGGGGCAGTTCTTACTCAACGGGGACATCCAGTGGCATTTCACAGTGAGACATTGTCTGACACAGTTCGCAAGTACCCCACATATGACAAATAAATGTACTCCATTGTGCAAGCTTGTCGAAAATGGAAGCATTACATTTTGGGGATGGAAACAATCATCCACACAGACCACTGGCCCCTGCAGTTCATACAGACACAAGGGAAGTTGCAGAATGATCGCCATCAGAAGTGGTCTACATATCTGCAACAGTTTCATTTGAACATAAAGTATAAGAAGGGTAGCACCAATCATGTTGCAGACTGCCTCAGTCGACCACCGATCGTGGCGCTCACCACTGTACTCAACGCTTGTGGGCACGAGACTTCTGATTGGCCGCTTCTCTATGAGAGTGACCCAGAATTCGGCCAAACTTAGAAGGCACTCCTGGGGGGTACGCAAGTTCCAAATTTTCACCTCCAAGATGCACTTTTATGTCACATGGGACACCTTTGTGTTCCTTCAAGCGAGCGTGCTAAGATGATATGGGAAGCACACTACAGTCGAGTCGCTGGGCATTTCGAGGTCGAGAAAACAGTAGCAATCCTGCAGAAGTATTTCTATTGGCCGAACCTTCGAAAGGATGTCGAGAAGCACATCAGATCCTGCACTGCTTGTGCCATTGCCAAACCAACCATCAAGAAGCCAGGCCTATATACTCCTCTACCTACCCCTAGTCGACCTTGGGAATCCATCTCCATGGATTACATGTCGGGCCTGCCTTCTACTAAGCAGGGAAATGACTGTGTTTTTGTGGTCGTCAACAGATTCTTGAAGATGGCCATTATGGCGGCCTGCAAGAAGAATATCACAGCAGAAGCCACTGCTAAACTCTTCTTTGAACGAGTGTGGGTGCACTTTGGGATCCCACAGTCTATCATATCAGATCGGGATAGCAGGTTCCTCAGCACATTTTGGTCCAGCCTCTGGTCGATGTTGGATACAAAGCTCACCAAGTCCACAGCTTTCCATCCCCAAACAGATGGCCAAACAGAGGTCGTCAACAAAATGATTATACGTGCAACGTGTACAATTCAAAGCATCCACGCACACTGGAATGAGAGCCTCCCTTATGTACAACATAGTTATAATCGGGCTCTCCATAGTTCAATCGGCCATAGCCCCTTTCAGGTGGGCTTGGGATTCCAGCCACTATGCCCCATTGACGTAGCCATGCCATTTGCAGCTGCTCAGGCCAATTCAGCTCATGTCCAGTCTGAAGTTGACAAAGCCAGTGGCTTCATCGAGCGCATTCAACACATCCGCCAACAGGTTCATGATATATTGGACAGAGCCAATGCCAAGTACAAGCAACGCCATGATCAACACCGGGTGCCACACAACTTCCAGGTGGGTGACGAAGTATGGCTACATTTGCAGAAGGAGCGCCTCACTGGACCCCACCGCAAGCTTCGCCCGCTCCGATACGGGCCGTACACCATCACCAAGGCTGTAGGGAACAATGCATTCGAGCTCAGTATTCCACCATTCCTTGGTCTGCACCCAGTCTTCAATGTGGATTGCCTTCGTCCTTACTTCCCACCTCTACTAGACACCTCGGACATTGCAGAACAACTCACACCAACTGAGTTAAATCCAGACTGCATGGAACAGGCCACCACAGATTGCATCATGGACATGCAAATCAAGAACACTCGCCGGCAGAAGATCCAACTATATCGGGTTGTCAAAGCTGGCCAACTCCTGCACCAAGGAAAGTGGTTCACCAGGGACCAAGTTCAGCAGAAATTTCCTCATCTCATGGAGGAACTTAACGCAATGGGGACCATTGCTTCCTAAGGGGGGAGGAATGATCCAGGTGGATATTGGTGGTCACCTACCTATTCCACTTGGGGCTCCACCATTGTCTCTTTCATTTTTTCAGTTTCGGCACAGTTTACTATTTTTAGCAGTTTTTCGGGTCCTAAACTTCCGGAGCCGTTTTGAGGCCCTAAACGACGTTTTTTGGGAAAACGGAGAGCAACATGGGTCCATGGACCGATGTTGCTCGTTCCAAATTTGTAGTTCTCGGATAGATCTTTCTAACGAGGTATGGTACGCGTCAAACGGAGATCGTATGCCAAAGTTACGCCCCTGGGAAGTTGAAACACCAATTTACCCAAACGGGGCCCATAGTTTTGGCGCTTCATCTCCTAGGGTTAGGGTTTTGGCTGTTTATGATTTCCCATTGTTTCTAAATGATAAATAGGCCCTCGAGCCTCATTTTAACTCAGTTCAGAGGCCTGTAGCCGCCACATCTCTTCTCAGAGATAGCTACCAGCGCCCTCGCTAGTTTTATTTCCATTCTGTCTGTAAGCAAATTTCAGTTCTTTGATATTAATGAAATGAAGTGTTATTTCCGCTGCATCTCTGTATTTATGTTTATATGTTTATTCTGTTGCGTTCCTGCATAAATCTGGATCAGTGGTATCAGAGCGGTCTTCTTTTTCTCGATCCTTCTTTGCATGTCCCCAACGAGGTCGGGGTATAAGGAGCTAGGGCTCGATCTGGTGGAACCTTTGCAAGATCAGCCTCGCAAACCTCGACGGACGCCCATGGGGGACGAAAAGAAAGATAAGGGAGCAGGAGATCCTATCAAAATATTGCTCGAGGAGGCCCTCGAAAGACAAGGAACGTGATGATGGATAACTTTGCTCAGATCCTTCAACGGCTACCCACCGGCGGCGCATCTGCATCCAGCAACCACTCTGGAGGCGCGACTCCTTTTAAGGTACAAGTAAATTTTGACATTCCCATATTTGAGGGTCAAATAGACGCAGATGCTGTAGATAAATGGTTGAATCTATTAGAAGGATATTTCTCGGTTCATGACTTTTCAGACCGGGAGAAGATTATTTTTGCACTCCTCAAAGCTACCCCCCATGTTAAGGACTGGTGGGAAACCTACTGTGAGAACAAGGACCAGACAGAACCCTCTCTGTTCTCGGCGGTACCAACTTGGAATTCTTTCCGAGACGCCGTCAAGGAACAGTACTATCCCGTGGGGAGCTATGAGGACAAGTACATACAATGGACCACACTGCGACAACAAAGGGATCAAGATGTGCATGAGGTGACGAATCTGTTCCATACCCTGCGCACAAAGTTGGGTATGAAAGATTCGGAAAACGTACGAATTTGCTAAAGTATCTGGCTGTCTCTGAATACATTCAGGGGGAAATGGAGTTCCTTGACATCTCCTCGCTTGGTACGGCATACCGGTATGCTGCCAAGATTGAGCAGAAATTCAAGCAGAAGAAGCGAGACTTTGGATCTGCGAATCAAAAGCAAGGGAAAGGTGCTTCCAAACCGCAGAACAAAGGACCGAGCCAAGGCATGGCGGCTAAAGACAACTCATCGAAGCCACAAGAAAAGAACAGCACCGCAAAACCAAAGAAGGACACGGGAAAGTGGTGCGAGTTCCATAAGAGCTCCACTCACAACACAAGTGAGTGTCGGGCCAAGCAGTCGCTAGTGGCCGAGATGAGGGCTTCTGAGTCAGATGCATGCTCTGACTCCGAATCAGAACCTGCAAAGGCGAATGAAAAAGGGAAACAGATTGTTGATGCGGAGCCCAATGCCACTGTTGCCACTGCAAAGATCCAAAAGGAGGAACCAGAAGATCCAGAGGAGGAGGAACGTCTCTTCCACTCCCAGATGTGGGTAAAGGGCTCCCCGGTACGGTTCATTGTCGACAATGGGAGCCAAAAGAACCTCATTTCAGCAGACGCCGTGAAGCGGTTGGGCTTGCCGACCACAACTCACCCACATCCATACACCATCGGGTGGCTTCACCAAGGACGAGATCTCCGCGTCAGCCGACAGTGTCGCCTTCCCTATAGCATCAAGCCCTTCACGAATGAGGTATTATGTGACGTTGCTCCTATTGATGTTTCTGATGTATTATTAGGACAACCATACTTGTGGAAGCGTCATGCTGTGTATGAGTCTCGACCTCGTGCTGTTATTGTTACTTTGGGAAATAAGTTGTACGGGATACCAGAGGTACCACCTCCTGCCGCTATCTCTTTGGTTACTGCAAAACAATGTAGTAAGCTCATTTCCCAAACCAGGAAATTCGTTTTCCTGATGATCCGCCCCCAGGGCAAGAAGAAGACTGTGGCCACGACCTCCAGACAGGGCTCCTCCGCACAACAACAACAAATGGATAAGGTTGTGGAGGAGTACGGGGACATATTCACCTCACCCACAGGGGTTCCTCTGCACTGTCAGGTCAAGCACCCGATTGATCTGACCCCCGGTGCGCCGCTACCTAATGGACCGATCTATCGGCGCTCTGTTATGGAGAATGATGAAATCAAGAGGCAGATTCAGGAGATGTTGCAGAAAGGTCACATCAGACCAAGTTCATCGCCCTGTGGGAGCCCGATCGTGTTGGTACAGAAGAAGGATGGGACGTGGAGACTCTGTATTGACTATCGGGCGCTGAACAAGATCACTGTCAGGAATAGGTACCCAATCCCACGGATTGATGACCTTCTGGACCAACTCAAAGGTGCAAAATATTTCAGCAAGATCGACCTGAAGTCTGGGTATCACCAGGTACCAATTGAACCCTCCGATGTGTGGAAGACTGCCTTCAAAGCCAAGGAAGGCCTTTTCGAATGGGTGGTCATGCCTTTCGGGTTGACGAATGCTCCCGCCACCTTCATGAGGATGATGGATGACATCTTGCGGCCATTCACCAACTCATTTGTAGTGGTGTACTTGGATGACATTCTGATCTTCAGCCAGACTTGGGAAGAGCACCTTCACCACATCTGACAAGTCCTCCAAACACTGCGGCAACACAAGTTGTGTGCCAATTTGGAGAAGTGCACTTTTGGTATGACCCAGGTTCAATATATGGGATACATTATTGATGAAAGGGGGGTGCATGTGGATCCAGCCAAGATCCAAGTCATTCGGGATTGGCCAGCCCCGACCACTATAACAGAGCTTCGCAGCTTTCTGGGTCTTGCTAATTTCTATCGGAGGTTCGTGTTGGGATTCTCTCATATCACTTGGCCCTTGAGTCAAGTCACCAAGGGAGGAGCGAGAGCAAAATTTTTTTGGTCGGAACCTCAACAGAAGGCGTTCACAGAACTGAAAAAACGCCTCTGTTCTGCCCCAGTGCTCACTTTACCAGACTTGCAACAGCCATTTGAGATCGAGACAGATGCCTCTGACTATGCTATTGGGGCAGTTCTTACTCAATAGGGACATCCAGTGGCATTTCACAGTGAGACATTGTCTGACACAGTTCGCAAGTACCCCACATATGACAAAGAAATGTACTCCATTGTGAAAGCTTGTCGACAATGGAAGCATTACATTTTGGGGAAGGAAACAATCATCCATACAGACCACAGGCCCCTGCAGTTCATACAGACACAAGGGAAGTTGCAGAATGATCGCCATCAGAAGTGGTCTACATATCTGCAACAGTTTTATTTGAACATCAAGTATAAGAAGGGTAGCACCAATCATGTTGCAGACTGCCTCAGCCGACCACCGATCGTGGCGCTCACCACTGTACTCAACGCTTGTGGGCACGAGACTTCTGATTGGCCACTTCTCTATGAGAGTGACCTAGAATTCGGCCAAACTTACAAGGCACTCCTGGGGGGTACGCAAGTTCCAAATTTTCACCTCCAAGATGCACTTTTATGTCACATGGGACACCTTTGTGTGCCTTCAAGCGAGCGTGCCAAGATGATATGGGAAGCACACTACAGTCGAGTCGCTGGGCATTTCGGGGTCGAGAAGACAGTAGCAATCCTGCAGAAGTATTTCTATTGGCCGAACCTTCGAAAGGATGTCGAGAAGCACATCAGATCCTGCACTGCTTGTGCCATTGCCAAACCAACCATCAAGAAGCAAGGCCTATATACTCCTCTACCTACCCCTAGTCGACCTTGGGAGTCCATATCCATGGATTACATGTCGGGCCTGCCTTCTACTAAGCAGGGAAATGACTGTGTTTTTGTGGTCGTCGACAAATTCTCGAAGATGGCCATTATGGCGGCCTGCAAGAAGAATATCACAGCAGAAGCCACTGCTAAACTCTTCTTTGAACGAGTGTGGGTGCACTTTGGGATCCCACGGTCTATCATATCAGATCGGGATAGCAGGTTCCTCAGCACATTTTGGTCCAGCCTCTGGTCGATGTTGGATACCAAGCTCACCAAGTCCACAGCTTTCCATCCCCAAACGGATGGCCAGACAGAGGTCGTCAACAGAATGATTGTACACATTCTGCGCATGTACAATTCAAAGCATCCACGCACATGGGACGAGAGCCTCCCTTATGTACAACATAGTTATAATCGGGCTCTCCACGGTTCAATCGGCCATAGCCCCTTTCAGGTGGGCTTGGGATTCCAGCCACTATGTCCCATTGACGTAGCCATGCCATTTGCAGCTGCTCAGGCCAATTCAGCTCATGTCCAGTCTGAAGTTGACAAAGCCAGTAGCTTCATCGAGCGCATTCAACACATCCACCAATAGGTTCATGATATATTGGACAGAGCCAATGCCAAGTACAAGCAACGCCATGATCAACACCGGGTGCCACACAACTTCCAGGTGGGTGACAAAGTATGGCTACATTTGCAGAAGGAGCGCCTCAATGGACCCCACCGCAAGCTTCACCCGCTCCGATACGGGCCGTACACCATCACCAAGGCTGTAGGGAACAATGCCATTCGAGCTCGCATTCCACCATTCCCTGGTTCCACCCGCCCTTCAATGGGATCGCCTTCGTCCTTACTTCCCACCCTCACCCATACCTCGGGATATCAGTATCAAATCACACCAATCGAGTTAAATCCGCACCGCAGGAATGTGCCACCACAGATTGCACTGCGGACATGCAAATCAAGAACATCGCCACAGAAGATCCAACTATATCGGGTTGCTGTGTCGCTGTCCCCGACCAAGGAAAGTGGTTCACTGTGTGACCAAGTTCGAAGGTGGGGTTTCCTCATCTCATGGAGGAATCCTAACGCACGGGGGACTCGTCAAGCTCAAGGGGAGTGAAGCTGATCTAGGTGGAGGTTTGTGCTCACCCGCCTATTCCACTCGGGGGCTCCACCACTGTTCATTTTAGTTTTCGCTCAAAAGCAGCCACTGCTTGGAAAAGTGCTGCAGGTCCGAACTTCCAGAGCTGCTTGAGTGTCTCTAAACGACGTTTTTGGGAGGCGGAGGCACATGGTTCCAGATGACAGCGCTCATTTGGCACCTAGTCCCTGACAGATCTTTCTAACGAGGGTTAGTATGCGTCAACCAGGATCGTATGTTGTGTTGGCCGCCCCCGGGAAGTTGAACACCAATTTACTCAAACCACCCAGTTTTGGCGCCATCTCCCAGGGTTAGGTTTCGAATGTTGTATTTCTCCTATTGTTTCTAAATGACAAACAGGCCCCAGCCCCATCAGAACAGCGCTGAGCCCTGAAAGCCGCCACATCTCTTCCTTAGATAGCTACCAACGCCTAGCCAGTTTTATTTCCATTTCCGCCCTGGGCGGCGTCCAGCCATGGATATTAACAGAAAATGAAGTGTTGTTTCTTACCGTGGTTCCGTATTGCAGGTTTATATGTTTATTCTCGTTGCGTTCCTCGCATAAATCCGTGATCAGTGGTATCACAACATCGTTTTTCGATCCTTGTGGTGGTTGTCCCCAACGAGGTTTGGCATAAGGAGCCAGGGCCTCGATCCGGTGGAACCTTGAGAAGATCGTGCCTCGCAACCTCGGGCTGACGCCATGGGGGACGAAAGAAAGATGAGGAGGTGGATCCGCCATCAGTAATATTGTCGAGGGAGGCTCTAAAGACAAAGGAACGTGATGACGGATAATCTTTGCCTCATGGATTCTGACCACACCACCGTGCGCATTCGCATCCGTAGCGCCCCGAAAGTGCCACTTCCTTTACACATAAATTTTGATATTCCCATTTGAGGGGAAGCAATAGATGCAGATGTCAGATAAATGGTTGAATTCAAGGATATTTTCGCCCACACCTTTCGCACGGAGACACACTCTCGCTACCTCTTCATGTTAAGGACCGTGGAAACTTCACTGTGAGAACAAGGACCGTACAGAACCCTCTTCGGTTTTCGCTATCAATCGAAATTTTTTCGGACGCTCGCTAAGGAACAATACCATTCCGTGGGGAGCTATGAGGACACACAGCAATGGACCACGCTGCACAAATAAAGGGATCAAGATGTGCATGAGTTTACTTAACTGCTCACCGTGGCGGTGCCGACTGTGATTTATAAAACATCTCGGGTGCTGTGTTACTTCCACCGTTCCACAAACATTCATGAGGAATGGGAGTTCCTTGACATCTCCTCGCTTGCACGGTACACCGCATGTCGCCATGATGATGTAACCACAAGAAGAAGCGAGACTTTTGGACCGTACCGTTATGTAGCAAAGCCCAAACCCAACAAAGGACCCAATAAGGCATGGTGGGCGAAAGGAAACCCACGAAGCCACAAGAAAAGAACAACACTGCAGCCAAAGAAGCGTACGTTTTGGTGCGGGTGGAAACGACAAGAGCTCACCCGGCAACACAGTGAGTGTCGTTGCTGTGCTCGCTAGTGGCCGAGATGAGGCTTCATCGTATGCATGTTCTGGCTCAACCGCAATCCGAAAAGGTGAAATGAAAAAGGGAAACAAGATTAACAGACAAAGAGCCCACCGCCATAAGCAATTTTTAAAGATCCAAAAGGAGGAACCCAATATCCTTAGAGAGGAATGCCCTTCCACCCGAGGCAAAGCGTCTTTAAAAGACACTACCATGGCACGATGCAAGAATCATTTTCTACAGACGTCATGGAAGCACATGGCGACCACAAACACCCACATCCAGGCACCATCGGGTGTTTCTACCGTACGTGATTCTGACAATGCAGTGTCGCCCTTATAGAACTGCCCTTCGCTGACAGGTGCCTGCGCGCATTTTCGTTCTATTGATAATATTTCCCCGATGTATTAGGACAACCACTTCTGTGGAAGGCCACAGTGCCGAAATAGCCCGGCCCTCGTGTTGTTATTAGCTTAAATAATAAGTGTGATACCATAGTACCACCTCCCCGTCGTTTATCTCTTTAATATCGTAAAACAATGCAACAGCCTATTTCCAAATCAGCAGAAACTTGCTTCATGATCCGCCCTTGTGACAAGAAGACTGCCGCGACTCTCGTGTATAGGTTTTCCGCACAACAACAACAAATGAGGAAAAGGCCGGGGAGACATCGTATTAATATCTACCCCACCGACAGAAGTTCTTCCGTACCCGAGAACAAGTGCATCCATTGATTCAGACTCCCCGCGCGCGCCCGCGCATTTAATGCACCACCACCGCGCTCTGCTTCCGTAGAATGACAACCAAGAGGATCTGTGGAGTCATGCGCAAAGGTCACACTGCGCCCGGTCGCCCGTGGGAGCCCGATCGTGCTGGCAGCGGTAGCAAGGATGTGGGACGTGGAGACTCTCGCATTGACTATCGCGGCGTCGAACAAGACCATCGTCCGGAACAGTACCCAACCGCCTGACGACCGGATAAAACCCACAAAACACTAAGATTATTCGAAGTCCGGGTATCACTGCACGACCGGAATTTTCCGATGTGGGAAGATCTGCCTTTTGTGCTGGAAGGTTTTTTTTGGTCGTGTCGTGTCATGCTCTTTAATATTTATCACCCGCGTACCTTCGTGCGAGATGATGGATGACATCTGTCGCTATTCACCAACCTGCTTGTAGGGCGACGATGATATCACCGTGCCTTAATTGGAAGAGCACCTTTCACTACATCTGCAAGTCTTCAGTGAAGACCATGAATACACAAAGCACCTGAGAAGTACTATATGTACCTGTGTTCAATATCCAGATAACATGACAGAGTAGGGGGCAGATCCAGCCTAAGATCTGGGTTATTCTGGATTGGCTGTGCCCCCAACCATCAGCAACAGCTCACCTTTCTCCCACTGGGTATCATTCATGAGGTCTGGGATTCTCTTGTACATCACTGTCCCTAGAACAAGTCACCAAGGGAGGAGCGGAGAGCAAATTTTTTTTGGTTTGAACTCTTGTTGTACACAAGCCAGAATCAAAACTGTGCCTTCGTTCTGCCCTGCTCACTTTACTGTATTTGTAACACCCGTTCGAGACCCAGATGACGTTCTCCCATTGGTGCTATTAGCGCTACGAACAGGACATCCACAAAACACAATAGACATTGTTCGACACAACAAGTACCTACATATGACAAAGAGCCTGCATCCATTGCAAGCTTAATGTATGGAAGTATTACATTTAAATAAACAATTAACGGCACAGTATTTGCTGGTGCCTCTTGTGCTCACACAGACAGGAAGCTTAACGACCGCGATCAAGGCTCATAGCGATTCCGAAGGCTTATCGGAACATTCAAGAAGCACGCAAGGCTCCACCCACAAGCATCGCCCACCACGACCACCGATCGTGGCAAGTGCTCACCACCGTACTCATCAAAAGCCAGGGGAATGCAGACGATGATTAATACCATGAGAGTGACCTGGACCGCCAAACTGGCAAAATTTCCTGGGTACGTAAGTCCTGAAATTTCTACCCAAGATGCACTTTTATGTCACATGACACCTTTGTGTGCTTCGTTTAGAAAAACAAGAGAGGCAGGAAGCACCACAGCTTATCTGCTTGGCATTTTTGTCAAGGAAGATGGAGTTAAACTCGCAGGTACATTTTCGTCGTCAACCTTCTGAAGATGTGTTGGTAAGCACATCAGATCCTTTTACCTGCTTGTGCGCCACAAACCCATCATCAAGAAGCAAGGCCTATATACTCTTTTCTACCTACCCCTAGGTCGACTCCTAATCCATCTCCATGGATTACATGTCGGGCCTGCCTACGAAGCAGGAAATGATCATGTTTTTGTGGTCGCTATGATTTTCAAGATGGCTATTATATGCTCAAGAAGAATATCACAACAGTAAGCCATCGCTAAACTTTTCTTGAATTATGGGTGGCACTTGGGATCCCACAGCCTATCACATTGATCGGGAGGTGTGTTCTCAAGACATTTGGTCCCACCGGGTTTATGTTGACACGAAGTCATCAAGTCCATGTGCCTTTTCCATCCCCAAACAGACATGACAGAGGTTATTAACAGAATATTTATATAAACATTTCTACGTATGTAATAATTAAAGCATTCATTTACGATGGGATTGTGTGAGTTTCCTTGCGTGCACAGAAGTAATTTGCTTCACAAATAATCGCTGTAGTTCCCCTTTTCTGTGGGTTTATCTCACCATTTTGCCCATTGATGAAGCATGCCATTTTACACTGCTTTTCCAAGCATCTGCCCTTACGTTCCGTCCGGGTTGATGTACGTAGTTTACTTAGCGTATTCAACATATCCACCAACAAGTTCATGACATATTGCTTGCCTGGCCGCGGCGCACAAGTAACCATGATCACACCCCACACACACAACCTCTCCACAGTGATGGGTGCGGGCGTTCACATTGCGATGAGCGCCCTCACCGGACCCCACCGCAAGCTTCGCCCGCTCCGATACGGCCAGACACCGTGCCTGAAGGCTGTAGGGAACAATGTATTTGGAGTCGCATTCCATCGGCTCCTTGTCTGCACCCGCCTTCACCGGATCGCTCGTCTCCATTTCTCCACCCTACCGACACCCTTGACATTATGGTAATAACCTGCGCCCAACTAGTTAAATTGCATCGATGGAATAAAGCACGGCGTATTGCACTGCGTGACATGCAAATTGTGTTACCTCTGCTTAAGATCCAACTATATCGGGTTGTCAAAGTCACACCGCACTCAAGGAAAGTGGTTCACCAGTGACCAAGTTCGTTATAAATTTTCATCTCACATGTAGTCTGGACGAATGAAGACCATTGCTTCTAAGGGGAGGGAATGATCTGTGGGAGCGGTGGCCGGCTCCACGACCGCCCTGGGGCTCACCATTGGCCTGCTCTCAGCTTTTCGCCTACGCCTACTATTTGCAGCAGCTTTTAGGTCCCAAACTTCCGAGTCATTATGTCTCAAACGACGTTTTTTGGGAAACGGAGGGCAACATGTAAACGAAGGAGAGATGTTTCCCCGTTCCAAATTTGTAGTCCTTGACATCTTTCTAACGAGGCATGGCACGCGTCAAACGGACCCATGCTGTTACGCCCCGAAAGTTGGAACACCAATTTACCCAAACCAGCTCATAGTTTTGGCGCCATCTCCCCCAGGTTAGGGTTTCTGGCCGCTAGGGATTTCCATTGTTTCAAACAGGCAGGGGCCTCGTTTCACCAACAGCCTGCAGGCCCCACGCCACATCCCTTCTCGCAGACAGCTGTCCACCGCCTAGCTAGTTTTTATTTCCATTCGTCTCGCTGCACCCGCTCGCGTGATATTAATGAAAAAATGAAGTGTTACTTCACCGTATCTTCGTATTTATGTTTACATGTTTATTCCGTTAAGTTCCCTAGCAACCCGCATCAGTGGCATTTCTGCAGCGGTTCCGTTTTTCTCGCATCCTTTCTTGCATGTCCCTCAACGAGGTTTCAAAAGGTGAGCGGGTGCTCGGTCCGTGGAACCGTGTGATCACCCTCGGCAAACTCGAATACGCTTGCGGGACGAAAGAAATATGAGGGAGTAGGAGATCCTATCGTGTAAACATGCTTGGAGGAGGCCCCTTGCAAAGACAAAGGAACGTGACAGATGGATAATTTTTGTCGCATCCTTCAACGGCTACCCACTCTGCCACAAGATTCTGCATCCGGTAGCCACTGGGTTACCCTACACAAGCAATTTTGATATCTCATATTTGAGGGTCAAACAGACGCAAGGCCGTAGATAAATGGGTTAACCGTTAACAGATACTTTCGGTTCACGACTTTTCGCACTTAGAAGACTATTTTGTACCTCAAAGCTACCCCCATGTTAAGGACCTGGAAACCCATCATGAGAACAAGCATTTTCGTACAGTGTCTCTCTCTCGTTCTCACGCACCAACTTGGAATTCTTTTCTAGACGCCCGCTGGCGCGAGCGGTTACCATCTCGGGGAGCCATGAGGAGTGCGCACATACAATGGACTGTCACTACAACAAAGGGATCAAGATGTGGCATGAGTCGGCGAATCGTTCCACACCGCGCACAAAGTTGGGTATCAAAGATTCGCAGAAAGACCAAAGTAGCGACGAGCTGGCTCCCGCACAAATACATCGTGGAGGAAATGGAGCTCCCTTGCCACCCTCGTTGGCAGCCCGCATGCTCAAAGATGCTGCCAAGACGGAGCAGAAATTCGGCGTGCTAGCGGGGACCGGACCGGGCGACCGGCGCGACAGGGTGCGGTGTCTGGGTCCGTGTACAAAGGAACGAACAAGGCAGCGGCGTGCTGCAAGCAGAAAACCCACGGTTTTCGAAGCAAGAACAAGCCAAAGACCGCAAAGTCAGAAGGACACGGGAAGGTGGTGAGTTCCAGCAAGAGCTCCACCAAACACAAGGAGCCGCGCGGCGCCGCGGCAGTGGCCGATGAGGCTTCGGACCCGTACGGCGTTCGACCTGAACTCTAACCGAAAAGGTGAACAAAGGAAACAACATTATTGAGCGTGAGCTTCTGGGCCTCCTACCTCCAGCCACACCGTAAAGATTCAGCACAGATAAGGAACCGTAAAGATCCGTGAGGAGGAGGAACGTTCTTCCACTCCGTACGTGGGTAAAGGGTTCTCAAAGACAATGGCTGTCGACAATGGGAGCGGTGGGCAGCAAACCCCTATTTCAAACAGACGTCGGAAGTGTTACTGTCACCACAAATGCATGCTCCATATCCACACCACCTACCTATGGCTCTGCCCAAGGTGATTTAGAGCCCTGCCATGTAGCCCCAGTGTCGCTTCCCCAGGCATCCGTTCTTCGTGCCTGATGAGGTACCATGACGTTGTTCTCGCTGATGTTTCGATGTATTATTAGGACAACTTGTGGAAGCGTCATGTCGCAAGGAGTCTCGCTCGGTAACAAGTATTGTTACTTTGGGAAATGTTGTTGGTGATAACGAGAAATGACACCTCCCCGTTCATTCCCGATATCGTAAAACACGTAAGTTTGCCTTCAAACCAGAAATTCTGCTTTTCCTCGATGATCCGCCCCTGTGCAGCAAGATCGGCCACGACTTCCGTACGCGTGCTCCTCCCGCACAACAACAACAAATGGACAGTTGTGGAGGAGCACGGACATATTCACCCCATCAGGTTTTCCGCACCGTTAGGTTGCTAACTACCGATTCCACCCCGTGCGCCGCTACCTAATGGACCCACTCATCGGCGCCCGTGTTCGAGAATACGAAAACCGAAGAGGCGTATTCGTGAGTCACGTGCAAAGGTCGATCGACTCGGCTCACCGTCTGGGAGCCCGATCGTGTTGGTACGAAGAAGGATGGGACGTGGTACCCGATCGGGCTCATCGGCCATCGAACAAGATCACCGTCCTTGAATAGGTACCCAACCGCCGGATTGACACCTTTCCCATCAACTCAAAGGTGGAAAATATCAGCAAGATTGACCTTGAAGCTCCATATCACCAGCACCAATTACACCGATGTAAGAACGCCTAAAGTGTGAAGGCTTTTTCGAATGGTCGCTGGTGCCTTGTCGATTTAACGTTCCCCGCCACTCTCATGAGGATGATGGATGTATCTTGCGGCTATTCACCAACCGGGCTGGCAGTGGGTGTGTCGAATATATCACATTCTCACCGGACTTGGAAGAGCACCTTCACCATATTCACAAAAGTCTCTCTAAAACACTGCGTAACACAAGTTGTATGCCAATTCGTATAGAAGTGTACTCTTTAACACCCAGTTCAATATCTCGGGATACATTATTGATGAAAGGGGGTGCATGTGGATCCAACAAGATCCAAGTCATTCGGGATTGCCAGCTCAACCATCACGGTGAACATGAGCCTTCTGTGCGCTCGGGTCTTGCGACTCTCATTTTATAATTCCCATGATTCTCTCATCACTCGTTCCTCGAGTCAAGTCACCAAGGGAGGAGCGAGAGCAAATTTTTTTTGTTTTAACCTCAATGTTAAGGCGCTCTGCGAATCGTAAAACCGCCTTCAAGCCCGCGTCTTTTTTGCGGCCATTGGCCGGTATTTTCGTTCGTATTTGAGACCTTAGATGATGTGCCTTATCGTTATGCGTGCTGAATGTTTACTCACTGGCAGACATCTGCGATTTTACAAAGAGATATTTTTTCGAATACGCTCGTGTTACCCCACACATGACAAAGAATGCACTCCATTGTGCAAAGCTTGTTGACAATGGAAGCATTACATTTTGGAAGAAAAAATCATCCACATGTAGTCGCGCTCAGCCTTATTAATATTGGTGGGAAGTCGCAACGATCAGCCACTTATGGCCTGCAGGACCGTACGAAGCCATATTCGAACATCAAGTATAAGAAGGGTAGCACCAACTGGTGTTGCGTACTGCTCCCGCCGACTCACCGATCGTGGCGCCCACCATCGTACCAACGCTCAGGGCACGCAGACTTCGATTGGCCACTTCTCTGGCGAGAGTGACCCGTAATTCGGCCAACCCACAGGCACCGAAAATGCAAGTTCCGGCCCTCACCTCCAAGATGCCCTTATGTCACATGGGAGCCTGGGGTGCCTTCGAAGCGAGCGTGCCAAGATGATAAGGGAAGCACTGCGCCCTAGGTCACTGGCATTTTTACCAGAACATAGGTAATCTCGGCAAGCAGAATTATTTCTCATTGAAGCGAACCTTCGGGGGCTAGATGTTTATAAGCATACCGCATCCCCGATCGCTTATGCTAATACAAACCACCATCAAGAAGCAAGGCCTATATACTCTCTACCTACCTCCCTAGTCGACCTTGGGAATCCATCTCCATGGATTACAAGGCCCGCCCTGCCTACCAAGGTGAAAATGATCGTGTTTTTGTACGTTGCTGCATTCTCGAAGATGGCCATTATGGCGACTGCAAGAAGAACATCGTTGCCAGTAAGCCACCAACTTCTTTTGAACGAGTGTGTACTTGGGATCCGCGCCCATCATACGATCGGGAGAAAGTTCCCCGTACATTTTGGTCTCGGCCTCTCGGTCAAGTGATACCCGCCCGCCAAGTCCACAAATGCCCATCCCAAACAAAGATGGCCATAGGTCGCTACCGTAACGATTATAAATAACATTCGCGCATGTACAATTCAAAGCATCCACGCACATGGGACGAGGGAGCCCCCACAATATAGCACCTGCTCTCCATGCTCAATCGGCCATATTCTTCGTGGGCTTCGTATCTCCACCACTATGCCCATTGATGTAGCCATGCCATTTGCAGTCACCAAAGCACCCAGCTCATGTGTCCAATTGGTTGACAAAGCCGTGAGTTTACCGAGCGCATTCAACACACTCCACCAACAGGTTCATGACATATTGGCGATGGGCGCGGCGTGCTGCTAAACACCATGACTGGGCCACCCGGTGCCAGCGAACCTCTGGGCGTTGGCAGACAAAAGCATGGCTACATTTCAGGCATGGCGCGCCCACCGGACCCCACCGCAAGCTTCGCCCGCTCCGACGGCCGCACACCACCAAGGCCGAGGAACAGTCACTAGCCGTATTCACCGCCCTTGGTTCCGCACCTTGGGCCCCACGCTTTGGATCGTTCGTCCTTACTTCCACCCACCGGACACCCCGACATTGGCAGAACCCAGCACCAATCGAAAGAACCAGACCGCATGGAACAAAGCGACTACGTACGTACCGTTGACATGCAAACTGGCGAACACCGCCACAGATATCCAACCATATCGGGTTGTCAAAGTCGTCAACCCCCGCACTCATGAAAGTGGTTCACTGGTGTGACCAAGTTCAAGAATTTCCTCATCCATGGAGGAACTGCACGAGTCGGGGATCATTGCTTCCCAAGGGGGAGAATGATCCAGTGGAGGCACAGGTCACCCGTCATTCCACTTGGGGGGCTCCACCCATCGTTCATTTCAGTTTTCGCTGCAGACACATTTATTGGTGCTTAGGTCCCAAACTTCCCAGAGCCGTCAGCCCCCAAACCGACGTTTTTTGGGAACGGAGGCAAGTGTGCCACGATCAGGCCCGCGGACAGATGTTTCCTGCTCCAAACGACAGTCCCCTACAGATCCCGACCAGGCAGACCAGGTTGTTCGAGACCCATGCCGTGCTGGGCGCCCGTGTTGAAAATACCCGAGACCACCCAAACGGGGCCCACAGTTTTGGCGCTTCTCCGATTCCCCGAGGTTAGGGTTTTGGTCGCTTAGGATTTCCGGCCGAGCTCGCTAAAATGATAAAACAGGCTTCGATCCGCTCATTCCAACATACCGCAGGTTCGTAGCCGCCCACATCTCTTCAGATAGCCACGGCCGCCCCAGAAGCCAGTTTTTATTTCAGTCTGTCCGTAATAAAATTCACTGCTGATACTAATGAATGAAGTGTTATTTCCGACCGCATCTCCGTATTTATGTTTATATGTTTATTCGCTGCGTTCCGCACAACTGTGACCGTTGGCACCTAGCGAAATCGCTTTTTTCTATCCTTACATGTCCTCAACGAGGTCGGGTAGCAAGGAGCTAGGCTCGATCCGGTGAACTGCAGACCAGCCTCGCAACTCGACGGACGCCGGTAGGGGACGCAAAAGAAAGATGAGGGAGCAGATCCTATCAGGCTATTGTCGAGGAGGCCCTCAAAGACAAAGGAACGTGACATAACTTTGCTCGGATTCTTCAATCTGGCCACTTCACCCACGCGCATCCGCATCCGTAGCCATCGCAGAGGCGCGACTCCTTTTAAGGTACAACAATTTTATTCTGGGCATTTGAGTGGTCAAACAGACGCGTATGTCGTAGGACAGCTGAAAGAACCTTAGAAGGATATTTCTCGGCTCATGACTTTTCAGACCAGAGAAGATTATTTTTAATTTCAAAGCTGCCCCCATGTTAAGGACTGTGGAAACCCATCAGAGAACAAGGACCGTGCGAACCCTCTGCCTGGGCCGTACCAACTTGGAATTCTTTCCTGACGCCGTTTATAAACAATACTATCCTCGTGGGGAGCCAAGGAGGACAAGCACATACAATGTGACCACGCTCGACAACAAAGGGATCAAGATGTACATGAGCCGACTTAACCGTTCGTACACCGCGAATAAAAGTTGTACCGCATCTGTGAGAAACATTCAAAGTAAGTACTCACACCGTCCCGTACAAATACATTCAAAGAGGAAATGGAGCTCTTGACATCTCTTCGCTTGTACGTATACCAAGATGCTGCCAAGATTGGACAGAAATTCAAGCAAGAAGAAGCGAGACTTTGGATTCTGGCGAATCAAAAGCAAGGAAAGGTGCTTCCAAACCGTTGGCATCAAAGGACCCAGTGCCAAGGCATGGCGGCTAAAGACAACCTCCACCAAGCCACAAGAAAAGAACAAGACCGTGTGCCGGTGCGACACACCCAGCGTAGTTCTGCAGAGCTCACCCGACAACACAAGTGAGCAAGCCGCGGGCGGGGCCGCTACAAGCGAGATGAGGGCTTCCGATTCGCATGTGCGGCCCGCCACCGAACCTAATCGAAAGGGCGAAAGGAAAAGGAAATGATGATGATGCGGAGCTCACCACATATCACACACCAAAGATCCAAAATATAACCCAAGATCCAAAGAGAGGAACGTTTCTTCCACCTCCCGACAAGAAGGCCCCGAAAGACAGCTATTACGAGAAGGAGCTAAAAGAACCTTGGTTTTAGACGCCGTGAAGCGGTTGGGCTTGCTTTAATTGCATGCGCCTACCCACATCCACACCACTCCGTGCTTCACCAAGGACCAGATTCTCATGGCCGGCCCCAAGAAAAGCACGTTCTCAGCATCAAGCTCTCTACGGATGAGGGCCATGTAGATGCTGTTCGGCTGACGTTCGATGTATTAGGACAACCACGGGTGGGGAAGGCCATGTCATAGCAGAGTTCTGTCTTTAGCCGTTATTATGGCCAGAAATAAGTTGTACAGATACCGCAGGCACCACCGTCGCTATCTTCGACACCGCAAAACATGTGTTTACCAAACCAAGAAATTCGTTTCCGGGATGATCCTGGTGGAAAGAAGAAGATCGTGCTACGATTTATTGGTGTCTTCCACATAACAACAATAAATGGATAAAGTGGAGGGATACTGTGAAATATTCACCTCAACGTTGTGTCTTTCCGTACCGCGGTGTCAAGTGCACCTTGGTTTGATCTCGACCCCGTGCGCCGGCTACTCACCTGGACTCGATCGTATTGCCGTCCGTTTCGAGAAACATAGAAACCAAGAGGATTTTGTGGAGCGTACGGCAAAGTACGTACATTTTACCAAGTTCATCAGCCTTTGGGAGCCCCGATCGTGTTGGTGTCAGTAATAGCGATGATGACGGAGATTTTGGGATGACGCACGCGCGCCTGAACAAGACGCCACCGTCTGAATAGGCACTGGAACTTGCCTTTACGATGACCTTCTGACCAACTTGAAGTAAAATATTTTCCAAGAAGATTGACCTGGAACGCACGCTGGCACACTGAACCCTCTGGCGTGTGAAGACCTCCGCTTGTGCTGGCGTGCGTTTTTTTTTGGTCGATTGCTTGTTTTTTGGTGACGCAACGTTTCGCTTACCTTCGAGGACGATGGATGACATTCGGTGCCATTCACCAACTTGGTTTGTAGTGGTGTACTTGGATGATATTAAGGATCTTCAAACCGGACTTGGGAAGAGCACCTTCAATTATCCCACAAGTCCTCCAAACACCGCTGTGACATGTTGTGTGCGAAATTTGGAGAAGTACTTTAAAAGGACCTCAAGTTCAATATCCGGGACACAGCCGTCGATGAAAGGTGTGCGGGGGATCTGCCCAAGATCCCAAGTCATTCGGATTGCCAGCCTCAACCACCAGGCACAGAGGCCTGCAGCTTTCGGGGTCTTGGCGACTTCGCTGAGGTTCGTGTTGGGATTCTCTAGACGAATGGCCCTGAGCTGTTTACCAAGGAGAGCTAGGGAGCAAAATTTTTTTTGGTCGGAACTCGCGTCGGCGTTTCCGCGAATCGAAAACCGCCTCTCGTCGCCCCGCGTTCGCCTTACCGTACTCTTAAATAAACTATTTCCGGAGATCGAGACAGACACACCGATCATGCTATTGGGGCGCCTACTCAACAGTATATCCACAAGATTACAAGGAGATATCATTCGTAAGCAACAAGTACACCTTATATGATAAAGAAATGTTCTCCGTCAGCAAGCTTGTTTAAAACAAATGTTTACTTTTGTGTCAAAACAATCATCCACATGTACCATAGCCCCCCCAGCTCATACAACATATGTTTGCAATGATCGGCACCGGGACAGCTTCTTCCACATCTGGCAAGCATTGGTCAAGAACATCACAGCAGAAGGGTAGCACCACCGCGCGCAGACCGACGGCGGCCCCATCACCTCCATCGTGTGGCGCCCATCGACCGTACTCGGTCGCTCGTTAACGCAGACTTCTCCGATTGGCCGCCTTCAGTGAGAGCACCAGACTTCCGGCCAAACTTACAAGGCACCCCCGGGGGTACGTGTGTTCCATCACCTGTGACACCTTTATGTCAAGAGTGGGAGACTCTCGGTGCTTTTTAAGCGAGCGTGCGGCAGATGATATGGGAAGCACACTTACCAGCCGCCCGGGCCGTGTCGCAGGAAGACGTATAACTCGTTAAGCATTTCTATTGGCCGAACCTTCGGTGGTGACAAGCCCAGAAGCACATCGGTCCCACCGCTCAGCGGTCACAAACCGACCATCAAGAAGCAAGGCCTCCACATACCCCTACTCACCCCTAGTCGACCTTGGGAACTCAGCCTCGGCGGATTATGCGCGGCCGGCCACAGGAAATGATCGTGTTTTTGTATTGCCGCGCATTTCGAAGATGGCTATTATGGCTACCAGCAGAATATCACAGTGGCCACCGCGAAACTTTTGAATGAGTGGCATCAGATCCTACGTCTATCATATCAGACTTTATAGCAGTGTTCTCAAAGACATTTTGGTCCACCGGTCGCGCGATAACACAGCCGCCCAGCCCACGCGCTCATCCCCAAACGTATTATTTATTGCAGGTCGTCAACAGAATGATTATACACTCAGTGACAAGCATCTAAAGCATCCACGCACATGGGACGAAAGAGCCTTCGGTGGCACAGTTACAATCGGTTTCCATGAACACCGGCTAATAGTTTCTTCTTTTGGTGGCCAGATTCCACCACTATGCCTATTGACGTAGCTACGTTATCATAAATGAAGCCAGTGCCAATTCAGCTCATGTCCAAATCAAGCGGACAAAGCGTAGTTTCACCCAGCGCATTCAAGCCGCGCATCCGAACAAAGTTCAATATATACGATAAGAGCGAACGCAAGTACAAGCAACGCCACGATCGTACGACCCAAAAATAAGCACAACTTCCGTGGGTACAAAGTATGGCCACACCGTGTATGAGCGCCCATCGGACCTTGTACCGAGAAGCCGCTCGCTCCGATACGGCGCACACCATCACCAACATTTAGGCGAACAATGCAGCCCGAGCCGTTGTGGCTCACTATTTCCTTGGTTCCAGCATCCTCCACTTTTCAATGATCGCTCGCCCTTACTTTCACCTTCTGCCTCTGACAGCTCCTTGAGGATGGCAGAACAACTCACACCAATCGAAAGTTAAATCCGTAATGTGTGAATAAAAGTACCACCACAGATGAACGGTGATATGTAAATCAAGAACACTCGGCGAAACAGAAGATCCAACCATATCGGGTTGTCGTTACCAACCCTCATCAAGGAAAGTGGTTCTCAAAATTGTGGACTCAAGTTCAAGAAATTTCTCATTCTGTGAGGAACTTAACGCAATGGGGACCATTGCTTCCCAAGGGGGATAGAATGATCTGTGGAGGCTGGTGGTCACCCATTTCCACTTGGGGCTCCACCACGGTTTATTTTACCATGAAAGGCGTGATGATGTAGTGCTGGGTTCCAACTTTCCGGGAGTTATTGAGGCCCTAAACTAATATGAAAATCTAGGCAACATGAGTCCATGGACAACATGCTCATTCCAAATTTGCAGTCTTCGAGGATCTTTCTAATTGTAGGCATGGTACGTGTTAAACTAGACCAGATGCGAAAAGAAGTCGGGGAACAGAACACCACCTTACCAAACCACCCATAGTTTTGCGCTCATCTCCCAGGGCGTGCTTTGGCTGCTAGGGATTTCCGGGTCAAGCTTTTAAAGGAGACAACAGGCCCCAGTGCCCGCCCATCACGCTGTATGTCCGTAGCCGCCGCGCATTCCCTTTCCTTAGATAGCCACGGTGCCCTCAGGTAGTTGCTTTATTTCATTCGTCCTGGCGAAATTCAACAAGTGATATTAATGAAATGAAGTGTTATTTCTCACCGCATCTCGTATTTATGTTTATGTTTATTTCCGTTGCGTTTCGCACAACCGTACTGCCAGTACCGCAGCGGCTGCTTTTTTTATCCTTTTTTGCAAGGTCTCCTGCAACGAGGTTGGGTGAAGGCGAGTTGTGTGGTCGATCTTCGTGGAACCTTGCAAGACCGGCCCTCGCAAAACCGACGGACGCCTACGGGGATGAAAAGAAAGATGAGACAGAGATCCTTATCAAAATATTAGTTTAGGAGGCCCCGCAGACAGTGAACGTGATGATGAAGATAAATTGCTTGCATCTTCCACCTGCGATCACCCGGCAACAAGATTCGCATCTGGTGAGTCACCTCGGGAGGCGCGACTTTTCGGGCAGGCGGGTAAATTTTGGACATTCCCATATTTGAGGGCTTAAGTATTTAAATGCTTCGTAGATAAATGGTTGAATCTGTTAGAAGGATATTTCTACCATGACTTTTCGTACCCGGGAGAAGATTATTTTTGTAATTTCAAAGCCAGCCCCCATGTTAAGGACCTGGGAAACCACTGTGAGAACAAGGACCGTACAACCCTCTTCTCGTTCTCGCCGTACTGTCCTGAATTCTTTCCGTGCCGCCGTTAAGGAACAATACTATCCGTGGGAGTCATGGAGGATGTGTCCGAGGCAGCGATCATGCCGTTGTTGGAAGAAGGGATCAAGATGTGTGGGGAAGGAGCCACGAACCGTTCCATACCGCGACAGGCGGGGGGACGGATTCGGAAAGACCGTGCTTAAAAGGACGCAATGTTCCAGACAAACAGACCGTGAGGAAATGTAGCTCTTTATGATTTCTTTGCCGGAAATGCAGAGGACCAAGAGGCCATGCAAGATTACGCACCCATGCAGGCGATTTTGGATCAGCGAATCAAAAGCAAGGAAGAAAGCCTAAACCCAGGAACAAAGGACTGAAAGCAAGGCACATACAAAGACAACTCATAATGGCCACAAGAAAAGAATGGCACCGCAAAGCCAAAGAAGGACATTGCGTGTGTGAGTTCCATAAGAGCTCCACCACAACACAGTGATGCCTGCCAAGCAACAAGTGAAGGGTTTAAGATGAGGGCTTTCATTTGGGACAGCGTTCACCGAATCACCAAATCTAAAAGGGACAGTATGAATAGAGCGACGACAAGTGAGCTCAACGCCCATCACATACCAAAGATTCAAAAGGGGAGGAACCGGAAGATCCGCAGGGAGACCAGCCCCCTTTCCACTCCCGTACAAAGGGTTCCCCGTACAATTCATTGTCGATAATGGGAGCCAAAGAATCTCATTTCAAAGTATTTAAAGCTGCTGGGCTTGCGCGACCACACCACCCATATCCACACCATTTGGGGAGCCGCCAAGGACGAGATCTTCCATGGCCACCCCACAGCGTTTTGCACTGCTCTTCACGGATGAGGTGCCTATGGTGATGCTGTCTTCATTGATGTTTCGAGGTATTATTAGGACAACCATACTTGTGGAAGCATGTTTTAAGATGAGTCCCCGCCCCCGTGGTCACACACACGAAATAAGTTGCACAGATACCGCAGGCACCACCCCGCCCCGCTATCTCTCGACACTGAAATAGCGTGTAAGTTTATTTCAAACCAGGAAATCGTTTTCTCATGACCGCCCTGTGGCAAGAAGAAGACCCGTGGCCACAACTCTGCAGACAGGTCTTCTCCCGTACGCTGGCAACACAAATGGAGGAAGCAGGGAGGAGCACGGACACACCTGCATCCCTACCCACAGAAGCTCTTCTCAGACTGGCTAGGGCTGGCGACCCGATTGATCCGGCCCCTGCGCCGCACCGATGGACCGCCATCGCAAGCCCGCGCTCTCGTTCGAGAATGATGTGAAACCAAGAGGCGATTCGGTGACGCGCAAGAAGGTCACCGACCAAGTTCATCGCCCGTGGGGAGCCCGGAACGTGCTGGTGCTTGTTGTTGGCGAGACGTGGAGACCGTATCGACTACCTGCCACCGAACAAGATCATCGTCCGGAATAGGCACCAATCTCACTTCGATCGTACGAGACCCGCGGGACCCGTCCTGAAGCAAAATACTTCTGCAAGATTGACCGAAGTCCGGCATCACCAGAGGCACCTGGCCTGAACCTTCAGCGTAAAGACCCGCTCAAAGCCGGCGGGCGTTCTTTTCGAATGGCCGTCATGCCTTTTGGGGTCGATTTAATGCTCCCCGCCACTTTGAGGATGATGATGACATCTTGCGGCTATTCACCAACTCATTGGTAGTGGTACCGATAGAGGAGCCTGATTTTAAATACTGTGGTGAGCACCACCATATCCTGGCAGCCTCGAGCACCGCGCAACACAAGTTGTGTGTGCCACTGAGAAGTGCACTTTTGGCATGACCCAGTGCCCTTAACATCTGACAGCATTATTGATGAAAGGGGGTGAAGGGGACCCAAACAAGATCCAGCCATTCTGATCACGCCAACCATTTAAATAGAGTTTTCGTATTTTTTTCTTGGTCTATGAACACTTTCTTACTTGAGGTTCGTGTTGGGATTCTCTCACATCACCTGCCCTAGGCCAAGTCACCATGATGGAGCGAGAGCAAAATTTTTTGGTCGGAACCTCACCGTGCTGGCACCGCGCAATCGAAAACCGCCCTTGTTCGCCCCACGACGCGATTTTCGACGGCACCAAACGTACCTGAGACCGAGACAGACGTTCGATTGCGCCACTGTGCGAGCCGCACCCACAGTATATCTAGTGTGTACTACATTGAGACATTGTTCCACGCGTCATAAGCGTCCACATACGCACAAGGAAATGTATCCATTGTGCAAGCTTATTGTTGGGCCGTTTACCACATTTTGGGTTAAAATAACTCATCCACACAGACTATGCTCTGGAATACACAGACACAAGGGAAGCTTAACGATCGCCACTTCCATGGCTCACACTGCACGCTCATTTGGAACATCACATAAGAAGGGTAGCACCAATCATACAGACCGCCATCCCCGTTCAACGATCGATCGGGCGCTCACCACTTACCAACGCTAGGCACGAGATCACTGGCCGCCCTCTATGAGAGTGACCCGTAATTCCCGCCAAACTTGCATGTACCAAAATAAGCTCCTTGTATCTTCGGCCCCCAAGATGCACTTTTATGTCACATGGGACACCTTGTAAGCCAAGTGAAAGTGTACAAGATGATATGGGGTTATTACCACACGAGTCGTCGGGGTATTTTCAAAGGCAGAAAACAGACAATCCTCATAAGTATTTCTATCGTCGAACTTCAAAGTATGTCGAGAAGCACATCGATCCCGCACCTGCCAGCCACGTGCTAAACCGACCATCAAGAAGCAAGGCCTATATACCTTCACTCATCCCTAGTCGACCAACTACCCTGACGCAATGTCGGTCCGTCACGAGGAGGGAAATGACCCGTGCTTTTGGTCGTCGCGTATTCGAAGATGGCTATTATGGCGGCATCGCAAGAAGAAGACGCGTTAGCCTACCGTTAAACTCTTCGAGAGCAAAGGCACTTTGGGATCTGGGCAATGGCCTACATTGACTTGATAGCAGGTTTTCGTGATTTTGGCTCAGCCTCCGTCAGTGTTGGATACCAAGCTCACCAAGTCCACGCCTCTTCATCCCCAAACAACATGGCCGCATGAGGTCATGCCAACAGAAGGATTGTACACATTCTCGCGTACACAATTCAAAGCATCCACGCACATACGGGGACTAGAGCCTCCCCAGTGCACAACATAGTTACACCCAGTTTCCACAATTAACCGCCCATAGCCCCTTTGTGTGGCTTGGGATCTCCACCACCATGCCCCATTTATCGGAGTTGCCATTTGGCATCGCTCGTGCCAATTCAGTCACCAGCCTTCAAGTTGACAAAAGTCATGATTACCATATCGAATACATCCGCCAACAAAGCGATGATATATTGGATGTAGCCAATGCGGCACAAGCAATGCCGATGATCAAACACTCCCCCAAAAGCACACAACCTCTGTGTGCATAAAAGTATGTATGTATTTATGTATAAGCCACCACCGTACCCCACCGCAAGCCGCCCGCCCGATATGGGTCGTGTACACCATCAAGGTCGAGAACAATGCATTTTGTAAGCTCGTATCGACCATTCCTCGAACTGCACCTGGGCCTTCAATGTGGGATCGCTCGTCCTTACCACCTCATCAGACACCTTGACATTTACCAACCCCACACCAACCGATAATCGACCCATGGACATCAAAAGCAACGTTATTGTAATGCAGGTGCAAATCGGCACACGCGTAAGAAGATCCAACTATATCGGGTTGTCAAAGTCGTCAACTCCTCGCACCAAGGTGCGGGTTCACCAGGGACTTGCCTGCAGAATTTCATCTCATGGAGGAACTGACAGTCGTACTATTGTTTCCTAAGGGGGGAGGAATGATCTGGGTGATATTGTGGCCACCCGCCTATTCCACTTGGGCCCACCATTGTCTATTTCCAGCTTTTTTCTTGCACGCACGGCTTTAGCAGCTTTTCGGTCCCAAACTTCCGGAGCTGCTTTGAGGCCCTAAACGCACGTTTTTTAAAAACGGAGGGGCCATGGGTCCGGCGGACAGATGTTGCTCATTCCAACTTCAGTAGTCCTCGGACAGATCTTTCTAACCAGGTGGTACGCGCGAAACGGAGATCGTAGCGCGAAAGTTACGCTCTCTCGGTGTTGAAAACACCAATTTACCGAAACCCAAATTTGAAGTCATGTCATCTCCTAGGGTTAGGTTTTCATTGCTTAGGATTTCCTCATTGTTTTCACAATGATAAACATTTCTAGCCTGGTATCAGAATATTATTTCCGTAGCCTCCGTAGCCGCGTCCTTCTCACAAAGACAGCCACCAGCCGCCCAGTCGTGCTCTTATTTTACTCTCGTCTGTGTTGCACCCGCCTGGCTGAGACAATAAAACGATGCGTTCGACCGCATCTCCTCGTATTTATGTTTATATGTTTATTCGTTGCGTTTCTATAAGTCCCGCATCATTCTCATTGCATCCGAGGTAACCGTGAGGAGATTTTATGTTAATCCGGGTAGAGGGCCCCCTACCACCTTATGCAGTTTTAGCACATTGTTTAGATAAGTAAATTCTAGCCTCGTTGCATTCCCAGCTTCAAGCATTAACCGTGTTTTAGGTTCACTTTACATTTACGTTATGATAGTATTTGTTTCTTACTTAATTATTCCTCTAAAAATATCACTAATATTGAATGAGACATAATCGTAGTATTTTAGAGTAAAATGTTGCATTTCTCTCGAACTTTATGTTTTTGTGCTCAATTATACTGGCCATAAATTTGTCTTTTTCTTCAATAATCCTTCAAAATACTTACCAACATCAATGTATGCATTTGTGTTTTGTTTTTCAGTGCGTTTTGTTGAACTTGTTTTGATGCTCATTTACATCACATGAAACATGTACCTGCATTCTGTCAGTGAATTATTCCAAAGTACCACTAACCTTGGTATTTATGCAGAGCTGAAATATTTCATGATTATTTCATTTTTAGCTTTTATTGTAATACTCTGTGAGGTTAATAAAGACCCTAGTTCGGCTTTTGTCAACTGTGTTTTAAGTTAATAATTGCATCGTTCTGCGTACATGTCACTCTATTCTGCAAGTTTGATTAGCGTGTTTTAACTAGACTTCACGACCTTTCATGGCTATAAAACTACCTTGTTAGTTACACCCTTTCGAACACATCATCATATGGATGAAGTAGCAGATGTTCACTGGTACCTTGGACTCTACAACTTACATCGCAAACAGCTTTTTTCCCAAAATCATTCCAAAAGACTTCTAAATTTCTTAATAAGGCTTAGTAGTGACAATTCTGGTTGTAGAATGGATTAATTTCATGTTATAGGTTAATTTTAGAGTAGAGTTCTTCACGGTGTTGCGTACTATCTTTCTCAAAATATGTTCCAACAAATTTTCAGCCATGGATAAGATTTTTCTTCCGCATCTTAGTGCTTACTTAGAATAGTCCTCATGGTACCAACTGAATGCTTTCTGCTATTCCACATTTTTAACAATGAATAAATGATCGAGTTCATGTTAACATGCTGAGTTCAGCGTAGTTATTATGCCCCTGGTATATGAGTTATTTGTCTTAAAAGCAAGTATTGTATTTTCCGTTCTCGCACATATACCTAGAACAGTTTTGGTTTTGCTTAGTGTGACCAAAAAATTTCTTTGCCAAACTTAGTTTCTTTCTCTAGAATAAAAATGGTAAAACTAAAATATTGAAAACACTAACACAACGTGAGGAGAAACAAATACCAGGCACATATAGTACCTACTCACAATAGTCAAGCCAACCCCTGTTGAGCCACCTATGACCCTGATTAGGCACGCTGTTGAGCATATATACATTTTGGCACCATTACATGGGAAGGTGAATTGTGTATTTACTACCCAAAATAATGATAAAGTGAGAGAAAGAGACCCAAGGGGTATCCATAAGAAGCAGGAGCTTGATTCCTAGAACACCACTGGCTTGCTCACATCAAGAGCCACCACACCCTCAACTCAAATTCCGTCCTTAATCGATCCTAGACTTCAAGAGACCGTAAGATTAGATATTCTAAAGGACTCTTCACTTTATCCAATCGAACCTATCTTGGAAGAAGATTCAGAACCTCTGTAGGCGATAAACTTTTCAACTCTGGCCAAGAATCAACTATGGAAGGCAAGGAAGGGGAGGTGATGAGTCAATGGAGAACACACTATTTGAGGGTGGGACAGGCGAGAGGAGAAGGAGGTAGAGGTGCGTAAGGAGAAGGAGGCGCAGGAAGAGGTAGAAGAGAAATGAAGCTCTTTTCGTTTCTATAGTACATGAATAAAACCAATGCAACTACAAAAATTCACCCTCCGTCCTCCAAACTTTTATGGATTCTAAAATCGAAGATCCTCGAAACCTTCCTATTTGAGTCTAAGTCCTATGTGAACCCAGACGCTATAAGATGCCCAAAACTTAAACCGTTTTCACACAGTATAAACATTAAAATGGTCGCAGTTTGACTTTTACAGTTTGACAAGAGTTATTAAACAGCAAACAAGCATTTCCAGAGAGGTATTTGGATTACTATATGCCACCAACCATAAGGAGGAAGTGTTTAAAATGTTACAAAAAGAGGATGAAATTTTGGAAGATTTGTTGGGAGAGGTTTAATCAGTACAAGATTGAGGAAAAAATGGAGGCACCAGACCAAGTACACCTTGAAAGCTCTCTTCTTGCTAGTACACTAGGGGAGCAGTATCAAATTGCTAACACCGAAATAGCTTAATTATGTACTGTCTCGGAGGAAAATCTAAAATTGTAAAGTGACCATGAGACTTCGTTTTGCAAGAGGCAAGTCCCTCTCTCTCTCCTCGACAATACAGGCAGAAATAGACACATGTCACGTAACGGCAATCACATTTTAGGGAGTCTTAGTGAACAAATAGACACCTTAAAACTACAAAAGTAAAAGTCAATCCTATGCCTTAGCAATCTTTTTACTTAAATGTAGAAAGAAACATGCTCGGTAGATGCCTTGATGGTAGCAGAGACTTGCATTTTTTCAGCAGCAACACAAGACCAAGAGTTGTCTCACCGTGTCCTAAAGCTATTCTTCAAGAAGAAATCCTACAAGTTCCATTAATCTTCCACTTATTTCCAGGAGGCCCTAAAGACCTCAAACACAAGGATTTCATGATTCGGGCCATAATCAAACCTCACTCAAATTGGAATTTGGGCACCCTGTCTTAAATTTCAAAATCAACACCCAACCTAACACAAGGAGCACAAAATCCCTATGGGTACTTCTCAGTACTATCAACATCCACCAGAACACTTACATTTTCCTCTCAACAAAAATTTTTCAAACAAAATCTTACAACATCACAATCAACAATCACCATTACCATTTTCAGAAAACAAATTCAACAGTTTTGTCAACTGGTACTAAACCTCAACAATAAAAACTTTTAACACAGCAAGATAGAAAACAAACAGTTTCCGTCAACTTATTTGATCACTCCTTTAGACCTTATAGTGATGTTCAACCATACTGAAGAACAGCAAGAAAACCTTCGTAATCACATAAGAAGACAATTTTATAAGACTTTCATTAAAAAATAAAAGTCTTGAAGATAACACACCAAAGACCCAATCATTGAAAAATCAAAACAAAAAGAACTAACACTTAACTCCTATATTAGAGTTAGCCTATCAACATCCACTTCTACACCTCCTTTCTATGATTAAAATTGATAAAGGTAGAAAGTTAAATTATGGTGCCTAATTATGATTTCCTTGACATTTTGTAAATGTTTCAGACAGACTCACAGACAAGCTATCAAGTGAAATTCCAATCTTAGCAAAGACAATAAAGGAGTTGAGCATGAAGAAAACAAGAAAAAGAATAAGAGAGATAAAGAAAATTCAATCACAGAAAAAATAACAAGAGTATCATGATGGGTAAGATTGCTATTCCAAAGTATCTAGACCAGAAATCCAAATAAAATACACACTTAAATGGAATTGAGATTCAAAAACACACTTATTGATTTAGGAGAAGTAACTAATACTATGAGTAGACAAATCATGGATAGACTGGAAAATTCCTATCTTTCTTTTTACACCTTACATTATTACAATTAAAGTACGCATCTATGATCAAAACCTTTGCTGGGGTAATAGAAGACATTCCAAAGGTCCCCAGATTCCCGGGAGTATCCTGTGATTTCATGATCCTAACCCAAGAATAATCGGAGGATATCCTGGCCAGGTTGAAGACTTTAAGTTAGCTACAAACCGACAAGCCCATTAGTTGTAGATCATTGATATATTACATCTCTGAGTGGTAGTTCTGAGAATTTTGTATATCCTCCAGCAAAAACAATTACAGAATTAGATGATACTCAACGGATAGAGGATGAAGAAGACTTACAACCTCTCTTCACAATTTCAGAAATTAGTGAAGATAGCCAGATTCTGAATACCTTAGAAAACTTTGAATCCTCTTCGGAATACAAACATGAACAATTTCAAGAAGAATCCAACATTGAGTTTTTATCATCAAGATAGATGTCTCTCTATTCCATGGATAAATTTGGCAGCTCTACAATTGAGATATTTCCAGGCAAAACTTTAAACATAAACAAGAACCTAGAGAAATCTCAACAAGAAGAGCTAGTCAAGATCTTACAGAGACATTCTTCCGCATATGCATGGGAGTA
Source organism: Pinus albicaulis (assembly GCA_034641835.2). NCBI lineage: Eukaryota > Viridiplantae > Streptophyta > Pinopsida > Pinales > Pinaceae > Pinus > Pinus albicaulis. The sequence goes on from CM076575.1 coordinate 823,348,484, forward strand.
CACTGATATGAAAGGGATAAGCCCTAAGACTTGCACTCATCACATCTACATAGAGGAAAATTGTAAACCAATCAGACAACCTTAGAGACGGATGAATCCAAATCTTAGGGAGATTGTTAAAGAAGAATTGCAGAAATTGTTAAATGTTAACTTTATCTATCCCATTTCAGATAGTCAGTGGGTTTCTCCTTTGGTAATTGTGCCAAAGAAAAATGGTAAATGGAGGGTATGTATTGACTACCGGGAATTAAAAAAAGCTACTCTTAAAGATCATTTTCCCTTACCTTTCATAGATCAGGTGTTAGATACATTAGCTGGTAAAAGTACTTTTCATTTCTAGATGGGTTTAGTGGTTATAACCAAATTCAAGTAGCACTTGAAGATCAAGACAAAACCACATTTACTTGTCCTTGGGGTACCTATGCTTACCAAGTATTTCCATTTGGACTATGCAATGCACCTGCAACATTTCAAAGGGCAGTACTAGGAATATTTTCATATCTAATACATGATTGTGTAGAGGTATATATGGATGATTTCATAGTTTATGGAAACACATTTGAAGAAGCCTTAACAAACTTGGAAAAAGTTTTAAAGAGATGTAAAGAAGAAAATCTTTCACTTAGTCATGAGAAGTGTTTTATGATGTTTACTGAAGGAATTGTTTTAGGACATCACATTTCAGGGGATGGGATTAGAGTTGATGAGTCAAAAGTTGAAGTCATCTCTAACTTATCTATTCCAAGTTGTCAAAAAGATGTTAGGAGTTTTCTAGGATTTACAGGATATTATCGAAGGTTTATAAAAAACTTCACCAAGATAGCATCTCCACTTTTCAAATTACTTACCAAGGACTGTGAATTCAAGTGGAATCCTGATTGCGAGTTAGCCTTTGAGACCCTGAAAACAAAAATATCTGAAGCACCTATTTTAAGGGGACCTAACTGGAAGTTACCTTTTCATATTTCAACAGATGCCTCAGATACAACTTTAGGAGCAGTATTGGGACAAAAAGACCTGATTCCTTATGCCATCTATTATACAAGTAAAAATTTGACTCCTTCAGAGTTAAATTATACTGTAACTGAAAAAGAGTTTTTAGTTGTTTTTCATGCCATAAACAAATTCAGACACTATATAACAGGCTATGAAACTTTTGTTCACACAGATCACTCTGCAATTAGATATCTAATGAACAAATCAATTACTAATGGCAGAGTCATAAGATGGTTATTGCTTTTACAAGAATTCAACATTACCATTCTAGATAGGCATGGAAAACAAAACACAGTAGCTGATTTCCTATCTAGACTCCAAAACATCAAAGACAATACTCCAGTTGAAGATCAATTCCCTGATGAATATCTTTTTGCAATTTCTACTCAGACTCCTTGGTTTGCTTACATTGCTAATTATTTAGTTTCAGGGAAATTTCCTTCAATAATGAATGCAAGAGACAAAAGAAAGATCATTTATGACAGTGCAAAATATTCATGGGTTGCTAATTAGTTATACAAAATAGGTCCCGATTTTATCATTAGGAGATTTGTTCGAGAAGATAAGATACCTGAGATCCTCAAGGCATGTCATGATGAACCTTGTGGCGGACACTTTGCTGATAAAAGAACAACTTATAAGATCCTTCATATAGAATATTATTGGCCATCCCTTTTTAAAGATGCTAAAGAGTATGTCAAAAGGTGTGACAGTTGCCAAAGGGTAGGGAAACCTTCTCCTTCAGGTGAGATGCCATTGCAGCCTTAGGTACATATTGAACCTTTTGAAAAATGGGCTTTAGATTTTGTAGAACCTATTAGTCCTCCATCAAAGCAAAAGAAATATTTATTAGTTTGCACTGATTATGTTACCAAATGGATAGAAGCCAAGCCATTACTTTCTGCTACTGAAGCATCTGTAGTTAATTTTCTTTTTGAGGATATTTTTACTCGTTTTTCTATCCCATGGAAAATTGTTACAGATCAAGGAGCTCAATTTACATCAAAGCTAGTGGAACAAATGATGGAGAGGTACAAAATCATACACAAAAAATCTACTCCTTATCATCCACAAGCAAATGGTCAAGTGGAATCTACCAATAAAGTCATTGAAGGGATCGTAACAAAGACTGTCCATTTACATAGAAGAGATTGGGTAGACAGGCTTCCTGAAGCTTTGTGGGCCTATAGAACTACATGGAGAAGCAAAACATGTCATAGTCCCTATGAACTTTTTTATGGAAAACAAGTTTTGTTTCCGATAGAGTTTCAGATTCAAACTTTTAAAATGGCAGTTCAGCTAGGACTTGATCTAACAGAGGCACAAAAGCACAGATTGGAGCAGATTAATGAATTGGATGAGATCAGAAAAGATGCAGTTCAAAAAAAAAATATAGTCCAACAGAAAAGGACTAGATGGCATGATAAGTACATCAAGAAAAAGAAGTTCAAAGAAGGTGACTGGGCTCTCTTGTTTGATTAAAAGTTCAAGGATTTTCAGGTAAATTCCAAACACATTAGCTTGGGCCATATGAAACTATAAGAATTTTTGACAATGGAGCAATAAAAATCAAGACAATAGATGAAGAGAAGGTCACTTTTCTTGTAAATGGTCATAGATTGAAGCTGTATCATAAGCCACTTTCAAGAAAAGAATTTGTCAAGAGATTCTAGGAAAACGGTGATGTGAAGTTAATGAAGAATATTTTTTCTTATTCATCAACTTAGTTGAATTTTCTGAATTCAAAAGCATAAAAATAATAATAATAATAATAATAATAAAGTATAAACATGAAAAATAATCACTGATTAGCATGTTTATATAGAAAAGATAAAGTGAAAATCAGAATCCTTCTGACACTTTAGCTTTTCAGATTTGTTTTTTTCTGCAAGCAGTCATTACAAAATCATAAGTTTCACTCCACCATGTCTCATTTCATTCATATTTCATTCACTCCATTCATTCATATTTCATTCATTCCATTCATCCATACTTCATTCATTCCATTCCATGGTCCATTTCATTTCCATCTCAGATTTCTAAATTTGATCTCTTTCTGCAAATTGAGAGTTACAAGTTATGAATTGCAGACCACTTTTTATGTTTCATTCCACTTCACAATTGTAATTCATTTCATTCCATTACATTTCACCTCACTTCTGATCCATTCCACCATATTTCATGATCCATTTCATACTACACTCCATCCATGTTTCAAATCATTTCATTTCATGTTTCAAAGTTCCTACAGGTACATTCTGCAGTCAGTCAGACATTCTGCAGCCAGTCAGACATTCTGCAGCCAGCTAGACATTCTGCAGCCAAATATCCAGAAGGAAACTATCCAATAATCATTTGATCAGAAACAAGTTGATCCTGTACACCTAGGACAACAAGAAAAATCAAAGGAATTATGAAGACTGAAGAATCAATGATTTTCAAAGGAGGACCAAGCATATCAAAACCACACAAAAAAAAGGCAAAGGTAAAGTTGTAAAATTATTATGATGACAGAATATGAAATTTATAGTATAGTTAGGTCATGTATGATTCAAAAAGTTGTTTTAATTATTCTTTTTGATCATGTCTATTAAACCTATCATAAAAACTTTGGACAAAATCCCTTCCACTTCGCCATTTCAAATCATCATTTAAAACTTAACGGTTAAGTACTGAAGTGACCTAATCAGTCACGTCACCAACCGAAGTATTCAGTGATTATTTTGAATTGCTTACGAAATGTTTCCGCGGTCTTTTCTCCCATGATGGTTCTCAAACTCATTAATTCGTGTAAATCACCCTCACTACATTTCACTCATTCTATAACCTCTTCATATCACCCTTCCGTAGCTAATTCCTACTGCATAAACAGAGAACAACATCTTTGGGGCAAAAATAACTCTTTAACAACCATTTCCACAGTGGATAGAAGGGAAGTAAATTGAAGGTTGAAAAGAGAAGCTATGGGTCTCATAGTCAGATCCGAACCAGTTGGAACCAAGTACTTGGAGGGTTATCCACAAATCAGAGAAATGCTACAGCAGGCTGGGTGGTTACAATTCTGGGAAAATTTTAATGGTTTTCATAAAGAGGTAACTAAAACATTTGCATGATCCTTCAATGGAGCAGAGGTCGAAATAAGAGATATTAAATTCACTATTACAGAGGCTTTCATTGCAGAAGCAACGGAATTACCCAGGCAAGGAGAACGGTGGTTCAAAAATAGGGAATTTCATAATGAGGCATGGAGGCAAATGCTTAAAACACCAGGTATGGATGTTTCCATTTTTAAGAAGGGTATTCCTAGCTCAACACTGAAGAATAAATGGCGGAATATGTTGCTCATTTTGCAAAAAATTATAACTTGTGAGGGAAGGTTTGGTACCCTCTATGTTTATCATATTCGGTTAATGATGCATTTCTTAGATGAAGAAATTAATTTACCATTTTTCCTACTTCATAGTCTGAAGAGAATGGCCTCTAATGTACAAAAGAGGGTTCAATTCCTGGAAACCACTTCGTACCGCCACAACCTAGTTAAAATCCTAATTGAACATCATTTGAGAAAAGTGGGAGACAATTGGGATGAGTTTCTAGTGAGGAATCACTTTGAAGAACCCAAGGAACCTCCATCTAAAGGCAAGCCTACAAGAAGAAGCAGGAGAAGGAAAATTTCCGAAGCTGTTGAAACTAAAACTGGTAAGTCTATACAAGAGGACAGTGAAGAGATAATTTATGAGAAATTGAATGAAATTAGGAAACAACTTTAAAAAAAAAGAAAAAAAAAAGAGAAGATGATAAGAAGTTATGCCAAGGAGAGAGGTGAAGGACCATCTCAACCAAGACGAAGCCACAGACTTAGAGGTATATTGAAGAAAACGGGGATTAGACAAATGAGAATTATAAACATTGAGGATGAAGAGACACCAACTGCTAGATCACCTGAGTACCAATATGAAGAGGATCTTGATGAAGGAGCTCCGGAGATAGACCCAGCAGAACAACAAATTTATAATTATGTTGAGACATTAGAGAAGAGAGCCTTAGAAAGTAGAGACATAACTTCTAGCCCACCAAAATCTGCAATTGATGTACTAAGAAGAGACAAATATGAGTTAGAAGTACTCAATAGGCATATCAAGAATGAGAATGACATTTTAAGGGAGTAGGTTAAGTTGAAAAGTGATATGAATACAACTCTCTCTCTGCAAATGGAAAAGTTGTACAAGGCTAGTGAGAAATTGAAGAAGAAAAACAAAAAATTGAGCAGGGCACTTATAAATTTGAGATTCAAGTTGGTCATAAAGAAGCCTAGGAGGCCATTAACTATTAGGCAAAGTAGACGAAGGAGCCTAGATTTCCTAGCAGAAGTCTCAGAATATATGGGTTGATTGCATGAGGACATGCAAAAACTTTGCAGTGGGGGTATGTTGAGCCCCAAAGATGTCCTTTTCTTCCACCAAATTTCACTTCATTTCCTTTGTTCCTTATCAATTACAGGCTTAAATGATCAATAGGATTAATTAAATTTTCTTTAAGAATGTATATAATGACTAACTTGCTACACTTTTATGGTTTTGTTGTTGTAGTAATTTTTTACTAGACTTAGCGACAGAATGTAGCCATTCTGTAGCTAGTTGCCGATTCCGCAGTTGTCTTCATGTGTTCACAGGTTCCATGTGTCACCTCAAAGAAAAACGCATATGGGTGAATTACAGACTTCATCCACATCATTCCTTGCTCCCTACAAAGTCTGAGCAGAATTCTACAGGTGGTTATGCACGTGGGAAACCAAAACTAGGAGATAGACTTCTAATAGGACAAGGACTGTACAGATGTCTTTAATCATAGTACGAGACCACCACCAGAGTTCTAATTTGATTTTATTTGGGAAAGGCATTTATTCCTATTTTATCTCAAGGGCAGTTATGTAATTTTCTTATAAGAATGACTCGGGAGACCGAGAAACAGCTAGCTAGATTTATGTTTTGTTGCTAGATCTCAGAAGACCGTAATACTCTGTTTTTTTTTTTAAATACTTTTCCTTTAATGAAAGAAGCATCACTTTATTGCAAGATTTGAGGAAATCTTGAGGATATTTGTATGCTAATCCGGTGGTAGAGGGCCCCTACTGCCCGAGAAGCTTTGTGCACATTGTTTAGATAAGTAACTTTAGCCTTGTTGCATTCCTAGTTTAAGAAATTTTCTGAAACTTTGTATTTTATATTCACTTGCATTGGATGCTACAGTTTAGTCTTGTTCTTACAAATTATTCCAAAATATCTCTAATATTGAATGAGATATAACTGTAGTATTTTAGGAGTTAGTTGCATTTCTTTGAACTTTATGTTTTTTTGCTCAATTACATCAGTTGTTACAGATAGTCTTGTTCTTATTAATCTCTTCCAAAATATCACTAACACTGGATGAGACATAGCTGTGGTGTTTCAGAGCTTATTGCATTTTATTGAACTTTATGTTTTTATGCTCATTTACATCACATGTTACAGCCAGTCCTATTCTATGAATTATTCCAAAATACCACTAACCCCAAATGAGACAGAGCTTAAACATTTCAGTGATTAGTTGCATTTTTAGTCTAGTTGTAATACTCTGGAGGTTAATAGCACCCTAGTTCAGTTTCTGTTCACTGTGTTTCAAGTTAGTTTAATTGCATTCTAGTTCAGTTATAGTCACTGTATTTCAAGTTTGATTAGCTAGTTGAATTAGACTTCACGGCCTTCATTATTTACAAACTACTCTTGTTATTAATCTCTTCCAATACATCATCAAATGGACAAGAAGTAGTGATATCAGTTCAAGGCCTTGACTAGTGTTCTGCAATCTCTTATAATTGTGCAAATAGCCTTTTTCCCAAAACTATTCCAAAAGACTTCTAATTTCCGAATAAGGCTTAGTAGTGACAATTTAAGTTGCAGAATGGATTAATTTCAGTGTCATAGGTTAATTTAGAGTAGAGTTCCTCACTGTGTTGCAGACTATCTTTTCCAAATATGTTCCAACAAATTTCTAGCCATGGATAAGATTTTCCTTGTGATCTTGTAGGTGGTTGTTTACTTAGAAGAAACTCATGGCACTAAATTATCCTTTTCTCAAGCTATTCCAACATATTTCTAATGAATGAATGGGATTGAGTTCATGTTATGAGTTATTGAGTTCTTTCTATGAGTTATTTTTCTTGTTAAAGTATTGCATTTTCTGTTCTCAAGAGCCATACATAATTTAGAATAGGTTTTGCTCTGTTTTAGTGTGACCAACAACTTCTCTTTGCCAAAACTTAGTTCTTTTCCATCTTAGAATAAAAACACAAAACCAAAAACATTGGAAAAACACTAAACACAACATAGTGAGAAAAAAATACCTAGGCACATATAGTGCACTTCACTTCAACAGTTTACTAACCCTGGTTGACAATTTATGACCTCAATTTAGGAACACTAATTTGAGCAGACACAAACCATCTTCCAAATTTGCGGTCTATATTGCAGAAATAAACCTCGCTCTAAGGGTAACAACCCATCTTCTTCTACACAAATTTTTCACAGGCTTAAGGGCATACCTTATGTACTAAACATGCTAGGAAATTTTCCTAACTAGGGCATTATACTTATGTACTTCTTATTGTTGTAGAAAAAACCCTATCCAACCATAGAAAAAACATGACTCTTGCCTCCATAAGAGACTCGACCTAGCTCGTATGGATCCATAGATTCTGGGCATTTCTTTGACTGAATCTTGACATGAACTTCATATCTCAATGTTTACCCTCAAACTAGGGTTACCTTAGTCAATATTACGCCTGCATCTACTTTTGTTCTGGCTCTAAATTACAGTGCAAGCCCTCCTCCATTTATTTTGGTCTTTATCACAGACCTTACGGCCTACTAACCACCTCAAGGAAAGATGTTATCAACCCTCTCTTCTATTTCAATTAGAAAATATAACCAACGAGATTCATTCTAATCTTGTAATGTACTAAAACAAGATAATGAATCCTTCCTACAATTTGTGGAAACAAAACATGATTTCACAATCACATATAAGTAAGAGAAATAAATTATCAATCGCCCAATAGAAGATGTATCGTGGGAAATCAACTGCTCAAAACCCTCTATCTCTATTGTGTGTTAAGTCAAGGAATCATGACACAATACAATGCTTAATATCTCTTGAGATTCTCCATCACTCTACCAATTGTCTCCTACTAATCTATGCAAAATAGGTCTAGTACTTAGCCAATTCTCAGCCTTCCTTCATCTTGCCTTGCTCACCTGATTCCTATGGAATTAGCTCCCTATTAATTAGGAAAAACAACCTTCCTTGATTGCGCAATCCATCATGGCATCCCAATTACTTTATAATTTCACATGGGAAATTTTCTATAAATACAACTGATAGTTATGTTCCTATGACCCGTGTTACAATAAGGCTCAAGGGAATTTTTATTATTGAAAAATAAGAGAAAACCGTAACCCGAGGAGATGTAACACTAAGAGATTATAGGCCCTATTGGGGTTAGTTGGGCAGCCAACTTCCTGTGGTCGTAACTTGGTCATATGATCTCTGTTTGACGCACATGATACCTCGTTAGAAAGATCTATCCGAGGACTACAATTTATGATGTGATTTCTACAAAATTTCTAGACCTTTCATGCCCAAAAATGTCGTTTGGGGCCTCAAAAGGGCTCTGGAAGTTCGGGACCTGAAAAACTAACAAAAATAGTAAATTATGCTATAATTAAGGAAACTGAAAAACTGAAGAGAAAATGGCGAGGGCCAAAGTGGAATAGGCTGGTGGACACCAATATACACCTCAATCACCTCAACTCAAATTTCTTGAACTAACTCAGACATCATGACTTAGTTAATTGACACAAGTTGTTATGAGATGAAATTATAATTTATTGTCCAATTTTTTTAAGGGAAAAATAAATTAAACGCCTCACATTCCTCACTCTTGGTACATAAAATTTCTTCACCAATGTGGGTGCATTTATTTTTTCCTCTCTAGTTGCCAATTTAACTGTTTCTTGTTGTAAATTTAAACACTCCCTATCAACAAGAAAGGAATTAAATCTATCCCCATCTGGTACCTTTGGAATGTTATGCATGCAACACTTCTCTAGTGTTGTTTGTACCTACAAATCCTGAAACTGAATAGCCTCCGAACAATTGAATCAGTATAATGCATCTGTCATTAGAGTATTCTAACTGTTGCTAGCTATTGCGATTGTCTAGTATTGGATTCTCTGCATTGCTACTGACATCTGCATCTGTGTCCTTTGACCTATTGCCAACTTTGATCTGCGCTCTTGTATCTGACATCTTTCACTCTGATTTATGTATTCATGAAATCTTACTGCATTAATATAACTGATCCTTCCTACTACTACTGTACTATGGTCTCCTCGTAGCCAGGTTCAATCCATGAGACACACCATCTCAATGGACGCTGCCCAAATTTCTTATCTTGGGATTATGTCTACACATTGCCCCACCTTTCACCTGGAGGTATGGCTGCATGTGCTCCCTCTTCCCATCTGGCTCGAAATTTCCCCCTCATGGAGGTCTCTACTTGAGTGGACTCTTCCACTCGGTCTCCTCTCTGCTTCTCCACAACCTTCTGAGACTGCTTCTGAGGCTGCATATTGAGAGGTAATTTGTGCTCCCTCTCAACCACCAAGTCTCTAACATCTTCTTTGCTCCTCAAAGCTTTGCATGCATCTGGTATCTCAAGTTCATATAGGTTCTTGACTCACGCACATTGTAATTGTTCTGTCATTACAAAAGTTTCTAAAAAAGAGTTGATTTTATATCGACGATATCTCCCTCATCCGAGTTCCAATTCAACATTTTTTTTTTCCATTTGGGTATTTTTTCAAAAGGAATCCAAATATTCTATTTTCTTTTGAAAATTTTACACCAAAATCTTCAGATATTCTCTGCAAAATCGCGGGCCAAAAAATTCCTACTATGATACCATGTAAAAAATCTAACCAACGGTATTCAATCTGATCTTGTAATGTACTAAAACAAGATACTGAATCCTTCCTACAATTTGCGGAAACAAAACACGATCGAACAATCACATATAAGTAAGAGAAAGAAATTATCAATTTCACAAGACAAGATATATCTGGGGAAAGCAACTACTCAAAAATCCTCTATCTCTATTGTGTATTAAGTCAAGGAATCATGAAACAATACAATGCTTAATCTCTCATGATATTCTCCAGCACTCTACCAATTGTCTCCCGCTGATCTAGGAAAACTTTGTCTAGTACTTAGCCAATTCTCAACTTTCCTTCAGCCTGCCTTTCTCATGCAATTCCTAGGGAATTAACTCCCTATTAATTATGAAAATTAGTCTTCCTTGATTGCACAATCCATCATGGCATCACAATGACTTTATAATTGCACATGTGAAATTTTCTCTAAATACAACTAATATTTGTGTTCCCTTTAACCTTTGTCTCAATTGGGTCTTCCTCGAAACTGACATGCATGCAACTATTAATAGTGAATTATCAGTTATATGATTGATCACTAATTGTGAATTAAATCTAATTTAATTCACTAGACCTCTCACTAGCTCATCACTCAGTTATAACTAGTTAAACTGATTTTAACTCATTTAATTGAGTTAATTAACTCACACCTGCACCCCACTAATGCATCAACTGCAACTAGAGCTGAAAAATATTAGACTTCCTTTAGATGCCTCATCTTATACCCTCAACTCGAGTTTCTTGAGCTAACTCAATCATCATGACTTAGTTAATTGACATGAGTTTTTATGAGATGAAATTACAATTTATTTTCAAATTTATTTAAGGGTAAAATAAATTAGACGCCCTACTTTCCTCACTCCTGGTGCATCAAAATTCCTCACCAGTGTGGGTGCATTTTTTTTTTGTCCTTTCTGGTTTCCAATTTCACTGTTTCTTGTTGCAAGTTTCAACATTTGAGAATTTGATCTGGTCTTCACATAAAGACACCATTGAAATCATATGCTCAGATTCTCATGAGCAACCTCTCTTAAGCTTGATCTGCGAGAAGAGAACCAACAATATGCCATCCTACTTCCTAACTCGAACTGACAATTAAGGTATTCAACATTATTGTGAACCCTCACATGATGATCTTGCCCTTGGAGGATGATCATGACATCCCTTTAGCAACCCTTACTCACCCCTCATACTTGACCTACTTTAGGACTACATCTCTCTTCACCCCCTTGATCAAATGAGTTCCTTATCACTTGATGTTCTTTCCTTCATCCTAAGGCCTCCTTAAATAGTTTTTCCTAGACCTCTTAGGAACCTTCTAGAACTTATGTGTTTTATCCACTTAGACCTCAGGAGATATTAATTTTCATTTAGATTTTAAATCCCATGTTGGGTCAAAAATCCCTTTGCTTGGCTTCTTCTCCCACAAAGCCTTTTGTGACCAAAATCACAAAAAACCATCTCAATAGGCTTGTGGAGTACCTCCCAAGCTACAAAATTCAACAACATAGTCTAGTAGTAACTATAACTTGCTCAAGCTCTTGTAGTTAAGTGAGGGCTTGGTTGGGTTCCCAAGTTGAAAATTAAGTAAGGGTAGTTGTGAGGGCATGATAGCTAGAGAGGGTCACGACATGAAAAATAATGAAAATGAATGCTTACACATGTCGAAAAATGTCAATGCCTATTGAAGAGTGTTAGGGAGTGTCAGGGCATATCAAGGGATAACTAAGTCAAAATGCATGGAAAGGAACAAATAAGAGTGTGTGCCAGGGAGTGTCAGCAAATTCAAGTGTGATGAGGACGAAGTGTGTTAGCTAGAGAAGTTCATAATAGGATTTACAGGAGGTAAGCCTACGGTTGTAAAGCGGGGCTCGACATAGCACTAGTTTTAGACAAAGGGAGATCTCTGTGTTAGGCACAACATTGTTTTTCCTTTAGCTATTTTTTTTATATGAGATGTGGCACACTTTGGCTACATGCTCATGTTTTAAAATATTCTAGATAATTTCATATTGTACATTGTTGTGTATAAGTTTTGGGGCACTCAAATTTTTCCAGCTTATATCGTTTATGCCTTGTGCATTTTGAGGTTATTGCAAACTCTTAGTTAATGTTTTACTATTCATATGACAACATACATGTGAAATATTGCCTCTGCAAGCTATGTTGCTTAGTTATTTTATGGCCATGGATAGATCATGTGATCCTTGTCTTGGCAACTAGTTAAGTGGGACAAGATGAGCTTTGACATGAGTGGCATAAGATGAGTTATAGGCAGTTTGTAGGTGAACAAGGCACAATCTACTTGTATTAGGTGCAATCGGTAAAGTTGTTGTGGTTGAAGTAGGCCAATATTGTCACATGAACTATAGTAGCCAAGGAATTGATTGGGTTCGCAAGTCGTGAAAAAATGTAAAGGCTAGCTGTGAGGACACGAGTGCCAAGGCATGCTAGGGAATGATAAGATGTGCCAGATAGTGCGAAGGCATGTAAAAAATGCTAAGATGTGCCAAGTGATAAGGCATGCCAAGATGTGAAAGGGTGTGTCAATGCATGCTAGAGACTGTCAAGGCAACAAAAGGGAGAAACAAGTTAAACTACAAGGAAATGAACACATAAGAGGGTTAATAAGTCATCAATTTACCTTTTTCAAGAGGGGCATACTAGGCACACCAACACTAGGCGACAATAGGTTCCAAGTGAAAAGTATTAGTGCATTTTAAGTGCCAAGTATTCCTTTGTTGCTTCTCATATACTTTCCAACAATTGATCAGATAAATTTAATATTAAACCATGCCAAATCATACCAAGGCATCTCAACTTACTCCATACATGCTAAGACTTTCCAAGTGCCAACACGTGCCAAGTGCCAATATGCGTCAGGGAGGGTTATGCATGTTATGAACTGGAAAGGCATGTGGAAGAGTGCTAAGGTGTGTTCGAGAGTGCTAATGCATGTTGAGCAGTGTTAAGGATTACTAGGACAAAACATTAGCGAACACTAGGTAAAAATTCATGGAAGTTAATGAATATGAAGAATGTGTGCCAGAGACTAGTGTTAATGAGTGCTAGATGTCATGCCAAGGAAGGAGTGACAAGGTATGCTAAGCATTGGTAAGGCATGCTACGGAATATCAAGGCATGTGAAGAATTGCCAAAGTGTGTTTGTGAGTTCTAGGTTGTGCTAATTATATGTGCCAATTAATAGTGCCAAGATATGCCAATACATGCCAGGTGCTAAGGATGTGCAGGGTGCCAAGGTATGTCAATATGTGTCAAGGCAACAAAAGAAACAACCAATAAGAGGGTTAATAAGTTGAGACTTTATCTTTCTCAAAAGGGTCATCCTAGGCACACTAATAATAGGTCTCAGTACATGCCAAGTGGAATTGTGTGCCAGGTGCTAATTGTTACACCATTTTTTGGTCATCTAACCTGTTACTATTAGATGGACCAAATTACACCATGTAAGACCAATTTTACCCTAACTAAAATTGCTTTCACTATGAAAAATAACTTAGTAATCCATAATTTATTAAGATTTTATGGTCTAAACAGAAAACCCCATAAGGAAATATTGAATAAATACACAATTTTTTAATTTTACTAAAGGAATTTTTAGTTAAACAACAGTTTAATTAATATTCCTAGTCATATTTAACCCAAAACATGAAAATTAATTAGATAAATCATTATTCATCTTATTATATTCTAGGAATAATTATTTAAACCTTATTTAAATAATATTCCTTGTTAAATTTGACTAAATCATTTTTAAATAATTGAATAAATCATTATTTATTTAATTATTACTCAACCACATCCTTCAAATAATAAATAAATCATTTATTTATTTATTATTTACAAATAAAGGGATTTGACCAAATTCAAATTCTTTTTCCCTCCAGCAAATATAATAAAATATTCCATAAAATTTGGATCTAGATTTGGTTAATAATATTTTAATCATGCACCAATATCTAGGCAAACTCAATATTTGTTATAAATAGAAGGGTTTTTCCATTCACTCACTACCTTTTGTTGCATGAGTATCACTCTGGATCTATACTTTTGGTTTGACTTTGATCCTCCATCATTGTCATATTTTGCTACCATTTTTCTTATGAGCTCCCTTTGAGTTCCATTTTTTTTCTGGGTTTTCTACACCATCAAGAGAAAGATCTTAGATCTGAAGTTCTGAGGACTTACAAGAACCCATCCCATTGAGGGGGATTGGTAACATCTTTCTATGTTCTCTTCCTAGGTGTCCAAAATACAAAAATTCTTTAAAAAAATTCTTGTCTTGTCTATTGGATGCATGGAGCAACTCTTGCTTTTATTTACTGCTTAATGTCTTTTGTTGCATAGATCTGAATTTTGTAGCATTTATCTTGGTCAACTAACTGAAAATATAAAGAAATTGGCAGCCATATTTGATGTTAGGGATGTTTGTTATGCACAACTAAAGTGAGCTTTCTTCGTACACTTGCGACTAGAATTCATCCTAACAACTCGCGACTCTACAAGGGTTTACGATTACGACCTCTGTCATTTTTCAGATCCTTGCATGACCAGCTGCTTCAAACCCTAGGATTTTTCTTCAGCTTCTTTTTTTACTTTTCTTGATGTTGTTTTTAACCTATAAAACCCTAAAACAGTAAAAATTATAACTTTTGTGTGTTTTCGGACCTACTGCGCAGGTGAGAAGCATCAGCCGCAGCTGAGACGACAATTTTTCTTGAACCCTGTTCCCGAGAGTGCCAGAAGTGCAGGTCCCACTTTTTGGGCAAAAGCCTGCAACCCGGACCTTCAGGGCGCAGAAAAATGCCCCAAACCTACGACCTCTATAGAAATCAGGTCAGAAACTATGACCTATGTTTTTTGCGGGAATTTTTCTGAAATTTTTTTGGGTTTGTCTGGGCCTCTGTTCAGGGTTATCTGACCTCCGTTTCCGCCTGTTTTGGACCTGTACTTGCTCTGTTTTACTCATATAAGTGGGAAACTAGCCTTCTAGGGCTTCAGTACACTTCCACCTTTCTAGGAGGAGTTTAGCTGCAGCAGGTCGTCTAAAATTTTAGTGTGTTCAGCCATTTTTCAAATCTGATCCCTCACCTTCAGATCCACTTTAGTTTGGTTATTCATCAATTCAAAACACCTCTTTTCATTTTTTTTTGGTCCTCCTCTAGGGTCCCCTCCACTTCCCTCTAGGTTGTAGCCTTTTGCCACCTCATTTGCAACACTTTTCCCTCTGTTTTTTTGTTGTTGTCTGCACCTATTTCTAGCAGGTCTAACATTTATATCATTGTCCCTCCTGACTTTAGATCCATTGGCTATTTTGGTGTGTTTTGACTATATTTTTTCCCACCCACAGACTAGTTATTGAGAAGCCCACCTCCTTGGGTTTAGATTAATGCATAATTAGTTGTTTATTTTCTGTTATATTTAGTTTCATTTACTGTTATCTCCATATTTATTTACAGTTATACAACACACTTTTTCTTTTTTCTCTACAAACGTCTCAGTTTAAAAATTAAAATTAACACACTTAACACACACACCCTATGTGAAGAAGCTCCTGGTTAACAATGCCAGGAAAATACTTTAACATTGTAATCAATTGATCTTGCACCTCTCTGCCCTTGTTTCGATATTGTAATCATTTGATCCTGCACCTCCTTGCCTTTTTTAGTCTCTCTTCATTTTGTGATTTGTGTTTGTTCTATCATCATTGCGCCCCCAAGGCGTTTATCCCGGAGACTTCTTGGCCTTCATCCTCAGTTTACGTTAGGAAGACTTACTCCTCCACATAGGATTCGAGTTATTACTCCATTGATTTCTCATGCTGACTTCTCTTCTGGCTCATTGGGTTCCCCTTTTGGTTCCATCCTTGATTCTCCCCCTCTCACCTTCACCATGTCTGGTTGAGGACCTAACGTTGGTGGTAGCCCTGACCCTAATGCTAGGAATACTACTAGTGGGACCGCAACAGGAACTATCTCAGCTGCTCCCTTGCTCCCTTATATGGCAGGCCTCAGTCTTCCTAATTTTAACCAGTTGATCAATGACCCCATACGCCATGACGTTGGTTGGCCTACTATGCCAACCAAGCCCCCTTCCGACATCCCCAAGTTTGAAGGACTTGCTGGAGAAGATCCTACAAACCATGTTCGATATTTCCACATGTGGTGTTCATTTAAATCCATCACCCATGACTCTGTCCGTCTTTGATTGTTCCAACATACGCTTACTGGAGAAGCATTTAAGTGGTATGTTGACCAGGCCTCCTCCTCTCATACCAATTTTGAAACTCTTGTCCAGGATTTTCTGTCTTATTTCCGAGATCCCCTTCATTATAACACTGGTACCGAACTTTTGAACTCTTTTCGTCAATCGTTTGCGACCCGCCTATCCGATCATGTCCAGGAATGGTAGAGAATAAATAGCCTATGTCAAGCCCCTACCTTCAAAGACCATGTATACATGGATTGGTTCCTTAGATCTCTTTTGCCTGCTATCGGCAAAGATTTCGCATTGCATTTCCCTCAAACGAAAGAAGTTACTCTTCAAATTTTGTTAAAATATGACATGATCTACGCACAGTCTGGTTATGTTTATACCATCTTACCTGATCTCCATAGACTCGGTGGTGCCAACGCACCGGGGGCATCCCATGCCGCCGACGATATTTTTAGAGCCCTTTCTCATCCATATGCTCATCCTCCCATGGGTTATGGTTTCCCTCAGGGAGGGTCCAACTCCTCTAGCACTTCTCCCCTTCTCGATAGCATGTATCTAGGATATGGCATGCCTCCTCCTTTTTCCCAACCTCCTTATTATTAGTATCCACATCTTGGTGCTCCAACTCCTACAGCATTATCACCCCTGCCTCCCTTTCCTTCTCAACCCCCGCAACAGTAGCCACCCCCCTCCCCAGGGGCAAGTGTATGCACAGCAAGGCACAAATAATCCTCTTACTTACAAAAAGAAGAGGAAAGGCACCCAAAATCAATATGCCCCCGGTAATCTAGGACCTAATCCCCAAGGGAATGCACCTAACACTGGTAACCAGCAACAAGGCACTCAACCCAAGCAGGACAGGCTTGTTTGCACGAATAAGCCTTGTTCTTGTTACGATGTCTATGGTAATTACACTCATGATTGTCCTCTTTTACCACAGATGCATCAGATGTGGGAGACTCAAGTAGCATTGCGAGGACAACAAGCCTCCCCTTTGGTTCCTCCCAATGCTACACCTATCCAGCCGGCTGTGTTTACCAATCCTTTCCCTCGACAAGGATTCGTGGCTACCCAACCACCTGAAGGTTAGGTAGCCACTCAAACTCCTCCATCTAGTACCTCTGATTATCATATTCTCATGATGAACTCTGACCAACCGATTACTGTTAACCTCAACCTTCAGACTCAGTCTCGTCAGTACAACAAGCCTCCTGCTACATCTTCCCCCGAGATCCCTTCTTCAGGTTCTACATAGCCTCTTTCGACAACTAATGGTCCTTTGCAGATCCATAAACCTAAGGCAGAGGTTCATACCAAGATCCCCAAGGGACCATTATGCTGAAATGCTGCTTCTAGAAAATTTTCCCATTCGTATAGTATAGTAGATGATTTGGTGCAATCTCCTACTGCCATCGCAACGCTGGAACTCCTCCAATCATGCCTTTCATAATGAAAATCTCTACTATCTTCCATGGGCACTGTAGATCCACTGAGATGATCATTTGATCATATTTGATGTTAAATAGGTCGAACATCCTCCCCTTCACCTTCCGTCGCCTTCCAAATCCCCGTCAAGATTCGGAACGCCAACGTTTCCCATTGTATCATTGATGAGGGGGCATCTACGTGTGTGATGTCCACTTTGGTTTGGAAGCAACTCGGATAAGCTGAGTTGGACCCTTCCACTATTACCCTCCGAGCGTGGGATGGCCACTCCTCCAAACCCATTGGCATGTTCCACAATTGTCCTATCACTCTTGCAGGCAAGACTGCTTGCATTGATGTAGAAGTCATTGATGACCCCTTAGATTACAACATTCTATTGGGTCATAGCTACACTTATGCGATTTTTGTTGTCCCATTTGCGGTTCACTACAAGATGTCCTTTTCTCATAATGGAAAGATAGTCACCATTGACCAGTTGACATATTACGAACCGAAGTCTCAAACCTCCCTTGAGTCCATCATCTCTTCAGTGGCCAATAAGAAAACAGTCGAACCTTTGACTAGTGTCTCACCCAGAGTCTACAAAGACTCCTATTTTCTTGGTTCTTTCCCTGGTCTTCCTCCTCCTGTATCTAATCCCAGCTCGTCGAACATCTGCATGATGCAATAATCTCGGGATTCCCTCAAGCGTCCCAATTCAACTAGTCAGCAGCCCCACCCTCCGCAACCTGCTCCTAGCACTTTGACCCAACCTTCACGACCCCCTCCTCAAGGCCCCTCATTTGCAGCTAGTATTCATGAGCCTCTCTACCCTCCGAGCACGGTTCCTCCTGGCCTTAACCATCTTGGAGATGTCTCACCTAGCCATGACCCCTCCGGTCATATACCATTCTTAGATCCCCCTCATGGAGTGTTTTCGGTACTTTTTATGGCTACCTTATCCCTCCCTAACTTGACCCTAGGGATCCCTGTATGGTACATTGATCCCAAAATCGCTAACCTGCCTGTTCAACCCAAACCTTATCTTTCTTTGACCCTGGTTCAACCAGTCCCCATGACCCCTCCCTCTACTACTATGCCTCAGCCACCTCAACAGGAACCTCCTCTTGTTGCGACAGCTTTGGGTGAAGGGGGGAAATCTCGCAAGAAGGAATCTAAAGACAAGGCTGCCTCAACCAACCCTTCTCCTCCTTAGCCTCCAAAGTGTACCCCCCCCATGTGCTTTTTGTGATGTTGTTGGTCATGCCACCCATCATTGTCCCGAATTGCCTCGTATCAAGCCCATGGTTAATGCTGCATTCCATGATTCTACGGTCCCTGAAGCCTCTATTTCTTCCTCAGTTGCAGCCAAGAACCCTAAGACTATTCACACCAACCAACCTTATGCTTTGTGTGATCTCCATGGCCATTATACCCACCGTTGTCCTCACCTCACACATTACCGCGCCTCTTTGGAGGTAGTTCGGGAGTACGATATTGAATAGAACTAGTCTGCCTCTCCTGTCCTTGCGCAGTATGCTTCGGACCATCTTGACGATTTACCCGCTCCCATTGACATTCCCCTTCCTGATGTCGATATGATGGAGCCTGCAACCACCATCGTCTACCTATCATCATTCATGAGATCCACGGTTGAAAATCCCTCTGAGACTTCCCTTTATGTTTCGCTTGACCTCCCTTCAGTGATCACCCTGGGCTCAAAATCAGTAGATCCCTTATCTACTTGTTCTTCCGTCACCCCCTGTGATGATGCACATGTGAACCTTTCTTCTCATGATGATGAGTCATTTAGCTTTGTCGCGTTATGTGGTCTCCCTTCCTCTAGTCACCCCATATTCTACTGTGATGACGAAATCATGGAAGCCTTTGCCACCCCTAACTTCATCTTTCCCACCCATAAGTGGAATGGCACCATCCATGTCTATGGTGAATTTCACGACTTGAGCACAAGCTGCCCCCAAGGTAGCTCCCACACACCACCTACCCGTCGATGTGCGTGTGGTACACATCTTAGCCAGAGCCCTCCCTCTAGCAATGTTTGTTCGATTTCTACCGTGCGCTCAGGTTGCCAACATTGTTTAACATCTTCTCATTTGTTTGTTGGAAATATTGTCATTGATGGCAAAGGAATTGGCAAAGATAGGAGCAGCACCTAAACTATCCATAAGGAAAAAGAGACAGAGCAGTAGAGTTGAATTAGGGGTTTAATACAGTTTGCAAAGGAGATGAAAAAAGGGAGAGCTTCTAGGAAGAGACAAGGTAATAGATTGAAGGACAAATTGAATATCTGGCTAATATTTGTATATGTTAATGAAGAACTGTGGAATTGTGTTAAATATGAGTAAATCTGGAATATATATGACCTGTGTGATCAATTTCATAATGGGCAGAGGATACCTATGGTGCCCAGAGAAGAATGAAATCATTGTTAGGGATATGTGTATTATATGTGTACTGACTGATGTAATTCTTGTATGAAATCCCCTGAATCTCTGTATGAGTCTCTGCGAATGGAGTTAAAAGTGAAACCCCGTTGAGGAATCATGGTGGTAGGATTCGAATTCCAGGATGAGACCTTCTTGTAATGAAGATCTGTCTTAGTTTGATATTTACAGTTGTTGAACTACTTGGTTGAATATATAGGGGGCTCTCAAGGCATTCAGTGTATCCATTGAAGAACTTAATGGTGGCAGAGATATGATGTTTTTGAATGTACAAGTAGAAGCGGAACTGTGACAGGATAGAACTTCGAAATGGAAGGTTGACATGTTATATATATCATAGCAGAATTGAGGAATGACATTGAATTGTCACGAGTTAATGTTTGTAAGGAAATCTCGTCGGAAGAGAACTACATTTGTTCATTGGTTATTAGAAATCCTACCAAAGATAGACTAGAGTTATAGCGCAAACCCAGACTAAACCTTTGGGATCATGAAAGGAACCTTGAGCGAAGGGTGGAACCACAAAGGAGGAATAGTGAAGGCGGTTTATGGTTTTCATCGCACTGCCTTCAACGGGCAAGCGGTATTCAAGAGGTGGGGAGCGATTCCATAGAAGGGGCGACACGTGTCCCTGTACGATTCTACAAAACCACTCTTTACTGTGCACCATCGCGCGTTATAGTTCGACCCAGGACGCCCATCGATATCGTTGAGCGTCGTTGATCTGGGAAGGGGTCATCGGGTGGTCGTCATTTGTTGAAGGTGCGCGAAGATTAACATAGGTATGGCGGGCCATCGCACGTTAACGATCGGTATCGGAGGTCGAGCGATATGCATATACGTCGTTGATCTGGAAGCTTGCTAATCTAACGGTGATCGGATGTTGGACTTGCGCAGAGTTTACCTATGGTACCATGCACGTATTTGATTGGCTATTGACTATATTTGTGGGCTCGGGGTCAAAGGCTTACCATATTATTTGGAAGGGTTAAAATGCGAAGGGTTAAATTTAATCCTAAAGTTCTGTTCAAAATTGTAAATATATTTATTTATCAATTTCTTTAAATTGATAAATAAAAATTAAAAAGAGATCAAAAGCCCTGTGGGATAAACTAAAAGGAATACTGTCACAGGAATACCATTAGCGGTTCGTGGTTTTGACTCATGGTTTTAATAAAGGGAAAACTATATAAGGAGAAGAAAAATAAAGAACGAGGTGTGCATTGTAAGGGTGGTGAATAAAAAAAAAAAATTCTAAAAAGAATATCTGTATGGGCGAGCTCTGTTCTTAACTGATAAATCTGAAACTATGATGTGCCCATAAATATAATGATGAATCTCTGGTGTGAATGAAAGACGAAATCATGAGGAACTAGTGTGAGTATATAGAAAATAAATAAATCTGGTGACTGGCAAGGTATGTCGTATGGAAACTGGTGGATCCAGTATGAAATTTGATGAAACGTGGTCCGCAGTGGTGCTAAGGGTCGAAGCCTTCAGAGAGGGGGTTGTAGCTCCCTTCCAGTGGTAGCTGGTAAACAAGAGCAGGGGGTAGTAGCTCCCCTCCAGGAGAGGCTGGTAAACGAGAGAAGGTTGAAGCCTTCTGCAGGTGGGTGTCTGCGTGCTGGTATAAGTCTGCACCAACATATATTGTAAGAAGTTTTCTCTATAACAATATTGAAGACTGAGATTACAGCAGTGGTGGTTTTTCTCCCGAATTGGGTTTCCACCTTAAATCCTGGTGTTCATATGTGTTGTTTTGTTTGATGGTTTGTTCTATCATTTCTGTTCATGCTTAATGCTTATCTGATGCAATACTCTAAGTAAAGACATAATAAGATATCTGGACATACATATTGGATGTAGTACTGTAACATATGGTTTTAAGAGAAAGCAAAGAAAAATTGTTCAGCCCTAAATACTGATTTACCCCCCCCCCCTCTCAGTATTTTTCCCAACAATTGGAATTAGAGCAGGTCCTTCTGAAAAAGCTTAGCTGCTAGAAGGAAGATCAAGCAAGATGAGCAATCAAGATGGAACAACATCTATCAGGCCTCCGCTCTTTAACGGAAACAATTTAATCTTCTGGAAAACAAGGATGATATCCTATCTTCAGTCTTTGGGAGTAGAGGTATGGGCAATTTTTGAACAAGGATATCAATACCCAGCTGCAGTACCAACAGATCCAACGGAAAGAAAGAATTATGAAATGAATGCAAAGGCGGTCAATTCTCTATTGGGAAGTCTAACTGAATTAGAATTTGTCAAAGTCATGCAGCTGAATACAGCCAAGACAATATGGGACAAAATCATTCTAAGTTATGAAGGTGATGCAAAGGTAAAAAGCGTTAAACTCCAAACT
Organism: Pinus albicaulis; assembly: GCA_034641835.2. Lineage (NCBI taxonomy): Eukaryota > Viridiplantae > Streptophyta > Pinopsida > Pinales > Pinaceae > Pinus > Pinus albicaulis. The sequence continues at coordinate 823,370,998 of CM076575.1, forward strand.
CTCAGAATTCAATATGAGAATCTAAAAATGGATAATGAGGAGAGCATTGTCAATTTCTTTTTACGTCTTGATGATATTGTGAATCGTATGAGAAATCTGTGAGAAACAATAACCGAATCTACCTTGGTTGAGAAAGTCTTAAGATCACTAACGACAAAATTTGAGTCAAAAGTTTCTGCCCTTGAAGAAAAGCAGGATCTTCAAAACCTTACTGTGGTGCAACTTCATGGCATACTAACTGCATATGAAATGAGAAGAGGAGGACCTTCTGAAGTGAAAGAAGCAGTCTTTAGAACTTCTACAAAAGGGAAGGAAGTTCAAAAAACAAAAGGATCAGGATATATCTCAGAAGAAGATGAGATAAAATTTGTAAAGAAACTTCAACTTGGCACAGGACGGTTTAGAGGTAAGCTTCCTTTCAAATGTTTTGATTGTGGAAGAGTTGGTCATTATGTTGCTAAGTGTCCTTATAAAGAAACACATAAAAAGGGGAAGGAAGTAGCAAAAAGGAATAAGAATCGTTTTAGCACTAGAAAGAGTTACTATACTCATGAAGATAGTGATGGGTTATCTGATAGTGAGGAAGAATGTGAACAAGATCTTAGATTTCTCATGGCATTTGAAAAAGAATCTAGAGAAGAAAAAGATACTTTTGTGGATGCTCTAGAAGACAATGATTTTCTTGATGAAAACAATAAACTCAAAATATGCTTAGAAGAAAGTCAAATAACCATAGAAACTCTAAAAAATCAGCTTGAAGAAAAAGAGAAACACAATGAGAAATTAGAGTATGAAGTAGTAAGTCTAAGAAAATAACTTGAGAAAGAAAAAAATCTGAATCTTAGATTTGCTAAAGGATCTGAAACATTAGATGAGATTATCAAGGTATAATGTTCTCCTCTTATAAAGACAGGTCTTGGATATATTGGAGAATCTTCTCAGGCTTCAGCACCAAATTATCTAAAAGTAGTTACAACTGGTTTACAACATGCTGCCACTCAGCAAGGGAATAAAGAATATTTACAGATAAAGCATGATCATCTCAATTCAAAGAACACTAACATGAATGTCTTTCGAAGAAACACCAATCAACAAGTAAATTCATATAGAATATTTTATGATCGCAGAAATTTCTTCTTCAATGGACAATGTTTCTCATGTCACAATTTTGGTCATAAAGCTGTTCAATGTGTTGCATATAAAACCATCATGACAAGAGAAGCAAGAAAGAAAAGGATTGATATTGAAATAAAGAAGAATACTTATAACAACTTTTCTCCTCTTCAAAATGAAGTTGAATGTGCTTATTGCAATAAATTTTGCCATGAAGAATCTGAATGCAAGAGCAAAGTTCAGCCAAAAGAACATGTTCCTTCAAGCTCCAAAGCATGGAAAAAGAAGGAATTACAGGTTGAAAATTGTGGCATAGCGTTATTTTCAGAAGATGAAGAAAACCAATGGTACATTGATAGTGGATGCTCAAGACACATGACAAGTGATAAAGACAAACTTCTTGCATATAGTGCTCTAGAAAAAAGAAAAAAATGCTACATTTGGAAATGATACTCCTGTGGTCATTAAGGGAAAAGGGTTTTTTTTATAAAAGAAAAGGTGAAATCTAATGAAGTCATGTATGTGGATGGATTAAAGCATAACTTGCTAAGTGTAAGTCAAATGTGTGATCAAGGAACAAAATTTGTCTTTAGTTCAAAAGAATGTGTGGTACGTGATCTTGATACAAGTAAAGCAATTATAAAAGGAAAAAGAACTCCAAACAACCTATATATATTGAAGAACCCCAAAGAACAATGTTATTTGAGTAAATCTTCAGAAAATTGGCTATGGCATAGAAGGTTGGGGCATCTGAGCTTCTCTCAAATCAAAAAATCAAGCAGACTTAAAGTTGTTCGTGATCTTCCCAATATTACTCTACCTGAAAATATCATATGCAAATCTTGCCAATTCGGCAAGAAAACCAGGGTACAATTTAATGCCAAGGAAGGATCATCAAGTAAGCCTCTTGAACTCATTCATACTGACATATGTGGACCTATGAGGAAAAATTCACCACGTGGTGAAGAATACTATATCTTATTCATTGATGATTTCTCCAGAATGTGTTGGATTGGGTTGATTAAACACAAAGATGAAGCATTTTAGAAATTTCAGATCTTCAAAGCACTGGTTGAAAATGAATTAGATCTAAAAATCAAGTGTCTTAGATCTGATCGAGGAGGAGAATATACATCAGATGAATTCCTTGAATTTTGTGAACAAAATGGCATAAAAAGACAGTTTTCTATAGCTGGCACTCCACAACAAAATGGCGTAGCAGAAAGAATGAATAGAACAGTTCAACAAATGGCTAGAGCTATGCTTGATGATTCCGGAACACCTGACACATTTTGGGGAGAAGCAGCACATACAGCAGTAAACATTCTCAACAAAGCACATGTTCGTGTAAATAGTGATAAAACTCCATATGAACTCTGGTATGGTAATCCTCCCACTATAAAGCATTTTAGAATTTTTGGGAGAAAATGCTTTATCAAGAATAATGATGAAAAACTTGGAAAGTTTGAACCCAGAGCAGATGAAGGAATATTTCTTGGTTACTCCTCTAGGAGTAGGGCATATAAATGTTACAATAAAAGACTTCGGAAGATTGTTGAATGTATTGATGTTGTTATTGATGAGTCTCCTGCAGCTCCAAAAGAAGAAAAGCAAACAACAAATGAAGATGATGATGACACATATCCTTTTACATCAAATAGTAACGATACAAACAGTGAACCCAGTGAAGAACCCAAAGAGGATTTGTCTGAAAAGGCTCCATCTAGATATGTTCAAAAGAATCATCCAGAATCTCAAATTTTGGGAGAAAAGGGATCAGGTGTACAAACAAGAAGGACTCTTATTTCTGGTTCTAGCAATCAGCATTTGTATCAATTGAACCTCACGGATTAATGGTCAATTTCATGAAGATGAATGTTGGATTCAAGCCATGAATGAAGAGCTTGATCAAATTAAAAAGAATCACACTTGGGAATTAGTACCAAGACCTCATGACAAAAATGTCATTGGAACTAAATGGATATTCAAAAACAAGTTAAATGAGAATGGGGATGTTATAAGAAATAAAGCTAGACTTGTTTGCAAGAGGTATGCTCAACAAGAAGGTATAGACTTTGAAGAAACTTTTGCTCCTGTAGCCAGACTTGAAGCCATAAGAATGTTTCTTGCTTTTTCAAGCTTCCAACAAATCAAAGTTTATCAAATTGATGTTAAATCTGCTTTTCTCAATGGTGATCTAGAAGAAGAAGTTTATATAGAACAACCAGAAGGATTCATTTTGGGAAATGATGAAAAACTTGTTTGTAGACTTAAAAAGGCTCTATATGGTCTCAAACAAGCTCCAAGGGCATGGTACTATCATCTTGAAAAATATCTTCATCAACAAGAATTTTCAAAAGGGTCTGCTGATAGCAACTTATACACAAAAACTGAAAATGACAAACTATTGATTGTGGTTGTATATGTTGATGATATAATTTTTGGAAGTAATAAAGAGTCTATGAGTCAGAAATTTGCTTCTCATATGCAGCAAGAATTTGAAATGTCTTTGCTTGGGGAACTAACATTCTTTCTTGGCTTGCAAGTGCAACAAGCAACAGATGGAATATTCTTAGCACAAGAAAAATACCTCAAGCAAATCCTGAAGAAGTATGGCATGGAAGACTGCAAACCTGTAAGTACGCCAATGATAACCGGATGTAATCTCAGTTCTAATGATGATTCCCCCACGGTGAATCAACCTGAATACAGATATATGATAGGAAGTCTACTTTATCTCACTGGGACAAGACCAGACATCATGCATGCAGTTGGGATTGTTGGACAATTCCAAGCTAATCCAAAAGAGTCTCATCTTCAGGCTGTGAAAAGAATATTCAAATATCAACAAGGAACTCAAGACTTTGGACTATGGTATCCAAAGAATGTTGATCTTACTCTTGTTGCATACACTGATGCAGATTGGGCTGGAAGTGTTGATGATCGGAAAAGCACTAGTGGTGGTGCATTCTATATGGGGCCCCAGTTAGTATCTTGGTTCAGCAAGAAGAAAAGCTCCATTGCCTTATCTACAACAGAAGCAAAATATGTGGCTGCTGCATCATGTTGCACTCAACTTCTCTGGATGATGCAAACCCTACAAGACTTTAAAATCAAATGTTCATCTCCTATCTCCATTATGTGTGATAATACAAGTGCTATCAGTATCTCAAAGAATCCTGTTATGCATTCCAAGACCAAGCACATTCCCATCAAATATCACTTTTTACGTGAACAGGTGCTTGAACAAAAGGTGAAATTGGAGTATGTTTCCTCCAAAGAACAAGTTGCTGATATATCTCCCAAACCTCTACCCAGGGAAGCGTTCGAATATCTCAGACAAAAACTGGGAGTAGTCTCTGCCATGCATAGGATTAGGTCTACTTAAATACATAATATTAAATTGGTTGTGAGGTGTTGTTAGGCATCTCTGAATGCACAGGCTCAGGGGGAGCATTGGTCATGAAAAGGATGAATTTTTGGTCATATTATGTTTGAAGATGCAGCATGATATCAGGGGGAGCATGGCTTTATCGGTTCAAAGGATCTTGATCAAAATCTTTGCCATTGATGTTAAAGGGGGAGGAAAAGCAACAAAGGGCTTCTGTAAGGCCATCAGAGGAAGATATTTCCATCAATGCCAAAGGGGGAGATTGTTGGAAATATTTTCGTTGATGGAAAAGGAATTGGCAAAGATAGGAGCAGCACCTAAACTATCCATAAGGCAAAAGAGACAGAGCAGTAGAGTTGAATTAGGGGTTTAATACAGTTTGCAAAGGAGATGACAAAAGGGAGAGCTGCTAAGAAGAGACAAGGTAATAGATTGAAGGACAAATTGAATATCTGGCTAAGATTTGTATATGTTAATGAAGAACTGTGGAATTGTGTTAAATATGAGTAAATCTGGAATATATATGACCTGTGTGATCAATTTAATAATGGGCAGAGGATAACTACAGTGCCCGGAGAAGAATGAAATCATTGTTAGGGATATGTGTATTATATGTGTATTGACTGATGTAATTCTTGTATGAAATCCCCTGAATCTCTGTATGAGTCTCTGCGAATGGAGTTAAAAGTGAAACCCTGTTGAGGAATCATGGTGGTAGGATTCGAATTCCAGGATGAGACCTTCTTGTATTGAAGATCTGGCTTAGTTTGATATTTGCAGTCATGGAACTACTTGGTTGAATATATAGGGGGCTCTCGAGGCATTCAGTGTATCCATTGAAGAACTTAATGGTGGCAGAGATATGATGTTTTTGAATGTACAAGTAGAAGCGGAACTGTAACAGGATAGAACTCCGAAATGGAAGGTTGAAATGTTATATATATCATAGAAGAATTGAGGAATGACATTGAATTGTCACGAGTTAATGTTTGTAAGGAAATCCCGTCGGAAGAGAACTACATTTGTTCATTGGTTATTGTAAATCCTGCCAAAGATAGACCAGAGTTATAGCGCAAACCCAGACTAACCCTTTGGAATCATGAACGGAACCTTGAGCAAAGGGCGGAACCATGAAGGAGGAACAGTGAAGGTGGTTTATGGTTTTCATCGCACTGCCTTCAACGGGCAAGCGGTATTCAAGAGGTGGGGAGCGATTCCATAGAACGGGCGACACGCATCCCTGTACGATTCTACAAAACCACTCTTTAATATGCGCCATCGCGCGTTATAGTTCGACCCAGGACGCCCAGCGATATCGTTGAGCGTCGTTGATCTGGGAAGGGGTCATCGGACGGTCGTCATTTGTTGAAGGTGTGCGAAGATTAACACAGGTACAGCAGGCCATCGCACGTTAACGATCGGTATCGGAGGTCGAGCGATATGCATATACGTCGTTGATCTGGAAGCTTGCTAATCTAACGGTGATCGGACGCTGGACTTGCGCGGAGTTTACCTATGGTACCATGCGCGTATTTGATTGGCTATTGACTATATTTGTGGGCCTGGGGTCAAAGGTTTACCATATTATTTGGAAGTGTTAAAATGCGAAGGGTTAAATTTAATCCTAAAGTTCTGTTCAAAATTGTAAATATATTTATTTATCAATTTCTTTAAATTGATAAATAAAAATTAAAAAGAGATCAAAAAGCCCCGTGGGATAAACTAAAAGGAATACTGTCAGAGGAATACCATTATCGGTTCGTGGTTTTGACTCATGGTTTTAATAAAGGGAAAACTATATAAGGAGAAGAAAAATAAAGAACGAGGTGTGCATTGTAAGGGTGGTGAATAAAAAAATAAAATTCTAAAAAGAATATCTGTATGGGCGAGCTCTGTTCTTAACTGATAAATATGAAACTACGATGCGCCCATAAATATAATGATGAATATCTGGTGTGAATTACAGACGAAATCATGAGGAACTGGTGTGAATATACAGAAAATAAATAAATATGGTGACTGGCAAGGTATGTCATATGGAAATTGGTGGATCCAGTATGAAAGTTTATGAACGTGGTCCGCAGTGGTGCTGAGGGTCGAAGCCTTCAGAGAGGGGGTTGTAGCTCCCTTCCAGTGGTAGCTAGTAAACGAGAGCAGGGGGTAGTAGGTCCCTTCCAGGAGAGGCTGGTAAACGAGAGAAGGTTAAAGCCTTCTGCAGGTGGGTGCCTGCGTGCTGGTATAATTCTGCACCAGCATATATTGTAAGAATTTTTCTCTATAACAATATTGAAGACTGAGATTACAACAGTGGTGGTTTTTCTCCCGAATTGGGTTTCCACCTTAAATCCTGGTGTTCATATGTGTTGTTTTGTTTGATGGTTTGTTTTGTCATTTCTGTTCATGCTTAATGCTTATCTGATGCAATACTCTAAGTAAAGACATAATAAGATATCTGGACATACATATTGGATGTAGTACTGTAACATATGGTTTTAAGAGAAAGCAAAGAAAAATTGTTTAGCCCTAAATACTGATTCACCCCCCCCCTCTCAGTATTTTTCCCAACATTGTTTTCTTGCGGAACCTTTCAGATGGACCCCCCGTCCACACCTTATATCGATTATGCCGATGGTGCAAGTTGCTACTCTCAAAATCTAGCCTCAGCAGGTTGTGCCATTTTTACCCCCTTACATTCGCGTGTTCTCTCGAATGGTGTATGCATTGGTACTGCCACCAATAATCAGGCCGAATATGATGCAGTGCAAGGTTTATTAGCCGATGCCCTTTCCCATCGCATCCTTCACCTTCATGTTTGTTTATATTCCCTGCTTCTTGTCATGCAATTTAATGGTGTCTATCATGTGCATAATCCTATCCTTTTTAGAAGATATTTATGAATGAAGCTTTTGATGCGTGAATTTGAAATCATTACATTCAGTCATGTACCTAGAGCATAAAATCACTATGTAGATAGAATTGCAAAAAATATTCTATATTGGCACTTAGCATATGCATTTAAAACAAGAAAATAACATAAAACTAACAAAACGATGCATATCCATTATATGTATCGTATAAAATGTTTTAGAGTCCATTAACTCGAATACATATGACATGCCCATAGCATGTTACAAAAAATCAAAACTGGGGGCACCACATGTCCCTACACCTAATCACTATCTGGAGGATCCTGTGCTAATGGATCTACTCCTGCAGCTCGTAGATCACGCATCCCCTGTCTGGCCATCGCCATGCGCTGCATGACCCCTCGCCATTCCGAGGGTAGATCAATACATGGCTCTATGTACTGGTCATCCAATTCTTGCCAGCCACACTCTGAAACACCGGTGAGAAGCCTCTCACATCTATGACGAATGTCCTCCAGGAGAGATGTTGCATCCTCATTGTGTGGTGCTCTCGATCCACTAGGTCCTACATCTCTTGATACTACAGGTTGTCCCATGTACCCGGTCGGTTTCACTGGTGTTGTATCTGCATACCAAAAGTGAAAGAATCAATACCATATACAATATTCTAAAACTTTACAATGCACATAGAAGATTAGCAACCTATCACTTACCATCGGGCCCCCATACTTGACCAGACGGTAGTGGCAAGTCCGAGTCCCCATGATAACTCATCCCACTATAGGGATAATCATCTATGTATAGTGGCATCTGATCCCAATGAGCAAAGAACTCAGGTCGGAACACCCGTCCGATTGCCCCACCTCCCCCTCTACACAATAGTCGCCCCCACTTGTGCATTCTAGGCTCCCTCAAGCACCCATCCTGGATCTGTATGCGAGGTCGAAGTGTCAGGATCTTCTCAAAGAAGAGCGAGCATAACACTGTACCACATGCACATCATGGTTCACTTGCCGCTCGCATAGTTACAACTGTCATTTCAATGACGAGAACATCATTTGGGCCCACCCATAGTAGGTCCCACTCAACACACTCTCAACAAGAATCATCTGACCCCCAATGATGTGGTGGAGTGCTTGGTTGCCCAGGATCCACAACCTTGCTGTGGCCACAACACGGGTCTCTAACCTCTCTAGATCCCTGGTCGGTATCTGTGTCTCCTTGACATGGAGACCTGGTCGAAAATGGCACTCTACAAACTTTATGATGTTCCGCCCTCTCAGTAACACTGGCTGCGTATTCCCCACCATCCCAAGTGGTGGGAGACCAGTCAAAAAATATATATCCTGGACTGTCAACTCAATCTGGTGCCCCTGCACTATAAAGACCTCATGGTCTGGATCCCAATAACTGCAAATCCAGGCCAACAAGGGCTCCCTAGCTCTCATCAAAGGGTTCTCCACAAACTTCAAGACCCCAAACTTGGCCAATGCATTGCGGACACCATGATCCTCTGAGATCTCCAACCGTAATGTGTCCAGGTCTCTCTATATCAAGTTTATCCACAATTCTGCCATATCTGCACAAAACCATCATACTTGTCAATGTATAGAAAGGAAAGTCTGCATTCAAACATAAAAACCCAGCTCTCAGCCAAAAAATAGCACATAAAAACCCCTCTCTTCTAGGTCACACTTTTCAGGCAAAATCCTGGGACAGGTCGCACTTTTCTGCCCAAAACCTACTACCCAGGTCACAGATATTGCCCCAAAAAGTGTGACCCGACTGTGAAGAGGATCAGGGGTCTATTCCTGAGCTATGGGCACCTAAACTGAGTTTTCAATCCACTGAAATGAAAAATTAGGGTTAGGCCTCTTACCTGCAACTGACGGATCTCAATTCCAATGGTTGGTTTGTCTGCTATGATCACCGCAAGATTTAGGGCCTTCTCTCCTCTCTACATTCACCACAACTACACTTGCAAATGAGTAAATTTGGAGGGGAAATGCCTTATTAAAAGAGAAAGCCTATATTTTCCTTTCACCTACCACGGTCAAACCGTAGCTCAGTTTGAAAAACCATCTGTAATGTTAGAAAGCTCTCACCAAGCTCTCAAATGGGTATCTGTTATTTTTTTGTGATTTGATAATTCACCAGGACACATTTTTTCCAAGTAGGGTCACTTCACCACTCCTCAAAATTGAATTTCTTCACTTGCAACACTTGTACTTGGGGCACCACTTTGCGTCCATACTTGTCCATGCTCGTGTCAAATTTCATCATGAGTAACCATCTTGTACTCATGTTTTCATGGTCCCCACTGGACCTTTTCTGTGTGGCAGCATCATCGAGTCGTCGTTTTTTAGAGCATACGGGTTGAGTCATCATCGCATCCATGGAGTCTATCCCAAGTCCCTTTATATCTCGCTATAGTCCTCCATCCATCATTTCTTGGTTCCTCTATCGTGTCGCACATTATGGCCTTTAGTCTCACTATCCCCTGTCCCCTTTGATGTTGTGTCAGTCGTTGCCAGGTCATCCATGCGCATCATGCTCTAACAAGGGAAGTAATCAGCCCGCTACTCGGTACCCCCCATTCCATCATCATCCCTGGTGTCAGTCTATCAATCGCTCTACTATTTTCTCTCGTGCCTTAGTTGAGGATCCCTTATTGCCTCACCTATGGCAGACCTCCTTCTGTCGACATCATCTTATTTATTCTAGAAGACAGGTCTAGAGGGCAGTGTACCTTGGTTCTAGCTTCCACTCTTGTTCGGTGCCTTAGATAAAGCAAATGGACTCCTTATTTCCATTTGACTTGATTGTTTCTCAGCTCCAGCTCCTTATGGCATGATCGAGATCCGTATACTTGATGGTTTAGTGATACAACAGATTGTACCAGTGATACCCAGGTGTGTGTGAGATGTTTCAGACCTCATGAGGGGGTGGCCCTTCAGGTAGCCCCCCACATACCCGGATGAGCCCTTTATTATAGCCTTTGATGCAGCTCCATAGATCTAATGGTTCTAGCCTCCCGCTTTTAATGCCTTTTAGTTTGCATGTATCATTCAGATTTTCAGAGCCCTCTCCTGTTTACATGGCCTCTTTGGTTGTACTTATATCTCATGTACTCAGATATTATTGTATAAGTCTTGGTTGTTATCCCAGACATAGTATGTATGTGGGATCCATTATCATTTTTTTATCTGGCTCATGTTTATTCCAGTATGTACTATATAGTTCAGTCCCTTGTTTACTGGATGCATTATTCTTTGTACTTTGTCTCGATAGGCATAGGCATGCCTCCCCCGCCACCTATAGCACAGGTACTCACTCGTAAAAGAGACTTGTCTCACCTATAAGTCTCGCCTCCTTAGGGTCTTGTCCTCTAGCGCTTTGATCTACCTTATATTTATCTCTCTCTGACTTCCCCTTCAGTGTCTAGTGATTGAGTTCTTACAACATACTTCGGTCATACGATTAGCTCCTAATGCTCGCACGCAGGGGGGGAAATATGTTACAGCAATTTTTTGTCATCTAACATGTTACTATTAGATGGACCAAAGTACATAATGTAAGACCAATTTTACCCTAACTAAAATTTCTTTCAGTATGAAAAATAAATTAGTAATCCATAATTTATTAAGTTGTTTATGGTCTAAATAGGAAACCCCATGAGGAAATATTGAATAAATCCACATTTATTTTATTTTCCTCAAGGAATAATTAGTTAAACAACAATTTAATTAATAATATTGGTCATATTTAACCCAAAATAGGAAAATTAATTAGATAAATCATTATTTATCTTATTATTTTCTAGGAATAATTATTTAAACCTTATTTAAATAATATTCCTTGTTAAATTTGACTAAATCATTTTTAAATAATTGAATAAATCACTATTTATTTAATTATTACTCAACCACATCCTTAAAATAATGAACAAATCATTTATTTATTTATTATTTACAAATAAAGGGATTTGACCAAATTCAAATTCTTTTTCCCTCCAACAAATATAATAAAATATTCCATAAAAGTTGGATCTAGATTTGAATAATAATATTTTAATTATGCACCAATATCTATACTAACTAAATATTTTGTTATAAATAGAAGGTTTTTTCCATTCAATCACTACCTTTTGTTTCCTAAAGATCACTCTGGATCTATACTTTTGGTCTGACTTTGATCCTCCATCATTGTCATATTTTGCTACCATTTTTCTTGTGAGATCCCTTTGAGTTGCATTTTTTGTCTGGGTTTTCTACACCATCAAGAGAGAGAGATCTTAGATCTGAAGTGCTGAGGACTTAAAAGAACCCATTCGATTGAGGGGGACTGGTAACATCTTTCTATGTTCCCTTCCCAGGTGTCAAAAATACAAAAATTCTTTAAAAATATTCTTGTCTTGTCTAGTGGATGCATGGAGCAACTCTTGCTTTTATTTATTGCTTAATGTATTTTGCTGAATAGATCTGGATTTTGTAGCATTTATCTTGGTTAACTAGCTGCAGATCTAAAGAAATTGGCAACCATATTTGATGTTGGGGTTGTTTGTTATGCACAACTAAAGTGAGTTTTTTTCGTACGCTTGCGATTAGAATTCATCCTAACACTAATGTATGTCGATGCATTCAACCAAGGTGTTCCAGAACATGCTAGGGAATACATTCATGCCAACACATGCTAGGAGAGCTCCATGTTCTGCTAATGCATGCCACCATGTGATTGGGAATCAGTGTCATCACAAGATGTTCTAGGTACAAATATGTTCCAAGACATGCGAGGTGCTAAGAAATGTTAGTGTGCCAAACCATTAATTTAAGGTGTGCCCAGGTTGTTGAGAAGTGTTAGTTATTTCTCACTAATAGAATTGTCAGAGCTTAATTATGTAATAAATAATTTATTTCCTACACACACTAGTGGAAATTTATCTAAAGGGAATTTTCTAGATAATAAACTTAATAGATATGAATCACGTGTTGACTCATAGGAAAAATCTATTCTACTAATCCTTACTTGAGGGAAATGATACACACTAATTACTTCTTAAAAAATTGACTGACTCTAACCACTATGGCCTTGGACATAATATAAAAAATACTCCACAATAATGGTCTTAAATCATTATCTTTTGACAAAAAATATATTAACATGCACATAGCATCATCAAAAAATCATTGGAATGATCAATGATGACGAACATTTTCTGACCATCACAAAAAGTAACAAAAAGAGCATTAGTGGGGGTCATTAAAATTTCGTCACTAGAAGTGTCACCAAAGAGATAATTAGTGATGGGCCTTTAATAACCCTCACCAAAAGTGTCATTGAAAATGGCTTTAGTGGTGAACCTTAAAGGACCATCAATATATACACTTACAATAATGCTTTTTTAAGGACCGTCACCATATGTGACATTGGTGACAGACCTTAAAGGTCTATCACAAGCATGACCCTCACCAATTTACTTTTTTCCTGTAGTGTCTATAAATTTTAGCATTGTGCTCCATCATTAGGTTGTAAGCCCAACAATTATTCTCATCGTTTCCTACTAATTTCAAATATAGAGTCCTCAGAGTATGTACATTTTTATGTAATAAGTAACAATATTCTAGACGATGTTGGCCTCTAGTCTTACATATTTTGCACCACAAGATGGATCCTACATTCAAGGGATTTGTTGCCCCACCAGCCATGTAATCCCTAAAGATAGGGAATTGCTATTTAGAATGGCCCTCTGATCTACACTTCATACACCATACTTCTTCTATAACTTCTTTACTTTGATTGATGTCTTGTATCTTTAGGTTTAGGTTTGCCAGCTGGTTCTGATTATCTTGCATGTCTGCATTAGTATCTCTTATAGGTGAAGCTTCAAATTTCATCACAATCTCTAGAGCTTTGGCTTGAGTTCCTATCTTTTGTTGCATCAATGGAAATATAGTATGTGGCAGAAGTGCCATTATAAAACATTATTGATGTTGTTGCGAAGCTATGTCAAAGCTTACCTGATCCAATAAAAACTTAAATCTCTTATCAAAATCCCAAATAGAATCAATAGGTTTCTCTTTGATCTCTTTCAACTTAGTGATGCACTGTGACTCAGATTTCAACTTCTTAAACTCTCTTACCAATGTTATTTTAATATCTGCATACATTCTATTATGATTATTTGAATACTTCATATACCATTTCAATGCCATGTCTCGCAAAATCCTAATGAGATGCACCTTCTTTATATTCTCATCATTGATCTGCTTTGCTATCCATACACCTTCACATAGAAACCAAAACTGTTCTGGATCCTCCAATATAGTTCCTTTGAAAAGGTAGCTTAATATCACCATCCATACCTCTTCTTTGGGGGGGAGGGGGAGGGGGATGGGTGGTACAAGGGGTAGGGGGAGTGGGAGAGCCACAAACACCCTAGCTATTACTGCATTCTGACTTCTATGAACTCTCAAGATAGGAGGGAAAATATTGCAGATTTACCTTGGGGTTATCATGGTGGTTTTCTTCTCTTTCACTTTTAGATTCACTCAAAAGAGGACTATAATCAGTCTCTACAAATGTCTTCAGGTCTTGTCCACATGATCTCCTTCTGTTATCTACTAGATATCCTTTTCCACTTTGCGTTGCACTGATCTCTTGCTCATATTTATTTTCTCTTATTCCAAACACAATTAAAATAGCAATAAGATTTCATCCGTAAAATTCCCTTTTCACACATAAGCATATTAATCCAAAGTTTCAGAGATTTTAAATACTTACCTCTTGGTCCTTTGAAGAATCATCATTCTACTTTGCTATAGGACATGGTTGAGTCTACAATGAACTCAATAATGAATATGAATCCTCCCAAGATGCTATCAATCCAGAACTCGACAGCCCTTGAAACCCTATTGTTAGTTCTATTGAGTCGATGTATCAGTTCAGGAGTCCACACCGTAGGTTCTCCACCCTTAAAAAAGTTATTCCTTTTGGTCAATCTCGATATCCACTCGTACATCTCAACAGGAAAAGAATCGAAGAAAATATCGTCTTGACCTATAAAAATATATTTTTGTAACCAAGCTTCGGATGTGAGATGATGATTTTGATTTTCTTGATCCGCAAATTCTCGAAATTTTAGGTTTATCCAGTCTTTAATTTCCTTCTTCGACGGGTACCACATCTACATGTTGCTTAAACAAATCTCAATCCTAGCAACAAAACCATTTGTTAGATTAGTTTGGGCTGACCTAGGTTCAATTTATACTACACACCATCAAAACCCTTGATCACCAACCCTTTTGGCAACAACTGGCAAGTAGATCATAGTCTCACTCGAAGTGACTATGGGAGGATATAGAACTAGGTTTCTGCAGCCTTGAGGGATTAGGAGATGTGGTATATTATGTTACCTTATCCTTAGCACTTATAAATCACTTCACTGCATTAGATTAATTATTAAACATGCCATATAAAATCATAAACCTTTAATGCGCTGAAGTAAAATGCAACTATAAATACTGCTACTCTATAACATATAATAAGAAAATATACACATCAATCACACAAGAACACCAGATTAAGATCCATAAGAACTGTTGCTTAATATAATGAATTTGTGAACAACCACCAATTCTTTAACTGCACACTGAGTTGCAGGCTGTCTGCGCACTCAAATGCAGACTCTTCTCCAGGCCTTTGCACACTCATTTGGAGAGCCTCTCCTTCACTACCAAATTATATATCACAATAATTCACCCATAATTCTATGATTGATCGATTTGATGATTCCTTTCTTATTATTTTTCCCTATATATATTGTTACAGTGTCGGGTTACATCAGCAAAATACCATGGTCCAAATACCATGGACTCCTTGAAACAAGAAAATATGATCCCAAAACCATTGATCCCTTAAAAAATCACACACTTTTACAAAAAGGAGGGGCTTCGACCCACCCCTAATCCCTTACAACATCACGTGACATATTTAATTCCTCAAACCATGCTCCATTGCCCGCTTTACTGTGCAAACCGCCCCACAAACTGCATAGTCTTTACCAAAATCTAGGCTAGGTTGGGTTGCGTCCAACATGTTGTTTAATATATTTGCGTTAATTAATTCCTTAATTCAACTTCACGAGTTATATTTGTGTGTATGTACAATATACGACAATTTATATAAACACAAATTATATTAATTGTGTCTCAGCCAATAACTTCATATCACTTCTAACCCTTTTGAACCAATAGATGAAACTAACCATGGTAACTCTTATCCAACTAATTGAGTTCGTTATATCCAACCAAAAAATAATATTAACTAACATACGTTTTAATCACATTAATTACATCAAGTAATGATTATATCTATAAGAGTATTCAAAACACTAATTTAGAGTATGATTTCTAAGCATAATAATTAAATGACTATTACAACCAAATAACAATGAACCATTTCAAAATGGGACATAAAAACCGTCCTTGTTTAAATATGAATTACATATCTTGTAAATCATCTAGAAGTATTCATTTATGTTATCATCTGCATATATCTCTTCCAATGCTTCCTTGTCGATGTTCATATGTTCTTGTAGGAAATTAATATTACTCTTCCTAAACCATTATGCTAAAGTATTATTGTGATCATCCTCATATTCACCTTCATCATATTTTATACCAATACAGTTTGTTTCTAGATCGAAAATATCAATGTTACGATGTCTATTAATTTGATCTTCATTTTGTATATCATCAGTATTTTCTTCTTCTATAAGATCATTTTCCTTTAGAAATTGTTGATTTTCATGGTGAAGTTCCTCATCTAATTCATCATTTTGTGAAGATACACCTCTAGCCCTACTTCTCCATATTGGTAAAGAAATGTTTTCATCAACATCTAGTTCACAAATTTTTAGATGAACATCTTCGTATTCAACATGATCATTGATGCCAATTTGTTCTATGTTCCTTGATTCTCGAACAATATTTGGTTGGTCACCATTAATTTTCTCTAGATTGATTGAAGCATCTTCAGATATATTCCTTAACCATGGATCATAATGAATGACAAATATCCATTTTCAATTCAAAATATATTCATAGAAAAAACCATCCATGTGAATAAGATAAATATATTAGGTCTCTAGTGGTATCAAATTGTATTATCAATGAACATGAATATATCCACAATAGAAATTTAATAAATTAAAAAATTCCATATGACCATTAATTCTTATATTTTTTTATTTAAAAAATACCTACCCACAATAAATTATGGGAACATATCGCTCCTTATCCTACGATAAGTATTTTGACAAATCTATATAAAACAATCCACTATGGATATCATGTCGATATCATGTCTACTGCCAAATGCTTCATATCGTTTACATTAAAAATACAACATTTGAAAGAGTGGTAATCTAACTCACTAATTTCTTGTATTTTTCCAATGTGTTGAAGATTCCCTTTAATAACATTTTTATCTTTTGAATTTGCTCGAATTGATTTCTTAAAGTCAACCATAACCCCATAATCAAATGATCGTCATTTTTCAACTACTCTTTCTACACAATAATGATGACTATATGCCCACATTACCTTTTTTTCACATCCTCTACACATGTTGATCTCAAGAAATATATATTTGCATATATTTCTTCATCATCTATTCGGTTTTTAATTTTTTTGAAACCCATTCTATTGTGTAATATTTTCCCATTGATCAGAAATATTAATTAGAAGTGAGGTATTCCTTGAATTTTATATCGTAAATTATTTCCTTGCTTCTAGTACTTATTTTTATATCATACATATCAATCCATTTATTCATGCATTCATGAAAAACTGACTGAGCACAACACTTTCATCAAAACCTATTAAAAATTAGTATGTATAATTCAAACTTTAAATATTGTTCTCTCAATTTGAGAAGTCCAAAATTATATAGTAAATGATTCTAAAATAACTACAATAATGAATATTTTACGTACCAATTACTTCTTGAACGCCATTAGTTTGAGGCTTTTCTCCATCTATGATATCAAATGCACGTTCTTCGTCCAAAAATTGTGCACCATCTTCAAAATATTTACCAAGAAATTCACATAGGAAGGAAAATTCTTCCTTTAGTACATACCCTTAAACCATGAAACCCTCTTTATGTGCCTTCTGCCAAACATATATTTTTATGGTTTTCATCTATCTATAAATGAAAAACATCCATCTCGTTGAAACGACACCTGCCATTTCAATGTCATCGACCTATAGGTCCATGAAAGTTGTTGGGAGCTACTTTTCAAATACAAATACAATTTTTGTGATTTCTTTCTTCCATCTTGTCAATTCAGACTCATTGATCCCTTTCGAGGTCACCCACCTAATTAGACATTGTCATTAAGTTAGTATGAATATGAATTTTAATACAATTTTTGTGATTTCTTTCTTCCATCTTGTCAATTCAGACTCATTGATCCCTTTCGAGGTCACCCACCTAATTAGACATTGTCATTAAGTTAGTATGAATATGAATTTTTAGTGACATTTAGAATGGAATCTAATATATCGTTGTACCATATAGAGGAACGTTTCATGCCACGTCAAGCCTTATAAATATCAACCCGCCACATACCTCATAAAGGTTGAAAATCAACAGAGGACATTCCTTAAGTCAGTGGTAAGGCATGAATCCCCTCTTATTGCTAGTGACATTATATGCTATCAAACCAAATTATTATAGTTCATTAGTATTGATTTATCATAATATATCAAAATATCAAAATAAATTTCATAATTGTATTTATATAAAAAAAATACAATTACTTTAACTATAATCCCATGGATTTTTGTGAATTAACCAGTTTCAAGGCCATCTTCTACATACATATTATTATTAAACTTGTTTGCATTTTCTATCCCTCTTGGGATATCATGTTGTAATGGAAATATTAGAACTAGAAAAATATATTTTTGTAATGGTGGTCTTAGTATTAGCACTAAACAAATCGTTGAATTTTGGTATTAATTAGTTTTAGGTCGAATCATATGTATTAACCATGTTTTTTTGCTACGAGCCTAATTTTTGAGACATAATTGAGCTTGCAAATAAGTTGCAAAGAATATATAAATAGAAGAATAACAATGATAATTATTTCTCTTATTGTTTAGGATATTATGTGTGAAAATCTTTAGCATTTTTAAAAATAATGGAGGGTGAATGCATGAAGATGGGTTACAATTTCGGGCCAAATGCAGTGATGAAATTTTAAAATTGTATTCTTTCATTGAATTGAGGCCCTCAAAATTCATATAACTATTGTGAATTTTGATTCAGAGTAAAAATGAAATTTATGGAGAATTATGTTCTTGTCCTAACTATATATATTTTTAAAAATTTAGTCTCGTATAATCTGTCAATTTTCCATTAAATGAAATTCTAGTTCTAGCAAATTTTCAAAAATCCTAAGAGATATGCGTGTGTTCACATAACATAATGTAATCTACTATATATATATATATATATATATATATATATATATATATATATATATATATAGATAAGCATGATCTACACAGAGAGAATTGAGTTATGCATAGTAAAAAAGATTATGCAAAATTATATTTTCTATTAATTTTCAAACTTGGCGAAGTAATATTTCAATTGCATTTTGCAGACATATGTATTCACATAAATTTTTTTTATACTATTTAAATAAATTAAAAAGACAATATTACCCTTTTGAAGAGGATTCATAAACGATTTTTTTTGTATTTTTGAATTTTTTTCATTTTGTATATTTTATGTTATTGATTTTTTGTTGAGCCCCTTTGAAATTGTCTAAAACATTTCAAGCATTATGTTTAAAGGAAATTAGATGAAAAATATAATATGAATTTAAAAATGTCAATCTCATATCCCATTAGATAGATGGTTCATTTACAAATACAATATGATCAACTACGCCACTCAAGGAAACATTATTCGTGAATTTCGCTAGAGTACAAAATGGTGTTACATAGAAATCTGCAGAAGGTTAGATAAAACTCTATTTTTTAGGCCCTCAATAGCTTGATCGAGCACCTAAGGTAAAATTTGAAATAACTCTATTGTGGGTTTAACCAACAGTCGATCTAGCTTTTTACATGGTTAAACGAGGGCTCGATCGAGCCCTTTGAACCATAAACTCCTTGTTTTTTTCGTGCGAAGTTTAAGAAAATAGCTCGATTAAGATTTTAGCTTGATCGAGAATCTAGATTAATCAAGCTCGTATGTAACTGTGGGTTACATATGATATAGATTGAGGGGTTATTTTTAAGCCATTAAACATCGCAATCAAGAGCTAAAATATAGCTCGACCGAGTTTGTTTTTTCTCCCGTATTAAAGCTAATCTTGTAATTGTACAAAATGTTTGGATGATACGTCAAAATAGAGTTGGTTTCATCGATGTACTTAGTATCTACTTTGGATAAGAAACCTTAGGTTTGGAAGTATGCAAAAAATTATTTTGTTCTAAATTTGATCATCAATGAAATTTTATTTCTTTTTACTCATCAAATGAAGGAAGATATGGAGATAATCCTAAAAAGAAAACAATTAACTTGTTGTTGAAGAATTATAATTTTGCTACGAAATTTCAACAATTGGCTATAGTTTTTTTTAGTTGTTATTAGGGCAACAATGTTATTATATGTTCTAGTAGACATAGATAATTATTGGTATTTGATTCACTTTGATGATAACCTATCCTGACCAACATATGAGATTGTGAATTTGTTGATATTTTGAGATTACCAGGTAGAGATATTTGTCTATGGAATTTTTCTAAGACTTGGAGTATTGACAAATGTTTTTTTCACTATCAAGAATGTTTAAGTCAAATTGGGTTGCAAAACTTAAGGAGAAAGAAAAAACAATTGCCAGTGGTTGTGAATTGTTATAGACTTTAAATTATTTGGAAACCATGTTCTTTGTGCTACAAGTCTATTTATCAAGATAAAATTAATATTTTTTATTAGTTACAAAGAGAATATACCTAGAACAATATCATCCATTAAAACTATTTGTGTTGTCTATTAAATATTCAGTATATCATGTGTGAAAATATTTAACATTTTAAAAATCAATGGATATAAGAGGTGAGCTTACAAATATAATAATGTTTGAATGATACATCCAAGATAGCTTTTGCTTCATCAATGTTCTTAGGCTTTACCTTGGATTATAAACACTATGTTTTGGAAGTGTGAAAAAAATTAATTTGATATATCATTAAAGATGGTCTATATATGGTAAACTTTTATGAAAATTTACTTTTTTTCCTTGTCATATATATATATATATATATATATATATATATATAATCAAGGAAGATATGGTGATAATAATCATTAGAAAAAAACCTATAATAGTGGTGGTCATGGTGAAGATGATGAAAAAGAGAATGAAAATTAGGATGATGATTAAATTATGATGATGACGACAAAAATATAATGGCAGGGACTCCATACAATAAAAAATTCACTATATTGGTAAAATATTACCTACATGTGGGAAAGTTATCAATGATTACAAAAATTAATAAACTCATTAGACGATTTAAATTCACCTTTATTACCAATCCAAAGATCCTCAATAATTCAGATTTTTGTTGTACTGTAGTGTTAGCTTGGTTTGGGATGACCTAGGTTCAATATATACTGCACACCAACAAAATCCTTGGTCACTGGCTCTTTCGGAAACAACCTGCAAGCATATCGCAGTCTCACCCTAATTGACTATGGGAGGATGCAGTTCCAGGTTTCTGCAGCCTTGAGGGATTAGGAGATGTGGTATTATTATGTTAAATTATTTTTAGCACTTATAAATCACTTCACTGAATTATATTAATTACTTAAACATGCCCTATAAAACCATAAATCATTACTGTACTGAAGTAAAATTCAACTATAAATACTGCTACTCTATAACAGATAATAAGAAAATATACACATAAATTACACAAGAACACTAAATTAATGTCCACAAGAAATGTTTCTTAATATAAAGAATCTGATAACAACAACCAATTATTGGTCTGTGCACTAAGTTGCAGGTTAACTATGCACATAGCTGTAGACTCTTCTCCAGGCCTCTACACACTCAGTTGTAGAGCCTCTCCTTGGCTAACAAATTATAGATCACAATAATTCACCCATAAATTTATGATTGATAAATTTGATGATTCTTTTCTTATTAATTAACTCTATATATACTATTACATTGTTGGGTTACGTCATCAAAATACTATGGTCCAAATACCATGGACTCCTTGAAACAAAAAAATATGGTCCCAAAATCATTAATCCCTTACAAAATCATGTTCTTTCAAAAAAATGAGGGGCTTCAACCCATCCCGAAGCCCTTACAACATCACGTGGTATATTTAATTCCTCAAACTATGCTCCTTTGCACGCTTTACTTCGCTCTCCGCCCCACAAACTGCGAAGCCTTTTCCAAAATCTAGGTGAAGTTGGGTTGTGCCCAACAGGCCCCCAACGCTAATAAGTGACTCGTCTTGAGTCACTCAACCGATTTTCCTCTAATCTTCATTTCAATCTTCTTGTAGGTGTTGTTGAACTGCTGCAGAATGTCTATGACCTTCTTCTCTTCACTGGACACTTCCTCCAATAGTGCTTCTATCGTTGGTCCTATAGCCTTCTGCATCACTCCGTTATTTTTTTGTCAAAGATCTGGAAGCTTCTCATCTACTGCTTGGTACTATTGGAGAGCTCCGTCCTTCCATGGCTGAGTTCTCTGACACAGTATTCTCTTCCTTCCTCAACTCCTTTATCTTCTTCTAGAGGTATTTTCTCTCATTAACCTTTGCGAGCTTATATGAGATTGGTAAGGTTCTCACAGTTTCCTGAATCTCCTTCGACTTTTTTTACTTCTACTAAATATCCCCATGTAATCTCTGCGCATTTGGAACTTCCGAAAGCGAAGTCCATATCTGTAAACTCTCATCCAATAGATTCCCTCAATCTGCCACTCTTGCGTATATGTCTACCACTGCAGCCTTCAGGTCGTTCTCCCTCTTCTCTTGTACCTCCTATGGTGTGGTTGGCCATAGCTTCATTTTTAGCTTGTTGATCTTCATATCATATGTAAATTTCACATCCGCAATATTATCCTTGTATCCTTTTACTGCAAGGCCAAGATTTTCCACCTTGTCCTCCACTGGTTCCTCTTCTCATACATGAATGTCTAGAACCTTGCGGCATGTTTCTTCGATCACCTCCTTCAGCTTCTCCTGCTGCTGTACTGCCTGCTCCTTCTCCTGGATCACCTGGTTGAGCTTCTATTTCAGCGCAACTTGCTCTCTTTCTACCTGAATGTTTAACTGTGATTTTTTTTTTCGCGCTGCTTCAACTCATCTATGATCTCTTCCTGCAGCTTGTGTAATCTTTGAAGTGGAACTAATTTGATGTTCATCTTCATGTGCCTCCACTCTTTGGCCTTCTTCTGTACCTTGGCGGTGTCAAACTGCAGGGCTTTGACAAGTATCAACGCTATTCACGCCCCGTGTAGGCTCTACTAGTATTTCCTCTCCATGCTTTTGTTATGCCTGCATTGGCTCTCTGGATGTCTGTGCCAATATCTTTATTTCTGCAATGCGCTCCTCGAAACTTGTTAAAAGTACGATACGGTGATCCTCTAGCTTGTTCCATGATTCTGATGTTGCATCTTGAATTTTTTCCCTAATCTAGCCCAAGTCCTCATCAATAAGGACCAACAAAATTATGTCCCTTGTCTTACCTGCCTTCTGCTTCTTTTTTATTATTATGGAAGCTTTGGCTCCTACCTTCCTCTTATATGCGACACATGGATTTTTCTCTGTCTTTTCAGACTCCTTTTTCTATTCATCACCTCCAATAGGATCTTGGAGACCCTTATCGTGTTTCTCATGTTGTTCTAGTTCCTTCTCATCCTTGTCCTTCCCAATCGCTTCCTCATTCCGCTTCGTGTCCTTCTCTGTCAAAGTATCCTTCGTATGTGTCTCCGGCGCAGTGATCCACTCCATGGGAAACTATTGTATCTTCTCTAGGAGATCATATTTTGTCACTAAATATGTAAGAGGATTCCATGTATTCCTTGTGTCCCTGCAAGCTTGTACGTAAATTTTATGGAAGTTAACCTTAAACTTCACGACAGAGCTATACTCATCGCATAGGCTCGGTGAAAGGCGAGGGTGATGGTTCACCAACATGTGTAAGTCCATATGGTATAAAACAAAAAAAAATTGGTTATCATGTGCTCATGCCAGATCAATGGTATACCACAGCGAGGCATACCGCACGACTTCATAAACTTTCGAGGCTAGTGGAGGTAATTGTGAACCTTCTGTCTCTCTCCATGCAATCATCGCAATTATAAAAATTAACCATGCATAATGAGACAGATTACTTTTTCCCTCAGCCTCGCAGTAGTCATTTAGACACTCTTGGAATATATATGTGACCCACTTATACTGAACCACATTAGTGCACTGCACAACTAATGAAACCACCGGTGTAGGTCCTTCCTTATCCCGACACTTCCTAATGACTTTTCCATCCAATATATGTGTTGCGAAGCGAACTCCTTGGTCATTGACCAAGTTGATATGATAACATCGCATCCCTTTTGTCAGCCCAAAATTCTTCTTCATGTTGTTTGCTATGGCTCTTTCTTGACCTTTCCGAACATACTTCTTTGCAGAGTTCGGTCCTTGATAAGGTAGTGTTTTGATTGTCCATCTGTTTGCATTTTCACTTACTTTTATTCTTCCTCACTATCTCTCACATGTTTGGGCTCTTTCTAAGGCTCAACATGTCTCTTTTCATGTTTCCTCTTCGATGTTTTCTCTCTGGTCATTTCTTCCGTGGAGATCTTTGTTGCGTGCATCCAGGTTGTGGTGATGATGTTTTGGGCATATCATATGATGTTGTTGCAGGAATATCAGGTTGTTGTGATTATTCCATGACTTCATCTAAGCCCTTCTCACTAAATATATAATAAAATCCTCTGGATTCATACGACAAAGAAAATTTCTGCAAATTCTTCGCAATAACACTATTCAAGCTATCCGCACAACAAAGTACCAAAATATGGGTGGGAGATGGCTTTTATAGAAAATCTGAATTCCTATCCCCATCATTAGATCAAATTATGTTCATTAATCGCACATATATCTATAGAATTGATCAATTTGTCCTCATAAATTCATCTTCCCACATGTTTCAACGACATTTTTCCTTTTTAACAGTCATATTTTCCTAACGAACATCAACGCATACCATATTTTAGCAAAGAAACCCTTCATATGTCGAGGCCCCTACATATAAGCTCTCTCTACAGTGTAGTTTATAGTCCAATGCCCACTTTCAACCATAGCTGGCACTAAGACATTCTCCTTTCTTCAAATCAAAGCTTTAGGGGTAGGGTTTTCTCTGTACAAATTCAACCTTCTTCCATTTACTCTTCCTTGAACCAATTCTCCATTTAACTTTTCTAATTGAACTACGCTTCCATTAGTAATATTATTGATAATGTGTGGGCCCAACCAATGCATATTGAATTTTCATGGAAACTTTAAAAACTTACTATTATAAAGGAGAACAACATCTCCTACCTAGAACTTTTTCTGCTTAATATGTCTGCCATGCCAGGCCTTTTCTCTTGCTTTCTATACCTGTTGATGGAATCTTGCTATAAATCGATCTTCCTCCAATGCAAGAAACTACGACATTCTTTCCTCCATTATATTAGGGTTTTCCATATCTATAAAAGTTTCAATCCTCAAGCTAGGCACGATGTACTCCATGGGAATCATAGGTTCCTACCCATAAACTAACCTGAAGGGTGCCTAACCTGCCAACTTCTTACATGTGGTCCTATAAGCCCATAAGACTGCTGGAATTCTAATTTCCCAGTAATATTTGTTCACACTACATACCTTAGTAAGTGCATTCTCCAAAATATTATTAAATGCTTCTATTGTTCCATTGGCCTAATGGTGATAAGGGGCACTCTTTTGATGATAAACTTGGAACTCCTACGTCAATGCTTCAATAGTCTTATTTAGGAAGTGTGAACCTTGGTCACTCATCAAAATATCTGGACATCCAAATCTAGACAGTATATACTCAAAGATAAACTTCATAGTAGTGTCTAAGCTGCAGTCCCTTACTAGTTGTGATTCAACCCATATTTTCAAGTAATCAGTTGTTGTAATTATGTACCTTGCACCAGTCCTCTTTCTAGGTGGATTGATTGGTCCAAAAAAGTCAATGGCCCACTTAATAAAGGCCTACAATGTAACTTGTGGTACCAATGGCACCTCATCTCTTCTTGAAGGCTTCATTGTTCTTTGACACACATCACATGTTCGACAATACTCATTCGCATCTTTATGTAGTGTAGGCCACATCAATCCCGCTCTCAAAGTCTTCTACACAATAGATTTTCCTGCATAGTGTCCACCAGTTGCGCCCCCATGAGCCTCTGCTAGAATCATATATCTTTGATTTCGAGGAACATATCTATGCAATATCTCATCTGGTCCCATATTATATAACTGTCATGATATTAATGAAAATTCAACTTCCTTAACCACTAATTATTTCTTTTGTTGCGTAGTATACTCTGAAGGAGCCATTCTTGTGGTAAAAAACCGAATGATGTCTGTGAAATGGTCATCTCCACTTTGATTTCAAATAGCTATGCATCAGGGATATTATCCTCTATCATGGTTGGTTCTTCCCCCATTTCCAATCTTGATAGGTGGCCAATTCCTACATTCAGTCTCCCTAGTTTAACAATGATATAAAATTCATATTCCTGGAATAACAATAGCCATCTAGAAATGCTTCCTCCCAAGACACGCTTATTAACCAATTACTTTAGTTCATAATGATCTGTCAACATTTTAAAGTGTGACCCCAGCAAATAGTGTCTGAAATTATGCAAAGCATACACCATGGCTAGTCCTTCCCATTATGTAGTTGTGTAATCATTTTATGATTTAGTTAAATTTCTACTTGCAAAAGTTATACGATGATCGATCTCTCTTGTACTAGGTTGTGCCAGTACCACTCCCAAAGCTATACAAGAGGCATCCACATGGACATGAAATTTATTATTCCAATCGGGGAACACTATTATAGGTGCAACTACCATTTTTTATTTCAATATGTCGAGGATTTTCTAACATTCTTCATTCCACTAAAAATTTACATCCTTCTTCAAAAATTTATCTATAGGCACAACAATCTAAGCATATCCCTTGATGAACTTCCTATAATACCCAATATGTCCCCACGTAGTACGAAGTTGTCTTACTGTTTTAGGTGGAGGAAAGTTCACAATGATAGAAATCTTAGTAGGTTCCACCATTAGTCCTTTCTTACAGCAAATATGTCCCAACAATATGCCAAAAGGTACACAAAATATGCACTTCTTTAGGTTCAAAGAGATATTATATTGTCTACATGTGTCGATCATAAGTATTAAACTTCCAACATGTTTCCTCAACAATCCAAATACTATCCACTCATCAAAATATACCTCTAAAAACTTGTGGATGTATTCCTTAAAAGCTGCCACCACCACCCTAGAAAATATAGCAGGGGAATTTTTTAATCCAAAGGGAATTATTGTGTATTGGTATGAACCCCATTATGTAGCAAATGTGGTATTATTCTGATCTTCAAGTTCAATCCTAATATGATGATAATATGATAATCCATTTGTAAATGAGTAAGCTTCCTGATCTCCTACATTGTCTAAAAATTCATCTGTGAAATGAGTAGGGAAGGGATGATGTAAACATGCACCATTCAACTTTATTAGATAAGAAAAAATCTTAATTTCTCCTTGTCTTATTCTCCTGCACCACCATACGACTCACCCATTCTGATTATTCTATCAATTCAATATTCCTGTTAATATCATCTTATCAATTTCTATTTTCACTTTCTCCTTATACTTCGGGTTCAACCTGTAAAGTCTTTGTTTCACTGGGTTTGAATCGGGATTATGGGGAATCTCATGACTCCTATATCTCCTATTATACCCTTCATTTCTGAAAACTTGGTGGGAAATAGTTCTTGATATTCATGAAGTAAGTCTCTAACTTTACTTACTGTCTCCTCATTCCATTAATCTATTATTGTTGCTAACTTGGGTTCCTTCTCTGATATTATGTTTACCTTCTTAGTCTTTAGTGGCTTTGTTATGTCTGGTGTCTCTAGCTTAGTTCCAGTTACTTTTCTGTATCCTTCTGACACTATTATGTCAATGTTACGAGGATATTATTCTTCATATACAGTAAGGTTATAGCACTCTAATTCATTTTATATCTGTGCAGCCCAATGAGGTTGTTGCCATGTCAATGGGGTGACAATCTCAAAGATCCTCTTCTTGAATATATGAAGGACCAAATCTGTGTATGGGAAATCATCCTCAAAGATGAATGTTAATATGAAGCCATCAACCATGTCCGCCCAGTTCACGGTACCATGTAGAAGCTCTGTTTTTCTAAGTACCAGTTCCTAGGGATTGTCTCTAATGTATGAATGAATCCATATAGCCATTCTTGTTGTGGAATATCCTTCCATGTTGAAGTGAATAGCTGGATAGGCTTCCTAGGATTAGTTTGACCATCATATTTTATCTCCATCTCTATTTCTATCTGTCTAAACCTTATCCACATCAGTCCCTTACATTCCTGCCAACCTCCTATATTATTCTTGTGTACATTCCACCATCTAGCACGAGTAGCTTTCAGGGCTACATCCAAGGTTGACAACCTTTGATTTTCTGGAACTTGTTCTCCATAATTATTAAGAAAATTAGTTCCATCACCTAAGCCATCATAAGAAGGAAGGTTACATACCTCAGATATCATACAACGAAATGATTTGGTAATTCTTAAACAATGCCTTATGGATACTTCATTCAACCTATTCTTCCAGTTCTCCAACTCTTCTTCTAAGTCTAAGGTAAAAGAACTATCATGCTCCCAAATCAACTTTCCTTCTGTAGTAGGGTTAACATAATCATGTTCCTTCGCTGTTATTTGATAGATATTGTCCATGTCAGTTGCAGAATATTCTTATTTTACTGGCTCTGTGTATCTTACTCCTTTTGATGGATCCAAGGGAACAATTGCTCTCGTATTGTTTTGAAATATACCCAAATTTTCACATGACATTTTGAATATTAGAGTTCTCAATTTTCTTAATGAATTAAGTAAATAAAAGGGTGGAGGGACTGTTGTACTGTACAACAACTCTCCCCATTTTAAAATTTTAGAATAAATTTCATTTAGAAATGGGTCCCCTTTCTTTCTAGATAGAAATAAAACCTTTGAGGAAATCTTATCATCATAAAATAGAACAATAAAAATATTCATCAACTATAAAGCTTATATCGCATCGGCACAAAGTATAAAAGTCTTCATGTTAAAAAGTCTGATGCGATAAAGTAAATCGTAAATTGGTAGAGTGTTATGTTTTCATATTTTCTTTGCAAAACTCTGATGCGATGTAACTCATCACAATCACATTTCGAATAAGTTATATTTCATTCGGGTCTATTTAATAAACTTCGATGCGATGTCATCACATTTGAAAAAAGCAACATCACAACTACTTATTTTATAAAAGATTCGATGTGATGGACCCCACTACAATCGCAATCACATTTCGGAAAATCACATTTAGAATACAATTCCATTGGAAACTTCCGATGCGATAAACAATTCAGTGTCACCAATCATAATCGCATTTCGGAAAATCACATTTACAATACAATTCCATTTGGAAACCTCCGATTCGATAAACCATTCGCTATTTATATTTCGCACATCGGCAAATCACAATCGGAAGTTCCAAAAGGTAAATCTTGCATCAAGATTTTAATATCGCTGATCTTCGATTCTACGAGCATCATTTATTCGAAAATCAAACGAATTATGCTAATCGATTCTATTATGAATGCGTGAATGTGACTTTCCTTTAAGGCATTCAATTTTAATACGGAGTTAACCAATTTGGGATCATGAATAAAATCTTTCGCAACATTATCCTTTAATGATTTCCTTTTTACTTAATGGTGTTTATTATGACTTGATTTCTTCCCGCTTCTAAGAGGATTTTCTCATTCACAGGTCTACAGAACATCAAACCTTCTCATTTGCCGAGTTAGTGAAACGATACCAGATAAAGAAAATTTCCAAGAAACTTAAGAAATCAAGAGCTGATGCCACCTCAAAGACCGTTGCCATTACCACAATGCCAAAAGAAAAGCTAGCCAAGATAAAGCTAGTTACAGATACTATGTGCCAGGGTCTCGGGAAGCTTTCCTGGGAAGAAGTCTATAATTTTCTTGAAAAAGAAAACCCCACAGTCACAGAGGTAAAGGAAACGGTGCCATATGAAGAATCAGATTCAGATGATAATCCCCTTAAAGAACTCGTAAATTATTTTCTTCATAGAATTGCAGCTCAAGCGAATGTATTCCCATATTATGACATAATACGATGGGTGATAGACAACACCACCATCACAAACAGAACATTCATAACAATTGGGGGAAAGATGTTTGGATCCTTTAGAGCAGAAGACATCAAAGCAATGTACCATCTGCCAAATCCTCAGAAGACCTACAACAAAGCCTTCATAGAATATTTCACCTCAAGCAATGAAATCGAATCATACCCAATTAAAGAATGGAGGAAAGCTCTAGACAAACATAAGCATGATGCCTCAGGTATGTATTCTATAGAGTCTCTCGCACCTCCATATTGCTACGCTGCTGCAATGATGTGCAGACTTTTTGGGATTAATAATTCGACAAGGTTTTCTATTCAAATGGTACCCCTGATTGAGGCCACTGTAGGTTCTGTTGTTATGGATTGGTCAGTTATTCTATCGGAAAAAATAGAAAATAAGATTCTGGATTATAGAAGAAATAAGCATATTGGAAATGTTCCCCCATTTCATTTCTGTGCTTATATTTTAGATGCCTTGTCTTTTAATTCTGAATTTCCTATTCTGGATTGGAAATGGACTCCTCAAGATCCTATCCCTATACACATCTACCATAAGTATTTGTGGAAAGCCCATTTCAAGAACCATGTATACAGAATTTTCCATGGCTAAATGTTGCCTATTTACCAGACCATTTTTAACCAACCTCCTCCTTGGCTCTCTGATAAGGCAAAACCTGACTTATCCCAAATCGGAAATTGGTTCGGTGAAGAGAAGTTCACCTATATTAGAATATTTGGAAGCATTTTTGAGCCTCATGTCTTACCTCTATATGTCCCTGATAAAATTTTAGCTCAAGAGATTTCTTACCAGTTGACAGAAAGAGGGATGTCCAGGTGTTTAAATAATTCCAAAAAATTGATGTGGCCTACCTTTCCTTTTCATTGTGGAACCTATACCCTTAATGTTTTTAAGCATGTTGAAAAAGAAATCCTTAAGATAAGAGATCTTAAGCTTGCAACTGTTTCAGGCAGACAATATGATCCAAATAAAGTAGATTTTTATTTCACAACTTTGGTCCAAATTGCTAAGTTTGAGCATGAGGTTGATGATTTTGACGATTTATTTGTCTCAATTGAGAAATTTTCTGAAGTTTATGATCTAGCTAAATCTAAGTTTCAAGCAGAAGATATGAATAAATTTATGCAATTCAGAAGCCAGAGAATACTTAAAGTTCCCCTTAACCAGCTGAGGATTCCTTTACAAGAAAATAAAAGTATTGAAATAGAACAAAAGAAAAAGGAAGATACAGCCAGCAAAACAGAGAAAGAAGTGACAACTAGCAAGCCTGACGTGCAGTCTGAAAAGGGGAATACAAGTAGAAATCCTGACGTGTAGTCAGAGAAGGAAGATATAGGTAATAAGCTCGATGATCAACTTGAAAGAGAAAAAACCTCACAGAAAGAGGGAAATTCTGCTAAAATGATTATTACTCCCCATTTGCTAAAACAGTATGAAAAATTCGCTTAGCAAATAGGAGAACAAAACAATCCTCAAGTTGATAATTTGAACTATTAGGATATTGAGATCATTCCTAAAAATCCATATGAAGAAATTCTGCTGAGAGTTGAAGACATACCTCCTCTAGATATCTTTAACAGCCCTAAGCATAGGGCTATTGTTAGAAAACAAAGAAAGAGAAGGAGGATTGATCAAGGACCACTTGCAACTTCACAAGTTGAATTAATGAATGTTGTTTGGAAAAACACTGAAGTAAATCCTTCATAGGATCTTATATCACAATATGCAGGTGCCTGTAGTGTAGCCACTATAGATAAAGCTACTGAAATCACTCAATTGGTAAAACAAAAATACTTATAGATAACATTATTAGAAGAAAGAACAACAAGTGATCAACAAAAGATATTATAGTTAGAGCAGCAGTTAGAAGAAGAAAGACTCATAGTCAAACAATTAGAAGAACAATTGAGTATTGAAAAGAGGAATAAACAACAACAATTGTCTCAAGAGGTATCCAAATTTCAGATATTGCTGCAAAATGAAAAGGCTGCCAAAGAAGAGAAAAGTAAAATATTTCAAGTGAGATTGGATAAATTCAAGGATTATCCTAAAATTGACCAATTCAAAATAGAAGCTCTCGAAACAAGTAAGTTGTTGTCTCAACAGTTGGATGATTTGTGTCAGAAAATTGCACAAGCTGAAACTTTATGTGAAATAACATCATCTCTCATCAATGAAGCAATCAAAACAAGAATAGAATTTGAAAATGCAGATGAAAATATTTCAGAATTTATTTCATGGCAAGACTCAGAACAGGGAAAGATTGCAAATCTTCCCAGAATTGAAGAAAAGCATAAATAGATTTTATTTGCTGAAAGGGAAACAAAGATAATTAAAGAAGATCGTGCTACATCAAGAGCAAGAACCATAATGAACAATCTGACACCATTGGTTAATGATAGTCTATATGCAACTAATTTAATTTCGGATTGTACTCCAGGAAAGCTGCCAAGGGTAAAAGAAACTGATACTAGGTGGAAGCAAGAATCAATCAATCAGAATCAAAAAATTAGTAAAATACAATAAATTACATGGGTTGTCCTATGGACATATTTGATTAAACCACACAATCAGCAGATGGAAATTGAATGCCTTTCTAATGCCATCAATTTCAACATTCCAGATCTCTCCGATGCCACATACACCAGTCAGTTGCATTCGAGGCCGAGTCATCCAACTGAAGTTAAGGGTATGCTTAAAATATGCCAGCTTAGCACATTGGGGATTGAAGAAATTCAATGAATTTGTTTTATTGGATATCGAAAGTCTATTCTTGGATATTCGATGATCGTTTCTAGCATAAGTTGTAGTTAATTTGTTTTCCAAATTTCCTATTTAAACCCCTTTCAATCATTTTAGAAAGGGTCCTGAATTTGTAATATTTTTGGGCTTGGACAATACATTTCTATACTCCTTGACTATCTTATTTTTATAAAGGATCATATCTTGTGATTTCATGGTGAATTATTTTTGAGAGTTTCATTTCTGTACCTTGAAGATTGTTCTAAGTTAAAGTGAAAGATTCCTGTGATTTCATGGTGAATTATTTTTTAGAGTTGCATTTCTTTACCTTGAAGATTGTTCTAAGTTAAAGCGCAGGATTAGAATATCAAATTGCATCAGGAAGATATCAAATGTATCTGGTATTTCTATCGATTCCGTTTTATTTTCTTTATGTGATGAAATATTCTCTTTAAAATTTTCTATAACTTATATATACTTGTTTCTCAAATATTTCTTTATCATATCATTTCTGAAGATAGAGGGATATCATCTTTCATAGTGTGTGTAAATGGTATAAATTTATGAATGAGATTTTCTATTATAACTCTGTTTAATTTCTTAAACAGAGTTATCATTATATGATACCGTATCTTTCTTTTAAGTAAATAATACATTTTCATGGTTATTTGTTAATTGAAACAATCTTTAATTTGTACTCATATTTTATAGTTGGGTTGGTTTTAGAGTTATTTGCAAGTCATAGATTAAGCTATATAGATTATTTTCAATTAGTTAGTTTCATTATCCGCTTGCACAAACACCCGATCACCAATCCATTTCATCATTAGGAAACTTGTCCTACAAATCCAGTCGGAGCCACCATCCCAAACGGAGAAGGAGTTGTTCTAAGGTTTGGACTGGGTGGTTTTCCCCCAATGTTTGAAGCAACGATTTTTGAGGCTTCAACATTTTTGGCACTAGAAGGAGGGCCTAAGCTATGAATGGAAAGTAAAGCTAAACCTATAGGCCATTCCAAGAGTAATTTTCCCTCATCACCTTCTTCAATTTCTTCAACATCTCAAATCTCTAGAGAAGAAATTGAGAGAAACATCAATATACCCACTACCAAAGCTTTAGATCTATCAGACAATCAATCACCTGAGTCCCCTGAAGTGCAATATTTAATTCATAAACTCCAAGGGTTCTCATTATCTTTAGAAGAATCTGAATTATCTGAAGGCAGTGTTACTTCACAATTCGTATCTTCAAAACCTCTTACTAGGTCACAAAGTGAAAAACTTGGTATTCCTCCAAAGGAATTTCCTTTACCTAGTTGAGTTAAAACCAGAAAAACACCATCGGAATCAGGTAGTGATATTATTTCTTCATCAAAAACTCACTCATCTGCTTCCCAAACTCAAATCCAGAAGAGTACAATTATCCCAACAACATCTATTCAAACACCTATTTTCTCTTCAAGTCCCTCAACCGTTATCACAACAATGGCACAAAGACCATGGACTAATCCAGGAGCTGTTGAAATGCCTACACCTTTGCATGATTTACCAAATCATCCTGAAAAATGGCTGCCAAAATTCAGTCCTGACCTTGGCATTCAAGCAAAAGAACATATTAATAACTTTATGTTGTCTGTAAATTTAAATGCAGTATAACATGAAGATGTTGTGGTTAGATTATTCCATTACACTTTGCAAGGGGCAGCAGGATCTTGGTATTTTTCATTACCATCAGGATCTATTACAAGTTGGGATATGTTCCAAGAACATTTCTTAACCAAATTTGGGGATGATAGATCAATAGCGACTTTAATCAATGATCTCTCCAATTTGAGAGCAGAATCCAAAGAACCTATCAAAGATTTCAATTCTCGATTCAACAAACTTTTGAATAAAATTCCTACAACATCAAAACCCAGTGAGAAAGTCCGTAGTGAATGGTATATAACAACTTTACCTTCAAATATAGCCATCTTTGTAGATAGAGCTGCTAAACCTACTTTAGCTGAAAATATGAAAGAAGCAATTAAAGTTGAGTGATAGATCATTGCTTTGGATAAAAAGAATGCTAATGAGGAAAGAAATTCCAAAAAAGTTAGTTTCAAGGATGATTCGAAGAAGAAAACACCTAGGGATCCTTATGACATGGAAGGCTTATAGAAAGTATTGAAGACTATGTCTAATGAAATAATCGAAATTAAAAAACAAGTAGCAGAAACTTCCACCAATAGGCCCTTTAGGAACTTCAAAAGAAATCAAAAAACTGAAACTAAACCTCCCAATTCAATATCCAATGCAGAGTTAGATTTAGAGGAGGATAAAGAAGAAGATACACCACCATTATCAGAAGAAGAAGAAGAAGAGGAAATAGTTGAATTACATGGGATGTGGGATTTAATTTTGCCTAACTCAGACTGTTACACAGCAATTTGTCACCGTCCCTGCCATTCCCCATCCCGCACATTGGAGGGCTCATTCCGTGACCTGTGAGCAGAGACAAGACTTGAAAACACTTTCATGACATCCCTCTGAACAAGAGTTTTCATTGCCCTGAAGACATCTCCTTGTGAAAAACCATAAAAATAGCTCTTTTTCCATTGGCGCGGTTCCACAGTTCAGCCCTCGCGCCAAGGGGGAAAATCCTCCAAAGAGGGCGCGCCAATTGGCGCTCTGTTATAAAGCTGCACCCGCGCCAACCATATTAAGAGGTGTTTTTAAAAAATAAGTGGTGGAAGTTTCGTCCTAAAAAATTCCTGGGCTGATATCTATCTTGAGTTGGGAGGTTTGGCTACGGATTTCCATAGAGAGGAAGTGGTTTGCCACCTCTCATGGAAGCTTCCTTGATGGTAGGGCCAATCCCATAATTATAGGGATCCCAACTCCCCTTCCTCCATCTATAAAAGCTTGCTCATCTCCTTTGCAAGCTAGTTCCAAACTTTTCATATCCTTATGCTGCAAGAGCCTTCTTGATTCCCTTAAGGCCAAATCCAAGCAAGGAGACTATTGTCAAGTATCCAGAGAGAGAGGCTTGTCCCATCCTTGACAGGCTTTATCGAGACATGTTTTGCTGACGACCCACCAAAGGAGAGTGCTGCATCGAAGCTATGGTTGTATTCTTCTTTTGACTCATTAATGATAAGCGACTATTGGTTATGGTTCCATTCTTGTTCTTAATTATGTTCATGAGTTATGTCCTCTTCGACTGACATATAGTTGTATATACTGGATTTTATGCTTGCGTTTGTGTTGTTTCTTGCATGTGTAGGTGTCCGAATACAGAGATCGTGAGGATTGTGATCTACCAGGGCGAAGGAACGGGAGCACCACCTCTTCTACAAACGACAGTGTTGGATTCCAGGTAAGCCTTCATCGCAAGTCAGTTTATTTGCAATTAGGAACCTGCACTGTAGCGTGTTTGATTGTTGCTAGACCCGATTTGGGCTAGTAGGGATCGCCTCTGTCTGTAGAGGGGATTTACCTCTTCAACAATTTGGAGACTCCACTCGGGACTCAGCTTGTTGTTTGATTTGTAAGCTATAGACGGAGCCTGAAGTGCAGCCAGATAGCCTTCGAAACGCTTTTGCTCTGCATTAGCGGAGTAGATCAAAGCTACTTCAGTCTATCTCCAGTTTAGTTTATGAACTGAACACTTGGAGTATCGTCTTGTCTTTTCGGTTGTTTCTTGATTCTACTTGCTTGATCGGCTCTTTTGGCTGGCTCTTTTTGTGTTTGGCTTTTGGTTCAGCCCCAGAGGATCATACCTGACCTCTGCTTTTCCGAATTTTCACCTTTTCATGGTTGGCTTGATTGGCGCGAGTTCACTCGTGCCATTCCCTGTCTGGCACGAATTACAGCCAGACAGTCGCGCCATTTCCTGTAGGTGCTAGGGTTTACCCTTGTTCGGAAGCTTCTTTTGGTCAGTACTTTGCTTCTGGGTTTGTTTTGGATTTTGCTTGAAGTGGTGAGTCTGGTTTTGGTTGGGAAAAATTCTTTATTTTTTCATTTTCAGGCGTTGGTGCTTGTTGTCAGTTATCAACCCGCGCCAATTGGCTATTGGCACTAGTTGTCAGTGAGCAAGTCGCGCCAGTTGGCGCTACTTGTCAATGTACAAGTCGAGCCAATTTCAGGGTGTATGAAAATTGAGATTTTTTCCCTAAATCCTTCACCAGTGTGTCTTTCCCTCTGGTTTTTCACTGTATGAGCATAGATTACATTGCTCATTCTTTGAAATGTCTTCTTCCCATGATTGTTTGATGTAAAAGGGAATGAATACCTTGTTTTGATCTCTTGCTTTGGAAGTCCTCTTTGTGTTTGACCTCATATGTCTTGTCGCCTTTTGAGGGATTTCGTTACAAAGTGTTTAAAACAACGATTGCATTCTTAGTGTTTGTTTACATCTCTTTTGCATTCATCCTTCATTAAGAAGATTTGCGTTTATTTAGTTTTCATCTCAAAGTGTTCTTTTTGTTAAAATGCATTAGATCGCATTGCATTGAAAAGTGTTTTTTGAGATTTATCATTGAACTTAGATTACATTGTTTGATGATTGAAAGCTAAAGGTCGCTTTGCGTGCATTCTCTTCCATTAAAAGCATGCATTAAGTAGATTCTAATTTCATCGAAAAATGCATTGAGTGCATTCTTATAATTTGAAAAGAAAAAGGAAATTGTGCATAGATTACAATTGCATAGTTTTCAGGAAAAAAGAGGATTTTTCATAGATTACATTGCATTATTCGCATCGTTGAATGTTTGAAATTGCTTTTGGATAGTGAAAGTCATCTAGTTTGGAAAAGTTTCGTTTTCAGTGTTGTTGTTTGTTGCATCATTGTTTGAAGCTCTTCCCTTAACTAGAAAGCATTCATCGAATTGAAAAGTTTTATTTTCTCATATAGCTGCATACAGGAGATTGTCATATGACATATGGTAGGGCCTTGAAACCGAAACATAATTGAAGATCAACCATAAAACTTACTCAATTTACCTAAGGAAGCATTGAAACATTAACGAAAAATTTAGAGGTCTAGGTTAGAGACGTGTTCTGACGTCGTTAAACCTAGTAGCTGTCGTTCGCCTCTTGGCTTTAGACAGCGCTAGTACGGACTTGAGCTCCCCATACCGTCGCGTATATAAAGGGAGACCCCACTAGGTTTCAATCCTTTATCCATAGGAAGCTGAGTCTGCTGCCCTATACCCGTGATACACCGAACATAGCATTCAGGGAGATTGCCTGCACGTACGTTAAGTCCTTGGTTGATTTATTTTTCATTTTGAAACCAAGGTGTATATTGCAGTTCACGGTTATTTGGTACACCCTTTGCCTAGTATTCCTGAGTAGTCATTTCGATCTTTTCTGACTCTTTAAATTTGAAAGGATCATCAAGCACTTGTCATTTCACGCTTGTTCCAAAACTGAAAGAGATAGAGTCACCTTTTACTCGTTTCTCGACTCTTAAAATATGAAACGGTAGATTTTTGTTTCAATGTCATAAAAATTAACTGCCCACGAAATATTCCCGGTTAAAGTTAGTTTCCTTAGGGTGTTGTTTTGAGTTGTTGATGGCAACTTTTCCAGAGTTCACCAACCAAGGAATCCCCTTCGATGGGAATCCTGGTCATTTTTCTCCTTTTGGGAATGTTGGTGCTCCTTACATGGCAACGTTGTCCCTTCCTGGGTTAACTGTTGGGTTGCTTGTTTGGTTGTTCTCAACCTCTGTAGTTCTGAATGTCTCAGCTACTAGTCAATCAGTTCCTCCTCCTGAACACCATCATGTTGATTCTAAGGTGGACCTCTCCCTTTCTTCACCTGTTTCTGCGTCCTCCCCTTCTACTTCGCCTGGTGAAAGTCTGGATTATAGTAACCAGGTGGCTACGAAGAAGAAGAAGAAGACAAAGAAGAAGAAGTCCGATAAAGGAGAGGCTAGCTCTGCGGATATTGCGCCTAAGAAGTCTCCTCTTGATAAACCTTCCAACCCTCTACGGAAAGTCAAGTTCCCTTGCATGTTGTGTCAGGGAAACCATCTTCTTAGAGATTGCCCTGGCATTCCCAAGGTGCTCAAAGTATGGTCCAACGGTCGCCTGCCATTGCCCTTGGCTTCCGGGAGTCAGGTTGGGGGCACGTCTTCAGCTGGTGCTGGTAAGGCTCCTAAGAAGCAGGGTAAGATTACCAATCCTTGTAAGTTGTGTGAAGGGCATCATGCCATTCACCTTTGTCCGTATATGGATGAAGCCAAGCGAG
This sequence comes from Pinus albicaulis, assembly GCA_034641835.2. Taxonomy (NCBI): domain Eukaryota; kingdom Viridiplantae; phylum Streptophyta; class Pinopsida; order Pinales; family Pinaceae; genus Pinus; species Pinus albicaulis. The sequence goes on from CM076575.1 coordinate 823,409,940, forward strand.
TTTTGGACAACTCAGTTGTTTCTGCACCATGCCTTCCAGTTGGTTATAAGCAGCTTTCTTTGAGTCCTCCACCAGCTGATCCTATGATTGGTCAAGAGTCATCCTTGGTCGATCCTGCTCCCTCGGAAATTCAGATTCAGGAATCCATTCCCGACCAACCGTTGGTCGTGGGATCGTTTGAGCTAGCCCCGTCTGTGGTGCACCAGGTCTTTTCCGTTGAGAGTGGACCTCACATCCCTCAGGTTCTTCTTATTTCTTCAGATTCCTCGGACTTGGAGAAAGATTCTCCTGTCCCCATACCTCAAGAAGCTGCTCCTCCGCCTCCCATGATGGAGGTTCCGGAGGATTCTCCTCCCGCCTTCGAGATGGAGGTCGTGGAGGATGATCCTTCTTCGATCGTAACACTAGGGGAAGACCATCTCGGTTCGATTGTAGCCCATCCAAGTATTTTGGTCGCTTCCTTCGATTGGAGTCGATTTGCAGGATACCGCCTTCCGTCTTATGTGCCTTTCGAGATCACAGTACAGGCTTTTGGTCTGGTCGTACCTAGCACCATTATAGACGAAGGCGCATTTGTTAGTGTTCTATCCTCAACTACTTGGCAAGCTTTTGGCTCACCGCCGCTTGCGCCTGTTACGCAAAATCTGTTGGCATTTAACAGAAGAACGAGTCAACCGTTAGGGATCCTTCGAAGGTTACCTATTACTTTGGGAGGTAAAACTGTCCATATGGATGTGATGGTTGTTCCAAGCCCCTTGGATTTCAATCTGCTCTTGGGGCGCGATTACACCTATGCCATGGGAGCACTTGTATCCTCCCTTTTTCATGTGGCTTGTTTTCCACATGAAGGATGGATCGTGACCATTGATCAGCTTTCGTTCTTTGGTCCTGATGTGGCAGCTGGCCCGCCATCATCCCTTCCTGGTTTTTATCCACCCGTTGTATCTACCCCACCACAGGTCAACTATGTGGCTACCTACCCCATTCCTGTACCTAGTGATAGTGCCATTGTGCATCAGGTGCTGGGGGCATTGGGTCCTGACTTCCAGGATGTTTTCCTTCCATCGGGAGTGGAAATCCTGGAAGCACTGACTTCTTTTTCATTATGATGAGGTCAGTCAGAGAAAAGTTCCTTGTCTTGTGTCAAGCTCCTTAAAAAATGAAACAAGGTTGTCGGAGCACCGCTTCTTTTCCCCCGTGTCAAGCTCCTTAAAAAATGAAACAAGCGTTAGCTCGAGCATGGTTCCTTCTTTCCTGTGTCAAGCTCCTTAAAAAATGAAACAAGGTTGTTGGAGTAGAGTTCCTTGTCTTTTGCCAAGCTCCTTAAACCAAGAAACAATGTGTCCTAAGGATAGTTCTTTTAATGTGTCAACCTCGTAAAATAATGAAACACTTTCCCATTCAATTCGAGTCTTTGATAAGTTCTCGTAAAATACCAGTCGAGTCTTTCTCTTGATCTCATAACTTGAACCTTCACTCCATCTGCCTTTCATATGGATTGAAGCTTGGGGGGCATGCACCTCGAATTGAGTCACCATGCTGGGGGGCATTCTTACTTTTTCAAGCATAGTTTGTTTCCGTTTCAAGCTTGTGTAAAAATGAAACCGGTTTCAAGCATAGTTTATCTTTGGTTCAAGCTTGCGTAAAAATGAAACCAACTCAAGCAGATTTTTTCTGATTTCAAGCTTGTGTAAAAATGAAACCATTCCCATTTACCTCTTGTGATTGCCATTTTATTAGCCTATTTTTGCTAGATGAGCCTTGGTTTTCTCATTCCATTGTCCCCATCTGCTTGGCCGATCATATGCCTTCACTTGGTTGTTTTACCCGTTCCTGAGGAACAGCTGCAATGAGTGGTCTTGTTAGCCAGCCTCTTGACCTTTACTTGTTTTGAGAAGTTCCACCATTACCGGAACCAGTTTCTACCCTTTATACCACTCGTTCCTTCAGGAGGAGTCAACTTTCAGCTCTTTTCTTACTCTCTAAAAAGAAAAGATTGCCGAGTCACTTGTCGTTTTGATCTTGTTAAAGTGGCTACGAAACGACATCTACCCAGTATACGTTTACCCCTTTTTCGGGCTAGGATAGATTATTTACGAAAAAGGAATATCCTAGCCTATCGCGACTAGGAGGTTTTCTCAGATATTGTTTTCTACCTTTTCGGATCTGAGGAACTATTTACGAAAAGGGACCTCCAGAGTTTAATTTTCAGCTATCTTTTCAAACTCTCTAAACATGAAAATACGTCGAGTTCTTCCTTTGCCAGACTCGTTAAAACTTGATGACATCGGATTCAGTCAAAATGACGCTACTCGAGTCGCTCCTTCCTAGGGCTCGTTAAATGTACTAGGATGGATTCGTCTGAAGGACGGACTTATATGACAAGCATATGGTATCCTCTTCAAGCTTGTGTAAAAATAAAGAGGTACTCACTGAAATGGTGGGGAAAATGGAACCAACATCATTGTCGTGTCGGCAGTATGTCGCTCTTGAACATGGCACTTGTCTGCATTCGTGTCGGGTTGGGGACATCTCATCTTGTTTTTCACTTGCCTCCGTGGGTTTGGGTAATCCCTTTTGACCTCTCAGCTGTTCTTTGCCTCGTCACCATGACCTCTGATCTGTTGATGTCAAATGCTGCCAAATCCACTGTCGTGACGTTATATGTTCAAGAGAAGTTGACCTCTGCAAGTATCAACCTTCCTCTGATTCTCATATGATCCTGATTCACAAAAAACATCATGTTCCTTTGTCTCGTGTCGATGATGTGGGAAAAATTATGGCCCACCTTCGATCAAGGTCACTTCCTGTCGACTTCAGCTCATTATCTAGGAAGTCGATCTAGAGACTCCCTTATGGTACCTTGGAGCCTGCATGCCTCAATGGCAGGTTCATCGCATTCGACGTGAGGTTTTCATTATTGGCCTCCGATCGAGTGATTCTACGGGTGTTCAATGCCAGCTCATTGATTCACATGTCGTAGATTGTACCTATAGTACCTTGAGGGCCATTGTCATTATTGGTGGTTCCTCTCGTGTCTATTAACAAATTTCATCATTGGCTGGTAATCAGACAATGTTCTTGCATGTTCGACTTCAGCTTACATATTCGCATGCTTGAACTTGTACTTTGTTCGGGTCGAGATGGAGCACAAGACCCTGGATTTTGTCTGTTGGAATCCAGGCTGCGATTTTGTGGACTATTATTACATGACTCACTGATTGGATGGTTGCGCCCATAACTGATTCTATTTATCGATCCTCTCTGGATGGTTGCGTCCATGCCTTGGATCTAGATTATTGTATACTCTATTATGGATGGCTGCGCCCATACCATGCATATATATCATGTATCTGAGACATCAGTTGTACTTCGCTCCGTAGGTTTTTTGATGGTAGTGTTTTCAGTCGGCATGTTCTCGTAAAGCATTTCACCCCTCTCTCTCTCTCGGGCCTCATGCTTTAGGGGGCATCTGTTACACATCAATTTGTCACTGTCCCTGCCATTCCCCATCCCGCACATTTGAGGGCTCATTCCGTGACCTATGAGTAGAGACAAGACTTGAAAACACTTTCATGACATCCCTCTGAACAAGATTTTTCATTGCCCTGAAGACATATCCTTGTGAAAAACCCTAAAAATAGCTCTTTTTCCATTGGCGCGGTTCCACAGTTCAGCCCTCGCGCCAAGGGGGAAAATCCTCCAAAGAGGGCGTGCCAATTGGCGCTCTGTTATGGAGCCGCACCCGCGCCAACCATATTAAGAGGTGCTTTTTAAAAATAAGTGGCGGAAGTTTCGTCCTAACAAATTCCTGGGCTGATATCTATCTTGAGTTGGGAGGTTTGGCTACGGATTTCCATAGAGAGGAAGTGGTTTTCCACCTCTCATGGAAGCTTCCTTGATGATAGGGCCAATCACATAATTATAGGGATCCCAACTCCCCTTCCTCCATCTATAAAAGCTTGCTCATCTCCTTTACAAGCTAGTTCCAAAGAGCTTTCATATCCTTATGCTGCAAGAGCCTTCTTGATTCCCTTAAGGCCAAATCCAAGCAAGGAGACTATTGTCAAGTATCCGGAGAGAGAGGCTTGTCCCATCCTTGACAGGCTTTATCGAGACATGTTTTGCTGACGACCCGCCGAAGGAGAGTGCTGCGTCGAAGCTATGGTTGTATTCTTCTTTTGACTCATTAATGATAAGCAACTATTGGTTATGGTTCCACTCTTGTTCTTAATTATGTTCATGAGTTATGTCCTCTTCGACTGACATATAGTTGTATATACTGGATTTTATGCTCGCGTTTGTGTTGTTTCTTGCATGTGCAGGTTCCGAATACGGAGATCGTGAGGATTGTGATCTGCCAGGGCGAAGGAACGGGAGCACCACCTCTTCTACAAACGACAGCGTTGGATTCCAGGTAAGCCTTCATCGCAAGTCGGTTTATTTGCAATTAGGAACCTTCACTGTAGCGTGTTTGATTGTTGCTAGACCCGATCTGGGCTAGTAGGGATCGCCTCTATCCGCAGAGGGGATTTACCTCTTCAAAACAGATAGTGAAAAAGAACAAGAAGCCCTGCTAGTAAGTACAAGAAGTAAATCTACTGCAGAACCTGTTCAAACAGTCCCCAAGAAGAAAATTTCAACCCTAAATACCAAAGATAAATCCCCTGTAAAGAAAGCTTCTCCTTTGCCTACTCGAAATCAACCATCATATTCTAATACTCCTACAACAACATCTAAGGCTCTGGTATGTCTGATTCTATGGATTATAATATTATTGAAGACATGAAGAAAACCAGAGCAAATATCTCTTTACATGAACTCAGCAAGCTCAAGCATCAACAAAAGCTGTTATTGAAAGAATTAAATGCAACACCTAATTTTCCTCTACCAAATGGATTAATTGCCAAAGAAGCCAAGGGATTAGGTAAGCCACCAGATAAAGTAGATGCTACTGATATTGTTCTTATTGGAGATAGATATAATTATCAAAAACCTCCTTTTCTCTTGACTTATGAGATCTATAACAAGAATTTACATAATTTCTTGATTGATTCAGGAGCATCATCAAATATAATGCCTACTTCAGTTTGCTCAAAATTAAACATTGAACCCCAAAAATCTACAATACATATTGTTCAATTAGATCAAACTAAAGTGCAAGTTGTGGGAGAAATTAATTCAGTCACTGTTAGGTTAGCCTCTGATCCCAAGATAGTCCAGAGAATTGATATTCTAATTGCATATATTCCTGAGTTTTATGGATTAATATTAAATAGGGATTGGTCTGCGAAGCTTAATGGTTATATCGCCACTTATTATTCTCATATGTGGCTTCCCCACAAAGGGAAACCTAATCAAATCAAGGTTGAGCAATAAAAACACATGATGCATACTGTAATAGAATTTGAACAAGAAAATAAGCCTGTGGCTTTTAATAATAACATTCTCGGAGGTTATTCTGCTGAATCATTCCTTGGAAATTTCACAGCACCCGAATCACCTTTTTCTGTAAATAATTTTACTTCACAAGTTGAAAATTTTTCACAAATCGATTCCTCAAGATGCGTTAATATTCCTGATCAATCTGTAAATAAACCTGTAGATAAGTCTTTATTTTTGTCTTTGTATTTTTATGGATCAAAATCCAATGATGGCGCAGGAGCAGGATGCATTTTAGTTGATCCAAAAGGGGAGAAAACTATGCTGTCATGCATACTAGAGTTTGAGTGTACAAATAACACTGCAGAATATGAAGCCTTGATCCAAGGGCTTTATAAAGAAATAGGGTTGAATGTTAAATACCTGAAAGTGTATAGTGATTCCGAAATTGTTATCAGACAAGTAAGAAACACTATCCATTGTCTTTCAGATCATCTTAAACATTATAAATCCCTTGTTCAAGATCTTACCACTCAATTTTTAGCATTCAATATCTCTCATATCCCTAGGACTCAGAATTCAGCAGCTGATCTATTAGCTAATGTTGCTTCCAAAATTCTCCCAGCTGAAGATTATAGTCTAGATAGGTTTTCAGTTGAATTAATTTTCCGACCTTCTGTACCTGATAATGTCACCAATTGGAGAGTATTCTATCATGATGAAGATATCTTAAATTTCTTGACTTTAGAAAAATCTTATGATGACCAAATAATTGATGAAAGTGATCGTGATCTTCAAAACACATCAAAAGACAATGAAAATTTTATTCCCAAATCGGTAGTTAAACTTGAAGACCTATATGATATCAAAGATAGATTCAAAAAGGTTACCAATGCCAAACTTCAAAGTTCTACTTTGAAGTTTGAATTAGTAAATTTTGGTACTGAGTCTAAACCACAAAATGTTAATTTAGGACTCGAGTTAACTTCATAGGAAAGGATCGCTTTCATCAAGCTTCTGAATAAGAACAAAAATGTCTTTGCTTGGAATTATGAAGATTTGAAAACTTATGATACTTCTGTCATTCAACATATAATTCCAATGCTTCCCGATGTAAAACCAGTGCAACAGAAGTTAAGAAAAAATCATCTCAATCTGGAAAGTCAAATCAAGACAGAATTGAATAAAATTTTGAAGGCTAAAATTATTTTTCCTGTAAGAAATTCTAATTGGGTCTCAAAGATGGTGCCTGTCAGGAAAAATAATGGAGATATTAGAATCTGTATTGATTTTATAAATCTGAACAAGGCATGCCAAAAAGATAACTTCCCATTACCAACGATGGAACAAATAATTCAAAAAATAGCTGGTTCTGAACTAATGTCTTTTCTTGATGGTTTTTTAGGTTATAACCAAATATTGGTACATCCAGATGACACGCTGAAAACTACCTTCAGAACCAAGTGGGGAACTTATGCCTACCAAAAAATGCCTTTTGGTTTGATCAATGCAGGAGCTACTTTCCAGAGAGCCATGGATATAGCATTCAAAGGGTTGATTAATAGATCAGTTGTTATCTATCTTGATGATATAACCATCTTTTCAAAGAAAAGAGCTAATCATCTGCATGATTTGAAACAGATGTTTGAACGATGTAGAAGGTTTGGCATTTTTTTAAATCCAAAGAAATATTTCTTTTCTCTCAATGAAGGAAAGCTCTTAGTATTTGTTGTGTCTAAAGATGGCATATATATTGACCCTGATAGAGTGAAAGAAATTTCTGATATTTCCTTACCACATAACAAGAAATCCATGCAATCTTTTTTGGGACAGATCAATTTTGTGAAAATATTTATTCCTGATTTTTCTCAAATAGTTTTACCTTTGCAGAATATGATTAAGAAAAAATCAGTTTTCAAATGGTTACATAAAGAAAAAGAAGCCTTTGATTCAATCAAACAGGTAATCATTAATGCACCTACATTGAATACTCCTGATTTTTCTAAACATTTCATTTTGTATACTTTGGCTACTGAAACATCCTATGCTGTCGTTTTGACACAACCCAATGATCAACAAGCAGAAGCACCAATCTCTTTCTTTAGTTCAAATATGCAAGGGGGCGAACTTAACTACTCTAATGTGGAAAAACAAGCCTTTGCTATGTTTAAATCAATCAAACATTTTAGACCATTTCTCCTAAAGACACATACAAAAATTATTGTCCCATTCTCTGCAGTGAGACAATTGTTAGTACAAAAGGAAGTAGGAGAAAAGAGAGGTAATTGGGTAACATCTTTACAAGAATATGATATTGATATTAAGCTAGCCAGAATTGTTAGAGGACAAGGTTTTTGCAGATTGTTAGCAGGAGCTTCCAACATACCAGAAAATCAAAATTAAGATAATACTGTTCAAGTAAATCAGATAAGTGTTATTGATTCTGAATCTCAATATGCTCGTATGATCTTTTATTTGAAAAATGGGTATGCTCCTTCTAATCTCAGCTATAAAAATAAGTGCGCTTTAAGATTAAAAGCCAAACACTTTGAAATCATTTATGATGTGTTATTTAGAAGAAATTATGATTCCATTCTATTAAGATTTCTTGAAAAAAATTAAGCACACAAGGTGTTGCAGGAATTACATGATGGACCAGCAGGTGTACATTTTGGAGGAGACACTAAAGCCCAAAAAATAATCCATGCTGGTTACTATTGGCCTACCTTGTTCAAAGATGCACATGACTATGTAAGGAAATGCAAGACTTGTCCAACTATTAGTGGGAGACAAAGGAAACTAGCCTTTCCTTTACAACCAGTAAATATTGAGCAACCATTTGAACAATGGGAACTTGATATTATTGGATAAATTGTTCCACATTCTTCTAAGCAACACAGATACATCCTTACGACAACGAATTACTTTACAAAGTGGCTAGAAGAAATTCCTTTAAAGGTAGCCAATTCTGATGCAATCATTGAATTCATTGATCAGTTCATCAATACCAGGTTTGGTGTACCTAATGCCCTTATTTTTGATAATGCATCTTATTTTTCTGGAAATAGTATAATGGAATTTGCAATCAAGAGAGGTTTCAAATTGAAATATTCAGCAAATTATTATCCACAAGGTAATGGTTTAGCTGAATCAACAAGTAAGAATCTCATCAAAATCATCAAAATAATAATTGATCAGAGTCAAAATAATTGGCATAAGTCTTTAATTTTTGCACTATGGGTTGATCGCATTACTCAAAAAGCTTCAATAGGTACTTCACCTTTTAATCTAGTTTATGGAAAAGAAGTTGTTATACCATCAAACCTAGTACTTCCATGTCTGGCCCTAGTTCGATTTATTGAAGAGAATCCTTCATCATCTATTCAATTAAGATTTGATAAAATTATTAAATTAGAAGAAGATAGAGAGAAAGCTAAAAGTTTTCATACCAAACATCAACAATTCATAAAATATTCTTTTGATTCAAGTTCTACTGGATCCAAAACTTTGCAAATTGGTGATCTTGTTCTGAAATGGGAAAAAGCACATGAACATAAGGGTAAGCATACCAAATTTCAAAAGATGTGGCTTGGACCATTTCATATTTTCGAAAAGATAGGCTCATCAACATTCATATTGCAAGATTTAACAGGAAAGAGAGAACCTCTTCCTGTGAATGGCTTATTTTGAAAAAATTCTTTTCTTAAGAAGGCAACCCCTTCTTACCTGTACATATTCCATTATGCAAGTTGTTTGTTTACAAATAAGGTTGTTAATAGTCTTTAATTGAATTTTACTATTTGAAAATATCTTTGAGAAAATATTATAAATACTTATTTATGTAAAAAGGAATTTTTAAGGAAATGATTATAGTTCTAGATAGTTTAAATAAAATATTAAACTTTGAAAATCTATTTAAACATTTGCAAAATCTTTCGAAAACTTGAAAATATTGTAAATCATTTTAAAGTTTGTTGAGAAGAGAGATGGTTACACATAAAAATTAAATACTTTTCCAATTTTGGCACTCAAAACTTTAAAATTTTCATCCATTCACTCTTAAGGAGAAAAATCATTCACCCCATCCATTAAGGTTGTGATTTTTTAGAATGTAATTCTAAGAAATTATCTGTCTAATATTAAAAGATAAGAGGTTGCATCACGAGCCTGCTTACCATGATCATAAGAAGTAATTAAACTGACATTACCACTACTGCATACCAAAACAGGGTAATGGCTTATAATCATAAGACAAGGGGTCTCATCATGAGCCAACTTGTTCAGTTTAGCTACAACTAGTGAATGGCATTGTTATAAACTGACTACCAAACCAAAACAATGGCTTTTAAATTAAAATAAAAGAGAAAACACAAGATATTATATCTTATGAATTTATCTTTTAAAGAGTCATGCTCTTAGATGGATGGGACAATGAAAGATTAATGGTTAAAATGTAACCTTGTCAAGGCTATGGACGTTTGCAGGTAGCAGAGGCACTACCTATGACAATAGAGTAAATCACAAAGCTAAGAGTGGAGAGGCCCCCTACTTTATCTTTATCAACCAATCAAAGCTTAATAAAACCAGAAAAAAAAAAAAAAACGTTTTTATTTTTGAGGAATTAAAAAGAGGTTGTAAGTGATTTTTATCTCTTTTTGAGAGTTAGATTTTATTTAAATTTTTCTAAGAAAGTTTTCATTATCTTTAAAACTTATTACTTACTAAAAGTATAGTGTTCATTTTATTTTTCAAAGATAATTGTTTCTTCCATTGAATCACCAATTGTTGTTCTGTACAACAACTCTCCCCATTTTAAAATTTTAGAATAAATTTCATTTAGAAATGGGTCCCCTTTCTTTTTATATAGAAATAAAAACTTTGAGGAAATCCAATCATCATAAAATAAAATAAAAAGATTCATCATTTATAAAGCTTATATTGCATTGGCACAAAGTATAAAAGTCTTCATGTAAAAAAGTCCAATGCAATAAAGTAAATCACAAATCGGTAGAGTGTTATGTTTTCATATTTTCTTTGAAAAACTCCGATGTGATGTAACTCATTGCAATCGCATTTCGAATAAGTTATATTTCATTCGGGTCTATTTAATAAACTCCGATGCGATGTCATGACATTTCAAAAAATCAACATCACAACAACTTGTTTTATAAAAGATCCAATGCGATGGACCCCACTACAATCGCAATCACATTTCGGAAAATCACATTTACAATACAATTCCATTGGAAACTTCCGATGCGATAAACAATGCAGTATCACCAATCGAAATCGCATTTTGGAAAATCACATTTACAATACAATTCCATTTGGAAACCTCCGATGCGATAAACCATTCGCTATTTATATTTCGCACATCAGCAAATCGCAATTGGAAGTTCCAAAAGGTAAATCTTGCATCAAGATTTTGATATCGCTGATCTCCGATTGTACGAGCATCATTAATTCGAAAATAAAACGAATTATGCTAATCGATTCTATTATGAATGCGTGAATGTGACTTTCCTTTAAGGCATTCAATTTTAATACGGAGTTAACCAATTTTGGATCATGAATAAAATCTTTCGCAACATTATCCTTTAATGATTTCCATTTTACTTAATGGTGTTTATTCTAACTTGATTTCTTCCCGCTTCTAAGAGGATTTTCTCATTCACAGGTCTATAGAACATCAAAACCTCTCGTTCGCTGAGTTATTGAAACGATACCAAATAAATAAAATGTCCAAGAAACTTAAGAAATCGAGAGCTGCTACCACCTCAAAGACCGCTACCATTACCACAATGCCAAAGGAAAAGCCAACCAAGATAAAGCTAGTTACGGATACTACGTGCCAGGGTCTCAGGAAGCTTTCCTGGGAAGAAGTATATAATTTTCTTTAAAAATAAAACCCCACAGTCACAGACGTAAAGGCAACAGTGCCAGATGAAGAATCAGATTCAGGTGATAATTTCCCCATAAAGAACTCACAAATTCTTTTCTTCATAGAATTGCAGCTCAGGAAAATGTATTCCCATATTATGACATAATACGATGGGTGATAGACAACACCACCATCACAAACAGAACATTCATAACAGTTGGGGGCAAGATGTTTGGATCCTTTAGAGCATAATACATCAAATCAATGTACCATCTGCCAAATCCTCAAAAGACCTACAACAAAGCCTTCATAGAAGATTTCACCTCAAGCAATGAAATCGAATCATACCCAATTAAATAATGGAGATGAGCTCCAGACAAACATAAGCACGATGCCTCAGGTATGTATTCTGTAGAGTCTCTCGCACCTCCATATTGCTACGATGTTGCAATGATGTGCAAACTTTTTGGGAGTAATAATTCGACAAGGTTTTCTATTCAAATGGTACCCCTGATTGAGGCCGTTGTAGGTTCTGTTGTTATGGATTGGTCAGTTATTCTATCAGACAAAATAGAAAATAAGATTCTGGATTATAGAAGAAATAAGCATACTAGAAATGTTCCCCCATTTCATTTTTGTGCTTATATTTTAGATGCCTTGTGTTTTAATTCTAAATTTCCTATTCTGGGTTGGAAATGGACTCCTCAAGATCCTATCCCTATGCACATCTATCATAAGTATTTGTGGAAAGCCCATTTCAAGAACCATATATACAGAGTTTTCCATGGCTACATGTTGCCTATTTACCAGACCATTTTTAACCAACCTCCTCTGTGGCTCTCTGATAAGGCAAAAATTGACTTATCCCAAATCGGAAATTGGTTCGGTGAAGAGAAGTTCACCTATATTATAATATTTGGAAGCATTTTTTAGCCTCATTTCTTACCTCTATATGTCCCTGATAAACTTTTAGCTCAAGAGATTTCTTACCAGTTGACAGAAAGAGGGATGTCCAGGTGTTTAAAGAATTCCAAAAAATTGATGTGGCCTACCTTTCCTTTTCATTGTGGAACCTATACCCTTAATGGTTTTAAGCATGCTAAAAAATAAGTCCTTAAGATAAGAGATCTTAAGCTTGCAACTGTTCCAGGCAGACAATATGATCCAAATAAAGTAGCTTTTGATTTCACAACTTTGGTCCAAATTGCTAAGTTTTAGCATGAGGCTGATGATTTTGACGATTTATTTGTCTCAATTGAGAAATTTTCTGAAGTTTATGATCTAGCTAAATCTAAGTTTCAAGCAGAAGATATGAATAAATTTATGCAATTCAGAAGCTAGAGATTACTTAAAGTTCCCCTTGACCAGCTGAGGATTCCTTTACAAGCAAATAAAAGTATTGAAATAGAACAAAAGGAAAAGGAAGATACATCCAGAAAAATAGAGAAAGAAGTGACAACTAGCAAGCCTGACGTGCAATCTGAAAAGGAGAATACATGTAGCAAGCCTGACGTGCAGTCAAAGAAGGAAGATACACGTAATAAGCCCGATGATCAACTTGAAAAAGAAAATACCTCACAGAAAGAGGGAAATTCTACTAAAATTATTATTACTCCCCATTTGCTAAAACAGTATGAACAATTCGCTCAGCAAATAGGAGAACAAAACAATCCTCAAGTTGATAATTTGAACAATCAGGATATTAAGATCATTCCTGAAAATCCATCTGAAGAAATTGTGTTGAGAGTTGAAGACATACCTCCTCTGGATATATTTTACAGCCCTAAGCATATGGCTGTTGTCAGAAAACAAATAAAGAGAAGGAGGATTGATCAAGGACCACTTGAAACTTCACAAGTTGAATTAATGAATTTTGTTTGGAAAAACACTGAAGTAAATCCTTCAAAGGATCTTACCAAACTATCACAATATGCAAGTGCCTATAGTGCATCCACTATATCTAAAGCTACTGAAGTCACTCAATTGGTAAAACAAAAAGACTTACAGATAGCATTATTAGAAGAAAGAACAACAGGTGATCATCAAAAGATATTACAGTTAGAGCAACAGTTAGAAGAAGAAAGACTCATAGTCAAATAATTAGAAGAACAATTGAGTATTGAAAAGAAGAAGCTTGATCAGCAAGCTTTAAATAAACAACAACAATTGTCTCAAGAGGTATCCAAATTGCAGACATTGCTGCAAAATGAAAAGGCTGCCAAAGAAGAGCAAAGTAAAATATTTCAAGCGAGATTGGATAAATTCAAGGATTATCCTAAAATTTGCGAATTCAAAACAGAAGCTCTGGAAACAAGTAAGTTGTTATCTCAACAGTTGGATGATCTGTGTCAGAAAATTGCACAAGCTGAAACTTTATGTGAAATAACATCATCTCTCATCGATGAAGCAGTCAACACAAGAATAGGATTTGAAAATGCAGATGAAAAGATTTCAGAATTTATTTCATGGCAGGATACAGAACAGGGAAATATTGCAAATCTTCCCAGAATTGAAGAAAAGCATAAAGAGATTTTATTTGTTGAATGGGAAATAAAGCTGATTAAAGAAGACCGTGCTACATCAAGAGCAAGAACCATAATGAACAATATGACACAATTGGTTAATGATAGTTTATATGCAGCTAATTTAATTTCGGATTGTACTCCAGGAAATTTGCCAAGGGTAAAAGAAATTGATACTAGGTGGAAGCAGGAATCAATCAATCAGAATCAAAAAATCAGTAAAATACAAGAAATTACATGGGATGTCCTATGGACATATTTGATTAAACCACACAGTCAGTAGATGGCAGTCAAATTCCTTTCTAATGCCATCAATTTCATCATTCTAGAGCTCTCCGATGCCACATAAACTAGTCAGTTGCATTCGAGGCTCAGTCATCCAACCGAAGTTAGGGATATGCTTAAAATATGCCAGCTTAGCACATTAGGGATTGAAGAAATTCAATGAATCTGTTTTATTGGATATCACAAGTCTACTCTCAGATCTCCGATGATCATTTCTAGCATAATTTGTTTTCCAAATTTCCTATTTAAACCCCTTTCAAGCATTTTAGAAAGGGTCCTGAATTTGTAATATTTTTGGGCTTGGACAATACATTTCTGTACTCCTTGACTATCTTATTTTTATAAAGGATCATATCTTGTGATTTCATGGTGAATTATTTTTTAGAGTTGCATTTTTGTACCTTGAATATTGTTCTAAGTTAAAGCGAAGGATTAGAATATCAAATTGCATCAGGAAGATATCAAATGTATCTGGTATTTCTATAGATTCCATTTTATTTTATTTATGTGATGAAATATTCTCTTTAAATTTGCTATCGCTTATATATACTTGTTTCTCAAATATTTCTTTATCATATCATTTCTGAAGATAGAGGGATATCATATTTCATAGTGTACGTAAACGATATAAATTTATGAATGCGATGTGCTATTATAACTCTGTTTAATTTCTTAAACAGAGTTATCATTATATGAAACTGCATCTTTCTTTTAAGTAAATAATACATTTTCATGGTTATTTGTTAATTGAAACAATCTTTAAGTCGTATTCATATTTTATACCCGGGTTAGTTTTAGAGTTATTTGCAAGACATAGATTAAGTTAGATAGATTATTTTCAATTAGTTAGTTTCATTATCCACTTGCACAAACACCCCATCACCAATCCATTTCATCATTAGGAAACTGGTCCTAGAAATCCAGTCGGAGCCACCATCCCAAATAGAGAAGGAGTTGTTCTAAGGTTCGGACCGGGTGGTTTTCCCCCAATGTTTGAAGCAATGATTTTTGAGGCTTCAACAGGGACCCATAATCCTTAAGGTGAATAAATATCCACTTTTTATGTGTGAATTTGGATTAATTAAGCCTAGATCCACATAATGGGGTAGTGGAGAAACTACTAATGTGAATGGATTGGAGATCATGTCTCATTAATGAGATAGATCATGGAGGTTGAAGCAATAAACTGAGATCATGGAAGGCATCTAATGAAATATCATAGAGCATTCATGATGAAGTGATGGAGGAAGTGTTGAAATTAATGCACACATGATGGGGAGGGTGTGCATTGCACCTAGACATGATGGAAGACTTGGAGAGACAACGCAGTCAGACATGGAGGATTATGTCCACATGCACAGCATAATTAGAGGTGGGCCAAGGCATGGGAAGGCTCATAAAATATATAAAGGAGATGAAGGCAACAATGAAGGAGGCTATTGAATATATATTTTGAGGTCTGTTTAGATCTGGAATTTTCATGTGACATTCCATGCTTTCTTTGGATGTTTAGCTAAGATTGCAAGTGTTGTTTAGAACAGGGTGTTCCTGGTCAGGAATCCCTCCTCTTTCATTGAGTAGCTCTTGGAAGAGGGTTGTACTTCATTATACATCAGAAATTTGTTCCACATATCTTTTCCATCATCTGCAGAACGTCTACCTTTAGGAATTACGCAATTTCTGAAGATCAATTTGGAGGTGCAGGTTGTCTTCAATATTTCAGCTCGAGAACTGATGTAGGATTATTCCTATCACCTTGGGCTTGAAGATCAGAATTCCCAGGGCTTAATTTCAGATCTGGCATTAGGAAAAACATTATTGAACTCCTATCAGTAGCAGTCCCATCAAGGATTGCGCAGTCCATCATTGCAGATCCAAAGGAGGAAGGAAGTTGCTAGTATTTCAGCGAGCAATCCTGTGAGGGATCATCCCCTCACCTTTCCATCACCATTTCCATCAGCCTAGAGGTTATTGCAGCACATTTCAGTAGGAATAGAGCCTATCCCTCTTGTACAACGCAGTTTCTATGGGAGCTGCATATTTAGTTCCTGCATCTTGAAGGAGGAAGAATAGAAGGCAAGATCTCAAGCTCCTAGCTTGTAGATTTGAAGGAGGGATCAGCCCTCAAAGCTAAGATCTGTTTGTAGAACATATTGCAACCATATTTGGATTAGATCTAGCTTCATATATGTATAACCCAGCAGTCAAAGGATCGAACCCTAGGAGGGTGATTTTCCAAAGTTGTAGATCTGGAAAATCCTTTCTGGGTTATCTTGCATTCCCATCACATTGGCCAGATCTTGAATCTTGGCATCATTAGAGCTCCCTAGATCTGAATTTCCTTTTGCAGTAGTTTCATGTATATCAGTAGAAGAAGGGATAATGCAATATTGCTTCCTGTAAGCTCACCAATTACACAGTGCTAGTTGTAGCATGTTTACAGGGTGATTCTAGGCCATCTCTTTGGCTAGATCTACTCATCTTTTGTACATTTTGTAAATGAATCATATCGATATAATAAAATGGCTCAGCTTATCTATATATTCTGATGTTGTCTTAAGATTTATTTTTTACTTAGTTGCAGTTCTTATATTGTGTTTCGGTATTACTGCATTCTCCCTTTTGGGATATTACATGTTTCCTTCATATCAGAGCATGATCTTTGGCTCAGCTTGTGGACACTTCATCTTTTGCATCAAAAGAATAGGCAGATAGATGAGATCTATCATGAAGGAGGATTGTAGTTTTTCCACTCCTCTCTTTAGATACATTTAAGATCTCTCCAAGGAGGTCAATCAAATGAAGGGGGAAAGGAAAAGGGAGTATCCAAGAATAATATTTGATGAAGAAGGTCCAAGCACTTCCTATCAACAAAAAAAAAGACTAGAGAATCATAGATCTCCTCATAGATATACTATGCCCACTTTCTTTGAATAAGGTGAAGGGTATAGAAATGAAGATAGAATAAGACCTCAGATTCATGAGACTCTTAGTCTATATCTTGAAGAGTACAAAGCACAGTCTAGAGCATTCAACGCAAGTCTAACTCTCCAATAATTATTTGAACTCAAGAAGAAAGAAGATCCTATAGCAGGAATAGAAGAAAGAGGCACGATAGATTTTATTTTCCTAGATTTGATGGATCTTCCTCGGGCACTTTTAAGGCTTGGAGGAAATAGTTAGATACATTTTTCATGCTACATCCTGTGGCTGAAAAAGAGGTTGTCCAAATTGCAGCACTTCATATTTTAGGTGAATCCATTGATTGGTGGTTTGGTCACATGGAGCATGAAAAGGTGACTACATATTCATCTTTCTTTCATAAGTTGAGGAAGAAGTTTGATGTGAAGAAAGCAGAGATGTGCCACAAAGAGACATTTCCTAAGGAAGAAAAGGAGGATGTCAATCTTGTCACTCTGGACAAGGAGTCACTACATTCACCACGAGTTGTAGAAGTACTTGCATCTAGAGAAGAGACACTTGAAAATTTGAAAGATAGTCTTGAGCTCTTAACACATAGAGTCCCATGCATGATTTAAGAGATGTATGAGGAAGAGGAGAAAGATTTCAGCGCTGGTAAATTGGTAGAAGAGCAGCCATCTCTCTTACCAGCAGTTGGAGACACCATTTTCCTGGTTGGAGGAACTCTTGTGGTCTTGCAAGAGGTTCCCACACATCAATTGATCCAAGGTATACATACATATTCATCACATATTTTTTCAGTAGATCATATTGAAACTTATGAGGACATTCCATCAGGGCTAATGCATAACCAAGAGTTGGAAAAAAATGTTGATTTGAAGCAGCAAACTATCACAACACAGAGGACCCTTGATCTAGTCAAGGAGGAGATTAAAATCTATCCCAGTTTTTCATTGATGAACTAGATTCAACCCTTTGATTTGAAGTGTAGATTTTATGGGATGAGCATAAACCTATGTACAATGACCGGTTATGAGATCAACATTGTACCTTGCTTTGAGACAACATATGTATCACCATGCAGATCTACAACGCTGTCACTTAGTAGCAGTGATAATGAAGAGGCCCCATTATTCTTGGAACTTTTTTAAGGTAGCTTCACTCATGAAGAAATGGAGGTAAAGATGACAAATGGTAGACATCTTGAGATGAGAAATCTTTTCTCCTTTCTATGTGACACTTTCTCAATGAGCATCTCACATCTCAAAGAGAAACTTCTATGTACATCAGATCTAGAACCTTACTAGTTTTGGAGGGCCATTGATGAGAAGAAGGTCTCATTAAGAGATCTCATTGGAGGTGCACTTCAACATTTCATGGAGTGCAAAGTTCTTCATCAGTTTGGGAAGGATGGTATTCTACAAAGGGAGGATTCCATGTTTATGCAAAACATCATTCATTATCCACATGAGGATGAGTGGGTGAGGATGATAAGAAAGGGGTTTCATGACCACTTGCAGATATATGACATGGGCCAACAGGAATCTTGGTTACATTGGTTGCTCTTGGGTGAGTTTGGTTACTACCCAAAGGCTGCTATTTCTTTGATCCATGCCTGAAAAACACTCATGTAATGAAGGAGGAGGCATGGATACGTTGGCTGCTCTTGGGTGAGTATGGTTACTACCCAAAGGCTCACATTTTCTTGTCTCATGCCTTGTGTATCAATGATAGTATGCAGCAAAGTAAGGCATGTTAATTTGGGTTGTACTTAAGAGATTTTGGCAATCACATGACATCTCCCATGTTTATGTGTTTTGTATTGTTGGTAATATGGGATAGTACTCTCATGATGTGTGATAATGGAGTTTTCTTGTATTGGGCTGGTATGACATTCTATATGTCCTTCAACATGTTGTTGTTACTCCATGATTCACATGATGATGTGAAGAGGCAACAAGATCTCTTGTTGCTTTGGTTGTTTTTTGGAGAGTTTGGCTTGTCCATCTTACATAGAGGAGATTGAGGATGGCAGCAAGAGGCCCTAGTCTAGTGGCTACTATTGGGAGAGTAAGGTTTGACACTTTCGTCTACCCATATGTCTCTATTTCTTCTTTTGCATAATGTTGGAATGATTCTTGGAACCAACAAGGCCAACAGGGCTAAAGGTGAGGGAATGTCAATGCTCAATGTACTTCATGAAACATGGGATGAAGAGATGTATTTTGAGATGGAGCTTTCCCTTTGTGGGAGGAACCGATATATTATATATATCTCATGTATTGATGATGATGTTGGACATCATATTGTTGTCACTTGGCACTTCATGGTGAAAGGATGTAGAATGAATTAATATTAGTTTGGAGGTGGAGGTTGTCTTCAATATTTTAGCTAGAGAACCAGTGTAGGATTATTCCTATCACCTTGGGCTTGAAGATCAACATTCCCAGGGCTTCATTTCAGATCGGGCATCAGGCCAAACATTATTGACCTCCTATCAGCATCAGTCCCATCAAGGATTTTGTAGTCCATCATTGCAGATCCAAAGGAGGAGGAATCATCCCCTCACCTTTCCATCACCATTTCCATCAGCCTGGAGATTATTTCAGCACATTTCAGTAGGAATAGAGCCTCTCCCTCTTGTACAACATAGTTTCTATGGCAGCTACATATTCTGTTGCTGCAACTTGAAGGAGGAAGAAGAGGAGGCAATATCTCAAGCTCCTAGCTTGTAGATCTGAAGGAGGGATCACCCTCAAAGCTCAGATTTGTTTGTAGAACATATTGCAACCATATTTGGATCAGATCTAACTTTAGATCTATATAACCTAGTAGTAAAAGGATCAAACCCTAGGAGAGTGATTTTCCAATTTTGTAGACGTGGAAAATCCTTTCTGGGTTATCGTAGGTTCCCATCACATTGGCCAGATCTTGAATCTTGGCATCATCAAAGCTCCTGAGCTCCCTATATCTTCATTTCCTTTTGTAGCAGTTTCATGTATATCAGCAACAGAAGGGACAATACAATATTGCGTCCTATAAGCTCACTAGTTACGCAGTGCTAGTTGTAGCATGTTTGCAGGGTGATTCTAGGCCATCTCTTTGGCTAGATCTACTCATCTTTTTTACATTGTGTAAATGAATCATCTCCATATAATAAAATGGCCCAAATTCTTTGTATATTCTGATGTTGTCTTTCGATTTATTGTTTACTTAGTTTCAGTTCTTATATTGTGTTTCAGTATTACTACATTCTCCCTTTCGGGATATTACATGTTTCCTTCATATCATCTATCTCTTCTTCAAATTAATTTGGACATATTGTCAAATTCCCAATCAACTTCAAGCAATGCAGGATAAGGGTTTTTGTCATCGATGATCTCTATTACTTCAATGTAAACATTAGTGCAAACTCCTTCTATATCCACTGTGACACCTAGAAGTCTTCCCATAGGGAATATCTTTTGCTAATTTGTCATCCTTTACTGAATAGGTGACCATTGTAGCTTTGGCTTACCCATTAATTCCCATTTTTGTTTCGTCTATACATTAGCATCAGATCCCAGATCCAGAATAATTTGATCCATATAATACTCTCCTATCTGTGCACTAAGCCTCATCTCTCTTGTGGTTCTCTTATGTTGATGAAAATTATTGACTGCGTGCATCTCACTTCAGGGTGTTTCTTTGGATGCACATGAATCTATCAACTCCTATAGCCCTTCTATGGCGTTTTGACCTCTTAACAATTTCATACAAGTCTGTAGAAAATAATTTAAAATACTTACTTGATTTGATGTCTCCTAGTCTTTTTTTGGATCTTGATAGCGTGTCGGAGCTCAGTTCTGTATCGAATATGATGACACGTCATAGTTACTTTTCTGATTGGGCTTTGGCTATTCACTAGAGGTCGAGGTTTCAACATCCATAAAACTTCACTTTGCTTCCATAAATAATTCTTTTTATTTATGCATATAAAAAACAAGATATTTATGAGTACTCTTTCTTACCCATGCACTTTCAGATTCTTTCTTTTCATCCACTTTATCACTACTGATTGCAACTCCACTTCTAATGACAATACTAACTCAAGATTCATCGATCCTCCTTTCAGCAGTCATCATTTGAATATTCTATGTCAGCTATTGGTTTTCCTTTTCTTGCATCTTTGCGATAAGTACATAAGATTATTCAATTACATGGTCAAAATATTTAGAGTACTTACATGTCATTGTGGGGTTTTGTTAGTCTCTTGCAAAATGACTTGGTTGGCCACAATTATAGCAACTAATCTTTCCATGTCCTTGACCAACTGCACCACCTGTAACTCTTTCTTGGTAAGCTCCTCGACCACAAAATTTTCCATTTTCCTCATGTCCACGCTCTTCTTTTTGTATTCTATAAGTTTCAGCACTGTGCTCCATCATTAGGTCGTAAGCCCGACAATTATTCTCATCGTGTCCTTCTAATTTACAGAATTTGAAATATAGATTCCTCAGAGTCTGCACATGTTTCTATAATAAGTAAAAATATTTTGAACAATGTTAGCCTCTAGTATTACACATTTTTCACCATAGTCTGGATCCTACATTCAAGGGATTTTTTGCCCCACCAGCCATGTAATCCCTAGAGATATGGCATTTTTCTTTAGAGTGGCCCTCCGATCTACACTTCGTACACCATACTTCTTCTCTAAATTCTTTAATTTTCTCGATGCCTTGTATCTATAGGGTTAGGTATGCCATCTGGTTCCGAATCTCTTGCATGCCTGCATTAGTATCTCCTATAGGTGAAGCTTCCAATTTCATTGCAATCTCTAGAGCTTTGGCTCGAGTTCCTATTTTTTGTTGCATCAATGGAAACTTGATATGTCATAGAAGTGCAGCTATAAACCCTTATTGATGTTGTTGCAGAGCTATGTTAAAGATTACCTAATTGAATAAAAACTTAAATATCTGATCAAACTCCCAAACAGACTCAGTAGGTTTTTGTTTGATCTCTCTCAACTCCGTGATGCACTACAACTGAGACTTAAACTTCTTAAACTCTCTTACCAATGTTGTTTTAATATCTGCAAACATTCTATTATTATTATTTTAATACTCCATATACCATTTTAATGCTATGTCTCACAACATTGTAACGAGATGCACTTTCTTTATATTCTCACCATTGATCTGCTTCGCTATCCATACAAATTCATATAGAAACCAAAATTGTTATGGATCTTCCAATCGACTTCCTTTGAAAAAATTTAGCTTAATATCACCATCCATACCGCTTCTTCGGGGAGGGGGAGGGGATGGGGGGTAAGAGGGGTAGGAGGAGAAGGAAAGCCACAAACAACATGGCTATTACTAGATTCTGGCTTATACGAACTCTTAAGCTAGGAGGGGAAATACTGTAAAGTTACCTTGGGGTTATCAGGATGGCTTTCATTTCTTTCACTTTTAGATCCACTCAAAAGAGGACTATAATCAGTCTCTAAAAATGCCTTCGGGTATTGTCCACATGATCTATTTCTGTTATCTACTCTATATCTTTTCCACTTTACGTTGCATTGATATCTTGCTCATATTTATTCTCTCTTGTTCCAAACATAAGAAAAATAGCAATATTGTTGCATCCGTAAAACTCCCTTTTCACACAAAGGCATATTAATCCAAAGTTTCAGAGATTTTAAATACTTACCTCATGGTCCTTTGAATAATCATCGTTATGCTTTGCTATAGGACATGGTTGAGTCTACAGTGAACTCAGTAATAAATCCTCCCAACATGTTATCAAAATAGAACTTGACAGAACTTAACATAACTTGACAGAACTTGATAGCTCTTGTCTCAGCCAATAAATTCGTATCACTTATAACCATTTTGAACCAATAGATGAAACTAACCATGGTGACTCTTATCCAACTGATTGAGTTTGTTATATCCAACCAAAAAATCATATTAACTAGCATACATTTTAATGACATTAATTACATCAAGTAATGAGTATATCTATAAGAGTACTCAAAACACCAATTTAGATTATGAGTTCTAAACATAATAATTAAATGGATTTTACAACCAAATAACAATGAACCATTTCAAAATGGGACATAAAATTCATCCCTATTTAAATATGAATTACATATCTTGTAAATTATCTAGAAGTATTCATTTATGATATCATCTGCATATATTTCTTCCAATGATTCCTTTTCAATGTTCATATGTTCTTGTAGGAAATTAATATTACTCTTCCTAAACCATTATGCTAAAGTATTATTGTGATTATCCTGATCTTCACCTTCATCATATTTTGTTTCAATACAATTTGTTTCTAGATCGAAAATATCAATGTTACAATATCTATTAATTTTATCTTCATTTTGTATATCATCAATATTTTCTTCTTCTATAAGATCATTTTCCTTTGGAAATTGTTGATTTTCATGGTGAATTTCCTCATCTAATTCATCATCTTTTGAAGATACACCTCTAGCCTTGCTTCTCCATACTGCTAAAGAAATGTTTTCATCATCATCTAGTTCACAACGTTCTGGATGAACATATTCGTATTCAACATCATCATTGATTCCAATTTGTTCTATGTTCCTTGATTCTTGAACTATATTTGGTTGGTCATCATTAATTTTCTCAGTATTGATTGAGGCATCTTCAGATATATTGCTTAACCTTGGATCATAATGAATGACAAATATGCATTTTGGATCCAAAATATCTTCATAGAAAATACCATCCATGTGAAGAAGATAAATATATTGCATATCTAGTGGTATCAAATTTTATTATCAACGAACTAAAAAATTGCATATATCCACAATAAAAAAACGAATTAAAAAATTACATATGACCATTATTTCTTATATTTATTGTATTGTTTTATTTAAAAAATACCTACCCACAATGAATTATGAGAACATATCGCTCCTTATCCTATGGTAGGTAGTTTGAAAAATATATATAAAACAATCCACTATGGTTATCATGTATACGTATCATGTTAAATGCTTCATACTGTTTACATTTAAAAATACAACATTTGAAAGAGCGCTAATCTAACTCATTAATTTCTTGTATTTTTCCAACGTATTGAAGATTACCTTCAATAACATTTTTATCTTTTGAACTTGCTCAAATTGATTTCTTGAAGTCAACCATGACTCCCATAACCAAAGGATCATCATTTTTCTTCTACTCTTTCTACACAATAATGATGATTTTATGCCACATTACAGAATACTTTCTCACCTGTGACATACCATTTATTTGAGTGCAAATAAATATGATTGTGCATAATTAAATAGCTAATAGCGTGATTAACGTATTCGGGTAAATTTTTGAGAGAATTCAAGCTTTAACTTTTTTTCACATCCCATGCACATGTTGATCTCATCTTATGTTATGTTTGCATATATTTCTTCATCATCTATTTGGTTTTTAATTTTTTTAGAAACCCATTTTATTATGTAATATTTTCCTCATTGATCATATATATCAATGGGAAGTGGGGTACTCCTTGGGTTTGATATCATAAATTATTTCCTTGCTTCTAACACTTATTTCCTTTTTATATCATACATATCAATCCATTTATTCATGCATTCCATTTGGTAGAGGAAAAAATTGTTGAGCACAACAATTTCATCAACACCTATTAAAAATCAATAAGTATAACTCAAACTTTAAATATTGTTCTTTCAATTTTGGAAGCCCAAAATTATATAGTAAATTATTCTAAAACAACTACAATAATGAATATTTTACATACCAATTACTTCTTGAATACCATTAGTTTGAGGCTTTTCTCCATCTATAATATCAAATGCACGTTCTTCATCCAAAAATTGTGCACCATATTTAAAATATTTACCAAGGAATTCACATAGGAAGGAAAATTCTTCGTTTAGTACATACCCTTAAACCATGGAACCCTCTTTATGTGCCCTTTGTCAAAAATATATTTTTATGGTTTTCATGCATCTATCAACGAAAAAAATCCATCTCGTTGAAACAATACTTTCCATTTTAATGTCATCGACTAGATGTATAAGTAAATGAAATTGTAGGTCCATGAAAGTTGTTGGGAGCTACTTTTAAAATACAAATACAATTTTTGTGATTTATTTCTTCCATCTTGTCCATTCAAACTCATGGATTCCTTTCAAGGTCACCCACCTAATTATACATTTTCATTAAGTTAGTATGAATTTTTAGTGACATTTAGAATGAGATATAACATATCGTTGTATCATATAGAGGAAAATTTCATGCCACGTCAATCCTTATAAATATCAACCAACCACATACCTCGTAAAGGTTGAAAATAAACATAAAGCATTCCTTAAGTCAGTTGTAAGGCATGAATCCCCTCTTATTGCTAGTGACATTATATGCTATAAAACCAAATTACTACAGTTCATTATTATTGATTTATCATAATATATCAAAACATTTTTTAGTAAGTAGATATAAGAAGAATAATTATTTTTTGTTAATACATGTTAGTATAAGAAGTCACTTCTTGACTGCATAAGGAGTAAGCCTTACACATCATAGTTCATTTCAAATTTTAAAGGGTTTGTTTGAGTGGTGGGATGGCTTTCTTAAAGATTTTCAAATGATTTTTATGTTCTTTAAGACTTTCATGCATTTGGCAAGCTATGGAAAGTATAAATTGTGTGGGTAAAAGGTAGTATAGGGAGCATAGTTTAACTAATGGAAGAAGATGGATAATTGGTACCTATTTCAGGAAATTTTCCTGTCGGCGCTTGAATCAACACTTTGACTGCAACAAGCACATTACTAGAGACATCCAAAACTTTAAGACAATTTAATGATTTTTTTTATGGGATTGGTAGATGGTATAAGCTCTGATTCACTGAAGAGAGATTTCGGTCAAATCAACAGTTCAACTAAAGAGGGTATTGGAATCTGATGTGGTAGCAGAATGCAAGTTTGTAGCCTATGAGGAGAGGAAATTGTGAGATATGAGGAAACAGTAGGTCTGTTAAACATAAATCTACTACATTTAGTAGAAATTCACAAAAGTAGAAGTTTGACAATATTCCATTGAGAGAAAGCTATTACTAGTCTGAAAATATTCTCATTGAAATATCATGAAGAATAAATTTCATGAATGATGCTCTTCCACTATTGCAATATATATTTACCAGGAATTCTCACTGTGTGAGACTAACAAAAACTGATAAAACACATAGCATGTTTAAGAGACTGATAAATATTCATAACAACATATTGGTTTGCAAACTAAAACTGAAAGAGAGTAGATATGGAAACACAATTAAAGTAGACAATACACACAGAAAATTGGTAATAATTCCTCAGTAGTATCATTCCATTTCATTCACAAAAAAGATTACAGATCATATGAGTCAAATTCTAAAACCATCAACCAACCCTTTTACATAGAATTTTATCACATATATACAAAAATAATAAATTGTCATCTACACAAAAGGAGTAAACCTATTCCTAAAAGTTATTACGATCTCGTGCAAGAGATGACGCTTATCCTAAAACTTTAATACAAAGTGCCATGACATAATGGAAATAACAGCATCAAGGCTCACAATTCGTAGTGGTTTGTATGATGTGGCAGTTTATGGGAAGAATCTTCTTCTATTCTGGTGCAACCAACTCCATAAAAAGTGTAAACAACAGTGAAAATGGTGTGTGGCTATTCCTTGAATGTTGCTTGGTAGAAATGTGTTGGTACTGAGGGTAGTGGTAGAAAACTGTTTCAGAGAAACTTTGTCGATGTTTCATTGTTCCTCTCCTTTTTTGGTGGAAAACCCTTTGTAATGGCTAAAAACCCGAATTTTTTTGGATAGAATTGCAGAGCTTCATTTTATGAGAAATTACAAAGAAACCCTTTGAAAAAGGTTTAATTGATAGGGGAGACATGGAGCAGAATGAATGATAAGTGGAGGGGATAAAACCTTTAGTCATATATCACAATCGCAAATCTAGATCAGAGTGTTTAAACTTAAGACACAAATGGGAAAAATGTGATGTGCGACGAGAGCGGAGTTGACGTGGCAAATAAATGGGATCGATCGCACATCACGCATCGAGAGTTTTATTATGAAATGCAGGAGTTAAATGTTAAAAATGGCGAAGTGCGAAGTGCGATGAGAATGAAGGTGACGTGGCATAACAAACAATGGGGTCACCTTCAAATCATACATCGGAAGGTTTATGGAATTACCTCTCCTTCTTTAACGTTATCTTATATCATATGCAATATGAGCTAGAGCGTTGTGCCGACACGTGGCCACCCTCATCATTGCATCTCAAGTTATATCATTTAGCTTGCGATGTCTTAAAACATAAATATAATAATTTCTGATGTGAGAAATCACTCTATTTGTGATTTAACCTCTATCGTTGATCTGTGCCTAGATCTAACAGTCTTCACTACTCTCTCTTCTCCGGATCTCCCACTTTTCTGGTAAATCTATTTTCTTCAGGCAATGCTTTGCTTTTAAACAACTCTGGTTGCAATACTGTCCACAAAGCCTTGATTTACCTGCTTTTAAAACTGAAACCACTTCCTGGAGGAGTGGTCTCTTTTTACCTGTAGCCTTTTTATTGAGATAACCAAAATCTCAGTCAAATAGCTGTGCTTCTCATTGTGTGGAATATATGACTTTCATTTATGAGAAATAGCTTCCCTTTACTACATTACTGTTTTGACAATGAAATTGCAACAAAGGTAGTTATTATTCTAGACCAGATTACTGCAAATTTATTACCCAAACAACGACTGACCTTCGACACTAACAAAATTCAAAAAAGAGATTTTAATTTATTTTAGGACTTTTAAAACACTATGACACCTATTCGCTTTAAAATACCTTGATGTTGCGACTCTTTTTAGCCTTTATTAGAAATGACTCAAACTTTGGATATGGACTAGGACATTAATTTTTTTTTGAAAACAATTGTTATGAAACCAAATCCAAAAATAAAATAAAAGAGAGATAAACGCCTTAGAAATAGCCACTTCGAGGGGGAAACCTCCAATACATTACATAAATGAACAATTATTGGATGATACAAATGAAAAAACCTCCTCTCTATATATAGGAGTCCATGAGGCCACAATGTAATCCTAGTGGGGACATAATGTAATCCTAGCCGGCCTAACAATAATAATGTAAGGGCACAATAATAACAATATGGGGGTTACAGGGGTACAACAATAACAATAAGGGGGTTACACTAACAACAATAAGGGACTATACTAGTAATATAGGGACCTAACATGCTCCTCTCCTTCAAAAAAGTGTTGTCCTCAATGCTTGAGTAGCTCCAGGTGCTTTTGTATAAAATTCTCATCCTCCCATGTAGAATCTTCAGTGGGTAAGTTCTTCCATTTTATGAGATACTCTGAAATTGATCGATTTCGTAGCTGTCGAGTTCTTGTTTCTGTGACTGCTTCAGGTTCTAATATGTTTTTTCCTTCCTCATCAAGTTCTGGAAATATTGATTGAACTGGAATTTTGTCCCCTATAACCTTTTTTAAGCATGAAATGTGGAAAACTAGATGCACTCGTGAAGAAGCAGGAAGCTCCAATTTTTATGCCATAGTACCAATCTTTTGCAACACCTTGTAAGGACCATAGTACTTTAGCGATAATTTATTATCCTTCTTAGCTTTCTTGAGGGACATTTGTTTGTATGGTTGTAGCCGTAAAAATACCCAATCTCCCACATCAAAACTTCTCTCACTGCGATGTTGATCTACTTTTTGTTTCATTCGATTTTGTGCCAAATTTAGGTTATCCTTTAAGATTTGGAGAACTTCTTGTTGATGCTCGATGTGATCCTCCACTTTTTGAACCCTATAATTTTCCCTTAAATAAGATGTGATGGACGGTGGATGATATCCATAAAGTGCCATAAATGGGGTCATTTTTGCTGCAGTATGGAAGGAAGTGTTATACCACCATTCAGCGAGAGGTAACCACTTGACCCATTTTGCTTACTTATCAGATACAAAACAACGAAGATATCCTTCCAAACATTTATTCACTATCTCTGTTTGACCATTAGATTGAGGATGATAAGATGAGGTATGAGCTAGTTGAGTACCCAAAAAAGAAAATAATTCCATCCAAAAATTTCCTGTAAAAATGGGATCTCTCAGCTACTTACAATAATCTTCGGTTTCCATGTAGCTTTGAATTGTTTCCATAAATGCGTAGCAACTGAGCAATTGTACTTTCTTAAATGGATGAGATAATTCAATAAAAGTGTGCATACTTGCAAGTCTATCAACTACCACCATGATGACACTCCTTCCTTTGGACTTAGGTAAACCTGTGATAAAATCCATTGAAATCTCCTCCCAACATTGACTTGGGATGGATAAAGGTTGTAGAAGACCCGTGGTCTTAATTGTCTCAACTTTATTTTTCTGGCAAACCAAACATTCCACCACAAACTTTTGAATATCAGATATAAGGCCATCCCAAAAAAAAAATTTCCTCAACCTGTGGTAAGTTTTTAAAAATCGTGAGTGTCCTTCTAAAGGAGAAGTGTGCAATTCCAAAAGAATATTTTGTTTTAGTTGGGAATTCTTACAAAGATATAAGCAATATTTGTACCATAAGGAATCATTTTTCCAACTAAATGTATCAGATGTAATAGGATCTTGCTGCAAATTTTGAATGAGTGTGCACACTTCTTCGTCCTTATTCCATTCATCCCTTGATTTAGTTATCCAATCTGGTTGGAGAATATAAATGGCACAAAGAAATGCTTCCATCTCTTCATCCTTTCTTGAGAGTGCATCTACAACAAAATTTAGCTTCCTTTTTTTGTAGATGATTTAAAAGTCATAACCCAACATCTTCGTGGTCCATTTTTTCTGCTCTTCTGAAGATATTATTTGTTCCAAAAAGTGTTTAAGACTATCATGACCAGTTTTTACCTTGAAGTGTCTTCCCAATAGGTAAGGTCGCCATCAGTGCATGTAGTATTGCCAACATTTACTTCTCATAAATATCATTTTGTAAATACTTTCCTTTGATTGAACGTCTTTTAAAATCAATGGGTCTTCCTTCTTGCATTAAAACAACGCCAATTCCATTTCCTGAGCATCACATTCCACAATAAAGGTTTTTGTGAAGTCTGGCGTAGCTAAGACTGGTGCTAGGCACATTTCCTCTTTAAGATGTTCAAAGGCCTTAGTTGCTTCAGGACTCCATGAAAATGCATCTTTCTTCAATAATGTTGTTAGAGGTGCTGCTATTCTCCCATAATTCCTAACAAACTTTCGACAATACCTTGTTAGCTCGAGAAATCATCAGAACTATTTTATGGTTGTGGGGACTTTCCATTCCTTAATGGTTTTAATTTTGTTAGGGTCTACCTTAACACCCTCATGAGATACAATATGACGTAGATATTCCACGTCTTGTACTCCAAAAAAAAATTTGGATGCATTTTCATATAATTGCTTCTCTCCAATAGGTTGAGCACTGTCATGATGTTGAATATGATCCCTTCCAGGCTCCGTTGTAGATTAGTATATCATCAAAAAATACTAGCACAAATTTTGTGGGTGAAGGGTTTGAAAATTTTAGAGTTCATAACCTCAAATGTAGAAGGTGCATCGGTAAGACCAAAATGTTGAAAAAAATACTAAGAGGTGGAATCGTATTTAGAGCTGACTAAAAACTTTTTACTTTTTCTTTCTCTTAAAACCATACGCTACTTTACTGAATCCAACTCGCATATACATGCAGATATCCTTAAGAAAACTTGTGTATGTCCAGAGATCTTATTATGAATTTAATTCTATACTTAGATCATTGCATAATTCATTCATCAGATGTTTAGTAAGAAGTAAGAATGTGCATTAATAACAGAATAAACCATCACACATAAGAAACACACATGAACACTAGTATTTAAGGTGGAAACCCAATTCGGGAGAAAACCACCGCTACTGTCGTCTCTGTCTTCAATATTTATTATAAAGAAAACTTCTTACAATTTTTTATTGGCGCGAACTCATACCAGCACGAAGGCACCCACCTGAAGAAGGCTGCAAACTTCTCTTGTTCTCCAGCCACTACTGGAAGGGAGCCCCAACACCCAGATCTCGTTTACCAGCCTCTCCGGGAAGGGAGCTTCGACCCCCTGATTTTCGCACCAGCTTCTACTGGCAGAAAGCTTCCACTTTCATACTGAAGGCTTCAACCCTCAAATCCACTGCAAACCACGTTTCATCAATTTTCATACTAGATCAAAACAGCTTCAATTCAACCCCTTAACATCAACAACCATACTTTACCCAAAACTTCAATCAGAACAGCAATACCACTATAACCAAAATATCAGAAATAACCCAGACTTGAGAGTAGATAATCAGATACACATTCAACTTTGAACAACCATTAATTTAGGTACCATACGTTGTTTTTATTTATGTAACCCGCGTACATACGTCAGTCTGTATCAGGAAAGCAACCTCGTATTCTTCAAGCTCTATAGCTATATTTTGAAATAATAGGCGATTTTTCTTCATAGTTTCCGCATATGTTTGCACACGCGCTTTCTTTTCACTAAATAGCATATGATTTCTTTCAGAATCATAGATAATATTATTCAGACTTCGAAACTTTCAATTCGACACCCACGAAGAATGTAGAATCGTTTTAGATAATACTCATACTATCATGTTTTTCAGAACGTTGATTAGATTTGTCTATTATCAAATCAAGAAAGATACCCATATTCAATTAACCCGTAAAATTCAAGTAGACTTTATTGATCACAGAGAGAAAACAAATCATGCGAAGTAATATCTGTAAATAAGCTTCAGAAACCCTAACTTCCATACGCTCTTTTTATTAAGCGAACTCGCGTATATACGCGATTTTACTGAGACAAAGTAGCGTATAGATCTGTAAAAGATAAACTTTTCAGAACATACCAGATCTATAAACTTACCCAGATTTCTTCAATTTCTTCATCAGACTTGCGCAAGGTCTTCATCATTTCTTTTGCAGATCATCCTAGAGATTCATCATTTCTAGATCTAGAGATCTTGAACCTTCATCATATCCATAGGTGCATCATAGATTCAGATTTATCAATAAATTGTTACTCATTCCATCCAGATATACTTCAGAGTGAAGTATTCATTAAACCCAGACTTATGCACCCACTTGCACTATGATCTTCTTCTCCTTATATAGATTTAGGCTTTGTTAATACCATGAGTCAAAACCACTCAACCGCTGATGTTATTCCTGGACAAGATCAAATAGATAATCCAACGCTCAATACAGTGGGCCAATACCATGGTAATGTCCCCTGGTTTTATAAATTTAGAGCGCAAATAGGCATACGCTACTTGGTACGTACTTTTCCACGTACATACGCTAATTTTCCTTTAAAAACTCGTGTATGCTTTGTGACATATCTTATTCATCATTACTCTGGCACTTACTGAAATTTCTTTCTTTGTTACTTCTGAATTGCTCCGTAGATACATCAGATTTACATCATTAACAAATAGGTTGCTATCCAAAGACAACTCATCAAGTCAGTTTCTATCAAGGACAACTTCATCAAGTAGGTTGCCATCAAGGACAACACATTGCATAATATTGCCAACAATCTCCCCCTTTGGACTTGATGGCAACCGTGATGGTGTTTGATCACCACAACAGATAGATACCTTGATTATAACCATTATTCAAACACCATGATACTCTCCCCCTTGACATCAAGGGCAAAGGGCGGATCAAAACCAACACAAGGTTTTTCTTCCCTTGTATAAGGATGAACTCTATAGATCTGATGTGCACTGAAGTTACCATGCTCCCCCTGAGTTCACGCTGAATCTTCAAACATATTTTTCAATGAAGTACATGACTTTATGACCTTTCCTATCACCAAGGACTCATACTTACATCAATGATCCAACCAAGTGGATTTACATATGTGACTCAAGTACCCAACCAAGTGGGTTTACACATTTTGACTCAATTACCCAACCAAGTGGGTTTACAAATTTGAAGAAGTCCTTACATGAATGAATATAAAAAGTTACATCATAGGTATAACCTTTTCATCAAGATATAGAAATAAATTATACAATCAAGACCAAAGAATCTCAAGCATGAGATCAGACCACAACAAATAATTAGAATGCCAACAATGCATCCTTTCCATATGACCAAAGCTCCCCCTTAGCTTGTGCATCCTGAACACTTTCAATAACAAATCATCAAGGCATATTCATCAGAAGCATTAGAGAATGAAACATAAATATGAGAGCTGGAACATCACCAGAGATACCCAACAGCACGGCAGCTGTGCTGAAGAATGTTGACCCAGAAATTTTTTTGTCAACAAATACCCATACACGATTTTCTGTGTATAAACTCGCGTATATACGTGACTGTCCTTCAAGAAATCCGCGTATCCAATTAATCTTCTGTATTTAAGTAGATCTGATCTTCTATATGGCAGAGACTACTCCCAGCTTCTATCTGAGATATTCGAACGCTTCCCTAGGTAAAGGTTTGGTAAATATATCAGCAACTTGTTCTTTGGAGGGAACATACTCCAACTTCACCTTTTGTTCAAGCACTTGTTCACGTAAGAAGTGATACTTGATGGGAATGTGCTTGGTCTTGGAATGCATAAAAGGATTCTTTGAGATACTGATGGCACTTGTATTATCACACATAATGGAGATAGGAGGTGAAAATTTGATTTGAATGTCTTGTAAGGTTTGCATCATCCAAATAAGTTGAGAGCAACATGATGCGGCAGCCACATATTATGCTTCTGCTGTAGATAAGGCAATAGAGCTTTGCTTCTTGTTGAACCAAGATACTAACCGGGGCCCCATATATAATGCACCACCACTAGTGCTTTTCCGATCATCAACATTTCCAGCCCAATCTGCATTAGTGTAAGCATGAAGAGTGAGATCAGCATTCTTTGGATACCATAGTCCAAAGTCTTGAGTTCCTTGTAGATATTTGAATATTCTTTTGACAGCCTGAAGGTGAGACTCTTTTGGATTAGCTTGGAATCGTCCAAAAATCCCAACTACATGCATAATTTCCGGTCTAGTCCCGGTGAGATAAAGTAGACTTCCTATCATAGATCTGTATTCTGGTTGATTCACCGTGGGAGAATCATCATGAGAACTGAGGTTACATCCGGTTATCATTGGTGTACTTACAGGTTTGCACTCTTCCATGCCATACTTCTTCAGAATTTTCTTAAGGTATTTTTCTTGTGATAAGAATATACCATCTATAGTTTGATGCACTTGCAAGCCAAGAAAGAATGTTAGTTCCCCAAGTAAAGGCATTTCAAATTCTTGCTGCATGACAGAAGAAAATTTCTGACTCATAGATTCTTCATTACTTCCAAAAATGATATCATCAACATATACAACCACAATCAATAGTTTATCATTTTCAGTTTTTGTGTATAAGTTTCTATCAGCAGACCCTTTTGAAAATCCTTGTTGATGAAGATATTTGTCAAGACGATAATACCATGCCCTTGGAGCTTGTTTGAGACCATATAGAGCCTTTTTAAGTCTACAAACAAGTTTTTCATCATTTCCGAAAATGAATCCTTCTGGTTGTTCTATATAAACTTCTTCTTCTAGATCACCATTGAGAAAAGCATATTTAACATCCATTTGATAATCTTTGATTTGTTGGAAGCTTGAAAAAGCAAGAAACATTCTTATGGCTTCAAGTCTAGCTACAGGAGAAAAAATTTCTTCAAAGTCTATACCTTCTTGTTGAGCATACCCCTTGCAAACAAGTCTAGCTTTATTTCTTATAACATCCCCATTCTCATTTAACTTGTTTTTTAATATCCATTTAGTTCCAATGACATTTTTTGTCATGAGGTCTTGGTATTAATTCCCAAGTGTGATTCTTTTCAATTTGATCAAGCTCTTCATTCATGGCTTGAATCCAACATTCATCTTTGCTGGCTTGATTGACATTTTGTGGTTCAATAGTGGATAGAAATGCCAGGTAACTAGAAGATCCCACAAGATTCCTTCTTGTTTGTACACCTGATCCCTTTTCTCCCAAAATTTGAGATTCTGGATGATTCTTTTGAACATATCTGGATGGAGCTTTTTCAGATAAATCATCTTTGGGTTCTTCATTGGGTTCACTGTCTATATCATTTCTATTTGATGTAGAAGGATATATGTCACCATCGTCTTCATCTGTTGTTTGTTTTTCTTATTTTGGAGCTGCAGGAGACTCATCAATAACAACATCAATACATTCAACAATCTTCCGAAGTCTTTTATTGTAACATTTATATGCTCTACTCATAGAGGAGTAACCAAGAAGTATTCCTTCATCTGCTCTGGGTTCAAACTTGCCAATTTTTTCATCATTATTTTTGATAAAGCATTTGCTTCCAAAAACTCTAAAATGCTTCACAGTGGGAGGATTACCATACCAGAGTTCATATGGAGTTTTATCACTATTTACATGAACATGTGCCTTGTTAAGAATATTTACCGCTGTATGTGCTACTTCTCCCCAAAATGTGTCAGGTGTTCCAGAATCATCAAGCATAGATCTAGCCATTTGTTGAACTGTTCTATTCATTCTTTCTACTACGCCATTTTGTTGTGGAGTGCCAGCTACATAAAACTATCTTTTTATGCCATGTTGCTCACAAAATTCAAGGAATTCATCTGATGTATATTCTCCTCCTCGGTCAAATCTAAGACACTTGATTTTTAGATCTAATTCATTTTCAACCAGTGCTTTGAAGATCTGAAATTTCTCAAATGCTTCATCTTTGTGTTTAATCAACCCAATCCAACACATTCTAGAGAAATCATCAATAAATAAGATATAGTATTGTTCACCATGTGGTGAATTTTTCCTCACATGTCCACATATGTCAGTATGAATGACTTCAAGAGGTTTACTTGATGATCCATCCTTGGCATTGAATTGCACTCTAGATTGCTTACCGAATTGGCAAGATTTGCATATGATACTTTCAGGTAGAGTAATATTGGGAAGATCACGAACAACTTTAAGTCTGCTTTATTTGTTGATTTGAGAGAAGCTCAGATGCCCCAACCTTCTATGCCATAGCCAATTTTTTGAAGATTTACTCAAGTAACATTTTTCTTTGCAGTTCTTCAATACATACAGGTTTCTTGGAGTTCTGTTTCCTTTTATAATTGTTTTACATGTATCAAGATCACGTACCACACATTCTTTTGAACTAAAGACAACTTCAATTCCTTGATCACACATTTGACTTACACTTAACAGGTTATGCTTTAATCCATCCACATACATGACATTATTAGCTTTCACCTTTTCTTTTAGAAAAACAGACCCTTTTCCCTTAATGATAGTAGGAGTATCATTTCCAAATGTAACATTCTTTTCATTTTCTAGAGCACTATATGCAAGAAGTTTGTTTTTGTCACCTGTCATGTGTTTTGAGCATCCACTATCAATGTACCATTGATTTTATTCACCTTCTGCAAATAAAGCTATGCCACAATTTTCAACCTGTAATTCCTTCTTTTTCCACACTTTGGAGCTTGAAGGAAAATGCTCTTTTGGCTGGACTTTTCTCCTACATTCAAATTCTTCATGGCCAAAGTTATTGCAATAAGCACGTTCAACTTCATTTTGAAGAGGAGAAAAGTTGTTATATGTATTCTTCTTTGTTCCAATATCAATCCTTTTCTTTCTTGCTTCTCTTGTCATGATGGTTTTATATGCAACACGTTGAACAACTTTATGACCAAAATTGTGAGATGAGAAACATTGTCCATTGAAGAAGAAATTTCTGCGATCATGAAATCTTCTACTTGAATTTACCTGTTGATTGGTGTTTCTTTGAAAATTATTCCTGTTAGTGTTCTTTGAATTGAGATGGTCATGCTTTACCTGTAAAGATTCTTTATTCCCTTGCTGAGTGGTAGAATGTTGTATACTGGTCGTAGCTGCTTTTAGATAATTTGGTGCTGAAGCCTGAGAAGATTCTCTGATATATCCAAGACCTGTCTTTATAAGAGGAGAACGTTGTACCTTGATAATCTCATCTAAGGTTTCAGATCCTTTAGCAAATCTAAGATTCAAAGTATTTACTTTCTCAATTTCTTTTCTTAGACTTACTATTCCACATTCTAATTTCTCATTATGTTTCTCCTTTTCTTCAAGCTGGTTTTCAGAGTTTCTATGGATATTTTACTTTCTTCTAAGCATATTTTGAGTTGATTGATTTCATCAAGAAAATAATTGCCCTCTAAAGCATCCATAAAAGTATCCTTTTCTTCTCTAGACTCTTTTTCAAATGCCATGAGAAGTCTAAGATCTTGTTCACATTCTTCCTCATTGTCTGATAACCCATCACTGTCTTCATGAGTATAGTAAC
Source organism: Pinus albicaulis (assembly GCA_034641835.2). Taxonomy (NCBI): domain Eukaryota; kingdom Viridiplantae; phylum Streptophyta; class Pinopsida; order Pinales; family Pinaceae; genus Pinus; species Pinus albicaulis. Next base: position 823,447,394 of record CM076575.1, read on the forward strand.
TTTTTCTAGTGCTAAACTGATTCTTATTCCTTCTTGCTACTTCCTTCCCTTTTTCATGTGTTTCTTTATGAGGACACTTAGCAGCATAATGACCAACTCTTCCACAAGCAAAAAAATTGAAAGGAATCTTACCTCTGAACCGTACTGTGCCAAGTTGGAGTTTCTTTACAAAATTTACCTCATCTTCTTCTAAGATATACCCTGATCCTTTTGTCTCTTGTACTTCTTTCCCTTTTGTAGAAGCTCTAAAGACGGCTTCTTTGACTTCATATGGTCCTCCTCTTCTCATTTCACATGCAGTTAGTATGCCATGAAGTTTCACTATAGTAAGATTTTGAAGATCCTACTTTTCTTCAAGAGCAGAAACTTTTGACTCAAATTTTGCCGTTAGTGATCTTAAAAAAATTTCAACCAATGTAGAGTCGGTTATTGTTTCTCCCAGATTTCTCATACGATTTACAATATCATCAAGACATAAAAAGAAACTGGCAATGCTCTCCTCATTATGCATTTTTAGATTTTCATATTGAATTCTGAGAGTATGGAGCTTAGCACTTTTTACCTTTGCATCACCTTCATAACTTAGAATGATTTTGTCCCATATTTCCTTTGCTGTATCCAGCTGCATGACTTTTTCAAATTCTGATTCAGTTAGAATTCCCAATAGAGCATTGACCGCCTTTGCATTTATTTCATAATTCTTTCTTTCCGTTGGATCTGTTGGTACTGCGGCTGGATATTGATATCCTTCTTCAACAATAGCCCATACATTTGCTCCCAGAGACTGAAGATAGGATCTCATCCTTGTTTTCCAGAAGATTAAATTGTTTCCGTTGAAGAGCGGAGGCCTGATAGATGTTGTTCCATCTTGATTGCTCATCTTGATTGATCTTCCTTCTAGCGGCTAAGCTTTTTCAGAAGGACTAGCTCTGATACCAATTGTTGGAAAAAATACCGAGAGGGGGGGTGAATCAGTATTTAGAGCTGACTGAAAACTTTTCACATTTTCTTTTTCTTAAAACCATACGCTACTTTACTGAACCGAACTCACGTATACACGCGGATATCCTTAAGAAAACTTGCGTATGTCCATAGATCTTATTATGCATTTAATTATTTACTTAGATCATTTCATCATTCATTCATCAGATGTTTAGTAAGCAGTAAGCATGTGCAGTAATAAAAAAATAATCCATCACACATAAGCAACACACATGAACACCAGTATTTAAGGTGGAAACCCAATTCGGGAGAAAACCACCGCTGTTGTCGTCTCTGTCTTCAATCTTTATTATATAGAAAACCTTTTACAACATTGTATTGATGTAGACTTATACCAGTATGCAGGCTTCTACCTGCAGAAGGCTGCAACCTTCTCTCGTTTTCCAGTTACAACTGTAAGGGAGCTCCAACCCCCTGATCTCGTTTACCAGCCTCTCCTGGAAGGGAGCTTCGACCCCCTGATTTCAACACCAACTTCTACTGGCTGAAAGCTTCTACTTTCATACTGAGGGCTTCAACCCTCAGATCCACTGCAGACCACGTTTCATCAATTTTCATACTGGATCAATACAGCTTCAATACAACCCCTTAACATCAACAACCATACTTTACCCAAAACTTCAATCAGAACAACAATAGCACTGTAACCAGAATATCAGAAATAACCCAGACTTCAGAGTAGATAATCAGATACACATTCAATCTTGAACAACCATTAATTCAGATACCATACGGTGTTTTTCTTTATGTAACCTGCGTATATACGCGTCTTTCTTCACACCAACCTACGTATTCTTCCGTGCATGCTAGTTTTGATATTTTGAAATAATACGCGACTTTTCTTCATAGTTTCCGCATATACACTCGCTTTTCTTTTCACCAACTAGCGTATGCTTTCTTTCAAAATCTGTTTAGACTCATATTCCGATCTGAAACTTTCAATTCAAACAATCTATCAGCAATGCAGAACTGTTTTAGATAGTCACTCATCCTTCATCATGTTTTCTCAATCAATGATTAGATTTGTTCATTATCAAATCAGCAGCATAATCCATATTCAATCAACCCAAAACTTCAAGTAGACTTCATTGATCGACAGTAGAGAGAAAACTGATATCACAGAAGTAATATCTGTAAATAAGCTTCAGAAACCCTAACTTCCATACGCGCTTTTTATTGAGCGAACCCGCGTATATACGTGCTTTTACCGAGATAAACTAGCGTATAGATCTGTAAAATATAAACTTTGCAGAACAAACCAGATCTATAAACTTACCCAGATTTCTTCAATTTCTTCATCAAACTTGCGCAAGGTCTTCATCATTTCTTTTGAAGATCATCCTAGAGATTCATCATTTCTAGATCTAGAGATCTTGAACCTTCATCATATCCATAGGTGCATCATAGATTTAGATCTATCAATAAACTGTTACCCATTCCATCCAGATATACTTCAGAGTGAAGTATTTATTAAACCCAGACTTATGCACCCACTTGCACTATGATCTTATTCTCCTTATATAGATTTAGCCTTTGTCAATACCATGAGTCAAAACCACTCAACCGCTGATGGTATTCCTGGACGGGATCAAATAGATAATCCAACGCTCAATACAGTGGGCCAATACCATGGTAATGTCCCCTGGTTTTATAAATTTAGAGCGCAAATAGGCATACGCTACTTGGTACGTACTTTTCTGCGTACATATGCTACTTTTCCTTTAAAAACCAGCGTATGCTTTGTGACATATCTTATTCATCATTACTCTGGCACTTACTGAAATTTATTTCTTTGTTACTTGTGAACTGCTATGTAGATACATCAAATTTACATCATTAACAAATAGGTTGCTATCCAAAGACAACTCATCAAGTCAGTTTCTATCAAGGACAACTTCATCAAGTAGGTTGCCATCAAGGACAACACATTGCATCATATTGCCAACACAAAAGGCATAACCAAAAATTCATGATGACCCTCATGAGTTCAAAATGCTTTTTTTGGAATATCTTCAGTCTTCATTCTAATTTGATGATATCCTGAACGAAGATCCAACTTGGTAAAATAAATTGCTCCATGTAATTCATCCAATAATTCATCAATCACAGAAATGGGAAATTTATCTTTAATGGTGAGCTTATTGAGCTCCCTATAATCCGGACACATTCACCATGATCCATCCTTCTTGTGTACCAATACTACAGGAGCAGAGAAAGAACTTTGTCTAGGTTGAATTATACCCGCCTCTAACATTTCTGCAATCATACGTTCAATTTCGCTCTTTTGGAAGTAAGGATATCTATAAGGCCTGATGTTTGGAGGAACACTTCTTAGAATCAAATGAATAGCATGATCATGATCACGAATAGGTGGGAGTCCTTTGGGAGTTTCAAACACCTTGGAATGATTGTCCAAGACTTGTTGGAGATTTGCAGAAATAGATGATTTTGATGTTGAAACTTCTAGTGAGCATAATTGTGCAATTACGCCTCGCTGTTCTTTCTTTAGAAGCTTTGTCATGACATTAGAGCTTATTATCCTTCTTGGCTTCCCTGCAATACCCCGTAATTCGACTTCCTTTCCTTCTGAAAAAAATTTCAAGAAAAGTTCTTGAAAATTAAAAGCTACCGTCCCCAAAGATTGTAACCATTGTACTCCTAGTACAACATCAAAACCTCCCATAGGAATGGAAAGAATTGGACTAGTCAATACATATTCCCCCATGGTTAGCTTGATATTATGGCATTTTCCAGAGCAATTTATAGTTCCTCCATTTGCAACCATCACTTGAAATTTTGGTGCTGGGTATAGGAAACAATTTAATTCCTTGGCTACCTTACAATGAATAAAATTATGGGTGCTACCTGAATCAATCAACACTATAACCTTTTTCTTCTTGATATGTCCTTCTATCTTGAGAGTTTGAGGAGTGGTAATTCCTGCCAGTGCATTACACGATATGGTCGGATTCATTTCTTCCTCTTCTAGGGTTGGTTCCCGGTGTATATCCTCTTCTTGTTCATTTTCTTCTTCCTCTTCACAATCTATGTAAAATAATTTCTTCTCAGCACACTTATGACCTTTAGTGTATTTGCTATCACAACCGTAGCAAAGCCCTTTTGCTATTTTTTCTTCCAATTGTTGTGGTGTCAACCTTGTAGGTTGTGGAAATCTAGGCATAGCAACACTTCCTTCTTTATAGAAGTGAGTGGTAGGCTTCCTTGTCGCCATAATTTTACATTCAATTTTTCTCGCCAACCTGAATGCCTTCTCCAATGAATCAGGTTCCAAAACGTGAACTTCATGTTGGATGTTATCCTTTAAAGTACCTATGAAGAGATCAATCCTATGTTCCTCTAGAATATCAGTTACCCTTATATTCAATTTTTGGAAGTCCTCAATGTGCTCCCCCACTAAACCCTTTTGTTTGAGATTTATCAATTGGCTAAAGAAGGTGTTGCTCTTTGTATCCTCATAATGTGCTATCATTTCCTCCGTAAAAATTGACTAAGTGACAATTTTTTTACGGGAGCAAAGCCATCGATACCATACAAATATATTTTGTTCTAAATGTAAAGTTGCAATGCGTACCTTTTGTGTGTTTTGCACATTATGGAGATCAAAATATTGCTCCATCTGTAGTATCCATGTTACAGGATCCTTTCCATCAAACTTCCTCATATCCATATTTGGAATATGGTGGTTCTTTAATCCAACATTAGAGTTTATGAAATCACGATTAACATTTATTTTGTTCTCATCATGATTTTCATCTACTATCTTTTCGCCATTAGGAATCATTTCTTGTATCAAATTTGACAAACCTTCCTTCAAACCTTCCATTTTTTCTTCCATACCATCCATTTTATCTTCCATACCATTCTTCAAACCATCCATCGTAGCTTCCATGCCTTTCTTCAAACCATCCATCTTAGCTTCCATGCTTTTCTTCAAAACATCCATTTCATTTTTTTTGCTCTTTGCGAGAACAAATTTTGGTACACTTGCTCTTGTAATTTTGATAGATCATGTTGCAATTCTTCATCTTCATGAGTCATAGTAGAGTACTCTGAGGGCTTAATGGGTGTTGAATTATTTTTAGGAGGCATTTTAGAACCCAATACTGATATCTATGCTCAATAGGCCTTTGGAATCACTTAAAACTGATTTTTCAAACAAGACTTATGAAATTTGAAAATAAATACACACCTTTTTCTTGATTTTTAGGAGCTCGATATTGAAACTGAATTATCTCTATGATTTTGGATATTAAATATATGAAATTAGGCCCTAACATAGCCCTCTAAATCTTCTTTTGAATTCCATAGGTCTGACCTGATTTGGATTCTTGAAGGAAAATTTATGTCCAATCTCCTACGATGACCTAATTATGGACTAGTTCAGTAGAGCGAAATTGTATGACTTGCCATGTGTCATTGTTTCCTCCTTTGGCTCTAAAATTGATATAATGAAAACTAAATTCTGTGCGCTTGCGGTCACTTTTTACAGAATCCAAATCCGATGCTCAGAGAGAGAGAGTTATGATGTTTTTCCCACGGTCACCTCTTTGAGATGAAATTCAAGAGCCTGAAAAAATCCTACCTTCCATAGATCATATCTCCAAAAATATTGTGAAACAAGATCTAAAATTTTTACAGGAGGTTCCTTAGGATTTTAGCTTCGCTCTGTGAAAATTTTAGTTGCTAAACCCTAGTAGAAAAAAATTTATAGCGAAAATTCTGCGATGACTTGTTTAGGTTAAATTAAGGAGCTTGCAAAATACTCTAACTTCCACAGATCATATCTCCGAAAATATTGTGAACCAAGCTCTGAAATGTTGTGAAGATGTTCCCCAAGATTTTGAATTCACACTCTACAAATTTCAGCTTCGGAACCTTTGTAGAAAAAAAATTATAGCGAAAATGCCACGATGACCTGTTTGGAGCAGCGAAACCCTAGAATCCAAAGCTCTGATACCAAATGTTATGAAAGAAAAACCAAAAATAGAATAAAAGAGAGATCAACACCTTATAAATAGCCACTTCAAGGGGGAAACTTCCAATGCATTACATAAATAAACAATTCTTGGATGATACAAATGACAAAACCTCCTCTCTATATATAGGAGTCCATGGGGCCACAATGTAATCCTAGCCAACCTAACAATAATAATGTAAGGGCACAATAATAACAATATGGGGGTTACAGGGGTACAACAATAATAATAAGGGGGTTACACTAACAACAATAAGGGACTATACTAGTAATATAAGGACCTAACAATAGTGGCACAATGGTGATTACACCATTAACATTTTCAGTGCTAATGGTGGCTCCTATTGGGGATGAAGTCCTCCCTGTGAGGCTTCAAGGATTATAGACTTAGTTCCTCAAAAAATCTTGAAATTCAGAATAAATATTGAAAATAGAGACTAGGATGGACCATTGACATACTGGACTCAAGACTAACCATATATATAGACATAAGTACCATTGGGCATGGAGTTTATTGACACATCACACCGGATATTTACAATGGAGCGACTCAACTGACTTACTAAATAAAGAAATTCTTAAGAAAATGACCATTGACTGGGCCTCCAGTTAGCTGATCATCATCTAGATGTTTGAGCAGAAAAGTATTATTCTCCAAAACTTCAGCAATTGTCAATGGCCCAAACCACAAATTGTCAAACTTACCATGTTTTCCATGGTCTTCTCTCCTAACATCCCGACGCAACACCAAATCATTCTCCTGAAACAAATATTGGTTTGATCTTTTATCAAAAACAGATTTGACTTTAGCCTGATACTCTTGTACTTTTTCCAACAATGATTCTCTGATTTGGTGTGCCTCTATCAACTGTAACATTCTCCTTTGTATTGGATTTTCATTATCAACTTCATCTTGCAGAAAATTCATCACAGGAAGAGCTAATTGCAAAGGCATTACATCATCAGTATCATATGCAAGATGAAATGGATACATTCCAATTGATTTTTTACCACTTACTCTATCTGTCCACAGAGAATGTATCAACTGAGTGTCCCAATTCCTCTTATTTTTAGGCAGCATTTTCTTAATAATCCTTACCAAACTTTTATTAAATGACTCATCCAATCCATTACCTTGAGGGTAATAAGGAATGGAATGAGTCAATTCAATCCCATATTGCTGACACAAGTTGTACATCTTAGCAGGCTTAAAGGTCATTGCATTATAAGTTACTAATTTTTGTGGACAACCAAATCTCGACATAATATTTTCCAACAGAAATTTGATAATTACCATATCATTAGAATTCATGGTTGGTACAACTTCAATCCATTTAGTGAAATAGTCTGTGGCTGTGAGAATCCATATATGTTGTCGTGATGAAGGCGGATGAATTTAACCAATGAAGTATAGCCCCCACTGCTGGAAAGGAACATCTGCTGAAATGAATGAGAGGTAACGGTAGCAATTTATGCTCACCAACAAATTTCTGACATTTGACACATCTCCTGACTTTGGAAAAAACATCAGAGAAAAGAGTTGGCCAATAATAGGCAGCTCTTAAGATTTTGTTTGCAGTGGCTCTCCAATACAAATGCCCTCCACACACTCCTGCATGTATCTCTGTCATAATCTTCTGGGATTCTACTTCATCTACACTTCTTAAGAAGAATCCAACATAATCCTTCCAGTAAATATGGTCTTCCAAAATGAAATACTTCGTAGCTCTCAATTTAAAATCTCTTCTTTTAGACTTCTCCATTTAAGGTGGATAGTTGAAATTTAACAAAAATTAAACTATATCCTTGTACCAATCTGAATTAAATATTTCAATATAATTAGCAATACCTTCTCCATATTCTCCTTCAGCTACCTCTACATTCAGATTTAAAGCTTTGCAATTAGATTCAGCCATTAAGTGAGCCAAGCCCCGACCTTTAATCAATTTAGTTGGTTTGATTTCAACATCAAATTCTAGAATTTTGGTCAACCATCGTCCCCTTCTACCATCTATATCTAACTGCAACAACACATCTTTAACAGTGATATTGGGCACAAAAGAAATTATTTTGGAATGTAGCACATAAAATTGAAAATACTTCAAAGCCTTAACTAGTGCATATGCTTGTTTTTCAGTCAATATATAATTTAATTCAGCATCCCTTAAAGCACGACTAAAAAATGAAATTGGCTGATCCAAACCCTCCTTGTTCTTCTGTAATAAGACAACTGCAATTGTTTCTTCTAAAGCATATGCAAAAATCAAAAAATCCTTTCAAAATCAGGACTAATCAAAACTGGTGCTTCATTCAAGGCAAGCTTAATTGTTGAAAAAGAATTATTTGCTTCATCTCTCCACTTAAATTCTGCATCTTTTTTCAGCAAGACATTTATATGTTCTATTAGCTCTTCAAAGTTAGGAACAAAACGCCTTAGAAAATTTATTTTCCCTAAAAATAACTACAATTATTTTTTATTCCTTGGCAAACCAATTTTTTGAATAGCCTCTACTCTTCCCAGATCAATACAAATGCCACTTTATGTTACAATATGTCCCAATAACTTACCTTCTTGGACAACAAAAGATGACTTTTTTGGGTTTAAGGACAAACCAAACTTTCAACATTTGTTAAAGACTTGTTTTAAATGTTTCAAGTGGCCTTCATCAGATTTTGAATAGATTGTGATGTCATCCAAATAGATAACTGCAAAACTGTCCTTTTCTCTCGTCAAGGCCATATCCATTGCCCACTGAAAGGTTGTGACTGCATTCATCAAACAAAATGGCATTTTGTTGTACGTGAATGTGTCCCAGGGTGTGGTAATGATGTCTTTTCTCTATCTTTCCTGTCAACCAAAATTTGATTATATCGTGAAAAGCCATCAATCATTGACATTATTTTGGACCCTACAACCTTCTGCAAGATATAATCCATCTTGGGTAGTGGATAGTTATCTTTCAATGAACACCGATTCATGTTGCGACAATCGACAAAAATCCTTATCTCTCCATTATTTTTTTTGAACAGGACTATATTAGCTACCTAGTTAGAAAATCTCAAAGGCAAAATTATCTTTGTTTCCCATAATTTTCTGATTTCTTTCTCAATGATTAGGAGCAGCATGGGATTGATGTGTCTGATTTTTTGTGCTACAAGATTTTCATCTGTTTTCAAAGGGATATTGTGCTCCATTGTGCTCCTATCATAAGGTTTCAGCTCATTATAAGACCATGCAAAAATATCATAAAATTATTTCAGTGGTTTGATATATTTAGTTTTGGTTTCAAGAGAGAGGAATTTGGACACCTTGACTAAATTTGGATGATCTTCTGTACCAATGTTACATTCTATTGTACTCTCTCCATGAAATTTTCTTTCAGGCTTGAGAAAAACATCATTATTATCAAACAACCTTTCTAAAGGAACTAAATCCTTAGGAATAAAGTTAGTTTTCATATCTATAATTTTTTTCCCAGCCATATTTTTCTTAAAAGGGTTGCTATTTTGGTTTTCAACAATATCCTTCTCATCATCAATTTGTATGTCTACAAATTTGATTAGGAGATCATGTGTTTTGCTCAAAATTGAAAGTGCTCGAAACTGTAGCAAACTTAAGCAACCGGAAAGGTGCCGTCGTTGTGATTCTGGCACCGTGAACAGTTCAAAAAATCGATGTCGTATGAGGAAGATATCACGTTCTATTCGTTTTCCCAAACATATAAAATTTTTGTGACTGGGATGCCCAGTGAACATGCAGGTACAGTCAACAGGTGGCATATTCTATGGAATATTCCCTTTTCTCACAGCCAATCAGAATTCCACACGTGGCTAAATCTGGGACATTGATTTTGGTTGTATGAATTTTCATTTTTGACCATTGGATGGGGTTTGTACGTTTTTGGTTTAGGCCGTTGGATGAGAGACATGTGGCAAGCCTGGAGGCTGCCATGTGTCACCAAGAGGTTTCATTAAAATTTTGGTGGAGTCGGGGGTGTCGACCCCGTGACCTCCAGGAACGCACAAAGACCTCCAACCGTCTCCACTATCTAATGGTTCTTACCATGTATGTCTTCCACATCAATTTATGTTGTATATGTTTTCAATTCAGAAGGGGGGACCACCAGCGGTCCCAACCCGCTGGCGGCCCCAAAGTGAATGGTCACATGTTAATACAACACTGCGACAGATTAATTAACCCCGACAGTTCGAAGACAGTAGCATTAACCTCCAAACTTATCACATGCAATCCGCAACATCAAACCTCCAGGTGGCGGCTACAACAAACCTCAAATTCGACGACTACGGGGTCGTGGTCACATGTCATGCAGTGACATTAACTACAATGTGACGGTTTTATAAACCATAACCTCTGGTAGGAATATTGCGTTCACATGGGTGTAGTTCAAATAGAAACTAATGCCATAGGATTCAGAATCTGGAGTGGAGTTATGGTTCTGCTCCATATGCGGAGTTTTCAAACAGTTTAAACTGCGGAGTTTACGACGGGGGGTCGGCATGTGACCAACCCGCCAAGACCACTTAATGTCAATTCTAACGGTCTTCCAATGGAACTATGGAGGTACCCTAAATTTAGGTTTTTTACTATTTTTAGTGATAGTTAAGTGCCATTCTCCACTTTTAGTGGAATTTTTCTAGCTGATATTGGGAAAAATGCATTGGGAGGTCAATTTTCGACCACTTTGGGTGAAACAAGAGTCTACCTAGACTAATTTGAGCATTCTGGAGCCACTGGTGCAGATAAAAAAGCCATTAGAGGCTTTTAAACACATGCATTTGAAATTTTGAGCATAATGACAAAGACGGACATGCCATTGCGAGCTGGACCAACAGATGTAGCCCAGGAGGGGTGAACTTCTTCATCATACCTACTGTGTAAAACTTATGTGTGATGTTTATTCTCTGTTATAAATTGATGTATAGTGTTATTTAGGCTTATTTTTATGCTTAAAGTTCACAAATTCATCTATGTTTCATGGTTAAAACACTCATTCCTTAAGCAAAAAAATGGAGATAAATTGTACATGTTTTAAATACTGAAAGGACACTTAGCATAGAAAACTAATACACTCCTTTTAGATCAGATTGGTATCAGAGCTAGAGTTTATTCTCTCGTGTTTTTGTGTGCAACTATTTGTTTAACTATTTGCAAGGGTTTACATGCTTACTATGCTCAAGCTTAAGAGAGGAGAAGGAAAATTGGTGGAAGCAAGAGGTTCTCAGAGGGAGCTACAGCAAAGGAGGGCAAGATTGCCACATTCTCCACCACCTAGTTCACCTCCAAAAGAAGCATAATTAGCATTAAGCATGCCTCCAGGAGAATTAGAAATCCATGAAGAGGTGGGTCCCAAAGAAGAAGAAAGGATGTTTAGGAAAGCATTCCTTGACATGACTGAAATGGTGAGAGTTCTTTATCAAGAAAGGAATGAGAGACTAGAAGGAGAAGGATCGAAACTTCACAAGGAAGGTCAGGGATCATCAGGAGGTAAAAAATTTGAAGATAAATCAAAGAAGGGAAATGGAGGAAATGGAGACAGTGGAAAGTCACCATCATCACGCTCGTCTTCATCCTCATCATCCTCTACTTCATCTTCAATACATCAGCCATCTAAGTAAAAGAACATTGGTAAAAGTACTTTTATAAAACTTGTTGTTAAGTTTGAATTGCCAATGTTTAATGGAGAAGTCAATGCAGAAAAGCTTGATAATTAGATTAGGCAATTGGAGGTTTATTTGAGAATGCAGAACCTTCATGATGATGATACCAAAATCCAACTAGCTTCATTGAGAATGGAAGGTGCAGATCTTTTTTGGTGGGAATCCAAGACAAAGGAGGAGATCAAGAAGCATGGTAATATTATTCTATCATGGACTGATTTCATGCAAAATTTTAGACAATTGAAAGGACAAAATGTACAAAACTACACCCAAGAATTTAGGAGAAGAGCTCTCTTATTAGGGGTAGATTTGCAGAGCCAAGATAATTTTATCAAGTACATAGGAGGCTTACATAGCTACCTTAAACATACTATCCTCATGTTTAACCCTACAATTCTAGATGAGTTTTGTGTTCAAGGAACACATCTAGAAGCTAGAGGGAAAAATAATTTTGAAGAGGGTAGAAACAAACCTTTTAAGGGGAAAAACAAAGAGAAGACCTCAAAAGGTAAGGGAAAAAAGAATGCATCTATCAAGAAAGAGGGAGAAAAATTTGTTTGTAAACATTTTTCAAGAGATGGCCATGAAGAGAAAAATTGTTGGAAATTACATCCTGAAAAGAGACCCAAGTAAAATGATAACAAAGGGAAGAAAAAACTTGCAGCTACAACTCAACATGACTTAGGAGAGGATTCAGGTGATGAAACTAAAATTACAGCCATGGGATTGAATAACATGAAGGGGAAAGAAATTGAAACAAAACCCAGTACTATTACATCAAACTATCACATACAAGCTCCAAATGAAGAAGAGAGATTTGAACTGTTTCATGTGAGGGTCATATCTAAACATACCAATAATGACACATTGTTTGACAGTGGGTCACAAGAAAAATTAATCTCTGAAGATTTGGTCAAGAAACTTAATCTTGAGACCATTCCAAATCCAAAACCATATCCACTTGGGTGGATTTTTAAGGATGCAAATTTACAGGTTTCAAAGAAGTGCATATTGTGCTTTGCAATAACTGCACATTTTGTTGACACAGTTGAATTAGATGTGGTTCTGCTTGATATTATAGGTATTGTGATGGGCGGTCCTTACTTGTATGACAGGAAAGAGATATTCCATTGCCATGAGAACAAATACCATTTATTCAAATATGGAAAGGAGTTCATTGTTAGATCACATCGCAAGAAGACAAATTTTGCAATGGTAAATATTGGATAGGTAAAGAGGATGGTGAATTCAAGTAAGAATTTTTTTCTTCTAATGATTAAGCCTAAAGATGATGTTAATCACGAGTCATTTGAAGATTGTGATCCTAAGTTGAAATCATATTTATATGATGTAGTTGATGCACATCATAAGATGTTTCAGGAGCCAATAGGATTGCCTCCTAAAAGGGAGATTCAACATGAGATTCAGTTACAACAAGATTGTCCTCTTCCAAACATCGGCATGTATCACATGTCGATAATGGATAATGTTGAAATAAAGAGGCAAATCAAGGACTTGTTGGATAAGGGACTCATAAGGCCAATCACTTCGCCATGCAGTTCACCCATAGTCTTGAGTTCGAAGAAATATGGGACTTGGCACATGTGTGTCGACTTCAGAGCTTTGAATAAGATAACGGTAAAGAATCGATACCTGCTCCCAAGGATAGATTATTTTCTTGATCAGCTGAAAGACGCAAATTTTTTCACTAAGTTATATTTATTAAGTGGATATCATCAAGCAAGAATTGCAGAAAGTGATATATGAAGACTGCATGCAAAACCAAACAAGGACTCTTTGAGTGGTTGGTTATGTCGTTTGGTTTGTGTACTGCACTGGCGAATTTCATGCCTGTTATGGATAATATTTTGTGTCCATTTGTTGATGAATTTTTTATTGTTTATTTATATGATATACTCATTTTCATAAAAACAAGAGAAGAACATGTATTGCATGTAAAAATGGTACTTGATGTTTTGAAGAAAGAGAAATTATTTCTTAAGATGTCAAAGTGTGAATTTAGAAAGACTTCTCTGGTTTATTTGGGACACATTGTAGGAGGAGGCAAGTTGAGAATTTATCCTTCTAAAGTGGAAGCCATTGTGAATTGGACCACTCCCAAAATAGTAACCAAGGTAAGAAGTTTCTTAGGCGCAGCTCAGTATTGGAGAAATTTTATTGCTAACTTTTCTGCCATAGCAGCTCCTATGCATGCAGTGACAAGTGTGAGAAAGGCTTCCAATGGGGAGGCAAATAGCAATAAGATTTTGAAGCTTTAAAAGACAAGATCAGTTCAGCTCCGGTCCTTGCATTACCGAATCTGAGACAACCATTCGAGATACAAACCAATGCTAGTGATTATGCCATGGGCGCAGTACTTTTGCAGCATGGTAAGCCTATTGATTTTCATTCTGAAACATTAAATGGTGTTGTAACTAATTATCCTACATATGAAAAAGAGTTGTATGCATTGGTAAAAAGCGTTAATAAGTGGAAACACTACTTTATGGGTAAAGAGACGATTATACATACCTATCACCAACCATTACAGTACTTGCAGTCGCAAACAAAATTGCAGCAATCATGACATTTTAGATGGATGGGATTTCTTCAATAGTTTCACTTCGTTATAAGGTACAAGAAAGGTATTTTCAATAAAATTGTTGATACGCTTTCAAGGCCAATTATAAGTTCTTCTACTTTACTTAAAAATGATTCTACTGTACATGAGAGTTACATAGAACAATATGCATCTGATGTTGATTTTCAAGATCTGTATGCTAGTTTGAGTGAAGGGAATCAAGTTGAGGAAAATGATTATCACATGCATAATAATTTGTTGTTTCATTTGGGAAATTTGTGTATACCACAAGGAGAGAGACTTAGTGTCATGAGAGAGGCTCATTTGTCTCTTATTTTTGGATACTTTTGGGTAAAGAAAACAATGGTGCATCTACAGAGGTATTTCTATTGGCCTCACATGATAGATAGTGTGTCATGTTTTATAAGAGGTTGTTCTATGTGTGCAACAAGCAAGCCTAGCAATAGGAAGTTTGTGTTTTACACGCCACTACCGGTACCATCAAGGGCATGGGAGAGTGTCTCCATGGCCTTTGTTGGAGGTCTATCTATGTCAAGAAAACAACATGATTATCTTTATGTAGTTCTGGATAGATTCAGTAAAATGTGTATACTTATTCCATGTAAAAAAACCATTACTGCTTAACAAACTGCTGAAATTTATTTTCAACATGTATGGGTTCATTATGGTTTTCCAAATTCTATTGTTACTGAAAGGGATTCCAGGTTCGTTAGGAATTTTTGGTCCAATATTTGGAAGATGATGGACACAAAGTTGAAAAAGAGTACTGATTTTCATCCACAAAATGATGGCCAAAACGAGGTGGTGAACAGAACCGTTGTGCATGTATTGAGAGGATATTGCAGCAAGCATCCCAAGTTATGGGATGAAAAAATGCATTACATTCAACATGCTTACAACCAGGCCAAGCACTCTTCTACAAATACTTCACCTTTTGAAGCCTACTTTGGGTATTTTCTGAAATTGCCATTATACTTGATCTTCGAGAAGGATGTTGCAATTGATGGGCATAGTGATATTGACAAGGCTCGAAAGTTCATTGAGAAAATTCAGATTATTCATCAAAAAGTTCAAGAACAACTTGAGAAGAGTCAAAGAAAATACAAGGATAGGCATGAAAAACATAGAGTTGATCACAAGTTTCAAGAAGGAGATGAAGAATGGTTGCACATAAGCAAAGAAAGGATGTAAGGAGAAGGTAAAAAGATCAATCCCATTCATTATGGTCCATTTAAGATCATCAAAAAAGTTGGTAATAGTTCATTTCAACTTGACTTTCCTTCATATATGAAAATGTATTCCATTGTCAATGTGGAGAATTTACGTTTATATGTGCCTCCTTTGATTAATGATCAAGGGAGTGATATTCAACTGCCATCTATAGAATATTTCTCACCAGAATTTCTGGACGAGCTCAAGGAGGATTCCATCCTTGACAGGAGGACATGCACTTCTAAGAGGGGAAATGTTGATTATCTTCGAATTGGGCTTAAGGGCAGCAAACCAAGTAAGTCAAAGTGGATGGAAGTGGAAAAGGTGATGGAGCTATACCCTCTTCTTCTAAACAGGTAATTAAAGTCTTTTGGGGTCCAAAAGCTTCCCAATGGGGAGGTGTGATCAGGAGATCATGTGTTTTGCTTAAAATTGAAATTTCTCAAAACTGTACCAAAACTAAGCGACTAGAAAGGTCTCGTCATTGTGATTTCGGCCCCATGAATGGTTCAAAAAATGGATGTCGTATGACGAAGATATCGCGTTCTGTTCGCTTTCCCAAACAGTTAAAATTTTAGTGACTGGGATGGCTAGTCAGCACGCAGGTACAATCAGTAGGTGGCATATTCTGGGGAATATTCCTTTTTCTCACAGCAAATCAGAATTTGACACGTGGCTGAATCTGGGCCATTGATTTTTTTGTACGAATTTTCATTTATGACTGTTGGATGGGGTTTGTATGTTTTTGGATTGGGTCATTAGATGAGAGACACGTGGCAAGCCCAGAGGCTGCCACATGTCCCAAAGACCTCCAACCATCTTCGTTGTCTAATGGTTTTTACCATGTATGTCTTCCACATCAATTTATGTTGTATATGTTTTCAATTTGGAAGGGGGGACTGCGAGCGGTCCCAACCCGCTGGTGGCCCCAAAGTCAAAGGTCACATGTTAATACAACATCGCGACAGGTTAATTAACCCTGAAAGTTTGAATACTACGACATAAACCTCCAAACTTATCATATTCAAACTACAACATCAAACCTCTAGGTGGCGGCTACAACAAACCTCAAATACGGTGGCTGCGGGGCCATGGTCACATGTCATGCAGTGAGATTAACTATAATGTGATGGTTTTATAAACCATAACCTCCAGTGAGAATATTGAGTTCACATGGGCATAGTTCAAATGGAAACTAATGTGATGGGTTTTGGAATCTGGATTGGAGTTATGGTTCCACTCCATATGCGAAGTTTTCAAACAATTTAAACTGTGGATTTTACCGCAGAGGGTCAGCATGTGACCACCCCGCTGAAACCACTTAATGTCAATGTTAACGGTCTTCCAGCGGAAATGTGGAGGCGCCCTAAATTTATGGTTTTTACTATTTTTAGTGACATCTAAGTGCCAGTCTCCACTTTTAGTGGAGCTTTTCTAGTTGATATTGGGAAAAATGCATTGGGAGGTCAATTGTCGACCACTTTGGATGAAACAAGAGTCTACCTAAACTAATTTGAGAATTCTAGAGCCACTGGTGCAGAGAAAACAACCATTAAAGGCTTGTAAACTCATGTATTTGCAATTTTGTGTGTAATGACAAAAAGGGACATTCCATTGGGAGTTGGACCAGCAGATGTAGCCTAGGAGGGGTAAACTGCTTCATCATGCCTACTATGTAAAAATTATGTATGATGTTTATTCTCTATTCACTCCTTTCAGATTAAAACTCTTCTACACACTCTAAAAAATTCTGAATCTCCCTGTCATCCTCAAATACTTGCCAGTGCTTGATGTTATCAGGAATTGGAGGTTTGCTTTTTATTTGAACATCATAAGTTGCGTTGATATCTAGAGGAACTTTGAAATTACTAGTAGCAATAGCTAGTGAATCAACAATTTGATTTTATTCTCTAGTGACAGAATTTATATTAAATGTTGAAAAGTAATGCTCAATCAAATCCCAGACTTCATTCCTATAATTCTTTAATTTTTAATTTTTTACTTGGTAATTGTTTCTCACATGTTTAATCACCAACTTTGAATCACTAAAGGCAATTAGTTTCTATGCTCCCAACTATTTCATTTCCTTCATACCCAACACAAGTGCTTCATACTCAGTAGTGTTGTTAGTGGTAGAAAATTGCAATTTGTATGATATGGTCACCTTCTGCTAAGTAGGAGAAACAAGGACTACACTAGCTCCCGATCCTTCTCTTGAAAAGGCTATGTCAAAGTACAATTTCCAAATCTGTCATTCTGAATGCTGCTGATTTGCACCTTGAAAGTGTTGTTTTTCACTTATTTGAGGCTGGAAATCATTATCATCAGCAACAATGTGCAGAATTGACGACCCCAATTCCTTTTCTTTAGCATATATTGGATGGTTTTATGGATTGTGCTAATCACTAATGATGTAGGCCATTTGAGTTTCCTATACAGCCTTCTGAATTCCCCTCTAAACACTGGGATGGTAGCATATGACATGTCCATCTGAAGGGTACCTCCCAATTTCTTAGACCAAGATCTGGAAAGTAACATCCCAAATATGGAAGGAATGTTTCCAACCATAATTTCCATCACTAAGCTCTTCATAGGCAGCTAGGTAAGGGAAACAACCAAGTATTTAATCACTCCTAGGTACTTGAATTTTTTGGAGTCAAAGGTGTAGAGGTCATGGTATTTCTTGGTGATCTCTAATCCCAATTCATCCATCACTTTCTTTGGCATAAGATTGTGGGAAGCTCCAGAATCTAACAAACAATTATGCAAAAATTTGTCATGTATGTTAAGTGATACGTAGAAAGGCGATGAGTTATCATCATTTTGGTCTTGGACATGACAACATAGAGAAATAGTGGGATGCTCATCCTCAAGGTTGAATGAATCAGGAGCGAGAGGAGGTTGTATCAGACTTTTGAAAGACTGTTTATATGCTGAATTTTTCAATAATTCTAGTAGTGGAACTGGAATTTTGATTTTATTCAATTTAGATTTGAAACTGAAATAAATTGGAACTAATTCCTTATTTTCTACAGTAATTTTAACAATTGGGGCAGAATTTTGAGGTGGAGGAACCTCCTTTACCTTGGCCTTCTGTTTAGTAGCTTGTTTATCTGAATATGATATTTGTTGAGGCTGCTGAACAGGACCTTTGGACCTCAAAGGGTGATTTCTAATTTGAACTTCTTGCTGTTTTTTATCATTCTGTGCATAAATTTGAACATTCATATCATCAGGAAACAAGCAAATCCTTGATCCATCTTCATATTCCTACAATGTTAAACATCTTGACTGTGAAGTTTCTCCCACAAGGTTTATTTCCTCATTTTCTTCCTCATTTCCTTGTTGTTCTTCTTCAAAAAAGTTATTCAAAGGAGGCTGAACATTTTGATTATCAACATTCCTCCTTGGTCGTTGTAGGATTTGTTGAGGCTGAAAAGGCCTCCTGAAGGAAGCCTGATTTCTATTAGCTTCATTTTGATTGGATGTAGCAGCTAGTTTATTTTCTACCTTTAATTTTGACATCTTAGAGGCAAGTTCCTTGATCAAATTGGACATTTGATCGATCTTTTCTTCCATTGAAAGAGACTTAGAAGAAGAAGGTTTTTCTTCTTTCATCTTCTTTTTTGTCTTTTGCTTCCTTTTTTTCCTCCATTTTTAATTTATTAGAAGCCATGAGATTAGACTGCACTCGAATTGCAGCCTCCTGCATAATTATCAGTGTTTGTGCTTTTTAAGCCCTCAACCATAAGGCAAACTCAGAATCTAAAGGATTTGCAAAATTTATCATAACGTTTGTTTCAGTGGGTTTAATTTCTTCAGGAATTTGCTGATAAATCTTATTAAACCTCTTAGTAAAATTAGGTAATGATTCATCTACCTTCTTCTTCAGAGTTCCAAATTTTTTAAGATAATAAACATAGTCTTTCCTATCACCCCAATGCTTCACAAATATCTCTTGTAATTCATCAATTCCTTTTACTGAATTTGGAGCCAAACTTCTAAACCATTTTTGAGCTTCACCACCCAAGCTCTGAATAAAGAGTCTTGACTAGACATCTTCATTTTCAATATTTTGATTGTCATCATAACTATATAAAGCCACTAAATGTTCCTCAGCAAAAATTCCTTCTCCCTCCCCAGTGTATTTTGGAATATATTTCAAGTAATCTCCTTAGGGAAGTGGATGTAAGGGTTGAGGGAGAACAAGTGGCACTAATCCAAATTTTATGCAGGAATGCAATAGAATACAGAAATAACCATAATCATAGAGATGCAGTGGAAATAAGGCTTCATTTCATTAATATCAAATAATAGAAATATGCTTACAAACATAATGGAAATAAAATAGCTAGGGTGCTGGTAGCGAATCTTTGAGAAGAGATGTGGAGGCTACAGACCTCTGAACTGTGTTACAATGAGGCTCGAGGGCCTATTTATTATTGAGAAACAATGGAGAACTCTAAATGTCCAAAAACCTAACCCTAGGAGATGAAGCACGAAAACTATGGGCCCCGTTGCCTACAACTGTTGCCACGAATATCAATTTTGGAACAAAATCATATTAGCTAGAAAAACGATGACCAAAAAACATCGTTTAGGGCCTCAAAACTGCTCTGGAAGTTCAGGACCTGAAAAACTACTAAAAATAGTAAGTTGTGCTGCAACTTAAAAAATGAAAGAACTGATGGTGGGGGTTCAAATGGAATAGGTTGGTGGCCACCAATGTCCACCTGGATCATTAAGGCCCCAAAACGGGTCTAGGATTGCAAGACCCGAAAACCTGCTAAGAATAGTAAGTTGTGTTTAATGTGAAAAGCTGCAAGAATTGATGGTGCGGGTCCAAATGGAATAGGTGGGTGGCCACCGATATCCACCTGGATCATTCATCCCGCCTTCAGAAGCAATGGTCCCCATTGCGTTGAGATCCTCCATGAGATGAGGCATGTTCTGTTGTCAAAGATGTCATCATTAGGGGAATTTTGAGGTCTAAAATGGGCCTCCTAAGGAAATTATAAAATAATAGTGGAAAAAATCAAATAAGATTTGATGACATCATCAAATTTTAGAAGGAAAAATGAAAAAACTACTTTTTCAACTCATATTTTCAACTTATCTCCCAAAGTTTTTACTCAAATTTCGAGCGGGAGTACTCATTGGATGAAAAATTTAATTCCTCATTCAAGGAGTACCCATGTTTCATACTTTCGATGGGTCCTACTACACGAAAAATGAGAAATACATAAAAAAACGTGATTACAATCATGTTTTTTATGTATTTCTCATTTTTCGTGTAGTAGAGTTCATCGAAAGTATGCAACATGGGTACTCCTTGGATGAGGAATTAAATTTTGCATCCAACGAGTACTCCCACTCGACATTTGAGTAAAAATTTTGGGAGATAAGTTGAAAATACGAGTTGAAAAAGTAGTTTTATTATTTTATTATTTTTTAATATTTTTACCCTTTTATTTAAAAATGGTAAATCATCCCCCATGGTTGACATCATCATCTTGAATCCTATTGGTTGTTATAAAGTTTATTTTTTTTGTACATTTTTCTTAGGAGTGCACTATTTACCCAAAAATCCCTTAATGGGACCCATATGTATTACCTCGATGAAATTAGTAAATTTGGTTTCTTTATCAGCCTCAAATAGTACATGTGTGGATTCTGTCTGTATATTCACATGAGGTATGGCAACATCAGGCAACGGTGCGTCGGGGGTCAGATCAATGGAGTGCTTGTCCTTACAGTGTAGAGGAACCTTTGTGAGTGAGGAGAAAATTTCCTTGTATTCCTCCCTGAATTTGTCCATCTGCTGCAGCCATGCAAGGGAGGCCTATTTCAAGGTTGTGGCCACAATATTCTTCTTTCCCGTGAGCGAGTTGTAAGGAAATACATTTCCGGTTTGGGAACAATCTTACTACGTTGTTTTGTAGTGGTCAAAGAGACAGAGGCGATGGAACCTCCAGATCCCTGCATGTTGGCTTCCAAAAGTAATAACAGCCAGCACGAGGCCTAAACCTGGCTACGCATGTCGCCTCCACAAGTATGGTTGGCCCAATAATACACGCCTACATCAAGAGTGAGCAACATCACACAATACCTCATCCGTGAATGGCTTGGATACTATACAAGGCGACACCGCCGGGCCGGCGTGCAGATCTCCCTCGTGGGAGCCACCCGATGGTATACAAGGGTGCACTATGGCTCGAGGTCAGCCACTTACGACTTCAAAATGAGGTTCTTTTGGCTTCCGCTATCGACGAGAAACTGCAGCGGAGAACCCTTCACCCACATCTGCGACTGGAAGAGGCGCTCCCCCTCCTCTGGATCCTCTGGACCCTCCTTCTGGATCTTGGTGGTGGCAATAATGGCACTGGGATCCGCATCAATGATCTGCTTCCCTTTGTCATTGCCTTTGTCTGGTTCTAACTCAGGATCAGAAAATGCATCTGATTCGGGTGCCTTTAGTTCAGCCACCAAAGACTGTTTGGCCCGACACTCGTTTGTGCTGTGAGTGGGGCTGTTATGAAATTCACACCACTTCCATGTGTCCTTCTTTGGATTTGTGGTGTTGTTATGAGTCACATTGCTTTGGCCTTGCCCCTTGTTCTTCGATTCGGGGGCACCTTTCGGATTCGCAGATCCAAAGTCTCGCTTCTTCTGCTTAAATTTCTGCTCGATCTTGGCGGCATAGCGATATGCCTTGCCAAGCGATGTAATGTCGAGGAACTCCATTTCCTCCTGAATGTGTTTGTGCAGACAGCCACGGTACTTGAGCACCAAATGTCTCTTTGAATCTTTAATACCCAACTTGTGCAGGATAAAGAACAGCTTGTCACCAGGCACACCTGATCCCTTTGTTTCCATAGTCATGTTCCATTGGATGTATTTGTCCTCATAGCTCCCCACGGGGTAATATTGTTCCTTGATGCCATCTCGGAATGAATTCCATGTGGGTGTGGCCGAGAACAGAGAGGGTTCCCCTTCACCCTCTTGCTCATTGTAGGTTTCCCACCAGTCTTTGACATGGGGGGTGGCTTTGAGGAGTGCAAAAATAATCTTTTCTTGGTCAGAGAAGTCATGGACCGAGAAATACCCTTCCAGCAAATTTAACCATCTGTCTACAGCGTCTGCATCTATTTTTCCTTCAAATATAGGAATGTCAAAGTTTACCTGTACCTTGAAGGGAGTGGCGCCTCTACAGTGTGATAGTGGATGTATATGCACCGTAGGTAGAGCTGTTGAAGATCCTCAAAGTTATCCATCATCGCGTTCCTTTGTTTTTCGAGGGCCTCCTCGAGCGATATTTTGATAGGATCTCCTGCTCCCTCGTTCTTGTTTTCTTATTGGGAGTTCGCCGTGATTTGCGAGATGATCTCTGTGATTCAAGGGTTCAACCAGATTGAGCCCTAACTCCTTATACCCTGACCGCGTTGGGGACATGCAAAGAAAACAAAGAAAGAGCAGACCCGCTCTGATACCACTGATCCGGATTTATGCAGGAATGCAACAGAATACAGAAATAACCATAAACATAGAGATGCAGTGGAAATAATGCGTCATTTCATTAATATCAAATAACAGAAATATGCTTACAGACATAATGAAAATAAAATAGCTAGGGTGCTGGTAGCGAATCTCTGAGAAGAGATGTGGTGGCTACAGACCTCTGAACTGTGTTACAATGAGGCTCGAGGGCCTATTTATTATTGAGAAATAATGGAGAACTCTAAACGTCCAAAAACCTAACCCTAGGAGATGAAGCGCCAAAACTATGGGCCCTGTTTGGGTAAATTGGTGTTTCAACTTCTCGGGGACGTAACTTTGGCATACGATCTTCGTTTGACGCGTATGATACATCGTTAGAAATATATATCCGAGGACTACAACTGTTGCCAAAAATATTTATTTTGAAATGAAATCATATTCGCTAGAAAAACGATGCCCAAAAAACGTCGTTTAGGGCATCAAAACGGCTCCGGAAGTTTAGTACTTGAAAAACTACTAAAAATAGTAAGTTGTGCTGCAACTTAAAAACTGAAAGAACTGATGGTGGGGGTTCAAATGGAATAGGTGGGTGGTACCAATGTCCACCTGGATCATTAAGGCCCCAAAACGGCTCCAGGAATGCAGCACCCGAAAACCTGCTAAAAATAGTAAGTTGTATTTAATGTGAAAAGCTATAAGAATTGATGGTGTGGGTCCAAATGGAATAGGTGGGTGGCCACCGATATCCACCTGGATCAGGAGCATATCTTGCAGCCACTATCTGCTACATCCTTGTAAGGCAAGGTTGAGCCATATTTTTCTGATGTATAGTTGATGGATGACCAGTTGATGTAGTTGTTTGGGAAATAGGAATTACATTTGGTGAATTCTAATTCTGGTTTAGGACAGCAGAAAATTAGGGATCTTGAGTTGATTTTTTAGGCTTTGGAACTGAGAAGAGTGGGGTTTGAAAAAGAGGAACGAAGGATGTCTTTACTTCTCCTTCAGTAGAAGAACCAGAATCTAAAGTTGTCTCTTGAGGGGATGGAATTTATTCAACTTTATTTTTCTGATCAAGGAAATCAGATAAGTTAAAAGTAAGACCTTCAGGTACAGAATCTTCAAAAGGATGAGAGGAAGATGACCCAATAGCTATAATTGGAGAAAAAGGAAAATACTCTTGCTGAGGGGTAATAAGAGACTGGTATTCAGGATGAGCCTGAAGGAAATTTAAAATAGTCTTGAAGTCTTCTTTAGTCAAAATATCCCTATCAAGAAAAGGTGCAATAGCCAATACTTGTTCTAATTCCCCTTCAGTTAGCACAAACTCTTCTAATTTCTTTTCAACACTTAGAAATTTAGTTTCTTCCTCTTTGACTAGAATAATACTTATTTCAGATTTACTAGGTGATGAGTAAGAAAAAATTTCAGCTGAGCCTAGGTTAACAACATCCACTCTATTTTCTAGAGGATTAGCTTCAACTTGAGATTTTTCAGCAGAATATTTTGAAACTAAAACCTCTTTAGATTCTAAAGTAGATGAAGGTACGTTTTTCTTTGGAACATAATTTTTGTGCACCTTCTTCACTGATTGGGATTTAGCTTCAACTGATCTCTATTTTCCTTTAGCATCTTTGATTATTTTCTTTGGGTTAGGAATTGGAGTCATAGTTGGATATCTCTGATTCCTCCTTGTAGAAGGAGGTATTGAAACCCCTCTTCCTCTTTGTGGAGTCGCTAGGTGAAAAAAATTGCAGTCTTCTTCAGGTCACCAATTATTTTTCACCATAAAGAATTGATTATCAGCAATTCATAGCAATAAACTTGGGAGAATACTTCGTTACAAGGACTTCGGCTCTCGGAAGACGCACCAAAGGATGTTGGCACTGGAATCAGCACTTAGACTGCAGCAAGCACCTGACCAGACACATCCTAAACTTTAAGACAATTTAATGATATGTTTTATGGGATTGGTAGATGGTATAAACTTTGATTCACTGAAGAGAGATTTTGGTCAAATCCATAGTTCTACTAAAGAGGGTATTGGAATATGATGCGGTAGCATAGTGCAATTTTGTAGCCTATGAGGAGAGGAAATTGTGAGATATGAGGAAACAATAGGTCTGTGAAACAAAAAACTACCGCATTTAGTATAAATTCACAAAAGTAGCAGTTTGACAATATTCCATTGAGAGAAAGCTATTTCTAGTCTCACAAGATTCTCACTGAAATATCATGAAGAATAACTTTCATGAATGATGCTCTTCCACTATTGAAATATATATTTACCAGGAATGCTCACTGTGTGAGACTAACAAAAAATGATAAAACACATAGCATGTTTAAGGGACTGATAAATATTCGTAACAACATATTGGTTTGCAAACTGAAACTAAAAGAGAGTAGATATGGAAACACAAGTAAAGTAGACAATACACACAATAAATTGGTAATAGTTCCTCAGTAGTATCATTCCATTTCATTCACAAAAAATATTACAGATCATATGAGTCAAATTCTAAAACCATCAACCAACCCCTTTTATATAGCAGTTTATCACATATATACAAAAATAATAAAATTTCATCTCCATAAAAGGAGTAAACCTGTTCCCAAAAGTTATTACGATATTGTGCAAGAGATGAGGCTTATCCTAAAACTTTAATACAAAGTGCTATGACATAATGGAAATAACAGTATCAAGGCTAACAATTTGCAGTAGTTTTGTATGATGTGACAGTTTATGGGAAGACTCCTCTTCTGTTCTAGTGCAACCAACTCATCTTCTGTTCTAGTGCACTGTTGTTCTAGTGTAAAACAACAGTGCAAATGGCATGTGCGTGTTCCTTGAATGTTTCATGGTAGAAATGTGTTGGTACTGAGAGTAGTGGTATAAAATTGTTTCAGAGAAACTCTGCCGCTGTTTCGTTGTTCCTCTCCTTTTTTGGTGGAAAATCCTTTGTAATGGAATAAAGCCTGAAAATTTTTGGATAGACTCGCGGAGGTTAATTTTATGAGAAATTACAAAGAAAACCTTTGAAAAAGGTTTAATTGATAGGGGAGACATGGAATGGAATGAATGATAAGTGGAGGGGAGAAAAACTTTTAGTGATATAACACAATCGAAAATTGGGATCGGAGCGTCTAAACCTAATACACAAATGGGAAACATGCGATGTGCGATGAGAGCGAAGGTGATGTGGCAAAGAAATGTGACTGATTGTAGATTGCGCATCGGGATTTTTATTATGAAATGAAGGATTTAAATGTTAAAAATGGCGAGGTGCGATGTGTGATGATAATGGAGGTGACGTGGCATAACAACCAGTGGGGTTGCCTGCAAATTTCACATCAAAAGTTTTAAGGAATTACCTCTCCTCCATTAACGTTATCTTATAAAATATACGAAATGCGCTGGAGCGTTGTGTCGACACATGGCCACCTTCATCCCCGCATCGCAAGATATATCATTTAACTTGCGAAGTCTTAAAACACAAATATAATAATTTCCGACTTGTGAAATCACTCTGTTTGCGATTTAACCTCCATCGTTGATCTGCGCCTAGATCTAATGGTCTTCACTACTCTCTCTTCTCTGAATCTCCCACTCTGCTGGTCAATCTGTTTTCTTCAGGAAGTGATTTGATTTTAAAGAACTCTGGTTTCAATACTTTCCATGAAGCCTTCATTTGCCTTCTTTGAAAAATAAAACCACTTGCTGGAGGAGTGGTCTCTGTTTACCTGTAGCATTTTTATTGAGATAACCAAAATCTTAGTGAGATAGCTGCGTTTCTCACTATGTGGAATATATGACTTTCATTTCTGAGAAATAGTTTCCCTTTATTGCATTACTGTTTTGACAATGAAATTGCAACAAAGGTAGTTATTATTCTAGACCAGACGACTGCAACTTTATTACCCAAAAAATGACTGACCTTCGACACTAACATAAGTCAAAAAAGATATTTTAACTTATTTTAGGACTTTTAAAATACTATGACACTTATTCACTTAAAAATACCTTGATGTTGGGACTATTTTTAACCTTGATTAGAAATGACTCAAACTTTGGACATGGATTAGGACATTAAAAAAATTGAAAACAGTGACACAATGGCGATTACACCA
This sequence comes from Pinus albicaulis, assembly GCA_034641835.2. Classification (NCBI taxonomy): domain Eukaryota; kingdom Viridiplantae; phylum Streptophyta; class Pinopsida; order Pinales; family Pinaceae; genus Pinus; species Pinus albicaulis. The sequence goes on from CM076575.1 coordinate 823,474,510, forward strand.
TTAATATTTTCAGTGCTAACAATTCCTATTCTAAATCAGACACAGAGTTATGATGATGACTCTTTACACAAGCTATTTTTATGCAAAGAAAACAAAATTCAGATAGTAGATTTCATGTATGAATTATTCCACAAATCCTTTATGAAATCTTCACTGACATATTCTATAACACACGTACAACTTGTAGAAAATTGAAATTAGATAACTTCTAGAAATTATACAAACAATATGTATACCAATGGATTCAATCTGATCATGCAATATACTAGAGCAAGATACTGAATCCTTCTACAATTAATTTGTGGAAAATAAACATGATCGCACAATATTCCTCTTCATTAGTCTTGGATGAGGATCCATCCCTAGTATTCCACCTGAATTATTCTTGTACGGAATCTGACCAAAGTCGCTCCCAATCTGGTAACTTCTCCTTCCCATTCACCGAGTCCTGGTAACGATTCCAACTCTTGGGAAGGCCTATAAGTATTAGGCTCACCAATTAATCATCTGCTACGGTCATACCAACACTTCCAAGCTCATCTAGAAATTGAATGAACTTCGCCAAGTATTTTGGTACCGTCTCGCCCTCCTCCTTCTTGATTTTCCTGAACTTGTCCTTCAGTGCCAACTTCCTTTGGTCATTGTTGTTCTGAAACAGATTTGTCAAGGCCTTGCACATAGCATATGGAGTATCCTTGCCATGGAGACTCGAGACAATGTGATCTCGAACTCCCTCTAATAAGATCCTCCTCACCCTTGATACCTTTATTTTCCAAGAATCAAGAAGAGCAACGTTTGCTGCTGCAAGCTTTGGAATATCATTATCAATGAATTATTTCAACTCGTTTTCCTCAAAAAATTCCTCCATTATTTCTTTCCATGTAATATAATTAGAACTTCCCTTGAGTTCATATTCCAATTTTAATCCACTGAAATCCTTCTTGATCCACCTGCCGCACCAAAGAAAGTACCTGCATGTTTGAATATTATTCAACACAAAATCAATTTCTTCTCCACTATTAGTATTCATGGTTCTCTGATACCATGTAGAAATTATACAAAAAATATGTATTCCAATGGATTCAATCTGATCATGCAATATACTAGAGAAAAATACTGAATCTTTCTACAATTAATTGCGGAAAATAAACACGATCACACAATCACACCAAGTAAGAGAAATAAAATCAATCCACAACACAAATATTTTTCCTGGGGAAAGCTTGCTGCTCAAAACCTCTCTATATCTATTTTATAATGAACCAAAGAATCATGAAACAATATAACACACTCTTCTCACAAGAGTCTATTGCACTATCCCAACTGTCTCACACTGATCTAGAAAATATTGGGCTAGTACTTAGCCAATTCTCAGCCTCTGCTCAGCCTGCCTTACTTATGCAATCCCTAATAAATTAATCCCTATTAAATAGGATAATTAGACTTCCTTGATTGTGCAATACATCATGGGAATCCTATGGTGTATATAATTGCGCTTGGGCAATTTTCTATAAATACAACTGATAGATAATTTCCCTTTAACCTCGGTCTCAACCGGATCTTAATCAGAACTGACATGCATGAAACTATTAATAGTAAATAATCAGTCACTTGATATATCAATGCATGTGAATTAAATCTGATTTAATTCACTTGAACTTTCATTATTGCAACAATCAGTTACAACTAGTTAGACTGATTTTAACTCACTTAATTGAGTTAACTGATTTCTCATGCATTAAACTAATACACTAACTGCAACTTGGACTCTAAAACAAATAAAATCACTCTACATACCTCACCAACCACCCTCAACTTGAATTTCATGAGCTAACTGAGTCTATCACACTCAGTTAACTATTACAAGTGATTATGAGATAAGATTACAATTTATTGTCCAATTTATATAAGGGATAAATAAATTTGACACACATTTCTTCTAATTTAATTAAGAAATAATTAAATCAAAAGCCTCCATGGTAGCCATTTCTAGATGCCATTTTATGGATGTTGTTTCTGGATGCCAATTTCACTATTTCTTGTTGCAAATTTGAACACTCCCTCTCAACAACCAAGTCACTAACCACTACTTTTCTCCTCAAAGCCTTACATGCATCCTCAACCTCGAGAGAATAGAGGTTATTAACACCTGGACCGATCTGCTTCACCTTTTATGTGGCTATGTGTTTAATGAAAACTTTTCCTTTTCTAAACATCACCTCATAACCATGGTCTTCCAATACCGCTACGGAGACAAGATTCTTCCTTAGGCCCAAAACATAAAAAACATCTACTAGTCTAAGAGGGGAGACAAACTCCCTCTGAAAGGTAAATGTACCTATGCTGGTAGCATTATACCTCTCGTCATCTCCAAACTGTATGCTTTACTGGAGGTCCTTCTCCTCCAAGTCACTAAAGAGATCTCTATTCCCCGTCATATGGAACGAGGCACCGCTATCTAAATACCACATGGATCCCATTACAATGATGACCATGTATGCAATGAGAGGAAAATAAAGCTTGAACTGTGAAGCCAATGCTTCACCCGTTGCAATTGCAGGATCCTTATTGCTTGCCTTATTCTGTGGACAATTTGTAGCATAGTTCCCATGCTCGTGACAGTGAAAACATATGATCTTGGACAAGTCTTTCATGCTCACTTCGCCTTGGGATTTATTTCCCTTGGCCTTCTTTGCCTTAAATCCTTTAAACCCTTTAACAACTTCTCACTCAAACTTTACTGGTTGCTCCAATTCATATTTTAGAATAAATTAACGAAGAAAAGAGAGACACCACACATTAGATGTTCCTTGAGTCACAAAATCCTCCAGCATGAAGAAAAAAGGTTTTTTATTATAGTTAGTCTTCAGGTAGACCAACATCCAACCTGGAAATGGTATTTACAAGTGGTATATATAGTAAGAGAGGCAACAACTGCATATCTTCTAAAAAGAAGGAAAAATTAATTCTAACATTACATATGTGTCAAAAGAAATTACATTCTTATCTCATAGAAACCTAACAAAAAGGACATATGGAGAAGAAAGAAGAGAATAATTCTGGGCCAGAATGTTGAGTGTGTTGTCACGTTGCCCCTTTTTTCTGTTGATTTATCTCCTTGTGTCTTGGGTCTTTAATAACCATGTAGTTCCATTTAATAAGACCTCAAACAACCTCATAACCACCTTTCACCATCACTTGTATTATCCATTTGGTTATGGATTATTATCCATCCTTAACTGGCTCGGAAAACTTTGCTAACACGTGTCAAATTTTAGTTAAAATGGGTGCTACGGGAAATTACGGTAAGAACCTGTAATTGTGCAAAATCTGGAATGCTACCATAAATTTTGGTAGCACCCTGTTTCTTTTCAAAAATACACATAATATACTAAAAATTCTGTGCAAACTTATATTCCTTGACATCTAAGTTGTTGTTCAAAATTGTAACTGATAAGCAAAAAAGGTACTTGTCTCAAAAACCTTTTTACCTTCTTTCTATGTGTGTTGCAGCTTCAACAAGTTTATCTAATTCTGTTTTTTTGCCAGCAGTTGATGATCTAGATTTGGTTTCTCTTGTAGTTTCCTCCTTGACAGTGTCTTTTTCCTCCTTAAATCCCCTTTGTGTTTTTCTTCTCTTTGAGGGCTTTGAGTGTTGTTCTCAAGGGGTTGTGTTCTTGTTTTTCTTCATGGTTTTCTCTGTCTTTGAACCTTCAAGTTTTCCTTTAATATCAAGGACCTCTGTCATTAGACTTGGAATGTGTAGAGATTTGGACTTAAGCCTAAACTTATTGTTGTCTCTTATATGCCTCTTTCTGGTCTCAGAATTAGGTTTGGCTTCTTCTTTCTTCTTCTTGCTGCTGATGTCATACCCAACATCCTTGAGGAGTTCTTCATCTGATGGTGTAGGCTGATATTATTTCTACATCTTTTGTTGAATATGTGCTTCCAACATTTCCGTTAGCACCCGTGTTTTTTATTTATCTACAGTTGCAGACCTTCCGCTTTTGGCTCTAGTGTAGACATTAGGAAATGGAGGAACATGGGGTATTATTTTCATGGACTTGGGTTTTCTTGTTGAGGAGATCTCTCCTTTTTCCACCTTTCTTTCAGCTTTGATTGCAGAAACCTTCTCTTTTTTTCTCTTGGCCTTCTTATGAATGTTTTATCTTTGGGCCTTTCTCTTTGTTATTATTTTTGCAGGCTGAGGATTTGGTTGTGGAACTGGAGGTGTAGGTGCAGGTTGGCATACACCATAGAATAAAATGTGGTCCCTAGTCTGCTTTCTCTTTCCCAACTCTTCTTCAAGTATAACTTTGATCAAATCTTGATGGTACAAGTTATACTCAGAAACATTAGTGTGGGTTTAAACCCTTGCTGACATTTTAGTCAGGATAAGAAAAATGGCATATTCAATGTCTTCATCCCTGCAATATGAAAAATAAAACTCATGTGATAGAGGAATACCACTGTATACCTCCTTTCACAAGTGGGTTATATCTTGATAAGCTTGATAGCTTCTACCTAGTCATTCTTAAGGTAGCTGCTTGGGATGCCTTTTGCCCAATTTGGATCTCTATGAGAATATTTGAGGAAGCTATTGAGATCAACTCCTATAATAACTTGTCCTTTGAACCACCTTTCTCCTTCTTGAGGAAGGTTAAAGGCTTCAACATTGGAGTCTTCAGAAAACTGCAAAGTGAGGCCATAAACTGTAGCTTCCTGTCCATTAAAAGAGTTAGCAAAATCTTCAAAATCTTGGGCTACTCCTGAGTGAGAGCTCCCTAACCTAGTGCAAAGAGGATACCACCCTGACTGCATAAACAAACTTCTTACCTTTAAATTGGCATCAACTAAATCTGCACCTTGTGGTTCTATTCAAATTATCTTACCACATGTTTTAGTCATCTTCAGAAAAATAAATGCTTATGTATCCTGCAATTGATAGGTGGTAGAGTAGGAAGAGTTTTACCTTACATGTGTGGTTTATATTATCCTTTGGAATCTTGTATGAAATCCAGACTCCTTCTCAAAATATGAATCTCAGCAAATTCGAACTCAAACAACTAAAAACTTCGAATGACATTCTCTTGCTTTTTAAGCGGTTTAAAAAATCATATTTTGGTTCATCACCCCATGAAAATAATCTTTCATCATTGAAAATACTCCTCACCATGATGTGCACCATGTGATACTCCATCAACACCTTCAGTTGGCTGCGTTTTCCGTATGAGAGCTCCAGATGGCTTGTGAAAAGTGGGTTTATGACTAGCAATCACCTTTGCAGTCTTTGCTGTTGATTGGCTGGAATTTCCAGCAACACTACTCTGCAGCCAACCAAACGGTTATGGTGTGTAGTGTAATAACCACAGTCTCCTTGATTCAAGAAAACACGTACCTAAACATGCGTAAAATGACTTGGGGTTTGACCGGAACGATGAGTTAACGGTTCAGTTCATCACTGCGGATGACACATGTGTTCAACGTATATAACGATTTGACTTAAGCTAACTGACTGTAATACGACACCTACCATGAGATCTAAAAATATTTAAAAAATATTTGAGGCGTATTTATACTATGACATGTGGTTTAACTAAAGTGGATGCACTTTTTCATTTTATTTTTTAAAAATATAGTATGCTTCCGGAAATTACGGTAGCATTGGAATAAAAATAAAAAAGACAGAAACATGAAAATAACAGACTGTCTGAAAGGGCTAAAACTGGTGATTCCAGAAATTTCGGCAGCGACCAACTTTTTTTTTTAATTTTAAAATTTTAAATTTTTTTGAAGTTTAATCCTAAAAATAAAACTATGGAATGGACTCATGACTTAGCAAAGAATTGTGCTAACAATGCCTTCATAAAATTGTGATAATCATGTGTTTTGAGTCCTGTGATATGTTTCTCTACTATAAAATATTTATTCAATGATGATCCATATCCAGTGCATGTTCTTTTTGAACAAATCACATTTTTTAGTTGATATAACTCTTTATATTTTAGTATTCATGGATCTTATGCATATGATTTGTTTTCTTTACTTAGCCACAAATTTCCTCTATCAATTTTAGTACGTGAAAGAAAAATATCTCTCATTGATGTAAGATGTCTTAACGGTTGCTCGTTATATGCCAAAAAATAGAATCAGGGACATTTTTGAAAATGGGAATAGGATCTAATAAATGAGATATTAATATATCCTTCCAGTAAGGAAGATCGTAAAATATGGATTTCCATTTCATTCCTTTTTGCATTTCAACCATAACTTGTATTGGTTCCTCAATTGAATGATTGTGACGAAACAATGGTTCCAAGATTTTGATTCAACATATTCATACATTTTAAGACAATTAGCTGGACCCATAACCTTGGGAGGAGCTTTATTTTCGATTTTTCCATCAAATTGTTTCTTTAGGTGATTTTTGAACTTATGGTCTAGTGGTAGAAAAACCTTGTTGTTAGCATAAATAAATTTCTATAGGTATTTAGAATATTTCTCCAAGAATTGTTCTACACATCTTGGACAATCAAAAATCCCTTTTGTTCGTAACCCTGTAATTCACTAAACTACCTATCGAAAGGCTAGAAGTTACCACCAATGGTTAGGGGATCTCCTCGGTGTAGAATTCCAATCAGAATCTACATTGTTTGGTTTAGGGATCCCACCCAGTTGTAGGCCTGACTGCTATATTATTAGTTGAAGTTTTCTTCGAACAAGGAGGAGAATATTGACTAAAATAACGTATAGGATTTGAAAAACACAAGAGTGTAATTGATGAATGTATCGTAACATGGGTAGCATGAATATCAAGGAAATACTTCAAAGCATGAATATTAAGAAAATAAATGTTAGAAAAACTTCAAATAAGGCCATGTATAAATAATAATAAACTTAACAACCAAGAGTGAGTTCGCAATAGTTAAATAATTAAACCACATACGAGCGCACAATCCACAATGATATAATTCCAATATTAATAATGCAATTTATCAACATAAGCATAGGGTCAGCATATCATACACCATCTGTGTGTTGCCAGGAAAATCATAACGTGGAAAGATACATGAGAGGAGAGTGCACCAGAGCTCCAAGGAACTTCCATATGATTAAGATGAAAATACTCATAACACGACAAAAAAAAAAAAATTCATCGGATCCAATAGTGGAAATCAACTATTACTTGTTGCATTCATAAAAATAGCATAAGTTCTTAAGACAATATATAAAAAATAGTCCAAAGCCAAAAGTCATTTACAATATTCCATGAGGGTGTGTTTATAGAATAGAGGGTGAATCTTGGTCTACCAATGACTCTTAGACATCCTCGCAACCTTTGAGCTACCCTATGAATTTTATACTTCCTCGCGACTCTTCAAATTTCTATTCTGTGCTACCCTACTCTATCTTTCTATACAACACAAATGTGCTAATTCTACCCCAACAACTTAGTAATTGACAATTATTGGCCCCTCGTGTTCAATTTCTTTATGAGTTAGGTTTGCCAGAGGTTGTATTCGAGAGCTATCGGGGCTATCTTCAGAAATTCTTCACCGTGTGATTGGAGGAACTTGAGGGCATTTAGAATGAGTGCACCTTTCCGGACCTTGATCTGATTGGCCAAGGTTACCAAATTCATGTATATTCTCACTGGATCTACCACATAATGTTAAATTCTCTCCTTTTTTACCTACAAATCATCTAAACTGGAATCTTGACTGAACATGTCATGAAATGTTTGGATTTCTTGCAAGAATTCTTCCTACTTCCTTACTACCCCTACTGCTCCAATTGAAGGGACACCATGGACCTCAACCACTGACTCCAACCCACGGAGAAGATGATTGTATGAGGCAATAACTTTTTCAACATCCTTAGTCATCTTATCTCATGATTGGATCCTAATGCATAACTCAACTTTATTTTTCTGGGTGGTAATCCAACCTTTCTTTGGGAGAGATGTCAGTTCTCTTGATACTTATTTGTCCATTCATGGATATTGTCCAGAGCTGTAACGAACTCTTTTAGCATGGAGAAATTTTCTCTAATATTAGTTTGAATAGCTAGAATAGGGGCTACTGTATGATGCAACTTCATCATATCTTCATAAACCATTTCCATGGCTCCTCTTAGGGTTTCATCTTCTTCCTTGATTGATGCCTACAATTCCTTCATGCTTGAATGAGCTAGGTGAAGTGTTATGTTCTCTTCTTCTAGTTTCCTCTTTTCATCTTCTACCTTGATAGATCTTTGCTCAGATGCATATAGATTGTCTTGAAGCTCTGTGATATGCTTGCTCATTCTCCAAACATTTAGCTAATTTTCAATAAAAAAATTGGTTCCTTCCAAAGCGAACATCTTAGGGTTAACTGTGGTGTTTAAAAAAATTCTCTTTACTGTGGTCATGGACAAAATATATGCAGGGTTCCTCGCATAACACTTCCTCCATTCATGCCTGATCTTGCGGATGACTTCATCGAAGGTGAGCCACATCTGGGATGCCTAACTCTCTAAGAGGAAGATTTCCTCCATTGATGGGGGTGGACAGAGGAACATCTAATGGAGGTATATCTACTTGTTCTTTGAGTTTCCATTGTTGTTCGAATGCCTCTTGAGATTATTTATTGCCATCTTCTTGCTTTCCCTTTTGTTCCTCTTCCTTTCTCCTTTCCTACTCCTCCAATATTATCTTTTCTCACTCTTCCTCTTCCTGTTTATTATTTATTTACTATTCTATTTTACATTCTTCATGATCTTTCTGTTCATGTCTCTTCTTCTCTTCTTCCTCAGTCTTTCTTTGTTCCTCCTCTTTTCTTTTTTGTTGTTCTCCTCTTGTCTTTTCCACTATTCCTCCTCTTGTATTTTTCATTGTTCCTCCTCCTCTTACCTCTTATTTTTCTCATCTTCCTCTTCCTGTTTCTTCTTAACCTGGTTCTCGGGTTGATGGTCTCCTGATTGCTGAGACCTTTTAATTTCTTCTTATATTTTCCTCTCGAGTTATTTTTTTTTCTAGCCAAGGTCACAATTCTTTGTTTTAGTGTTTTGTCATGTTCTGCTTCATCTTGTCTTCTCAGGGATTATTCTATCCCTTCACCATTTTTCTAATGCGTTTTATTGCTACTTCTTTCTCTTCAGTGATGTTGACCCTTCCTGTAAGCTTACATTTTCTTGAGAATGTCCATCCTACTTGTCCTCATCCTCTAGTTGCTCACTTCGGCTGAGCTTCTGGTCTTCATTATAATAGTTTTTAACATTGTCTTCGTGGGATTTCCTGGTGTAATGGTATGACTAATTTAAGTTGGCCTCATCAAAATGGCATGCTACCACTCTCCCAGGGTCATAGGCATGGTAGTTTAGTGACACAAAATGGAACCCTTTCATCTCTTCAGCTTCCACTTCAACTTATTTGAAGTTTTCAACTGTGTATGCTCCAATGGTGAGAGGGAAATAGAGCCAAGGTTTCTTCTTCCCTTTTCTCAGTGTATTTGAAAAAACAATTGTCATTGGGTAAAAAACCTCCAGCAACAATAAATTTTCCGTGACAAACCTAGTAAGTGCATGAGGGGCTTCATACGAACCAAAGAACCTAATAAATGTTCTCTCTCCGATTAGGAACCACTGTGCTACTTTAATGAGAGTCTCCATGGACCTCTTTGAAATGCATGGAAGGTCTTCCTCGATACGCAGTCTATATAATGGGGTGATGAATGTTTCATATATAGACTCATGTGAATTTTTATAGGTCGGATACCAGAAGACCTTATAGTGTCGGTGTACCAGATCCTCCATCTCCACATTCCAGTTATAACTCCAGTGATAAAACTGGAATCTAGCACAGAATGCATCCATTAGGTATGAATCCATGTAAAATTATGATGGTTGTTTTTCCTCTAGAATCTTTGTCGCAATTATTTTCTTCCTCAATGCAGCAACTAGGATCTTGTCCCAATTGAAAATTGCTCCTCTACTGGCAATGATATGCATGATAGGGACCCATGTATCTTGGAAGGTATCAATTTCATACCTATCATTTAGTTTATTCATCATGGATGTGATGATTCGATAGACTTTCCTGAGGCCATACATCTTGTATAGATGATCATTCTTTTCCCGGAACTTGGAAGGATCCTGCCACCAACTCTTGAGTATGTCCTTGATTTGAATCTTGAAATATACCAACCATCAGGAATTGAATGACTCTTCCTTTTCAAGAAACATGTAATAAGTAGAAATATATGCTAAATAAATGGCTGCAAAATATTTCCCCATGTGATTTCGTATTACCCATCGTTCAGTGTCTGTGTTCTATAAATTCCATTCAATGGATTTTGTACATGGGAAGATAAGAGGATGTGCATCCACTTGGTAGAGTATATATCTCTTGGCATTAATATATACTTTAAAACCCTCCTAGTCCTACAGGATGTTTAGTTTTGAGAACTCTACATAAATATCGATCCAAGACAACTTGGTGCTTTTATTGAGATTGCATGCAGTGTCTCCATATATGAGAAGGATGAAATTTAAATGCAGTCGATCTCTACGTCATCTGACATGTCAAACAAACAGTCCCACAATAAGATAGACGAAATGAATAACATGAATACTGGAAATAAAATAAAAAATTAACGTTTCTAAATGCTTTGCAGAGACTAGGGAGGAATTATGCATGGAAAAAGTCGTAGGGTTGCAAAAATGGGGAGGTCAAAAAAATGAGAGCAATATGATGTGAAACTATGTGACTTAGAATCTATGTTGCAGCCTTGAGCAAGTTGCGACAATCGCAAATTTCTGAGGCCGTAGGGAGGGATAGGTCGTAGGGGTCATGCAATTCATGGGGTAGCTGAGTCACATAACTGCTGAGGTTGCAGGTCGCATATGTCGCATAGTTCCTAAGTCGAAAAAATTTTCTTATAGGGGCTTTTGTTCATTCGACCTCTCTACCAGTGAAGCTTCGAAAAATGGTCGAAGCTGAATTCTTGGACTTAGGGATTATCTAGACCAAATGGACTCAAGATAAAAATGAAAGAGGAAATATGGGTGAGAAATGGACTTATTTGCTAACGAAAAGGAGGTGTAATGGTATGATGCTCAACTAGGGGGTTTTGAGAATAAAATGAGACTTGGGGAGTTCATTGAGGTGAATAAAAACCTCCCTTGAGGGAAGGTGGAATGCTAGGTGACATAATAGGAACACATGGAAAAATAGAATGATTACTACGAGAGGAAAGGTCAACTACCTAGAGGAATTCATGCACTTGTTGAGTTTCCAAGCTCTCGAATGCTCCATTGAACTAAATTAATTCTTGATGGGTTCGAGTGAATATATAAGAAAGGTTTCACATGCGAGAAATAAATGAGTTTAGAAGTTCATGATTTTGTCTCTTTGCGAACTTTGCAACATGTGCGACCTTACGACCCTTTTGAGGTTGCATGAGTCGCAAATTTTACAGTCAATGAGGTTTGTGACCTTTGCAACCTTACAGAATTCATGACTTGTGTGAGGTCGCAAAGTCACAATATGGGTGAAATTTCACAAATTTTAAATTTTGACTTAGCGACTTGGCTTAGGAAAAATTGAAATGTCACAAGTTCGCAAGCTCTTACGCTCAGGGATACCAATTTGATGTGACCGATGACTTAAGAAAAATGATCTTCAAGTCCATCAAAATAGATTTGTGAAACATTCAAATGTGGTTTGGCCAACTAGTAAGAGGCTCATATAGATATTTGGGATATAGGGGCTCCAAAATGTTTAATATGCCCAAAAATTTGGGTGTTGTTGTAGCGACTACAATAATTGGAAATTCATTGGTAGAATTTCAGTATCTTTTCTTGTACCTGATCTTGGGGTTGGGTGTACCTTTAGGAGTGTTTTTTTCCCAGATTATGGGTCCCACTAATGCCTCCTTATCTCTCTTAGTATAAATCAACAATCCCTATCTATCTCGACTCAGTTTGTTAACACACAAGGTAGAAACATTTCCGGCTACTCGAGATAGGGGTCTGAATAACGATATAAGATGTATATATTTTTGGTATATTGGTTAGATATATCTAGTGTTTTTCTTCTTCCAGCAAGCCTGAACAGTACCTTGACAGAATCACTACCTAGAAATCACAAATGATTCTCCTCTACTAGCAAGCCTGTAAAGTACCCCAACAGAGTCATGGCATCTCTTCTCTGCGTAGAAAGTGTTTCTCTATCCTTTTTCCCTTATTTGATTTTATTTATGTGCTCATGGCACTTATTCATATGCACTTGTTGGAACGTATTTTTATTTAATTATTAGCCTGGGCAGATGAGAGATCCCGACTTAGTTTAATTACAAAAGAGGTTGTTCCTAGTTTATTTAGAGACTTTATTATTTTCTCGAAATATGTGTTTCTCGTTAAAGTTTTTCTTCCCCTTTTTTTGATATGGCAGGACCAACCAATTAATTCAAAAATGCATAGAAAAGTCAATGGTATGGGTTTACTGTTTAAATATAGCATGTCATGGATGAACAAAGATCCCCACTAAAATGGATTTCAACACTCTACCTTGGTAGTGACTTAAGGAATGATCAAGTGCAGGTACATAATGAAGTACAACTTAGCCACTGGCGTAGAGGCTAACTCAACCCTAGGGTTTATAATTCAAGAGATGATCCATAATTTTTTATTCAAGGTAGGACTTTTATTGGAAATGAAAACACGAGCGAAAATGAAATCAAAAGAAACACACAAAAGCGGCGAGAAAAAAAAAACAAAAATGAAATTGTGGTACAAAGGTAAGGAAAGCAACATTGAGAGCTACTAATTAAAATAGAACATGACATCATGAACATTTACAAGGTGGGGCTCAACCCTCCCTTCTAAGTTTTGCAGTCTATAGTTATGTTGGCCAATCTTTTCCTTAATTTGAAAATGACAAATCCACAAGGCCTAAAATTTGGTGTGCATACTTTTTTCCTCATGGGCTTTGTCGCATTTGAGGACTAGTTCACCTACATTAAATTGTTTACGTCTTGAAAATTTATTATCGAACCACCTCTTGATTCAATTTTGGTGTAAAATAAAATTCTCCCTTGCCTTTTTCCTTTCTTCCTCCAGTTTGAGCTGGGTGTCGATACGAGTCTGCATGACAGGACAAGGTGAGCCTCGGGATTCTTGTGACAAGTGGAGGGTGGGTAAGTAGATTTTTAGAGGTAAAATGGATTCCTTCCCATAGAATAGGAAGAAAAGTGAGGTTACAAGAGATGGTTTTGGGGTTACGCGACATGCCCATAGGGAATTGCTTAGGGCATTATGCCAGTTCCGTTGGTGTGAGAGAAAGGTTTTCTTGATAATGTGGATCAGGTTTTTATTGGTAGAATCTTCTAAGTTGTTGGCTTGGGGGAAATATTTAGCTGAATGCTTTAAAAATACCATTTTCTAAAGCGAAATCATATAACTTTAAATATGAAAAATACATAGCATTATAAAAAACAAGGGAGGTTGGAACGTCAAACATGGTCATGATGTGCTAGTTAATGAAAGATATTACCTCTTGATCATTGATTTGTTGTATTGGAACAAATTTAACCCACCTCGTGAATTAGTCATTAGCCGTGAGAAGTACGTGTGATGCTTGGATGAATGAAAAACAATCTCCCTGATGAAATCCAATCCCCACTACTGAAACTGTTCCTCTACTGCTATGGACTGAAGTGGGGAAGATGACCGAGATTCTATTTCAGTGCATCTTTGACAAATACATAATTTTTTAGAATACCATGAGCATCCCTAAATAGGATAAGCCAGTTGAAACTAACCCTCATGATTTTATGGGTCATGGTTTCGTTAGCATAATGGCCCCTTGCCGGTCCATCACGCAATTCCTTCAAAACTCGCTGCACATCATGAAGTTATAGACACTTGAGTAGTACGCCATTTTGATGTTTACAAGCCTCACAACCCTTTTTTGTCTTCTAGACAAGGTAGGAGGAAATGTCCTTTGCCATAAATACTGTTTCAGATCGACATACCAAGATGAAGAGTCATGTACAATTGTAAGCTCATTTTGGTACATCTCGATCTCATGGTCCCAACCTTCTATCTCCTCGTTGTGTGGATATGTAACCTCAACAACTAATTTACATAATCTATATCCTTTGACTATGTGAGCAAGCTTGAACTCAAAGCTATATTTTTGAAGGCAAGTCATCCAATAGGCCCTTCACTCACCCAACTCCTGCTGAAAAAATAATGATCTAACGGCAAGGTGAGGGACAAAAAAGATTCATAGTTCTTTAGAATGTAGGGTCTAAAATTTTTCACTGCTTTGTATACATCACATGCATGTTTATCCATGTCCAAATAGTTAATTTGTGCACCCTGCAGTCTCGTGCCCATGAAGTCTCTGGGTTTCTCATCGTGGTTATCATCCTTCTGCGTAAGCATGGAATCTAAGGATGTGTCTGAGGATAAAGTGTAAAGGATGAAGTCCTAACTAAAGTCTGGGTTTATAGAGAAGGGGCTTCCATAATGGCTTTCTTGATTCAATTAAAATCTCCCTTCTCTTCTTCACTCCATTTAAACCATGAGCCTTTCTTTATCATATTCTTCAAGGGTTTAACTATCTAGGAAAATTTAGAAATAAAACTTGTGAGAAAGTTGATCTTTCCAAGGAAAGAATACATACCTTTTTTACCACTTGGGAGAGTAATATGTGCGATAAATTTCACGTGATCAGGATCGATGGTGATTCTGCCTTTTTTTATGATATGCCCTAGGAGGTTTCCTTCTGATACCGCGAAAAATCTTTTCTTGCGATTCATTGAAATCCCATATTTTCAGCATCGCTCAAATATTTGCTTCATATGATGAAGGTGGTTGGAACTATTCTGTGAGAATATCCTGAAATCATCCAAACAAACCACCATGCTATGTCCCATTAGTCCTATAAAAGCGATGTCCATCACCCTTTGGAAAGTTACTCTGGAATTTATTAGACCAAAGGGCATGCATTGAAATGAAAATGTTCCCCAGTTTGTTCTGAAGGTCATATTCAAATGATATGGTTTGATAATCAGAACCTGATTGTATCGGGAGAAACCATCGAGTAAGGAGATCGTTTCCAAACCATATACTGTGTGATGAATTTTCTCCATTTATGGAAACACGAATTTGTTTTTATCCTAAGCCCGATTGAGTTTCTGGAAGTCGACACACAACCAAATTTGATGAGAGTTCTTTCATAGAGGAACCAAATTTGATACCCAAATAAAACTTGCATCGAGAAGCTTCTTCAAATCCCTTTGAATAAACGGCTCCATGGTAGGATGTACTTTCCTCAATTTCTGCTAGAAAGGTTTGACCCCTTATTTTATAGGTATAACATGTTGGATAATCCAGGTATCATATGCTTTTAGGTCATCAGATGTCTAAGTGAATAAATATTTATACCTCTTAAATAAGTTTATGAATGACTATTTTTCATCAGGCGAACATCTGCTAACAAGATTGATAAATTTGGGGTCAGCCTCAGACTCGAGATTAGTTTTCTCGTGTGAGAGTCTGGAGCTTTGTGACTTGGTATTCGGTTGGCCCCAGAAATTATTCTGCAGATCAAACAAATTTTCCAGTGTGAATGCACCTTTGGACGTGGGATTTCCCTTGTGCTCATTTTCTTCTTCCTATAAGGCCTTTTCGTGCTCTTCCTCTTCAATTCTTGCATCCTTAAATACCTCGACGTTCAAGATAAATTTGAGTATGTATTTATCATCATTAAAAACACGTAAATTAGTCACATTATCCTGAACAATGGGTTTATAAACAATATCAATAGAAAAAACCATCTCTTAGAGGTGTAAACTTAGTTGTGGCATTGGCTAAAGTGTCAGCATCGAAATTATTAATCGTAGGAGCAAAATTAATGTCGAAAGCTTTAAAGGAAGATATTAATCACCATGCCTCTTGTTGATAATTTTTTAGGTGAGGTGATAGAGAATGAATTGTATTTTTTACCTACCTCGTGATGATTTCCAAATCACCAACCACTTTCAAAAATTATACCTTTAGGTTGATAACCTTCTTGAGCCCAAGGATCAGTGCCTAATACTCTGGATTGTTGTTAGTGCACTAAAATTCTAACCTACAAAAAAACAAAAAAATATTTTTTGGGGGTTCATGAGGATACAATCAGCACCAGCTCCATTTTGAGTCTTGGACGCATCATACTATAAAGTCCAAATTTCATTTATGGTTACATATATGCTAAAAGTGTTCACATCTATAGTACATGGTTCATTAGCATTAGTTGGAGAGCAAGGAAGGAGTTCTAGCTGGGTGTCAGGCGTGATGAGCAATGGAAAGGCATGATAACACCCAAGGTTGGTTTCCAACAAACATATTCCCAATTATTCCTGAGAAAAACTAATGGGCTCGTTTGGGGCTTCCAGATCTATGACTATATTCTTCATGTAGGGTTCATTGTTAAATCTGATATGGTTATTCTTGCCTTTATAAGGAAGCCATAAATGGGACCAATCAGTGGAAAAATACCCCTAGAGTTTTCTCAACCAGTCTCTGCTGAGAAATAATCCATATGCTTTTGGGATCTCAACGACAACTATGTCAATACATTGATGCAATCTGGAGCCTTAAGATGGTATAATTATCACATTGTGCAGCTCACCAATGACGGGGAATTGAGATCTATCCAATTGAATGATTTTAGTTTCCATCTTATTAGGTTGAATTTTTAGCTTTTTTCACATAGATAAAGGCATAACATTGGTTGATGCACCTAATTCAACAAGGAAATTGTACACATTTTAGCTGAATATTTCGAAATAAAAAAGGAATGGGGGAGTAGAACCTCTTGAATTGGAATTTGCAGCATAAAAAATGGATTAGAGGTTGACTGAGGCACATGATTGGTTGGAAGAGCTTCTATTTGAAGAGGGGGTAGCCTTGCTAGTTGAAGACGTGGTAGCGAAGGCCTAAATGATCAGTTCACATTGGCTAGCTACCTTGGCGAGTTCGTAGAGTGAAATTTTGGCCCATTTTTTCTTCATGTATTCGACGATGTTATACCCTAGGTATGGTGACATAATTCCTTCTGAGGGTGACTTCGGAAGGGAAGGGGATTTCGCAGACTTAGCCATGGTCCCAGGAGTAGAGGAGTTGACCTTTCTGCATACTGAAGCATATTTTAGGGTGTGGCTAGATGACACCTTTGGATTAGGGGTTGAATGTTGAATCGAGTTGTTAGGAGGGAGAATCCTTCTCAACCATGATTACCTTTTATCTTATAGTATGGAATCGAGTATTGGCCTTTTACTCCTAATATTTTAGGTTTTCAGAGGTTTAGAATGGGGAGCATCACCTACGTTGGATTCTTGAAGGGATAGGACCTCTTCCCTGCGGATGACTTCGAAATACAAGATAGTGGAACCGACATTTTCGTCTGGGGTCGTGGTTTATTCCTCAGGATTTATATACTCTTCCTTGACATCCCCTACAAACTGATCCTCTAGGATTTGGATAAATACCATTTTTATGTTGTGTATCCATTGTGAAAATATTCTTTCAGAATGAGAAGCTTGATGAAAGGTGTAGAAAATTTCCTTACTAGATCTTCTACGTTGAAGTTCATATTAGAGCCCTGAGATGACCTTGCAGGAGTATTTTTTTTCTTTTTGAAAAATGGTTCTGGTGGTATAGTACCCGACGAGGTATCATTTTTCTTCCTCTTCAAATATGAGACCTCATTTGTCAATTGTTTCAAAGACTTGGCTATACTTTAAAAATCAAAGGAATATTTATCCTTATCAATAGATTTACTATTTGAGGGTTTAGTTTTCTTGTCTATTGAATTAGACTCCTCTTGGGTGTCGTTAGCCTCGTGCTTGACAAACATAGTGGGAGCTTCCACAAATTTCTCCACTAGGGTGTCCTTAGCCTCGTTCTTGACGAACACACCGATATCACGTGGAAGGGCCATGGTAAAATAATATCTAGTGATAGAATAATCAAGAGCCACATTTGGTGGGAACTTATTCAAAATGGTAGAAAATCATTGGTTAAAATATTTCACCTTCTCCTTCTTACGGCACTTAAATGTGCTCAACTTAGTGAGGAGCATATAAGGTGTCTTATCTTCTGAGAACTTCTCAAGAAAAGTTCTCTGTAATTCCTCCCATGCTCATATGTAGGTTATTGGCATGGAACGATACCAAGTTGCAGCCTTATTTTCCAGGGTGTTTGGAAATAACCTGCAAGCTACGTCATCATATTGCACTCTCATCATTTTCAAGGCCAAGTAAAAATTACTAATATGGTCTTTGGTCGTGATTCAATTTTCGGGGTCAAACTTTGGGAGGTCTTTCTTAGGGTGATAGGGCATGTTGTGAAGGGGACCTCAGATGCCTAAAGGAGACTCGACCATCTAGGCTAATGGTTGTACTCGATCAACCCTTTGTAGTAGGGGGAACATGATGTGGTTGGAATGACCTTCTGATTCACTCTCAGTGCTCGACCTAGACCCCTCACTAGTTTGATTCGGTTGTCTTCCATTACCTAGAGGGACCCTCAGATGTGCTAAATATTTAAAGTTCCTTACGTTTCTAAAATTTCAAAAGTTCATCGGGAACTTGAAAGGTCACTCATTCATGGGAGGATCAATATTGTAATGATTAAATCTATTTCTAATGTTCTATTCATTTCCCACCCCTTGAACCACCTCGGGGTTTCTCTTGAGAGAAGGATCATTAATCCAAGTGTTCCTCAAATACTATTGATTATTTTCTTGTAAATTCTCCTATCGTGGTTGATTATTACCCCCTTATGACTTTTTTCCTTGGGCCTTATATTTCATATGTCGGGGGGCTTTCAAATCCTTCAATCGAGAGTCTTTCAATGACGTATTTATAGTCTTCCAACATCATTCCAATCAAATCCAGTACCAAATTCACCAGGAAGCCTTGATGGGTATGGTTCAAGTTGGAAGTAACTGGGTTAGGGACTGATATTGTAGTAGGGATTCCTTGTAGAAATCTAAGAAGTTGTCAAGTGATAGGGTTCAAAGCCCTCAACTGGTCATGTGTTACTTCATAAAATGACTGTCTCCTTTCATAGGGCCATCCTCGAGTGGGGGAGGTTGGGAGTGCCTGAGTTGAGGGTCTCTCAAAGGCGGACCCAAGGCAGGATGAAGAGGTGTCTTGCGAGAAGCAGGATGGGGTTTATTACTGTCTCAATGAGAAGCTTCTAGGTGAGGGAATTTGTTGGTGCCTGCCATCATGCCCTCCTTCTAGAACCAAAATTTTTTACGTGCTGGAATTTACCGCCGATAGCTAGGGGATCTCTCTAGTGAAAAATCCCAATTAGACTCTACACCATTTGGTTTAGGGATCACATCTGGTATGTAGGCTTGAGTTCCATCTTGTTGGTTGAAGTTTTATTTGGAAAATGAGGAGAATATCGACTAAAAAAACGTATAATGTTTGAGAAACACAAGCGAGTAATTGATGAATGTCTCATAACACAGATACCATGAATAGAAAGAACGAACTTCGAAGCATGAATCTTAAGAAAAGAATCGTTAGAAAAACTTCAAATAAAATCACACATAAAAAATCATAAATTTAACAACCGAGAATGAGTTCCTGATAGTTAAAAAATTAAATCACAAACAAGCGCACAATCCACAATGATAGAATGCCAATATCAATAAAACAGTTTACCAACATAAGCATAGGGTCAGCATATCATATACCATCCATGTGTTCCAAGGAAACTCATAACGTCATAAGATACATGAGAGGAGAGTGCACCAGAGCTCAAAGGAACTTCCATATCATTAATATGACAATAATCATATCACCAAAGTACAAAATTATTTCATTGGATCCAATAGTGAAAATCAACTATTACTCCTTGCACTCATAAAAAGAGCATAAGTTCTCGAGAAAATATAAAAAAAAATCCAAAGCCAAAAATCCTTTACAATATTCCATGAGGGCATATTTATAGAACATAGGGTTACTCTTGGTCTACCCATGACTCTTAGACTTCCTCATGACCTTTGAGCTACCCTATGACTTTTAGAATTCCTCGTGACTCTTCAAATTCCTATTTTGTGCTACTCTACTCTATCTTTCTATATGAAAAAATTGAGCTAATTCTACCCCAAGAACTTAGTAATTTACAATTGTGAGGCCTCCATGTGCAACTACTCTATGAGGTAGGCCTACTAGAGCTTGTATTCAACAACTATTAGGGCTACCTTCGACTGTTATTCACCATGTCGATGGAGGAACTTGAGGGCATCCAAAATGAGAGTACATTTATTGACCTTGATATGATTGGCC
Source organism: Pinus albicaulis (assembly GCA_034641835.2). Taxonomy (NCBI): domain Eukaryota; kingdom Viridiplantae; phylum Streptophyta; class Pinopsida; order Pinales; family Pinaceae; genus Pinus; species Pinus albicaulis. Next base: position 823,494,849 of record CM076575.1, read on the forward strand.
AAGGTTACCAACTTCGTGTAAATTCTCACTGGATCTACCACATAACATGAAATGCTCTCCTTTCTGACTTACAAATCATATGAACTGGAATCTTTCCTAAACATGTCAAGAAATTTTTGGATTTCCTACAAGACCTCTTCTTACTTCCTTACTACCCCAACTGCTCTAATTGAAGGGAAACCATGGACCTCAACCACTGACTCCAACCCACTCAAAAGATGATTGTATGAGGTGTTAGTGTCTAATATTCAGTGATCAATATTTACTCTTTCAAATTGTTCCTATAGTTGTTCTAGGTCAAAATTTTACATTTCCAAGTCAGCTTTCAAATAAAATTTTGATCGTTGGATATGTCTAGGTTTTCAAAAGCTACTCCCTCTAGTTTAATCATTTCATGGGTCATGTCCTTCATTTTCATCTAGATTCTTAGGCCAATTCACCATATTTTCACCTAGGCTAGTGTCTAGGTGTCTTTCATTTCGACACCATAAAATTCCAAAATCTGTCATAAAGAAGGCAAAAAGAAGGGTCATTCATTTCCATCATACAAAATTATCATTAAAAGGGAGTTTGCTTAGGTAGGTGAATAAAAAAGAGACAATTTGTCTTCTTTCAAAAGCTTGTTTTATTGTCAAATTATTCAAAAAGAAAAATGTTCCTCAAAAAGGTCATGTTTTCACTAAATGACAAAAAAGGTGTTTTTTATTGATGTTATAAAAGGGAAAAAGTGATTTATTTCACTCATTTTATCTTCCATTGCTCGATAAAGTTCATCTCTCAGCTTCATAATACCTTACTGTTATAGGTCAATTTGGGCGCCATTCCCAATTACCTGGTTAACTGGGCATCATCTCCAGGACCAATGATTAAGGGCCTATTATTCCCTATCTTTTTAGTTTCTACATGCCCTAAGACAAAGAACAAGACAAATCATTCAAAGACTTTCATCTGCAAAGGTTTCCAATATTTTAAGTTTATAATATATCATGTGAGAGCTCATCAACGCTGCTTCTAAAGGGACTAAGTGTGTTGCATATGTAGGTAGCCCCATGCAAGGCTGCTCTACAAAGCACTTCCTGACATTCACAGGTGTGTTGGTCAGATTGGGAGCGAAATTCTCATAATTCTGGAATCTCCACTTGGCGAGTGCCTTCTAGAATAGTTCACATGTGTCAAGCTTCGAATCTATGTGTCCATTTTCCATCTACAATATTGGGAACATGTCTTTCCTATTATTGGAAAGCCATTGATTGTAAAACTACCTTAAGCTCCTCTAGAAATTGAGCACAGATCCTAGTGCTTGGTAAGGAAGAATTTGAGTAGAGAAATGCTGGTGGAATTTAAATTGAGAAGAAGATTTGTGTAACAGCTGCTGGAGAGATTTATAGTATGATGAGGTTGGGATACTATTGGAGATGGTCACTTCAAATCAGTCACTAGGTTGTAACCTCCCCTTTTATCATTAATAAAGAGTACAAGTTACTTTTCCCTATATGCATTTGTATTGGCTTTGATTTTCCATATTGCAACATCTTAGTTGATGTATATGGTTTATGCTTTACTGATTTAGAAAACTAACTTGAATAGACATATGTATTATTGCCATCTTCTATTGTTTAGTGTTCATTCTTGCAGTAAATATTTTGCACAGCCGGTTGGAATTTGAAGCTACAACGGAAGCAACAAGAGGAATCATTTGGAAGTGCTTGGATTCCAAGTAAGCCTCTTATCCATTATGTGTGTCTATTATTAGTTAGGAAAAATATTCGTATAGTCTTTAACCTGTTTTTCTAGATTAGCACATGTCTAGGGAATCATGTTTTATTCGTGATCCACAATTATGTCCAACAAATTGGCGACTCCGCTGGGGAATATTTCTCTTTGTCCTAGGTGTTTTAGCCTCTCATTTTCTATATTTATTCACCCAGTAGTTGTTTCTCACAAAGATTAAAATTTTTGAAATCCAAATTTGCAAAAGAAGTGTGTTAAACAGCTGTGTTTTTCCTTATACACTGCGCCCAACACACTCTTGGATAGGACACAATGATTTTCATAGCACTATCTCACTTTTAGGCATGCGTTGCAAAGCACTGTCTCTCCTTAGAGACTGTGTTGCCTCCTGAAGCCATCCAAATTCCCTTGAATTTATCTTTGCAATTTGATTCAGTTTTTTTCTGTTGTGTTTTGAAAAGTTTGAACCTCATATTGACCAGTGAATCTATCTACCTCTTCCTCCTTTGAAATAAAATTTGTTCAATGTTTGTTTAAAGTGTTTTTGTTTATCATTGTCACATTAGATCCATCTGCCTCTGAAACAAGAAATTGTTGTAAATTGTTCATTTCCTGATAGGATAAATTGTTGTTAAATTACTCATTTTTCCTTCAAAAGAGAAATTGTTGTTCATATTCCTCATTTCTCAAAAGTAAAAAGGCATTTGCTTTTTATTGATTTATTGCACTTAGTTTTTTTCTACATTCATAACATTAAAGGAACTAAAAATAAAAACTTGCATTTTCATGTATTGGTTTTTGTGTTTTGCAATAGGAACAATTAGGAAATCTACATTTAGTTTGTGCTCATTGATTTGCTTGCTCGCAAATTGTTTGCTCTTTCCCTCTAGTAGCTAGGATTTTCATTGAAAAACTAAAAGTGAAAGATTGTTTATCATTCTTAGTTTGGATTTTAGGAATTTCCAATACATCATCGTGGTGAACCTTTGAAAGGAAAATTTTTAAACAAGATCAACGTTAAATTTATCTCAATTTACCTAAAAAAGCATTGAAACCATAATGATAACATTTAGAAGGTCTAGGCTAGAGATGTGTTCCAGCATCGTAAAACATAGCAGCTGTCGTTAACTTGTCTGTGATACATTCCGAGTGTGATACCTCACTCGACATATGTAAGTATATCATAGCTCGTCCACATAATTTTGGGTATATCGGGCAGTGTTACAGTACGATAAGTATAAAGGGGTGCTCTCATTGTGTAGTTTCGCATCATGCGGTGCTAATATGGACTTGGGCCTCCATGTACCTTCGGGTATATTTGGGAGGACAACGTTTAGGTGCTATCCATCCATAGTGAACTGAGTCGGCCACCTTGTAAATTGTGATACACCAAACACAACATTTGGGGAGATTGCCTGCCCGTACTTCTTGGTTCGCCAGGAGTTATTATGAAATTCACAATTTCTTCGTAAACGTTTTACCTAGCATTACCCTTTTATTTTGTTTATTTTTTTTTGTTTAAAATAAATCAGTAATCATGGAATAAAAAAATCCTTTCCCCCATCATTCATGTAGATTAGCATTAAAACCACCTTTACCACCAGAAGTTACTTTTGGTAGGTGAAGGTGATCACGATCTGCCGAATCAAGTACAATCTGTACCTTTGGTGAAAAATCATTTTCCCATCAACCAGAGTTATCTCAAGTTGTTTCTACACATCTTGGTTCCTCTACTGTTGTCGAAACGAAGTCTTCACAGCTACCCGTGGTCATGATCCATCCAATCAGTGAGACCATATCTCCTGGACCCGACATTGCTCAACCACAAATTGATCCAGATCTTTCCTCTTCTTTTCCAGAACTTCTGAATCTAGAAGTCGAACAACCAGAAGTTGTTCCTCCCTTGGTCATTCCACAAATTTCTGTAGCCATTGAGTCTCCTATATTACACATTCAACCACCTGAAATATACTTTGGGCCTGATGGTGAAATACTTCCACCTGGTTTAACTCAGATTGAAGAAATCCCACAAGACGAGACACCTTTACCTGTACGAGTCTTTTCCTCAATAGTTTCCATCTGCTTTTATTGATCCTGTTCCCATTCAAACTCTCGTCGATCTTAAAGGGTATACATTTGGTCAAGAAACCATGCCTGAACCAACATGTTCGGTTGGGAAAGTTGTTCCAATTACGTCAGCTCCTGCCCTCGCTACTCCGTCGATGTTTACAACTTCACCAGAGTCATATTTTCATGGATTCCCTATGGTCCCATCAGGTTATAAATCATTATCTGGAATTTACTCTGGATCATCTTCAAGACCATAGTATTTACCAATGTCATCATCTGGTATTTTAATTGGTAATCCTAAAGTTAGTAGTGAACGTCTTGATTCATTATACACATCATCAGGGCAATATCAAGCTGGTCCTTCTGGGTCTATTCCTTTAAGTACCATAACAACTGGACTCCCAACATTTGGAGAACAATATTTTTCGTCTTATTATCCTCCTCATGCTGGGGGAAACCTTTGGTCACCCAATATGACAGTACTCTGTCACTTTTTAGTCAACCTAATGTTGAAATGAATGTTTGTCAACGACAACCCACTCTGCCTATCCAACCACAAAGGGTTATACACTCATATCAACCAGTTCAACCTGTTACACCCACCTCATTATCACTTATTACAGAATCAAAATTTTGTACACCAACTTTATCAAAAAGGTCCTTCAACTCAATATCAGCAAATGTTGGGTCTATAGACTCCAAATCCTTCGGTTAATTTAAAAAACCTATATCAGGAATCATTTATTCACAAGCTGGTTTACCATTTTATGGGATGTCACAAACGCAACTTGGTTATACATATCAACCGAATCTAAGTTATTCTCATTTGGGTTATAATATTGGTGGACAGACCCCTTGGTAACGTTAGGCGCAAATGCCTCAAACTTCATTTCAACAAGTATCATATCTAGGTTTAGGTCAACAAAATCCTCAAGCGTTTGCTTTTCAAAATAAACCCTATATAGGTTACCAGCAGCAGATTCCCTATGATGGTGCTCAAAGGCCCGCTGCTCAAGCAATTCCATCTTACCCTGGTTATGCTCAACCTGACCTTAATAGACAGTTTCCTTTTGTTGCAACTTTAGAGTTACTAGATTTAAACCGGTTAACCAATGATCCAATCAACTATGCTCCTTGGTGGCCGATGGTACCCCACAAATTACCCTCAGATATTCCTAAGTTCAATGGAAACCTTGGAGAAGATCCATCGACTCATGTCATGACTTATCATTTATGGTGTTCATCAAACTCCCTAAATGATGATTCTGTTCGACTACGTCTTTTCTAGCATATGCTCACAGGTCTGGCTGCAAAATGGTACATTGAGTTACCTAGAGCTTCTTCTGATAATTTCACTGCCCTATCTACTATATTTTTGACTCATTTCCAATTACCTATTAGATATGAAACTGGAACGGAACTCTTGAAAATTTTCAAACAGACTAATGCTACTCACATCTTTGATCATATTCATGAATGGCATCATCATCGTAGAATGGTTATGAAATTTGTTTCGGATCAACTCCTTGCTAAATGGTTCATTAAGTCCCTCTTATCATCTATAACTGAGGATGTGGCTAAGGGTGGCATCATCATAGAAGACCAAGTTATCGCTCGTGCCCAATATTTAGACATGATTTACACTCAGTCTGGCACGCTCTATGAAAAAATTCCTAACGCTCCGAGATCTAATTTCAATTTTCCTCCTCAATTAAAGGACTCTCATGCTAGAGACGGCTTGATAGGCACTGTAAGCACACACGACACTACTGCATCTAATCTTTCTCCTACTTCCAAAATTAATGTCGTGTCGTTTGACAAAGGTAAAGGTGACAAGTAACCCAAAAGTAAGAAAAAGGGGAAATCAAAGAAAAAGCAAACTTCTAACCCGTAGGAAAGATCATTTGATCAACCGTGTAGATCTCGGAAACCTCGTTATCCATGCATAATCTGTAATGAGGAACATTTTGTTAGGTATTTTCCTCATCGCACTGAAGTCTCAAAAATCATCAAAACTTCTCATGCGTCAGCTGTGTTGATAGACCCATTTCCAAATCCGGACACTAATTTGGTTTCTACGGATTCAACTCCTAGTTCCCAAGTGTTAATGTTATCTACAAAACCTTCAACAGATATTTTGGTGTCAATGCATAATAAAGATTATGGTAGTCGAGCCACTGATCAGCCTACTACCTCGACTATGAATCCCTCTACAGAATCAATATTGTCTACTGCTATTCCTCAATTGACAATCAAGCCACCAAAGGGAGTAATTCATAAATCGACATATAATCCTCAAGAAAGAGCTGCATAAAATTATAATATAGTTGAAGATTTAGCCCAATCACCTTTAGCTATGTATCCTCTTGAGGTATTACAAAATTTTCTCTCCCAAAAAAAGGCTTTATTTTCGGCCATTGGTGGAATTTATCCGACTGATTCTAATCTTGTCATCTTTAATCATACGGGCTATGTGCCGCAACTACCAGCAGAATTGGAATTCTCCATACAAGTAAATGTTCTTAATCACCTTGTTCATCGCACTATTATTGATGAGGGAGCATCTACATGCATTATGTCTCTAAATTGTTGGAAGTCACTTGGCTCGTCACGCTTATCACAATCATCAAGTGGTATTATTAATAACCTGCATGTTGAACTAAGGGGAAAAACAGTGAATATTGATGTTGAAGTTGTTGACGGACCACTTAACTACAATATTTTACTTGGAAGGCCATGGGTATATGTGATGATTGCAATTGTTTCTACACACTTTCGAATGATTTCCTTTCCACATAAAGGTACTATCACAATCATTAATCAGCTATCCTTCTTTGCCACCGCTTCACAGGTAACTGGAAGCGTTCCGTTCATTCACATACCCCAACTAAAACTTTAGAACATTGGTGTAGGACTTTCAAAGGATTCCACTCTCATGGAAACCTTTGCATTACCACCACCTGCGACGTCGACAGAAATTGCAAGTATAGAGACATGCTACATGATCTCTTCCACTCTATCTAGTTTAAGGGAGAGTACGGGTGATTCTTATATTGCTACGTTGGATGAATTTTTACCGCCCAACCCTATTGAGCTAGCATAGAAATCAATCTATCCGGCTTGGGCGGAAAATCCGAAATTAGCGTCGCAGAGTGTTTGGGTTGATCATTCCTTAGATTTTGGTACTCCATCTGATCCATTTTCCTCAATGTTTTTGACAAATGAAAATATTTTGGAAGCTATGATATTAGAAGGAGAAACATGGGAATATTATAATCATCATTCCCATCTTCCTGATTATGAAGAAAACTATCTTAGTGAACTATATCACCCATCAATCAAAAATTTCTTTTCGAATTCTTTACCTATTAATGAAATCGATTCCGAGAGAAATCTGTCAAATATTGAAGAAACCATTTCTATCAATATTTCGACCAAACCTGGCATTGTGGAAAATATTCATGTTGGTGTATCTTGTTCTCCATAAGAATTGAATCATATCGCTCTCTATTTTACGAATTTCATGATGTATTTGCTTGGTCTTACGAGGAAATTCCAGGCATAGATACTAGTGTATTTGAACACACTATTAATATTTATCCTGATGTCAAACTGGTGCGTCAATGGCTTCGTCCTGTTCATACAAAGAAAGCCACTGCCATCAAAGCAGAAGTCGAAAAACTTTTGCGTGCTGGTTTCATTTACCCTGTTCCACTGACTGAGTGGGTTTCCAATATCATTCCTATCATGAAAAAACAAGGAACTATTAGAGTGTGCATTGATTATCAGGACGTCAACATTGCTTGTCCAAAAGACAACTATCCTACTCCCTTTATCAACCAGATTATTGACAATTGTACTAGATGCGAAATATTTTCATTTATGGATGGATTTTCCAGCTACAATCAAATCAATATCCGCCCAGATGATCAACATAAGACAAAATTCATCTATCCCTAGGGCACATTCGCTTATAGGAAACTTCCGTTTGGTTTAAAGAATGCTGGGGAAACTTTTCAGAGAGCAATGGATTATGCTTTCAATGACATCAAGCACATTGTTCAACCCTATCTAGATGATTTACCAGCGCATTCACGAAATCAGACTGATCACCCAATGCATTTGAGAGCCATATTTTTACGCTGCCGACACTACAAAATATGTGTTTTGTGTTGGTTTTGGTCCTCTAATTGGATTTGGAGTCTCAAAAGAAGGAATTAGAATAGACCCATTGAAGTTTCAGGCCATTATTGATTTACCTACGCCATCAAATTTACTTCAGATATAGAAACTTCAAGGAAAGGCTGACTTCCTAAGAAAGTTCATTCCAAACTACGCCGAAATGGCTAAAGGATTTACTCGACTCTTGGAAAAGGGGGTTCGCTTCCATTGGGACGAAGTTGCACAAGCTTCTTTTGATGATGTCAAGGATAATCTTGTCCGAGCATCATTAATGTATCTCCCTTATTATCAAAATGATTATTTACTATATATCGTCGCGGCTGAAACGACCATTGCTATGGTATTGGTCTAAGTAGAAGATGGAATTGAACATCCGATCTATTATTTTAGTCATAATCTCAATGATATGGAAGTTAAGTAATCATACTTAGAAAAGCTTGCCTTGGAAGCTGTTCAAGTTGTCCAAATATTTCGCCATTATATCCTGCTCCGAAAAACCACTATAATTTCGAATTGCAACCCCATGACTTATATCTTATCACGTCAATTGCTGGGGGGAAAATATTAAAAATGGATTGTCATTTTGTAGGAATTTTATTTGGAATTCATCAAATCCAAGTCAAATAAGTCTTTAGTTTTCGCTGAGCTTCTATGTGACATTCCCTCTAATAGTACTACAACTACGTCAGAACCATCAATTATTGACGAGTCTTTGTTTATGATTGGATCATTTGATCCTTGGTTTGGGGATTTCATCATTTATCTCCAAACTCAAAATTTTCGACCTGATACCTCTCGCTCTGAATAACGATGTATTCGATACCAAGCCAAATATTACCTAATCTTCGGCGATACACTTTATCATCGTGGTGTCAACACAATTTTAAGGAGGTGCCTCACTCATGAGGAGGCCGAAAAAGTGTTAAATGATTCTCATGTTAGGGCTTGTGGTGGAAATTTATATGGATATACTACCGCATAGAAGATACTTTGTGCCAGTTACTTTTCGCCTACTATATTTCAAGATTGCATCCTCGCGGTCAGAAGTTGTCATGCGTGCCAGATTTTTGATTGTAAAATGCATAAACCGCCAGTGCCAATGCATCTTGTTTTCTTTGCGGGACCATTTTCAAAATGGGGTATTGACTTCATGACCTATAACCCTCGTTCGTCCGGGGGCATGGTTATATTATTGTCGCAATCGACTATTTTACCAAATGGGCCGAAGCAATGTCTACATTTAACAACACAGGACATATAACTGCATTGTTTTCTTTAATCATGTTATTGCACAGTTTGGGGTCCCACAGGCTATAGTTAGAGATCATGGGAAGCATTTTGCAACCACATGATGTCTGAATTGACTGCAAAGTTAGGATTGTCACATGATAATTCTACTCCTTATTATCCACAATCAAATGGACAAGTTGAGGCTATCAACAATATTATTAAATGTATGCTTCAATGAATGATAGGAGTTCATAAAAGAAACTGGCATTTGATCCTATACTCCGCCTTGTGGGTGTATTGAACCTAGGTGAGAAACGTGCTTGGATTTACTCCTTTTCAATTGGTGTATGGTCTAGAAGCTATCTTGCCTATCCAATGTGAAATACCATTATTAAAACTCATAATAGACTTGTTACCTGACACCTCAAAAGAATAAGCGCGTCTCCTTAACCTCATCCATCTTGATGAAATGTGTCGTGAAGCCCAATTGGCCAACGAAGCGCATAAGAGACGTATAAAGGCGCAATATGACAAAAATGTCCAGCCTCATATTTTTTCAGAGGGTGATTTGGTCCTTCTTTATGATCAAGAAGCTGATGTAATAGGTACAGGGAAATTTGAGCCATTATGACATGGCCCCTATATTTTCAAAAGAGTTCTTGCTAAGGGTGCCTATGCATTGGTTGATTACAATGGAATTCCGTTGGCACAACCTAGAAATGGGTTGTATCTAAAACGTTACTATGCTTAATCATGAGCGTAGTAATTTTTTTTATTATATTGTATATATATGATGTTGATTTGCATTCACTATCTTAATTTGTTTTTACAATTTTCTTGACGTTAGTAATCCGCTTTACATTTCATCGCAGATGTCTGAATCTTTGGAACCATTTGTTGGATATGCTAATGGTGCTAGTCATAGTACGCAAATTATATCCTCTGCAACGTGGGCCATTTTCACTCTGAATGACGAGTTAGTGAGTTTTCAAGGGATTTTTATTGGTAGATTGACAAAAAATATCGCTAAGCATAGAGCGTTGATCGAACTTCTCTCTGATGCCATTTCATTTGGTATTAACCGCATAATCATAAGGTTAGACTCACAACTTGTGGTATTACAACTTACTAGTGTTTATACTGTTAGAAATCCAACGCTGCATAGATTGTTCCTAAGAGTTCGACTTTTGGAAAGAAATTTTTATTTTATTCAATATCAACACATTTCCAGAAATTTGAACACATTAACCGATTCATTAGCTAATCAAGTTTTAGACAAACATTTGCAACATATGTAAAGAAAACATTCACATCATTGAACAGGATTGCACAATAAACATACGAAAACTCTGAAATCATATACATATATAGTTATAGGTTTTTACAGAATTTGTGCCCAAGACACATTGGTCATCTGACCTTAAAATGTATGCAAAATGTCACAGGTAAACTAGTGGTGCTCATGGTAACATGCTATAGATCTAGCTATCCTATGGAGTAATCGCATCCAGCTGTTAGGAACCCCAATAATGTGTCGCTGCAGTTGCATGGGTAACTCTTTGATCCGGAAATCCGAAATCCTGAAGGTCAACCCCTCTATGTGTTGCCGAAGCTTAGCCGGAGTCTCAGCCATATCAAGATCTTGAAGGACTACTCTCCTGATAGCCCTCTCTATTGGCGCATCTGCTTTGCGCTTTGGTTCCTCTACTAGTTGAACATGACCAACATCTACATTACATAAAACATTTATTTTAGTCTTGGGAAAACATAAAAAATACAAAAACATTGTATAAACCTTAGGAAAATTAAAAACATGGTCAAAATATTCTTAGCCATTGCACCCGACTGAGCGCATTCTGGTAATGCTAAATATGGATCTCCTTGGAAATCAACGCCTACGTATGCATACTCATCGATGGCAACAATATGTCGTCGGAACCAGGCGAAGAATGCAATTGAGAACAAAATGGTAGATTGTCCTGCATGCCGACCCATGAGTTCTACCCATCTTTGCATCCTCAGATCTCTATAACTAGCTATATCTAGTTTCACATGTTGGGACTGCATCAGTGGAATCCATTCTAAAGCATAGGACATAAGGATTGAACCATAACTGAAATTATTCTTCCTCCCTCCCTTTGCTTTATTTATTTGTTCCTTTATCTGAGAAAGAACAACTTCAGACAAGTTGAAGACTATTGGCTCTAAGAACTCTAGCGCGCACTGCATATACGATCTATTCGCTACATGTAGTGTAACGGTGCCGGAAAGTTTAGCGATCATGAAAAGGATAGTTCTCAAAGGAAAATCTCTAACATCTCGAATGTTTATCTTTCCATCTTTGCTTCACTCTGCCCCTGGATAAAAATGCTGTAGAATATAATCTCTCACACTCTCCCCTCCAACAACAAACCTTGAGAGTGAAATAGGCAAGCCTCTCCTTGATAAAGCTGTGAGAAATTATACATCCATGACTGTTATGGGAACCACTTGGTTCTTAATATGAAATGCCTCAATAGCTGGATCCCATGCTCGAACTAAGAACTCCAAGGGTTCTATTTGTTGCCTCATCCCTAACAACCTGAAGTACTTAAGATGTCCACAATCTCTTAGGGCTCTTACTGTACCCAGATCATTTAGGGAAATCATATCCTACTCTTCATGTTCTCTTTCCCTCCATGTAATCATTATTGTAATCCGATGGAAACCTGAAATAAAACCATAAGATCCATTAGATTCCATTCATTGCAAAAAACTAGGAAACTTTTGAGCATAATATGTAAACAAAAAAATTATAGTTCCAATACACTCCCTAACAAGAGACAATGCGTTGCATGTGCAAGTAGCCTTCAATGTACTTGCTATGAAATGCTGATTTCGACATGTAGGGGTGCGTTGCCCTATTTTTGGGCAAAATTTACCCTAGGGGCCTTAAAACCCTGAAAATTTGCAGAAATTGGAAATGAAATGAATACTAAAGGAAAGAGGAGGTTCATGGCACTAACCTAGATCAAACGACAATGAAATTCGTCCACAAAAACGATCACAATCAACAGTTGAAGTTCGGGGGAAAAATCAGGTTCAGAGCTCCAAAATGAAAATGGTAACTATGGAATGGTAAAAATGAATAGTAAAACTACTTTTAATAGTCCTTTAATTATTTGAAAATTACATTTATTGCTATTACTATAGTTTTATTATGTTTTTATCATGAAACAGGTATTTTTAATCCATCTGATGTTGCTCTAAAATAGGTCTTACAACTGACGAACAGATTAGTCGTGTAAATTTATTTCAAGAATGATTTGACCACAAAGCATACTTTTTCTCCTTATTTTTCGAGCTTTGCTAAAAACGAAAAAGGATTTGAAGCACACTTTTATCTCTTTTTCGAGCTTCGATAATAATGGAAAAGGAACCCCTAGAGTCTTCTTTCAGCTCTTTTTAGACTCTGATAATGTGAAAAGATTTCCGAGAACTTGTATTTTCGAGCTCGTAAAAGTAAATGAATATATATCTACTGAGTATAAGTTTAACCCTTTTCTGGACTAATATAGGTTATTTACGAAAAAGGAATACCTTGGTTAAACATGACCGAAGAGGTTCTCTCAAATATTCTTTTACACTTTTTCGGGTCTGAGTGATAGATTTACGAAAAAGTGATTATGGAGTTTTATTTTGTTCTCTTTTTCAAACTCTCTAAATATGAAAAAGGATCGGGCTATCACTGTCACTAAGCTCGTTAAAACATAAAATAGTGACGAGCTTGTCAACCATGGCAAGAATCAAGTTTCATTCATCGCTAGACTCGTTAAATTATTAAATAGCAATACTTTATTCGCCTGAAGGGTTAAATTATAGATCAAGAAAATGTTATCCTCCTCAAGCTTGTTAAAAAATAAAGAGGTAGTGGTTGACAAATGACCGGGGAAAATTTGGGAAAAGTGAGCATAATTATTTATGGTAGCAAGTCGCTCTTGAACATGGCACTTCCTTCACTCCATGTCTGTGATTGTTTGGGTTGGGTAATCTTCTTGACGGTTCATTCATACCTATGGCTCATCATACCTTCACTTTGGTTTTGGGTCAATGCTGCCAACTCATCTTAGTGTCACCGATATGTTCAAGAGAATTCATCCAGTGAATACTCATCCTTCCGCAATACTCATAAACCTTCATTTTCATGACTGTCATCCCTGAAAATTGTTATATCAAGTCATACCTTTGTCTCTGAAGTCAATAACTCCCGTTTCATAATAAGGTGACTCCCTATCGACGATAAATCAATATCCAAGAAGTTCACTTAGAAACATCAGATTCCAGTACCATGAGGCTTGTTACAGCATCGACAAGATCCTTGCTTTCGGACCTTTGACCGAAAGATTTTGTTTAGCGTTCGACATCAAATCATCTATTCACACCTTACGAAATGTACTACAGTACCTTGAGGGCCATTAACATTAATGGTGGTTCTCTCACATTTGTTAACAACTCACATCATTGGCTAGTAATCAAATGATGCCTTTCCATGTTCAACTACAAATCATATATTCACATGGCTAGACTTGTAGCTGAATAATCGAGTGAACGAGACAAGAAGACCTCGGATCTAGTTTCATCCATCCGGGCTGCGATTTCATAATTTTTGTACACATCATTTGTACGGTGACCTTACATACAGATTTTCATCCAAACATGGGCCTATATCTGTAGGCATGTCTGCATTGGGCAACATTCCAATGAAGACGACTTTCTGAATTATGTACATGTTATTAGATTTTTTATGTGCTGAACATGGGAATGCCTACCCTCGGTAATTATGATCAAAGAGGATATATCATGATGTAATGTATTGTAAGTTTGCTGCAGGTGATCACTCCACTTCATCTCCAACCCATCATAGTGTAAAGCATCTCAATCAAATGTTATTATTATTATTTTTACTTCATGCTTTAGGGGGAAATTGTTATAAGTCAATTTGGGTGCCATTCCCAATGACCTGGTTAACTGGGCATCATCTCTAGGACCAATGATTAAGGGCTTATTATTCCCTATCATTTTAGTTGCTACATGCCCTAAGACAAATAACAAGACAAATCATTAAAATAATTTCATCTGCAAAGGTTTCCAAGATTTGAAGTTTATAATATATCATGTGAGAGCTCATCAATGCTGCCACTAGAGGGACTAATTATGTTGCATATGCAAGTAGCCCCATGCAATGCTTCTCTGCAAAGCACTTCCCAACATTCACAGGTGCGTTGGTCACATTGGGAGTGAAATTCTCATTGTTCCAGAATCTCCACTTGGCCAGTGACTTCTAGAAGAGTTCACATGTGTCAAGCTTCAAATCCATGTGTCCATTTGACATCTACAATATTAGGAACATGTCTTGCCTATTATTGGAAAGTAATTGATTGTAAAACTACCTTTAGCTCCTCTATAAATTGAGCACAGATCCTAGTGCTTGATAAGGAAGAATTTGAGTAGAGAAATGGTGGTGGAATTTCCATTGAGAAGAAAATTTGTGTAACAGCTGCTGGAGAGATTTATATTGTAATGAGGTTGGGATTCTTCTGGAGATGGTCACTTCAAATCACTCACTAGGTTGTAACCTCCTCGTCTATCATTAATAAAGAGTACAACTTACTTTTCCCTATATGCATATGTATTGGCTTTGATTTTCCATATTGTAAGATCTTAGTTGATGGATATGGTTTATGCTTTACTAATTTAGGAAACTAACTTGAATAGACATCTATATTATTTCTATCTTCTATTGTTTAGTGTTCATTCTTGCAGGAAATATTTTGCACAGCTGGCTGGAATGTGAAGCTACAATGGAAGTGATAGAAGGAATCATTTGGAAGCGCTTGGATTCCAAGTAAGCCTCTAATCCATTCTGTGTGTTTGTCCTTAGTTAGGAAAAGTAGTCGTATAGTATTTAACCTGTTGCTATAGATTAGAACCTGTCTAGGGAAGCGTGTTTTATCCGCAATCCACAATTCTGTCCAACACTTACCATTTCTAAAGGTGGAAGAAAACTGGAAAAATTTGCAATAAAATCCAATCTACTACTCTTCTGGAGGCTCTACGACATTTTTGAAGGAGAAGTGCGACGTTTCTAGGGTAGTGTGACACTTCTGGGTATTGGCACTACACTTCTAGGTCAACGCTACGTTTCCGAGAAGAGTTCTACGATTTTTCATATCAGCCTCCAAGTCAGCTACCAAAGCTTCAAAAAAACTATGCATACCTCCTATGACCTCCAAAACCGGTAAGTGGACACTTCTAAAGCCTTCTTCAAGTCAATTCATGACTGTATGAGTGTTTTCTATCATTAGGGTTTTGATCTCCTATGTTTTAGGGTTTCTCCTTTATTCATTGGTTTTAGCCATTAGAGACCCTTTTTCCCATCATCTAAACCTTCACTCATCCTTCACAAACCTACCCTAAAAAACCCTACCACTCACAGGTATCTTTACCATTTTTCCATCAAAACCCTAAATCCCTACTACACTTCCACAAAAAAACTGGAAAATATCAGTGTTTTCCTATTTTGATCCATCTCCCCATACCTATTTCAAGTAATTCCACTTGTATCCTTAAGCTAACACATTATCCTACTACCTCAATGTTTTAGGGAATTTTCCTCAATCTTCTTATATTTCATCATAGCCCCTAAACCTACCCAATCCATATTCCTTGTTTTCCCAAATTCATCATCCCTACCCACTCATTTCATCTAGGAGGGATTCATTCTATTCATAATTAGTATGGAGACTAAAAATGAATCTCACAAGGGAAGCCATCATTCTAGATTCAACCCATCCAAATTGTAAGAACTTAATGCCTTCTCATATGCCAAAACATGCTTTGAAAGCACTGGATGTTTGAGATTTTGTGAGAAGATTATGGAGGTAGGATGTCACGCCCCATTGACTACCATTTTTTCCACAAAATTCATCAGAGTCAAAGCCACCATAGCTGGAATTGAATTCACTCTATCAGCATAGGCTTCAACAACAAGGATTCCAAATGAAGGAAAAGTATGCTTCAAGGGCATGGAATTGGACCTTGAAAAATACCCAATGTTCCTAAAACCTCATTTCACAGATGAACCTAAACATGTTTTCCCTTTCAAGTATCTACTTGATAAGTATGCTCCATTGAGTGATTCTCGTCATGAAATATTTCACATGTGAGGGAATATTTTCAAGACTATACCAATACCATGTCAGTTTTCTAATTCACTTTACAGCTACTAAATCTCTCAATTTTTCAAATTATCTATTCAGGAGTTTGGTCAAGATGGCAAAAAAAGTACAAAGAAAAGGTAGAAATCCACATCCCAGTATATTTCACCATGGTTTGGTTAAGATTATTGTTATGCACCAACTCTGAGCAAACAACATGACCTATGAATTTTTCATGAAGAAAGTAGCATCCACTCCTGCTACTAGTCCACCTATTGTTCATAGCACAACATCAATACAACCAAAGGGGGTTGGCTCTTCTAGCAGGTAGGCTCAAATTTCAAAAGAACCTAGGGTTGAGATCCCTCAAACCTATGAGAAGGGAAACATAATTTTTTTTCTCCTATGACCATCAAAGGTGCATTGGCACCTAAAATTACACCTAAGCATAGACAAAATGTGGATCATCCACCTAGCCATGATGGTGAGTCACCATTGTAGCACCATGATGAAAAAGCACCCTTAGAAGACGACATGACAGAATATGTGAAAGATAAGTATTTTGAAGAAATCATAAATGAGAAATATAAGGAAATAGCATAATTGAGGGAGGTTTTCTCAATTGCAAATTCTCATATCACATTCCTACAACAAGGAAATCTTCAGTTATAGGTGAAACTGCTCCTCCAAGACAAGCCAAAGGTACATGTTGATGCAGATAAAGGAAAGGGAAAAGAGACAATATATGATGATCAAATAGAGGATGCAAAGGTTGGAAAAAAAAGAAGAATACAAAGGACAAGAGGCCTCAAGAAGGTGCTTCAGAGAGAAAGAGAATCCACAGCTCCTAAATCAGGTTGGAAAACTTTTGATGAGCTAATTCTTTATGAAATAAATAAAGATAGAGATTATTGGCTTGATAGTGTAAATGTAAACCTTGAGAAGATTATGAATAAAGCTAAAAATAATAATAACCTCCAGAGACATATGGTCAATCACTATCGTGCCAGGAATGAAATTTCCAAAATCAGGCTTAAACAAGTGAAGAAAAAGCTTAAAGAAGATCAAATGAAGCTCAAGGAGAAATAAAAATTAGACCTCCTTGCTAAGAAATCCATGGATCTTTAGCCTATACTCCACAAGTGTTATAAAACAAATTTTGGTCAATGAGCACTTCTGGTATTTTTGGTGAATTTTGCAAAAAAATGGAATTTTTGTCTCCTCAGAAGCGTCATGCCGAGGCGTGACCCTTTCTCTCATAGCTTCCAAATAATTTTTTTCTTACATGGATGGGTTCATATTTATTACTACATGCCATATATTTACTTTGTTTTCCCTGACAAGCTCTGGTTTTGAAGAAAAATGCAAAAAACTGCCTCATTTCTATGCTTCTCCCAGTGTTTTGGACTAGGCGCGCCACTTCTGGAGTGAGGCTCGGAAAAACCACTTTTGGAGGCCTTCCTGTGGGTGTTTTCAAAAAATTAAAAGTGTTCTGGAAGAGATGCTCATAGGGCTACTCAGAACAACTTTCATATTTTCATTTGGATGCTCTTAACTAGGTCAAATTCACCCTTGAACTGGTGCGACATTTCTACATATGATTCCTTTCAGACAGTTGTCATGCTAGGAAAAATCCAAAAATTCGATTCTAGTTGTCCCATGAGGTGGCATTAGATGTTTTGGAGTTTTTTTTTCCTCTATGATGAGGAAACATGTAATTTAATGGAGGAGACACTCACTCCTAATCCTTAGCTAAATTTCAGGGATAAGTTTCTAACTTCCCTAGATTCTAGGAAGTGACTCATTTGATGTAATTATGATATGTTTCGGATAGGGTTTCAACCCTATGAAGTGTCATGAATTATATTTTCTATAAGTATTCCACTTCAAGTCTTTTTAGAGTTTGGATATTTGTTATTTGCAGTGGAGCTATTGTATATGATTTTGCCAATGAAATCAAGGACAATGTTGCAGACATAGTGTTGAGACTCCAATGGTATGCCTTTGAGAATTTTTTTTCTCTGTAAACTCATCATGTTTAATATTGTGTTACTCATATTTCTCATATATGATTCTTTATTCTAAGAATTATCAATTTATTGACAAAAAACATGCTTTCCATGCTCTGTTTGTTTATAAGATTTACATGAAATTGTCTCTGCTCTTCTGATGAATGAATTCAGTTTAATGCTCATTCTGACTCCCTCTCAATTCACTCTCTACACAATGAAAAATTAAGCATGATTATTAGCTTACCTACCTGACCTCACTCTTACCTATGCAACTAAACCTTTTAATTCAGACAAAAACCCTAGACATAGTTTCCTAACAGTCATTCATATCCAACAAAACTCCCAACAAACAAAAAACCTAATCTAATGAGTATCATAACTAGCCTAAAACATTATATACAACCATCCTTTTAGCTTCTAAGTGAAATTGAGAGGGACCTCTTTGGTATTTTTAGGGATAGCTACCTGACCTAAAGGTTGGTTTGTGGTTACCTTCCTTCAGATCCATTCTCAGCCTTGGGAAGCATGTGTTGACGGAAAAAATACCCTAAGGTCTGGGTTGAGGGACCTAACAGAGCAAGAATGCATAAAACAGTAGGAAACAATCAAAATAAAGGTCCTAATGCTTAAAATATTAAAATTGGGAGAGATTACCTTACCCGTATGTCCTATGTTTGAGGTCGTTCCACAGGGTGAAAACCCTCTGCTTCTCCACATGCTTCAAGACTTGCAACTTACTCTAGAAAAATCACATAGAATAGTTTTACAACATATATATCCTAAATGTGTTGGATTTGATCGGAAAATATTTGTTGGAAGGAAGGAATTAAGGCATCTCACATCAATCCAATGCTAGTGCAACATGCAGGCCAAAATTTGGAAGGAATCAAATGAAGAGAAATGAAGTAACCTACCTGAAGTACGTTTCTGACATTCAAAAAATGTAGCTAGTGCACGAAAGAAACCCTCTGAACCAACCAATAATGAAATATGACAAAGAGGTGAGGAATCCATTGATAGGGTCAAATGGAAACCAAGTGACTGCACGAATCCCAAGCATGATAATGAAAGCTGAAATCTAACACAAGGGAAACCACTCAGTCAAAGACCCATGGTGTTGATCAAATGCTGAGCACAAGGTCACTTATCAATGATGTAAATAGGGCTAGGGTGTATCACTACGTTTAATCTCAGAGAAATTTGTCGAAGTCGATAGGAGAAAAACCCATCGGCAAGAAGTCAATGGACACATTCTCAAACCACCACGAGCAAAGGACCAAATAGCTGATGTGATAGAACAAGACTCTGACAGACCGGGGATGGCTGAATAAAAAAATAGTCAAGGGACGTCGTAGAAAGGTTGACTCAAGTTTACTTTCCTTGAACAAAAGCATGAATAATTGTGACTATGACAACATATGATAACTTTGTATAAGTTTTTCATGTTGGAGGTATGAAAAAACCATCCATATAACTAGAAGAGATAACCAACCGAGGGATTATTGACTCGATAACAAGGTTATGGCTCTCCTGAGTCAAACTAAAGGCCATCCCAAATGGAGAAAAGATTTAGATTTTTGTGCTTCTTTCAAGGGCGACACAACTAACTCTTAGCTACCATCAAATATGGAAGTAATGTCCCGATCCCACTCTTTTTGGGATATTTCTTTTTCTTTTTCATATTTAAAGCCTGAAAAAGTATAAAAGAATGCCTATAGTACCGTGGATAGAAAAAATGTCGGTGAACAGATTCTCTAGTTCCTAGGATAGGAAAAATCCTTTGTTTAATTCAAGGTGGTGAAACTGGTAAATGACACTTAGAGGAATGTTCTATCCATGGGAAAAGGTGTCAAGTTGTATATGCTAAGTGATTGCAAGGTTGACTTTGCAGAAGGACATGGTAAAAAATATGGCTTATACACGAGTCCAACTGAAGACAACTTAAGGCCAAGATATACAAATTTTCAATATGCAATTTAGAAAAAAAACTCAACAATAAAATGGGAGACTTTAGGGTATAAAACCATAAAAATAGCAAAGAAGAAGAAGAAGAATGAAGCTTCGTCACATAAGTCATGGCGAGACTAATGAGGACTCCCAAGCCTACACAATTTGCAGCATGGGAGACATATGCTAGCGAGGATCTAACTAAGAAGACCATGTAAGGGATGGCTCTACCATCATATCATGATTTTATAAGTCAGCGAGTGAATTTTTTTTAATAATAATAACATGATGGGGTCCACCCTATGTCAAGATTTCAGTATGGAGGCTAGTATGCATAAGTGCAATGGAAAGTGATTTCCCTAACCTATATGTCAGTTTTAAACACAATACCTACCATGATAGGTCAACGGTCATGGAATCAAAGTGGTTAAAATCATCCCAAAATTGTGAAATGGTCCTGAGAACAACCTATCCCAGCACTTCCAAGCCAAAAGGTCATAAAGTCTTGGACAAATTGAAAAAGTAAACACAAAACTTTGGACAAGTGGGTTTTGAATTTTTTTTGAATTTTGGGCATAAATAGGCCTTTTGAACTCACATTTGGTCATTTGTGCATTGGTGAATTTGAGAGAAATCTCTGTAGTAAAAAATCCCCAACTTCAATCTAGACAAATTCTCAGTCGAATCAGCTCAAATTTTCCAAGTAATCCTCTCAACTAGCTAAGTAATCAAATTTTCTATCAATTAAAGTAATTTTGGTTTAATTTCACCATAGGAATTAGTTTTTTATATTAACCCTCTGCGTATATGCGGGTTCAAAATTTTGAAGTTTTGTATAGACACATCTTTGTCAGAAGAAACTCGCGTATTGGCAAAGAAAAATTTCAAAATAAAACTCTAATGGGTAATTTATTGAATTGACTCAGGATGACATCAATTGGAGGGAGAGGGAGAATAGTGAAATTGATAATTAGGTAATGGACAACCAATTGTCCTTATATATACTCTAAGGATGTGGATTGTTCAAATTTTTCAAGATGCCCAATATGAAAACAAATATCGAATTGTCGGAGATGCTTGTCAATTACTGGGACCCAGAGGAGGATTGCTTCATGATTTGATCAAATGCCTTCGAGAATTGAAGTCAAAGACATATATTTTATTACTGGACTCTCTCGAAGAGGAGAGCCAGTGAAATTTTAGGGAAAGCCAACATGAGGGTTGAATGTTGACGATTACATCCACATATACTGTGCTAAGGGTACTCAGAAGGTTGGGACCCAGATCCAAATTAGAGATGTGAAATGATTGCACAGGAAATCCTTCTTTTCACCATAGTCAGCGTAGTTGTGTATACTTCATTAAACCAAGCCTCACGTGGGATCATGAGTTTAGAATTTTAATGCCTGACTACCTTATATGATTGGTGCACTCCCTTGTTGACCAAGTTGAAGAAACAATTGACCTCCATCCAGAAGAATAAAAATAAACATTTCGGCTATGGGACCATTTTTTGTACATTATTCTTTGAGAGGATACCTAGGCTTCGACCCAAAGTGATGTCTACCATAAAAATCCCATGGGATCCATATATAGCATGATGAGTTGACCTGATGAAGAGGCTAGGGGTTGGCGAGGTCCCTAGGACTACCTGGGCTGATGATTTCTTCTAGTGGTGGGGAGAAAAAGTGATCACCATAGAGGATTACCCCTATGCTAGCATGGACTTCAAGGGAGATGCATATCTGCCCTTACCACGTGGAGCTGCATGGGGAGCGATTGGTAAGATCGCATTTAAATTATTTTTTATTATTTGATTTTTTGGATTTTCAATAAAAGTATGAAAATGAAAAAAGAATATTTTTGATAGGGCAATGGACTTATAAAATTATTGATCATGTTACATATGTTGGAACAGTCATACCTGATGGGCTACCGAGGCACAGGTATCGTGGAAGAGAGGTATAGAATGTCGCAGAAGACCCTGGGAGACTTCTCCATGCCATACAGAGGAACTTGGAGGGTTTGACCCGCCAGGTCCCTATGGCTATAGTAGAGTAACTCCTTGAGGCTATTAAGTGACGTGTGGTTGGTGTACCATGTGATTGGGTGTGACTATTCCACCGTGTGACTACTGCCATAGTGTTCTTTCGTGATGCCTATCCAAGGCAGGGCCCATAGGCATATAATCTTTAGGATGACTGGATGACTTTGATATTTTTTGATGATGGACATGATCAGGCATAAGCCCTAATTTTACAGGACATAATTGTCCAATCTTTGTATATTTTTGAACACATGACTCTGATCTATATATACAACAATTGTATGATGTCATTATCTCATATATACAATGATTTTTGATGATTTTTGATATTTAATGTAATGAATGATTGATATGCCAATCAATTGCTTGATTAGCTAATGAATCAACAAATGTATTTTCTGATCGTGGAATGTGAATGTATGTCACATAATTAAATGATCTTTGCAAAAAATTCACTCTCAGAAATAAATGATATAAAAATGGATCTCTGACACGATAGATGTTATTCAACTGTAAAACCACTAGTTGCAAATCCAAGTACACTACTAACGAACCAATACCAAGAGACATTGTCTCAGAAAGTATATTGATCACAGTAATATATTTTACAACATATTTGAAGAAAGACCAATACATACGCCCCTTGAGACTAGCAACTGATAGGATGGATAGTAGATTACCCAAGCCTCAGAAGAAATATTCTGGATATGTTGACTAACACCATTGGCAAAGCAAAAATGACTCATATCATCCATAAAAACCTTCCAAAGAAGATAAAAAATATCAAGGTCACAACAAAATCGATAGACATATATGAATAAAGATACAATATATACAACTAAAGCAAATGCTAGGTAGATGCCTAGGCATCATACTTCTTAAGATAGAGCCCATTTCTAGGCTCCACCAACTCGTTTCCATCAAATTAAACCAGATCATAAGCTCTCTTCTTAAGGACTCTTTTGACGATGAAACAGCCATACCACATGGATTTAAATTTCCCTACCCCTAAGGCATCCTTGTTTGGATCATAAACCAAAATGAGGTCACCTTCAGAGAAAACCCTAGGTTTTACAGCCTTATCATATTGAACCTTCACTCTTTTCTTATGGGCCTCATTGATCATAGCTACATCTTGGCGCTGCTCATTGAGATGTTCAAGATAAACAAGGCGTTATTCGAGACTTGAAGTGTCTCGAAGAAGCTTGTAATATTCCCAATTAGCCAAGCTAATGGGAATATTCTATTTTGCCTTATTTTATTCTGCATTTCATGATTAAGGAATAAATTGAAAAGGATGACATGTAAAACTCCTGAAAACCATAAATAAATCAATGCTTATATGAAAAGAGACATATCTGGGCTATGTAAATAAACTTTTGTAGGTGTGAATGGATTTAAATCACAATATTGGGTCAACCTTGACCAAGTCAACAGCGCAGTCCAGGTGCAATGAACCTCATTGATATATAGCGCAGTTCTAGATGGAGGTTCCACATGTGAAAGGGGTTAACTCATTGAGGTGGTTTAGGGTTGGACAAGGCTTTCATCCTATAAAAGAAGAAGGGGGACAACAAGAGAAGGTTGTTGATGTTATTATTTTTTGAAGGTTTTGTCTGTTGAGACACACCTCTTGGGGTTTTCCTATTTAGGAGCCCCCCCTTCCTTGAGCAGCTCTTGGAAGAGTCTTTTTTGTCTAGTCCACTATCCAGCATTTGGCCAAGCCTCATATTGCATCTACAATGCAGTCCTGCTTAGGATTGGGTTGTCCAGGTGAGCTGCAAAATCTGGAACACTAGATCTGCTCAGATCTAGCTCATATTGGTGCCTCTTCTCAGTGAGTGTGTCTTTTAACCTCTTGGAAGAGTGCATCCATTGTTTGAGCTTCAGTTTTGCATCTTGGCATCAGGCCAACTCATTCAATCAAGCTGCAGCATAGTCTCCCTTGAGGGACTGCGTTATTTTCATGGAGATAAAATCTCTTCAGATATAAGTCATTTCAGTACTCTTTTTCAGTGGAGGAGGCCTCTACTCTATTGGAGGAAGTGTATTGGAGTGCACGAGCCTCATTTTCTGATCTTGGCATGTGGCCATCAGCTCTCTATCCCCTACAGCATAGTTTCTACTCTAGATCTATGTTATTCCTGCAGGAGGTGTTGCAGGGGGTTGGGCGCACCATTTGGTGAGCTAGTTTCTGAGTGTTGGGGATCTACCCTTCACTTTGAAGACCTGTTGGAGGAGATCTACACATTTTAATTTTTAGGTATGATATGCATAATATGAATGCTTCGGAATTTCTGAATATTTCTACAGATCTGCTTTCTTAGATCTTAGATCTACTGCTTATGCTTGGTGCAAAGCCCGAAATTCCAAGGGGATCTGAAAGAGGAGCTTTTATAGTGCATGGATCTAATACAAATATGAATTTTTATGCATATATCTACTCTATATCTGACATGTAATATACAACAGTGCAAATTAATAGAAAGAACGCTGTCAAGGAAACTTTCTGTAAAACATATGGTTTCAGCCCTCTTTTGAGGAGATTTTTTCTATCTATGCCTTGTATTTTCAGCGATGTATCTGATGAAATTAATTGTAAGACTTATTTACTGCTATAAATACTATTGAAACATATTTTATGAGCCTCCTATAACTAATCTATAGAAACTGTGTTATTTCCTAAGCAGAATTGTTTGTTATTGCTGCAGTCTCTCTTTGAGGCATTTCTAAAGACAACTAGGTGTGGGAGATCTGTTTAACCCACCTAGGAGGATTTATGTTTGATGCCCTCTTGTATTTAGGTCTTAGATACTTATATCTAAGGGATCCAAGTGCTGGTTTTCATTTTTGTATCAGCCATTACTGGAAAATGTGTTTTCCAGTCATGCCTTGCTAGCTCTTCCAGATTTGGAATATTACAGTGGTATCAAAGCAAGATCTTTGGCACAGCCTGTGCATTCTTGGAGCCAATATGTCTTCAAAGGGAGGAGAACCACTCACTCATAGAGAGAATAGGTATCGTGGAGGAAGACAGGAGAAAACTGATTACACCATTGAAACCCCTTTGTATGGAAGAATAAATGGAGTAGAATTCTCTAACATTTTTTCTCAAGCTTTGCATGAGATGGAGGGATAAATCAGGGGAGCGAGGAATGGAAGATCAAAAGATCTCTTGATGAGGTTTTCACAAGAGGGTAGCCCCACTACTTCATCTGATGTGTGTGAGCATGCAACCACACAATCTGATCTACAACGTTGCAGCATGCCTGCATTCTTTGTAAGAGGAGAATAAGAGAGAGAGAGAGTCCAGAGGAGGAGACCCTTGGTGACTAACTTCGAGAATATGAATCTCTGTCTAAAATATTCAAGGAGCATTTAGGCTTCCCGGAGTTTTTTCAGCTCAAAGAAGGGAGAAGATCCATGAAGTTAAATCCATTTCAGAACATTGTTGGGAGGGGTAAAGATCTGCTACATGATTTTCCAAGGGAAAAGGCCTTACTTCAGCAAGATCATTCTTCTCAAGAAGAAGAAATGAATGTCCTCTCCTCAATGAGAGATCAAGAAAATGGATCTCTTATTGATGGGGCATACTCCATTGTTGAGGAGGAGGAAGAAGTAGAACTGAAAGGTTCCTCCAATGTTGTGACAGTAGGAGGGAATCTAACTTTGTTGAGAGATGGGGTTGAAGCTATTTCTTCCACTATGAGGGCCCTTGTATCTCTACAAGGAGGTCCCCATGATCTTATTCATGGAAAACATGAGCAACATGTGTCTATGATGATAGAGAAGGAGACAAAACAAAGAAGCACCTTAGACTGTGAAATCTTCTAGAAGGTGGGCAATGAAGAAGAAGATGGGGGAGTTGCTCCAACCTCTCCTTATCATGGTACTTCCACACAGAAATTAAAGATGGATTTGCACAGTGGAAGTAGTCATATTATGTTCCCATTGATAGTTCACATGGGAATGAGCCATGAGACATCTTTATCTTGTGGTGTACCCCCTGGGAGACCACCTGATTCATATTTGATGGAAGATGTTTCATGCACTAATGCTCCTTCGATAGATCCCAGAAGGAAGAGAGCATTAGGAGACCATGCTACAGCGCTAAGAGTATGGGGGAGGTACAAAGAAAGCGAGAGCATTTTTTCTTTGATTTCACTATCTATCCTCGCCACTCAAATTGCATTGAGAAGATATGCTGCAAGGAGAGAAAATGACACCATCATGAAGCACGGGAGGCAAGCCTTGAAGCAGGAGTAAAAATTGTTTGAAGAAAACTCTTCCCTGTTGGAAGAGATATGGGGGTCCCACATGCATGCTTTTGCCAAAATATAAAGGTCTTGGACAGATGATAGCCTCCCATTAGAGACTAACTTCCAAGAGCTTTCGTTTCCTTTGAAGCATGTGCATAAGCAAGGAGGGCAGCAAGGAGGGTTTGGCAACCTTCCACTTTATACCTTTGGCATAGGATATGTCAAGGGGGAAGAAAACAACATGGCAGATACTTCAGATGACATCCTACCAGCGTTGTCATTGTTGGGCACCTTAGATCCCTATTGGAAATCCCAACTGTTGGTGGAATATTCCAAGGATCTTCATACTTGCATGATTCTTGATGGTTGGTTGCATGAAGGAAGCTATTCAGTACTTGATGGACTCATCTATAATCATGGTAGGATATTATTATCTAGAGCCTCCAAGCTCAAGGAGAAGTTACTACAATGGGCCTATGAGGAGTCCTGTTTCAGCCAAGAGTATCTTATGAAGCTCAACAACACCATATTGAGGAGCTACTATTGGGAGGGCTTTGAAGGAGAACTCTATCAGCATTGTAAAAGATGCATGAACCTTGTGGAGATGGGGTAGAAACATAGGTATCTTGGAGAGTTAATTCAGCCTTCTCTTTCCCCTCTTGAGGGAGGAGATAGATCTATGCACCACTCCAATTTGATTGGGAGGACTATTGGTGAAGAATATTCTCAGGTGAAACAAGTTTATTTTTCTGATTATATGCATTCTTCCACCTTGTTTATGCAGGCCATGACTCCAAGGAGGAGAGTTTTATCTTGTCAATCTCATGGAAAATTTTGGGCTACAACACTTGCTGTACTTCGCCACTCCCTTGGTGGACCAAGGGAGATCTTGTTTCATGATGGGAACTTTCCTAAGGCACCAAACATATCTCACACATTCAGCTATAGTGAGATGGCATGGGATGCAAGTAAGTGGTGGGAAGACCACTTACCACATCTTGGTATAATGCAAGCAGGAGATGCATTACGATGGTTCCACATTTGGGACTATGACCCACCTCCATATGTGCACCTTTCTGTTTGTTTGCACATTATTTTGCTCCCATACATTGATGACATGCTTGTACTTTTTGTGGGAATCTATGGAGGGAGGATGGGAGGTATGCATGTGCTTGATGAGCTAAAATTTCTCCATGTGTCATGTGTTATATAATTCAAAGGGGACATTAGGAAAACCATGAATGTTTCACATGAAATCTTGTTTCCTTGTGGGATGGATTTTGCACATCTCATATTGACTTTGGGAAAACAATTCATGAGGGTCTGGATTGGTGAGCATCTAGCTTATGATGAGAGCTTGATCCTTGATGATGTCACCAATGGAGGAGAAGTTTTGCAGCACCCACTTTATCAGTTGCTTGAGGACAAGCAACATCTTGGAGGGGAGGACTATCATATTCCCAATTAGCTAAGCTAATGTGAATATTCTATTTTTCCTTATTTTATTATGAATTTCATGATTAAGGAATAAATTGTAAAGGAGGACATGTAAAACTCCTCAAAACCATAAATAAATCAATGCTTATGTGAACAGAGACATATCTGGGCTATGTAAATAAACTTTTGTAGGTGTGAATGGATTTAAATCACAAGATTGGGTCAACCTTGGCCAAATCAACAGTGCAGTCCAGGTGCAATGAACCTCATGGATATACAACGCAGTTCTAGATGAAGGCTCCACATGTGAAAGGGGTTAACTCATTGAGGTGGTTTAGGGTTTGACAAGGATTTCATCCTATAAAAGAAGGAGGGGGAGAATAAGAGAAGGTTGTTGATGTTATTATTTTTTGAAGGTTTTGTCTGTTGAGACACACCTCTTGGGGTTTTCCTGTTTAGGATCCCCCCCACCTTCCTTGAGCAGCTCTTGGAGGAGTCTTGTTTTTCTATTCCACTATCCGGCATTTGGCCAATCCTCATCTTGCATCTACAGCATAGTCCTACATATGATTGGGTTGTCCATGTGAGCCGCAGCAAGTGGAACACTAGATCTGCTCAAATCTAGCTTGTGCTGGTGCCTCTTCTTAGTGAGTATGTCATTTAACCTCCTGGAAGAGTGCATCCATTGTTTGAGCTTGATTTTTTCATCTTAGCATCAGGCCAACTCATTCAATCAAGCTGCAGCACAGTCTCCCTTGAGGGACAACGTTATTTTTATGGAGATCAGATCTCTTCAGATCTAAGTCATTTCAGTGCTCTTTTTCAGTGGAGGAGGCCTCTACTCTATTGGAGGAAGTGTATTAGAGTGCATGAGCCTCAGTTTCTAATATTGGCATGTGGCCATCAGCTGTCTATCCCCTATAATTCATTTTTTACTCCAGATTTGCGTTATTCCTGTAGGAGGTGTTGCAGGGGGTTGGTTGCACCATTTGGTGAGCTAGTTTTTGAGCGTTGGGGATCTACCCTTCACTTTGAAGACCTATTGGAGGAGATATACACATTGTACTTTTCATATTTGATCTGCATAATATGAATGCTTCAACATTTTTGAATATTTCTACATATCTGCTTTCTTAGATCTCAGATCTACTGCTTATGCTTAGTGCAAATCCCGAAATTACAAGAGGATCTGAAAGAGGAGCTTTTCTAGTGCATGGATCTGATACAGATCTGACTTTTTATGCACATATATACACTATATCTAACATGTAATATACAACAGTGCATCTTAATAGAAAGAACGTTGTCAAGGCAGCTTTCTGTAAAACATATGGTTGCAACCCTCTTTTGATAAGATTTCTTCTGTCTATGCCTTGTATTTTCAGCCATGTATCTGATGAAATTAATTGTAAGAATTATTTTCTACTGTAAATACCATTGAAACATCTTTTATGAGCCTCCTATCACTGCTCTGCAGAAACTGTGTTATTTCCTGAGCAGAATTGTTTGTTATTGCTACAGTCTCTCTCTGACGCATTTCTGAAGACAACTAGGTGTGGGAGATCTGTTTAACCCAGCGAGGAGGATTTCTTTTTGATGCCCTCTTGGATTTAGGTCTTAGATACTTAGATCTAAGGGATCCAATTTCTGGTTTTAATTTATGTAGTAGCCATTACTGGAAAATGTGTTTTCTAGTCATGCCTTGCTAGTTGTTCCAGATTTGGAATATTACAAAGCTCAACGACCAACTTAAGGGAAGTAATCTCACACTCAACAGGAAAGATTGATTCCAAATAATAAAAAATTTGGAAAAGAGTGAACCCATGTAGTCTTAACTGACATCCGGTATGCCGAAAGAGCAGGATACGACATGACATGCCAATTGGACCTAGATTTATTGATTATCCTTTAGAGGATAACCTTTAAAGATTTTTTCACAGATTCAACCTTCCCATTGGCCTAAGGATAATGTGCAGACAAATGATCCTACCAGAAACCCAATTTAAGAGCCAATTTAGCCATCATGGAGTTCTAAAAATGACTCCCATGGTCAGTGACAATCTCTATGATAATACGAAAGTGAGAAATGACTTAGTTGAACAAAAACAGGTCTTCTGTTTCACCATCGTTCGAGAAAGTAGGCATAGCCTCGACCCACTTGGTGAAGTATTCCACTGCTACGATAATGTACTTGTGAACCTTTACTGAAGGTGGGTTACAAGTATTAAAATCAATTCCCCACTTAGTGAACGGACCGATAGTGATAACAGGAAAGAGCAGAGCTGGATGAGCATGCATATTTCAAGTATAAACCTGACAAGGGTGACATTTTTTGACCACCTCAACACAATATTTGAAAATCCAGGGCCAAAAATGTCTGGCACGCAAAATATTTTGAGTTGTAGCAAGCCCAGATAAATGACCACCATAATCTCCACTATGGCAATCATTTAGCACAACCTCAGCCTCTTCGTGATTTAAGCAACGTCTAAGGATCAAGTCGACCCCGTGAAGATACAAAGTGTCACCCATAATAATATAATTTTTTTCCAAGAGATGCAACTTTCAACGCTCATCTTTCGAAAAAGCAAGGGGGAACTTCAAATTCTGGAGCTAAACAATAATATCCCCATACCAAGGATCTTGTGAATAAATGAGGAAAATATGTTCATCAAGGAACGACTCCTCATAAATAATCTAATCTCCACAAGGCAACTTAGATATAAACTCTAAAAATACCAACACTTTCTTGGATTTGGAAGATGGGGATTTGAGATTGAATTCTTTCAGAACGACAATCCATTGATTATATTTTTCCCCAATCTCGTGCCTACTAAGAACAAATTGAAACGGATTGACAATTGTCAAAATATAAGTTTTTTGAAGGAGAATGTAATGCCTAAGTCACTAGACAGCATGGACAGCTTCCAAATCCAACTTCTCAATGGGATAATATCGCAATTCAGGACCTACCAAGCCTCGACTTAGATAATAAATAGCATTCTCACAAATAACATTGTCCTCCTAAACCAAAACCATAACTGTAGTAGATTATGTCGTGAAGAGATAAAAAAGGAAGTCTATCCTATAATCAAGTGGACTCAATAAAGGAGAAGAGGTTAATGCCTTTTTCAAAGAATAGAATGAGCATTGATCAAATTCATCCCACAAGAATGGAATTCCTTTCTTCAAAAATCTCATAAATCCTTTCATAACCTCATGATAGTTAACGATGAATCTCCCCAAGAAGTTGGATTTTCCTTGAAGACTTTGAAGTTGACGAATAGAAGACAGGGGAGGCAACTAAAGTATTGCCTCAACCTTGAAGGGATCTACCCGAATCCCTTCATTAGACACTATAAATCCCAACAACTGAACGGATATGATGGAAAAAACGCACTTATTTGGGTTCAACCAGATTTTGTAATAATGGCATCTTTCAAAAATTTGTCAAAGATGAGAGGGATGATCAATTCTCTTTCAAGAATGAGAAACTAAATCATCGAAATAAGATTTGATGATATGCTTGATATCATGGAAAGCATAAGACATGGCCCACTGGAAAGTAGCTCCAAAATTTTTAAGACCAAAAGGCATATTCTTGTATGCAAACTTACCCCAGGGGAAAATAAAAGTAGCCTTGTGTTGATATTTAGGATAGATGGTAATCTAATTATATCCCAAGAAACCGTCCATGAAGGAGAAAATATCATTCCCCACACACTCATTAATTAGCTGATCAATAAATGGTGTGGGGTAATTATCTTTCGGACATGCCTTATTCATATCTCTGAAGTCATTGCAGACACGGATCATTCTTCGTTTCTTTTCCATAGGCACTGGATTCGAAACCCACTCAGTCAAAGGAACGAGGTATATGAAACCCGCCTTAAGCAGCTTCTCAACCTCGTCCTTTATAGCTGTGACTTTCCTAGGGTTGACCAGGAGAAATTTTTTCTTTATAGGCTTAACATTCTCATAAGTCTTCATCTCATGTTGGACAATAGATGGATTAATTCCAGCATTTATTCATAAGACCAAGTGAACACATCACAAAATTGTTTAAAGAGATTGGTATAAATATGAATCTCTTCAGGGGAAAATTCAAATCCAATAAAAAAATTATCTATAACATTGGGATTCCTGGAAATGTTCACCAGGATCATCTTAGAAATGACAGCCATGTTCCCTTCAACAAAAAATTGTGTTGGAACCAAAGGGTTCAAGATCAGTTGAACCAAATCGGTAGACATAGGGCTAGAGAACCTTGACTCAACCTCTCGCAAATCCGGTAGAAAATAGAACTGATGATGAAAATCATTCCACAGTCTTTCCACACCAATAATTGCGTCAAGGATAGCCTCATGATATGGTAGAACAATATTGAGGCAATCCTGAGCAGAAGATGAATTAAGTGTCCAAGCTGGAGCCACATCTCCATCCAAATCCTCTGGTGAATTAGAAACTAGATCGAAATCTGTAGAGTTAATAATAGACTGATAAGTAATCTCTACTTCAGATATAGGGAATTTCATTCCACCCACTTGACCTTCTTCTAATGTGGTAGTAGGATAAGGTAAGGTCAAAGGGTCCAAAAAATAATGAGTTTGGAAGAACACTCTTCGCGTAGAATCCTTGGAGGATGAAATAGTATTGATATGAACAAAATGAGGCAGAATATTGAAGGTACCCATCAACGAGGTATACATTTAGACCCCTAAATTCTCACAGGTTTCTTGGCATCATTCACCAAGGGAGCATTAGAGTCAGAAGATTCATTTGGATCTATCAGAGAATAGTCCATCTGATAAACAGTGGCAATCCTCCCTTCATGGGGAAAACAAAGGACGTGAAATAATGATGAAGAAATAATATCCATCTCATAAATCCAATTCTGCCCCAATAGAAGGATGTATTCCAAATTGCATCAACTATCTTGAATTCAATATTGACAACTTTACCCACAACACAGATGGGCAAAGCCGTAACAATGCCATGTAGTATGTGAGAATGAAAATCAAATGCAGTGAGAAGAGTAGGTGAAGGAATAGCTTGAGGAGATCCAATGGATTTCCAACATGAGATAGACATGACACATGTGGAAGCACACTAATCGACTATCGTTCGAAAAATATTCATTTTTTGATAATTAGATTTTATCTAAAAAACCATGTGATGAGGAAGTCTCTTCTTAAGATTTGACATATCGAATGTGATCATAAGAGATTTCTTTGGATCTATCACCTTGATCGCAATGAGTAGCGCACTTATTTGTGGTGGACACGACTGGAGTACCTCCAATGCATACATAGTACAAGGACTCTAAGCCAGATCTTCTACAATGGAGTAGTTATGGGCTACCTTAGCATTAGGGTTAATTGTCGAACATTTAGCATAACCTTTCAACATGCGATGTATAGACTCGAATGCGTGCCTCTCAATATGGAGTGGCTCGGAAGTATCAAGAGTGCCCTTAGACTTTGAAGACTCAGATTAATCATAATCACATGATCTTGTGGTGACATGAACATAAGCACTCATCATATATAAATTTGAAGAATTTTCCTCTTCCTAGTTTCCCCTGTGGGAGCTCAAGTATTTACATTCGCGCCATCAATAATTTTCTTCCCTCGGGAAAAGGGTTAGTCAGGATAGCCTAGGAACTAGAGGAACCCTTCTTAGCTAACAAGCATTAAGCATCCTAAATACTATGGAAGAGATGGGTGATATGGTCTCCAGTGCATAACTTGCATGGAAACTTGACTTTCTTCTTTGCCTCTCTCTTCCCCTCTCCAAAATTATCGTTGGATTTGTTCGCATTACCCTTCCCATACTTATATTTATTCTTTTTATTCTATCCCTTCTTCTTCCAATCATATTTTTGATTTCCTTTAGGGTTAGAATATTGAACAACATTAATCGTTAAGGGCTGGGAAGGAGTAGACACAGATGATGTAGCCTAAATAGAAGGAGAATATTGTAGAGAAAACTGCTGCAATTGATTCAAAATGTTAGCCATGCCACTATTGATCAAACCGATAAGCTCGTCAGCATGAGTAACTAGCTTAGGTTTGGATAAATCTAATTTGGAATGAGGATCATCAAGAAATATCTTATTAAGAATCCTAGACTGAGAATAGATCAGTTCCAACTGTTGGGCTCTAAATATAACTTGCAAAACCATTCGAGAAGTAATTCATTGGGAACATGGGCCTTAATGAGCCTCTTCCTTCTCCTCCATTCCTAAATATGGTCAGAAATGTGCATTGCCTTATCTTGCTAGAAATTGGACAGAAGCTCAGTTCCAACATCATATCGAATGAGAAATTGAAAATGGTTCAAAAACATGGTAGCCAACTCGCCAAATGAAGCAAAAGTTCTCCTAGTAAGCTCAATGTACCATTTAGCAGCATTTCAATTTAGGGTGAGCTGAAATAACCTCAACCTAATCGAATAATCGATGAGGGAGTTCGATGAACACCATAAATGGAAAGTGGTAACATGGCCGGTTGGATCCTCACCAGTCTTCTCTTCAAATTTTGGAATATATGATGGAATTTTAGTAGGGAATGGAGGCCAACACGGGTTGTATTGAATAGGATCATTAGTAAATTTTGAAAAATATGGAAAATTTAAGGTTGCCAGGAATGGAAAGCGCAAAGAATCTTGAGAATTTTATCCACCAACGAAAGGATTCCCAATATTCTAAAAATAAAAACCTAGATTTGCTGAGGCACCAAGTTTCCATGGATTTTTCGTAGAAAAAGCTGAAGCATAAGAGAAGCCTTGTGGCCCAGGAGCATTCGGAGTAGGACCCCCTCCCATCGTAGAGTTACAATAAACATGGATATTCCCCCCAATCAAAGAGTTAAATGAATATGAAACCCCTTGGTAAGGGTTCCAAGCATTAGTGAACGAAGAGAAACCCTGAGAAGCACCTACGAAGGAGAAAGGAACATTGCCCTGCAAACCATAAAAAAATTGATTCCTAGTTCCCAACCCAGTAAGGGTTCCAACATTGAAAAGCACTAGAGCTTTGGCCTCTGAGAAAAGGATTAAAACCTTGACCTTGAGATGAGAAAGGAAAAGAACCTAAGGAAGGGTTTGAATGAGGGATATGACAACTTTTGAAGGGAAAAAACCTGAAAAGAAGCTGACCCACTAGCCATAGAAGACATAAGTGTGGAGACAACAGAAACGACAGTGAGAGGATCTGAAGGAATTTCAATAGAAGGAATCCCAGATGAAAAGGGACCAAAATGGGAAGAAAAATCTTGGGTGCCCCCACTCGTAGACGGAATGGAGGTAGAGCCTAAAATTTCAATACTAGGAGTGATGGTAGAAAGAGAAATGGTACCTCCTCCCTCTGCAGAAAGAGAAGTATGCGCACTCGAAGTACTCATAGCCAAAGATGTGTTCCCAAATGTGGATATTGAAATAAAAGAAGGATAAATATGAGGGCTATCTGGTCTGTGAGACAGAGGCTCGACATATAATAAAATGTCTGGAAAACTAGCACAAAGAGGAGAGGAAGGAGTAACTGGAGGTTCAGGAATTTCTTCAACCTTAAATTCTTCTGCCGAAAAAAGGACCTGAGAAAGGAGTGGAGTACTCCACTCTAAATCATGAATAGCACTAGGACTACCCTCAGAAATAATAGTTTTAAGTGGAGGATAAATCTCCAATGTTTTTGCAACTACTAGTTGGAAATCACGAGCAGAATTACTCCTGCACCTTCTTGAAGAAGGCTCGGCACTTGCAGGAGAAAGCCCACGAATCCTCCTCGATCGACGAACCGATTGGTCAGTCGATTTTAATAATTGTTATATTTTATATAGACTCAAAAAATTACAAATCTATGACAATATAGGATCAAAGAGCACTCCCTAAAAAACTATCCCTAAGATTCAGCAATCAAGCAACCCTTAGGTATTTTCGCTCCGAGTTATTAGGATCAGACACAAAAATACAAGAAAGTGAAAATAAGGACCTTCTGAGAGTAGTTTGGGGTAATTATTCCCCAGGCCTACTAGTGAAGGTAAGAGAAAAAATTACGCCGACCTCCTAACAAAAGCCTTTTCTGGTGCAAGTACCCAAGCTTCGCAAGGGCACCGTCTAGAAGTACTAATGATATTGATGCAACGTCTACCTTAGGTACCACGATTATTCCCCCCACAGTCACATATGTGATACCTAGGAATAACACCTATGGACACTAGTTCGTATCGGCAACCGGGCAGAACGGTCTTTGGTCAGGATCCAAGAAATATGAGAGGGGGTATCTCTCTTCTTTGCCTTCACTTGCCCTCGTGCTTGACTCTCTGGAGGAGAGATTTCCCTGTCCACTAAACGAGGTTGGATTTCACTCATTAATCAACTTCTATGTTTGAAATTTTGAGTGGCCTTGGATATTTAACTCTCCACTCACCTATTCTAAGGCCCTATGACCTAGACTAGTTGGTGTATATTAATGACAACTCAAAAATTCTAGTTCATTTTAAATTACGCGTTTGATTTTAATGGTTGTTGTTTTTAAGTCAGGGGTAAACGGAGAATTCAACTTATGATTTTTTCACGCAAAAGATAAATCAATAGAAAACTACTACATGCATATGCAACTTTTTCTTCGATCAAAGATATTTCTACTCAGTTTCTACAAAAAAACTAATAAAAGCAAGAAATTTTTCATTTCTTTTCAAGATCATGCTCACACACTAAAAAAACTATCAAAATAATAAATATGTTTAACGATGCAACTACACTAATGCAAAACTACCAATTACAAATGCAGATTCTATGACTACTTTAAAAAGGAATCAAATAAGTTTCTTAACAAGACAGTTCTAATAAATATTACACAAGAGAAAAGAAAAGAAAAAAACAATAACTTCCTTGCTTAAAAATACCAAAAATAACTTGATACAAGAAGAGACAATTCCACTCTATAAATTCTCTCAAAACCAAGCAATCCGAACCAAAATGACAAACTACACACTTGCTCCAAAAATGATGAAAGCCATGGAATGAAAACCAAAAGAAAAAGCAATGGAAAACACCAATGTTTTTTTAGCCTTTTACTTTTTAAGGAAGTAGCAAAATCTCTTTGAGAAAAGCACAAACTACCGAATACTTCAAATCAGTAAATTGATCCAACAAGCAACTCCAAATTCCTTAAGCCAACCATGTCACTTTCATGACGTGAATCAATAAATGGAATGAAGTAACTAACCCAAGAAAATGACTTGAAACAACAGTATAAAACTCCAGCAATCGTAGAAACTTCAAGAAACCAAAAAGACAACTTCAAGATTTTCCAAAAAAACCAATCTCAAGAAACCAAGAAAACCAAACAAGCCAATAAGCCAAAAACCAAAAAGTGAAGCAATGACAAGGCCAAGCATGAGAAAACTGACACAACCTCACTATTCTAAAATGTGAGAATAGCCAAGAACCTCAGAAAGAACTCCCGGTGAAACGGCCAAAACTAAAACTTCACCAAGCAAGGCAAACCCTTGGTTGACTAGGTTTTCAAGCAAGAAAGAGAGAAATTGATACACAACAGACAGAAACACTATCTAGACACATTAGAGGTTCTACATCAGTGATCAAGAATAGAAAAAAATACCTTACAGGACTCCAAAAATCAATTTTTCATTTGAAACTATTTATATGCAGGTTGGCAGTGTACAGCATGCCTGCATATGCATATGTGTCTAAGGAAACTCACGTATATGTGTGTTTCTTTGGACCAAAATGGGTGTATACACGACTGCCTACACTAAAATTTGCGTGTAGAAAAGACAAAAAGGAAAAATAAAAAAATCCAAGCCTAATCCAAGAGATCAGGACTTTTTCCTAGATGGGTGAAGAACCAATAAGACTGGGAAAGTGATAATATTAGTCAGGGAACATAAAATCCAGAGGAAAAAACCCGAACTAGGAATTACAAAAATGTAATCCCCATTGGAGTCACCAATTATGTTGCAAGAAAAACTACCCTAAGGTCCGGGTTGAGGGACCTAATAGAGCGGAAGGCATACAATAGCAAGAAACAATCAAACTAAAGGTCCTAATGCCTAAACTAGTAAACTTGGGAGAGATGACCTTACCCGTATGTCCTATGTTTGACATCATTCCCGAAGAGTGAAAACCCTCTTCTTCTCCATGTGCTTCAAGACTTGCAACGCACTCAAGAAAAATAACATAGAGTAGTTTTATAGCATATTTATCCTAAATGTCAGTAAGTTAGATCATATAAGCTTATAAAAGATAACATGAAACTAACAATTGCGAGATCATTAACATGGATAAAAAACATATAAGATCATGACATCAGGAATGAGACAGAGCTTCTTTATTGACATATGTAAAATATGTGGAGAAATATCACCTTAAATCAGCCACAGATCCAAGCGAAACCATCCTCCAGATCCGTCTAGCCCAAGCCTCAACAATCTTCTTCCATAAAAGGTGCACAAGGATGTCACATAAAGGAGGTGAACATCTCATAAAAGGAAACAATGGTTTCTTGAACTTGGGAAGTGCAGGAGGCACAAGGATAATCAAAATTTATCTGGGCTATAACAGGCTATAGTATCAATACCTTTCTCTCTCCCCCCCTTAGGCATTCCACATGTGGTGTATTTATACTTCCTCAAAATAGTTTTTTTTTTTTAATTTTATTTATTTAATTTAATTTTATTATTTATTTATTTATTTAATTTTTTTTTCTTTTTTTTTCTTTTCAGTTGGGAAACAGTTTGGCCATGGGGTGCTATATGTGGGCTTCCAGTGTAACCCGTAAACCCTGCCAAAATTATAGGGATTTTTATATTTTTAATATTTTAAATTGTATACGCGGGTCAGATATGAGTGGACCCATAATTGCACACATTTTATATAGGGAAGATTCGCATATGGAATTCAAAAGATTGTTTTTTAAGAAAATGACCAAGTCTGAATGGAAAGGGCTGCCCAAGGCCAATACATAGATCATCAAGTATATAAAGGTGATAAATTATGCTATAACAGCAGGGGGGAGTGATAACACAAGGAAATAACTCTGTCAACATCCTTAGCTAGCTTATCTCATGAGTGTGTGCAACTAGAATTTATCATTCTTGGTGGTAATCAAATATTTATTTGGGATA
Source organism: Pinus albicaulis (assembly GCA_034641835.2). NCBI lineage: Eukaryota > Viridiplantae > Streptophyta > Pinopsida > Pinales > Pinaceae > Pinus > Pinus albicaulis. The sequence goes on from CM076575.1 coordinate 823,534,110, forward strand.
GCTGTCGGTGCCTCTCGATACTTATTGGTCCATTCATGGATATTTTCTAGAGTTGAAATGAAATATTTCATGATGGAGGAATTTTCTCTAGTATAAGTTTGAATAGATATAATAGAGGCTACTTTATGATGCAACTTCATCATTTCTTCATAAACCATTTCCATGACTCCTCTCAGGGTTTCGACTTCTTCCTTGATCGAGGCATGCAATTCCTTCATTCTTGAATGAGCTAGGTGAAGTTATATGTTCTCCTCTTCTAGTTTCCTCTTTTCTTCTTCTAATTTGGCAGCTCTTTTTTCAGATGCATATATATTTCCTTGAAGCTCTGCGATCTTCTTGCTCATTCTCCCAAGATTTATCTCAGTTGCAGTCACAAAAGCGGTTCTTTCCGAAGTGATCACCTTAGGATTCACTGTGGTGTCTAGGAACGATTTTCTTTTTCATGGCCACAAAAAATACTCTACAGGGTTCCTAGAATAAAATCCCCTCCTTTCCTGCATGATATTGTGGGTGACTTGATCGAAGGTGAGCCAAGTCAAGTCTAGCACCTCTTCTTCTTCCTCGCTTGGGATGCCTAACTCTCTAAAAGGAATATTTCCTTCGGTGATGGGGGTGGATGAAGGAAAATCTAATGGAGGCAACTCTGCTTGTTTGTTGAGTTTTCATTTTTCTTTGAATTCCTCTTGAGCTTCTTTATTAGCCTCTTCTTACTTTCTCTTTTCTTCGTCTTCATTTCTCCTTTTTTCCTCCTCTAGTCTTCTCTTTTCTCACACTTCCCCTCCCTATTTATTCTTGATTTCCTCTTCTCTTTTACGTTCCCCTTGAGATTTTTGTTCCTATCTCTTCTTCTCTTCTTCCTCAACCTTCCTATGTTCCTCCTCTTGTATTTTCCATTGTTCCTCCTCTTGTATTTTCCACTATTCCTCCTCTTGCCTTTTCGACTGTTGCTTCTTCTTTCTCTCATCTTCCTCTTCTTGTTTCTTCTTAAGCTAGTTCTTGGGCTTCTGGTCTCTCAATTTCTGCGATCTTTTAAGTTCTTCTTCTCTTTTCCTCTCAAGTTCTTATTTTTGTCTATCCAGGGTCTCATTTATTTTTTTCAGTGTTTCATCGTCTTCCCCTTCATCTTGGCTGCTCGGGGATTCTTCTATCTCTTTACCCTTTTTCTTCTTTAGTTTCACTGTCGCCTTTTCCTGTTGCTTCATTTTCTTCATTGAATTTGAACTTTCTTGTAAGCTTACATTTTCTTGAGAATGTATGACCTGCTCGCCCTCATCCTCTAGTTGCTCGCTTGGGCTAAGCTTCTGGTATGCATTAGGGCTAGTTTCTAAACTTTCTTTGTGGGGCTTCCTGGCACTTTCCTGGTGTGTTGGTATGACCAATTGAATTTGGCCTTCTTACAATGGGACTTTATCACTCTCTCGAGGTCATAGGCCTTTTAGTTCAGTGATACAAAATGGAACCCCTTCATCTCTTTAGCTTCTGCTTCAACTTGTTTGAAATTTTCAACTTTGTATGCTACAATGGTGAGAGGGAAAGTGTGCTAAGGTTTCTTCTTCACTTTTCTCAACGCCTTCAAAAAATTAGTTTCCATTTGGTAACACACTTCCTGCAACAATAAATTGTTCGTGAAAAACCTAGGAAGTGCATGAGGGGATTTATGCGAACCAAATAGTCTGATAAATGTGCCCTCTATGATTAGGAACCAATGCACTACTTTAATGAGACTATCCATTGGAATCTTTGACATGCATGGAGGCTCTTCTCTGATCAGAAACCGATATAACATGGTGATGAATGTTTCCTTTATAGACTCATGAGCATTTTTATAGCACGAATTCTAGAAGAACTTACAGTTCCTGTATACCAGATCCTCCATCTCCACATTCTAGTTAAAACTCAGATGATCAAACTGACATCTAACATAGACTACATATATTAGGTATCAGGCCATGTAAAAATCTGATGGTTGGTCTACCTCTGGAATATTTTTCGCAATTAGGCTAGTCCTCAATGTGGAAACTAAGATATTGGCCCAATTGAAAATTGTTCCTCTGGTGGCGATGATATGCATGATAGGGACCCATTTCCAATGGAAGGAAACAATTTCAACCCTTCTGTATATATGATTCATAATGGCTACGATGAGCTGATAGAATTTCCTCAGCTCTTCCGTATTTTATAGTTGATCATTATTTTCCTAGAACTTGGAAGGATCTTGCCGACAACTCTTGAGGATGTCCTTGATTGGAATCTTGAAATCTACCAATCATTGGGGATTGAATGAATCTTAATTTTGAGGAAACCTGTAATAAGCCTCAAAATCCGTTGAATACAAGGCTTTGAAAGATTCCCCCATGTGATTCCTTATTACCTACCACTCATTATCCTTGTTCTGTAAGATCCATTGAATGGTTTCTTCACATGGAAAGACAGGAGTATGTGAAGCCACATGGTAGAGTTTGGAACTCTTGACATTAATATATACCTAAAAATCATCCTAGTCCTCTGGATGTCTGTTTTGGAGAACTATACATAAATATCAAACCAAGAAACCTTGGTTCTTTTGATGAGATTTCATGTAGTGTGTCTGTATATGGGAGGTGGCGGGATATGATAAATCTCTTATGCACTACCTTCAAGGATGTTTTAGGGATTATTTATCGCTGGTGGTGCATCTCTCCCAAGAAGGATGAAATTGAAATATAGTAGAGCTCTACGTCTCCTGGCATGTCAAACAGAAAGTCCCACAATAAGGTATATGAAATGAATCATGTGAATAATTAAAATAAAGTAAGAAATTAAGGCTTATAAATGCTTAGAAGAGTCTAGGGAGGATTTTTTTCTGGAATAGGTCATAGGTCGCAGGTTGCAACAATTTTCCTATCGTGACTTTTGTTCGTGTGACCTCTCAGCCAGGATGGCTTGGCAAAAGGGTCAAAGCTAAATTATTGGACTTGGGGCTTCTTTGGACCAAATGGACTGAGGCTTAAGATGAAAGTGGAAATGTAGGTGAGAAATGTACTTGTTTTATAATGGAGAGGAGGTTTAATGGTTTGATTCTTAGCTGGGGGGTTTCACGAACATAATGAGACTTGGGGAGTTCACTAGAGTGAATAAAACCCTCAAGTGAGGGACGGTGGAAGGTCAAGTGACAAAATAGGGACACATGGAAAAATAGAATGACTAATGGGAGAGGAAAGGTCACCTACCTAGAGGAAGTTTCTTGCCTGTTGAGTTTCCAAGCTCTTGAAAGCTCCATCGAACCAAATGAATGAATGAGGGGTTCGAGCGACTATATATAAAAGGTCACACATGCGAGAAATAAAATAGGTTGCAAGGGTCATATATTCACTATTTTGTCTCTTTGCGAACCTTGTGACCTCTGTGACCTTGCGACCTTGCAACCCCTTTGAGGTTGCATAGTCACGAGGTCACATGATCACAAATTTTACAGTCAGGGAGGTTTCTACGTGTGTGACCTCAACGACTTCGCTGCTTCTGTGAGGTCACAAGGTCATAAAGTTACAATATGGGAGAAATTTTTCCAATTTTAATTTGCGACTCATCGTCTTGACTTAGGAAAAATTTAAAGGTCTCTAGGTCACAAGTTATTAAGATTAGGGATACCCACTTGATGTGACCTGTGACTTAAGAAAAATTATCTTCAAGTCTCCCAAATTTATATTTTTGAAAGAGTCAAAGGCGGGTTGACCAACTCGTAAGAGGCTCTGATCAAGCTTTGGGATGCAGGGGCTCCAAAATTTTAAATATGCCCAAAATTTTGGGTGTTGTTGTAGCCGCTACAACACTACCTTACATAAGAAAAAAATAATAATGTAATATTTATATACAAGTTGAATTTACAATAAGTTATGATGTACTGCAAATATGTAGAATATTTGATCTCTTACTAGAACAAAGACCAAGCCTAATAAATCATGAAGTTTCCAACATAGTATGCCATTAAACATGCAAAATCTATTTGATGGAGGATGTGATATGTCATACGTTCTTATTTCTTTCCATAATTTTTGCATCTCATCAAGAAAAGGTGTAATGTAAACATCCATTTTTTTTGAATTGATGTTTTCCTAGAACGATGTGAGTTAGCACAAGGTGTTCCTTTCTAACACTCATTCAGGGGGGAATAGTGTATACTATCAGTACAACTAGCCAAACAATATAATTTGAGCTTATGGAAAGAGAAAGGACACACTCCATCCATTGCAAGTCCTAGCCTAATATTGTGAGGTCCATCTTTGAAATTTCTTGGTCATTTTTCCTCTATATATTTCATTGCTTTGGAGTTCATAAAAATTCAATTGAATCCATATTTAATCTTGTTCTTTGCATGTCATTCCATAAATTTTGCAATATATTTACAATGAAACATCCATTGTAGTCTAGGAATAATTATAATGTGTTGTAAAACCTTATTTGGAACTATAAGACCTTGCACATTTGTATGATATATTTTCTCTATGCATAGAGGGAATTATTATTTAACCAACCTCCTCCCATATCTACCCAAGTAACTGGAAAACTAGGGTAAACATGTGATGAGAGGATAATTTGGATGTGATTGAACTCACCATGTACAATTAAGGAAGTGGAACTCACACAACACAACCAATATGACATTCTACACATCCTATAGAACCTTCAGGAGCTAACCCCCCCTTCGAGGTGACCAAACCCTGAGGGAACTTAACACTTCAATGAATTAAACCCCCATTCGCTCATTTGAAAAGGTCTCCATGCAAATGATAGCTCCAGTCACTCGCATGATCCTTCCTGAGTGTGATTGTAACCTTTTTCTATGAGTGTTATGCCAACGATTGCGATATTTAAGGCTAATTTCCAGGGCTAGGACCCAATCATTTCCCAAAACTCTATGAAACTTCTAGAAATGAAAAGTAACATTTACACAATGATACAAATGCAAATACTTGAACGAGGACTTTACTGGACCCCTATTATCCATGATAGACATTTCCTTAAACATGTCACAAATATGCATTCTACAAGTTAAAACAACAAATCTAAGTATATGGGTCTCATAATTATCTAAGAATCGCTAAGTAGCATTGATGCCTTATCACATTAGCTGCAATATCATTCATTAGGTCATATATTAATTTTTCATTCATTTAAAAATCAAACACATGATGAGATCGCTACATCATCACTATCATAAAACATACTTTTAACCAACATATAAATAACATGGATATGACAACCATAAATACCACATATGAACTAGTACATTTACACATGAAATACCAAGTAGAAGAAGCTCTTAATAACGAATGAAAAGGAAAACTAGGTTCGGTACTTCCAAATTCCACCCGACCATATATTGGCTAAAACAAATCTATATTCATCCAATCACCCCCATGCCATATTTCAAGCATGAATGTGGGATCTCATGAAACAAATCCAACAAAACTAAACTAGGGCTTCCAAAGGCTAAACCACCTCAACCCTCAACCAGTGATTCCACCTCATGGTTGGACATCACTAATAATCATGAAATTTGTCTCTACCCAAGTTGTCCAAGGCTTTAGAGAGTTTTTTCCAACGAAGGCTCCACGACTAGTAACTCAACCCACAACTTCTCCCGGGTTCTAGAGCATTTTTCCAACCAAGGCTCCAGGAATAGTAACTCAACCCACCATGAGTTCTAGAGTGTTTGTCCAATGAAAAACCACCATCAATAAAGGAATTCATCCATGCCATTAACAGATCATAACCAAGAAACCACATGAGTGTGCCATGCATGCTAAAACTAGTAACGAAATCATACATGTGACTCTATACCTGCAAGAAAAATATGTTGTAGTTGTTGATCCCTATGTCCTCTTGTTTTTTCCTGCTTTTCCTTTTCCTTATTTCTCCAAATCTAATGCATGAAAAATTCCTCCAAGAGTGCTGCAAGGAAACTTTAAATGTCCAATAGTACGAGAGAGAATAGAAAATGAGAGCTCCAAAAATTTAAATTCCAAAAGATGAACTGACGAAAGGTACTAACTGATCCTTAGAGGCCTTTTTGTTAGTGAAACCTCTAATTTCTTCAAATTTTCATTATTTTCCTTCATTTTCCTCCTCACATGCAACCTATGACCTTTCACCTTCCAATTCTCCTATTTTCCATTATTTTCATAAACAAAATTCCAATAAATTCCTCATGCCTTTCAAAAGCCTTTGCCATTGCATTTTCCAATTTCATAGCCATAATAAACCAAATTAAAACCCACCCTAATATTTTTTTCCCAACATCCATCTTGGAATACGTATCCCGTGACCATAATTATTATTTTTCCTTTATTTACTTTTATTACATGGATTTTTTACCAGGGTTCTTACAAAACCCTCCCCCTTGGGGGAACACCATCCTAGTTGTTAAATTTCACCTACAACCAAAAATATTGTTGAAAGAAAAACATGCTTCCCATGGAGCTTCATAACTTATATCGTTGCAGTATTTACAATGATAAATGTACTAAGAAGAAACCAACATGACAACATAAAAACATAACAACTATAATGACATGACACCCATACCGCTTATTCAAGATATATAACACAACTGATGGCATTATTTAAATGCATATACATATGTAAATATGCCAAAACATCATACCCAGGCATGTACCAAAACATATACCAAAACATTCACTCAACCATCAAATAGAGAAGGATACATAGCCTGAATCTGATCTGTCATCTCCTATGTAGCTTCATCGGGTCCAAAGTGATTCCACTACAATTTAACCTGATTTATTGCTCAGTTACATATCATGATCATATTTCTCTACAAAATGCACCAAGGTTCTGGTTGGAATTCTCCTTCTAGATCCACCTGCAATACAAAATAGTCAATCACATGATCAACATATTTAGCATACTTTAAGCAATGACACATGGAAAACATCATGGACTTTCGTTGTCATAGATAGTGTAAGACCATAGACTACTAGTCCAATTCTTTTAATAATCTTGAAAGTTCCACAATACTGAGGTGCTAGCTTGGCACATGATCCAATCCTCAAGGAGTGCGTCTTGGGCTTGATGCACAAGTACACATGTTCCCAAACCTATAACTCCTTAAACAACTTGTTCCATTCTGCATAAATTTTTTTCCTATCCTATGTTTCCTTCAAATTCTTCTTGATTACCTACATTTCCTACTCCATCTCTTCCAACATATCCGGTCCTATAAATACCCAATTAACTAGATCACTCCAACTGATGGGAGTATTACAACTTTGTACATACAATGCTTCAAACAGACTCATCCTCAGTGACTCATGGTAACCATTATTATAAGTGAACTCAAGAAATAGAAGGTAATACTCACACTTTCACTATTTATGCATCACATACATCCTCAAAATGTCCTCTAGAATCCTGTTGACCCTCTCTGACTATCCATCTATCTATGGGTGACAAGTTGTGATGAAGGAAAATTATGTACCCTAACCTGCAAATAACTCTTTCCGTAATATCGAAGTGAACTTAGCATCCTTGTCTGACACAACATTTTTCGGAAAACCATGCGACCTCACTACATCTTTGATGAATACCTATGCTACATCACTAGTTGAATATGTAGACTTCGCTGGAATTAAGTGTGCTACCTTCGTCGACCTGTCAACCACAGCCATAATTGAGTCATGTTGTCTAGATTTCCTTAGAAAACCTGTAGTGAAATCCATGGAAATGACCTCCCATTTCCACTCTGAAATTATAATCTACTATAGTAGTCCACCTGGATGCTTAAAATATGTCTTTACCTGCTGACAATCTAAACATCTAGCCACAAAATTTGCCACATCCTTCTTTAGATTCAACCAATAATGTAACTTATTTACTGCTATCAAGGTATTCTGATATCCCAGGTGACATGAATACAACTTGGCATGCAATTACCTCAAGATAGTATTCTTGAGCTCACCACTATCTGTAACATATATCCTGTCCCTAAATCTGATCAAGCCATTTTCTTAGAGACAATAGCTCACCTCCAGTGCACCTGTACCTATACCTTCACCTGTGCCACTACCTGTACATGTACTTGTATTGGTACTTTGTTGTAACATGTGCCTAAGCTCTCTATACCTATCATCCTGTTAACTTTCCTATAAGATATGATCCTGTAGATCTATCCCATATGAATTCATAGCCACAATGTGATTTTCCTATAACCGCCTTCTAAGAGCATCTGCAAGCATTCTCTTTTCTTTTATGTATCTGATCTCAAAATCGAACTCGCTAATTGTGGCCAACCATATATATTTATTTGGTTTTAAATTAGGTTGGTCAAATATATACCTCATTCCATTGTGATCACTCATCATCAAAAACCTCCTGCCAAGAAGATAATGCCTCCACATATTCAACGTGTGGATGATCGCTACCAACACAATATCATGTGTCAAATAGTTTTTCTTGTTCTCATACAAGTTTTGTGACTCATAACATACTAGCTATCCTTCCTTTATAATAAATCCACCAAGTCCTCTCTTTCAAGTATCTGTGCATACCACAAACTCTTTTTCCAGATCTACAATATTTAGCATTACAGCATGTGTCAACAAGAATTTCAACTGCTAAAAACTTTTTGCACATTCCTCTGTTCATTAAAACTTCTTACCTTTCCTTTTCAATGATGTTATAAGATATAAAATATGTGAGAAGTTCCTGATGAGCCTCCTGTAATAATATACTAACCCCATAAACAACCTTACCTCATTCACATTCCTAGGATCTTCCCACTCCATGATAGCCCTTACCTTCTCTAGTTCCACTGTTATGCCTTTCCTAGAAACCACATGTCCCAAGTAATATACCTATGTCTGAAAGAAACTGCACTTACTGAGATTAGCATACAACTTATGCTCTCTCATCAATCTCAATACTGTTGCTAAGTGTTCAACATTCTTTTATTCATTATTTAGAATATTCCAATATATAATCAATTAATACAATAAAAAAATTGTCTAGATAGATACGCAACACACTATTCATCAAGAACATAAAAGTAGTTGGAGCATTAGTCAAACAAAATGGAACTATAACAAACTCATAATGCCCATACATGGTCCTAAAAGTTTTCTTGTATATGTCCTCTTCCTTGATGTGTACCTAATGATATCCTCATCTCAAATAAATCTTTGAGATCAATTTTTCTCCCTTCAACTGATCAAACCAATCATCAATCCTAGAAAATGGATACATGTTCTTGATGGTAACTGTTTTCAACTTCATGTAATCAATGCACAGCCTAAGATTACCATCCTCCTTCTTCACAAACAATACCAATGCACCCCAAGGCGATACACTTCGCCTAATGTATCCCTTGTCAAGCATTTCCTTCAACTGCAACTTCAACTCTACTAACCCTAGAGTTCTCATCATGTACGATGCCTTTGATGTTGGTGTTTCCCCTAGTACCAACTCAATAGAAAAGTCCACTTCTCTTCAAAGTGGAAACTCTAAAATCCCTACTAGAAACACAACTTGAAACTATTATAATATTGGGTACCTTATTAATATCTTTGTGTCCTCATCCTCCTTACCTTTATCACTATAAGCGTGCACTAAAAATAATACACATACTTTCCTGTGACTATGCTTTGTCTGCAAAGTTGTCACCATTCTAGCTGATCTTGCTTTCTTCTTAACCTGCAAGAGTCTATGTTATCCATTTTCATCCAAAAAGTCAATAGCCTTATCATAACAGTATACCTTAGTCCTATATATGAAGATATATCCATTCCATACCCAAAATCATACTATATTATCCCAAAAACAATACATTTAAATGTGTTTATGTAGGCATACCATTCAACTCAATTGCACAAGATCTTACCCATTTATGAACTCTCTTCTTTGTACTCGTAACTAACTGTACTAACCAATATTTTTTCTTTATTCAAACCACACTTTTTCACCAAGTCAGGGTTAACGTAACTATAATTAGGTCTAGGGTAAATCAAAATAGAAACAACTTGATCATAAGTCTTACCATCAATCTTAATGATAAATTCCTTGTTTTTCTCATACCAAAATTCCTATCCTCTATCAGATGCATTAAACCTCTTATGTGGTGTTGCATTCTCTTTATTACTTGTGTATTGAGGCCTTACTCATTTCTTGTCCCATTTTCCTTTATTCCTTTCCTTACCTTTCTAGTCCAGTTTATTCTCAGATCTGTGCTTTGATTGTTCATAACAATGCTTTAGCTTACGGATGGCATCCTCCAATGATCTAGGATCATCAAAATCATTCATGTCTTTAAATGCTACCGAAAACCCACTGATGAATCTCTGAATCTTGGATTTATCCTCCTTGAGGTAAGGCACATACCTCAACAACTCCAAGAACCTACTAGTGTAGTCCTCATCAGTCATAGACCCCATCTTTAACTCATAAAATCATGTTGTCTCGTCATTGTATTATCTCTATGATAGATACTAATTCTTGAACACTCTCTCAAACTCACTCCAAGTGAACTCCTCTTCATGAATATCTCTGACATTCTTTACATCTCCCCACCAAATATTTTATTTAAATTTAAGGTTGAATGTATGATGTATCTATTTTGGCCTTCATGTTCTCTAAGTGATCATGTAACCTGAAGAACTTATTCATTCCAAGCAACCATGCTTTTGCATCCTGTGAATTTTCCATTTCCCCACCAAATGTAGGTGGATTTTCTTTCTTAAACTCATCCTGAAAATGTCCCCTATCACTCCTCCTATAAGGATGATAATGACAATGACCATGATACCTGTCAGAACTAGAACTATAATAGTACTTGTGTCCATCACCTCTACTATCCAGAGTATCGAAAAACCTGCCATCTCTAACTGTGTCATTTCTACTTGAGTTATTCCCACTGTGAGACTGACTTCCATATGCCCCATTAGTCTTGTTCTCTTGTCCATGGAAAATCCAAAGTGGCCTATGTCTCTGAAAATATGATAAGCTCTGAAGGATGACTACATTGACTTCAACTTGTTTCTCTTATTCCCTGGCAAGTCTCTCTTGTGATTGAATGATTATGTCATTATCTCCTTTGTAACTTCTTATTTTTTCCTTTGAAATTCTCAAAGTATCTTCTATGTGTGGGGAGTATTCCTCACCATGTTTCTCATCTGATCCATGGGGAGAATCTCGTGAAATATAGTATACCACTCTATTATCCATATTTGTTCTTATCTTCTTGCAAGGTATACCATGTTATCTAAACCAAATCATAAACAAACCAACGTACCTCAGTCTATTTCATGGGAGGATATATCGACTGCAAGTGTAACACCATATTCCCACATCTACCCAAGTAACCGACCAACCTGGGTAAATATGTGACGAGAGCCTACTATGATGATATTCAACCTCCTATGTTACCTTAAGGAAGTGGAATGGATGGAAACATATCACACATACAATATACGTCAACAATAACACCCCCAGGAGCCAACCCAAAAATTAAGGCATCCTGCCCCTAGGTCCCACTCATATTTTAAGCCAATTAAGCCTTGGACGCATGCACAAGCTTGCATGCCTACATCCATGGACTATTTCCAGCAGTGTTGTGCTAGAGTCTACAAAATTTAAGGCACTTTTCAAGCCCAAAATTAGGGTCACTTCCCAGAATTTTTTGTAACTTACATAATCCATTAAACACATTATGGCAAGGGTAATCAGCCAAAAACCAACTCTAAGACTAAGCCCAACCATCCCCAACTAGGTCTGACATTTTATCAAACATGTAACAAATATGGAAGCTACATATGTAAATAACATATCTTAGCATAGGTGTCTCATACTTATATGGGAATCACTAAGAAGAATTTTTCCCTTATATCCTTAGTTGAAATATCATCTATTAGGTCATAGATACATCATTCGTTCATTTACAAATCAAAACTTGAAGAGAACCATACTTTATTACTATAATAACACATGCTTATAACCAACATAATAATAACAGAAATATACAGGATACATCAGCCATAGGATCCACATATAAATCAATAAACTTGCACATCAAATGCCAAGGAAATGGACTTTCTCTTTAATGAATGTAAAATACAAATGGGGATGGGACTACCATGCTCCACCCGAACATAGATTGGCTTAGCCAAATATCTCTTCAACAAATCACCCCCGTGCCATATTCCAAGCATGAATGTGGGACTTGTAACCAGCCAAAAATAACCAAATGAGAATGAATGCTAATAGTTCTCTCCACCTACATTGTGAGGAATTTTAGTGCCTCCTAGTCTCTCATGATTTACTATAATCCACAGTCTGATCCAGGTATCACTAAGCCCTACACTGAGACCGACTCTCCATTATTTACTGTACATCCCATCCTAGGAATACTAGGCCCAATGGAGAGGAATTCACCTCTAGGATTTACCATATATCACTCCATTCACCAACAAGGATTCCTAGCCCCACCAAGGTACACAATCCTAACTTTACCGCAACCCATAGTCTAGTTCAGGGGTTACTAGGCCAATGGCTTTACCATGATCTACAGTTTAGTTTAGGGACCACTAGACCATGTGTTTTTCATTTCAGAGATCCACCTAACTTATCCTTGAATCCATCCAGTAATCCATCTCAACCAAGTATGAGAACCCATCTCACCCACTTTATCCGGAAATGGGAAGGCTAGGCTGAAAAAAAATATCACACCTGGAAAAATCCATGCCATGATAGAAAATAACCACATGAAATATTATGCATGACAGCTCTAGCAAGGAAATCACACATGAAAATAAACACCTCCAAAGAATCATGTTGTAGTTGCTTGATCCTTATTTCTTCTTTTGGTATTTTCCTTTCTTGCTTCAATGCCAAAGTGCTACAAGAAAACTCTAAGTGTCCAAGAGTACGAGAGAGAGAGAGAGAGTATAGAATGAGATCCATAAGTGTGAGAAAAAGCTTAAGCCAAAATATTTCCAACTTATCCTCAGAAACCTTTTTTATCAATGAGGCCTCTATTTTCTTCATTTTCCATTATTTTCCTTCATTTTCCTCCTCACATGCAACTTGTGACCATTCACCTTCCTTTTCTCCTATTTTCCATTATTTTCATAAATAAATGTGCAAAAAATAATTGTTTCCTCTCTAATGCCTTAGCCATTGCCTCTACCAATTTCCTTTATCCATAATAACCGAAATTAACACCCACTAGGATGTTTTTTTCCAACATTCAAATTGGAATAAATGCCCCATCAACCGTGGTTATTGTTTTTTCCTTTACTAACATTTATTACATGCATTACAAGGAAAATACCCTCTAGGAGATGTTTTTGACGAACCCCTTATAAAAATAGCCCAGATATCCATTTGTAGTGGAGGTCTCTAGAGGAGGTTGGTGGGTGGAAGTTTTTGCGAATGTTTTTTGTCCGGTGTGTTTCTCATCATAAACCGCACCGGTGCCTTTAACTCACAATGCACTGGTGCGCACTAAAAATTGGCACACTTGACACCATGCTCTCCGTACAAACCCGACCGGTGTGCTACTCAGAAACTGGCCTAGTGCGTCTTTAAAACCCATGCTCAAATAGTAACTTGCCCAGTGTGTTATGCAGAAACTGCCCAGTGCATCTCAAAAACCTGTGCACCAAAATAGGGTTAAATAAAAAAAAATTATCGGCCAAAAAAAATTGCATTTTCACTTCTTCAGTTCTTCGGAGCTCTCAAGCACTAGTGCGAATTTCCCTTGTGTGAGGTGCCCTACCCTCGGTGCTCCCGTTGCACGCACTGCTGCCATCCATTGCCCACCTTGTGAAGTTCAAATTTTGGAAAATGGTGGGAAAATTTGGTTTTTCAAAATTTTCACCAAACATGCCTCCTCAACGCCCAAATGTATAGGTATTTTACTTGTTTCTCAATAAATAAACGTTTTAGCAGATTAGATTTGTAAAAAAACTTAAATTTAACCGTTTAAATAAATAAATAAATATATATATATATATATATATATATATATATATATATATATATATATATATATATATATATATATATATATATATATTATGCACGGTGCGCTCGAGCCATTCGGCTCGCACCATTCGCGGTGTTGCCTATAAATTTACAGGTCGCATCGTGAATGATGCTAATGGAAACCACACCAAGTTCTGGTGCGGTACAAAAAATGCGCACCGTGTTTTTTTTTTAACCTGATATGGATATGTGGTTGTTTAAATGACCACATCGTTGACCATGTACTAGTGTCGGGAGGGCGGTGCGTTGACCAAAATATCTTCCCTGGGGCGGATAGTTCGGTCAGTGCACCACCCTCCTCACATCAGTACATAGAAAACGATACGGTCATTTACAGGACCACATCGTTGACCATGTACTGATGTCAGGAGGGTGGTGCGCTGACCAAACTATATGCCTTGGGGCACATAGTTTGGCAGCGCAACGCCCTCTCGACACTGGTACATAGTCAATGGTGCGGTCGTTTAAACGACCACACCGTTGACCATGAATTATTTTTGGGTGGTGCATTGACCTAAATATCCGCCCTAGGGTGGATATTTTTGTCAACGCACTGCAGAAGAAAGTAGATTTCATTTTTGCGGTGCACAGAAAATTTCCATGTACACCGAGGACGGTGCATGATAAAAATGGATGCATCGTTACCAGTGCATGACTATTCTTTGGGCACACCGATTGTTTTTTTTTTCAATATATATATATATATATATATATATATATATATTAATACATGACTCATTTAATAAAAAAAAATGTATTTAATATGTGAATCTTTCAGCGACGTCAAAGGAGAGAAGAAAGGGAAGAGTAAGAATGTATGGAGGACCAGTATAACGTGGTTCACTTGTGGGAGGCATGATAGAGGGAGAGACTTATGTACCCTCTCCCTATTACGGAAACCACCTAGTTGCTCCTAAGGGATGTAGGCCTCCTCAAGTTCTATGAAGAGGAAACATCCCTGAAGGTCCATAATGGGTTATTGGGACAACTCATCTTTAGGTGGAATGCCCACCGACAACCTTTTCAAGTCGGTCCTAACTAGTGGTACGCGCCCACTGAGGGGAACATATATTTTATTACTGGCCTATCTAGAATAAGGCATGATTTGCCCCAGTTCCTAGAGGTCCTCGTCAGCCATGCAGCAAGGAGTAAGTTTGTGTACTCTCAGGGATACATTACTGACGATGTACTTTCTCCTGCAGATTATCAGGTGTCTAGTGGTTAGTTACGTATTTCTTTGTTTGTTACAGAGGAGGTGAGGTGACTCTCACTACTGTTGATGGCCATTTCACACCATACTAGTGACGGGAAACGCATTAGTTTCCCACTTTTATTTTATGTTTATTCTTTATTATAGGTGCCACGACTTGTGAGGTGGTCTGTGATTTTTTTGCGGTAGTTTTGTACAACCTTAGATAGATGTCGTTCTCATGCACGTGGGAGGTTGACCTTCCCTTTTGCTTCAGATTTATTTTGTTTATTTTTTGAGAGGTTTCCACAGAAAAAGCTTAATTTTTTTCGGTAGCCTCGTAGGCTGATGTTTCACGTACAAATGGAGATGTGGGGCTAGATGATGCCTAAGAGGGGCGAGTCTGACTTTTGCACCAGGATATCTCATGATGCACTAGAGTTGTTATCGAGTGTTGATGATCAATCCTTCGTTTTGGTGCCATGTCCATATGCTGGTATGGATTGGGAGGGTGTGCCAACATATTCTTCACACAGGATGAGCCACCGGATGCGAGAGGTAATATTAGTGTTTTCTTTAAATTTATTTGAACATGTTCTTTAACTTGTTTTATTAAATTGTTTAATGAAAGTATCTAATTATTGTTGTGTAATTATATATATTTTGTAGATATTGGGTGATTCGTTGGTGATTATATTCCGCCACCACCGAATGATCCAGGTGTAGATCATGTTGACAAGGAGATGGCAGAGGTGAAGGATCAAGTCGGTGACAGACCTGGTTCTGATCAGGCGCAGATACCAGCAGGTGTGAGGCATAGGCATGACACCCGATTTAGGATGGATTTGGGCGACCAACTCTGTCGACTCCCAGTTGAGGAGGGAGTCAAGCCGGTTACTATCCAAGATATACATGTTGATGATAGGCTGACACAGATATGGAGAGTCATTCCCTGTGATATGTTGATCCTCATGTGACATATTGTTGGAGCTACCACAGTACTGGCATGGGCGAGGAGGGGTAGGCGTGGTTGAGATGAAGTACGACAGAGCAGCGCATCATATGATGATCATGATCATGAGGGGAGTGATCATCGTTCTAGTACTCCATCTCCTCCTCCATCTCACGCTGGAGATGATCATGATGAGTAGCTTGCAGAATCTAGTCATGATCATGAGCAGGCATCGTCTAAGCAGTCTGCACCATCTCAGTAGACACATCCTAGTCCTGAGCAGGCAGCTGATATTGAGGAGGGCACAGGTCTATCTGAGGAGGCAACTCCATCGACTGAGCCGGCCATCACACCATCCACTGAGTAGGTTGGACCATCCACAAGTCATCATGAGCAGGCAGTTCTTGATCAGTAAGCACCTCCAGGTTAGCAAGCATGTGATCATCATCTATCTGAGCATGTCGAGGTTGCACCATCGACTAAGTAGGCCTCGACTAGTACTACTATTAATGTACAACTAACTGATATTTGATATTTATATATAGTTATATTACAGTTGTATATTTTTGACATTATATATATATATATATATATATATATATATATATATATATATATATCGTCCATGTATTTTATGTTCATGTTGTAGATGTACTTAATTTACATGTTCGTGTTCATCATGATGTGTATATTGTTAGGTCATGTTAGATATGTTCATTTAATGTGCATATTGTAGATAGATGTGTATGTGATAGTAGTTATTTGATATGAGATGTATATTTGATGTTTGTGTTGTGACGATGTTATATAATGCTTGTGTTTTGTTAGATGATCATGATCACGATGATTAGATGATGATGGCAAATTTGAATGTGTTTTTTAGTCGAATATGATGTTTGTACGATCTTTATCATGATCGTGATGTTTATTTTTAATATTAAATCATGATATTTATTAAATTTTATGTCGTGATTGTAATTGTAATTTTAATTTTAATTGTATTTAAAATTGTAAAATTGTAATTGTATTTCTAATTGTAATTGTATGTAAAATATTTGTAAAGTTTTAATTGTAATTGTAATATTTAATTTATTTTGAAATGATTGTAATTTTGATTGTATGTAAAATATTTGTAAAAATTTAATTGTACTAATGTGAAATGATTGTAATTGTATTTAAAATTGTAAAATTGTAATTGTATGTATTGTCATCCATCAATTTTATTAAAATTTATAAATTTGTAAATTTGTAAATTAATTGTCAACTTTGAAAAATAACTACTATAAGTAACAGAATGAAAATTACCAATTAATTCAAAATACATATTATAATGTTTAAAAAAAAGAGTCTTAGTAATTATTTCACTTGATAAAAAAAGAGTATAAGGTAATCAAGCCCTCTTCTTTATAAAAACACATCTTAAAAAATATAAATGATGGAATAACACATGTACCATATGACTCTCAGTTCTCATGATCACCCTCATTATCTTCCAGCTCACTTGGCATGCTAACACTATTGTTCTCAAAAATATGTTTTGATCTAGGGTCATGTCTGTAATATTCCACAATCAGGATAGCTCATGAATCATGAAATGAAAAATGCATTTCCATCAACATATGCAATAAAAAAGTGAAATGGACTCTAGGATCCAATATATTAATCAATAAGCAACCTAAATCCAAGAAATGAGCTGAAACAAATCAAACTAGGTGGGTTAAACAAATCTCCCACACCTAGGATTGCCAAAAAGTGATAAAACCCCAAAATTGCATTTTATCGGAGTTGTTGCTTAATGGAATGCACAGTCTAAGAGAGGGTTTATACACATAAATGAAGGAAAAAATTATATCTACTCATATTCTGATTAAAATTATGAAGAACAAAATATCTAATCTCCTTATACAAAATACAAAAGAAACCGTCAAGGGTTTCTTATCAAACACTCTGCATACAAGATGGGAAATCCAGTAATTTACTGAAAAACCACTAAAATACTGAAGTACATGAGTGTAGAAGGCTGGAAGATATCTGATCTGCTGTATATCCCTCAAGGGCTTCCTCCCATGAAAGGATGAACCTCTCAATCACAAGGAAACTCAGCAATGGAGCCACCAAAACATGCAATGAACACTGCCTCCAAAATAACGCACTCCCTAGCAGAAACAATGTTGGGAGGGTTTGGAAAATGTGTGGTCTGATACCACAGATCTGAAATAAGTCCTGGAGCTCTCCAAACAGATCTCTCAAGTGAAGGAAAGCTTCCTCCAATGAGAAACTAGCTCAAAGACCGGGATTCCAATCCCTTCCACTGCTGCACCCAGCAACACTGCACAATCTCCGGCAAAGCTGTGCTGATGAAGATGGCTGAAGCTCGGCCTAAAAACCTAATGTGGAATGATGAATACAAACTCTCCCAATGAGGCTCCTCAAAGGAAAGAGGTGGGATTCCTGCCCAGGAACACCCAGTGCTAAACAACACTCCAACTTTGCTAAGTAGCAAAGCAACAACAAGTCTTGGTAGCCAAGAATAAAAATCTAAGACATGAATAATAATGTTTCCATCCTCTTCCTTATATAATACATGGGTTTTCTTGCCCTTGGCCCCACTCAATTAGGTTACTTCTAACCCAAGTTACATCTCCCTCCAAAATTGCGTTATTCATCCTTGGATTCCTCCTCCACTAAAACTGCGATGTTGACTTAGTCAAAGCAACTTGAATTTAACCCCGTTCACACATGGAGGTGTCTTATTGAGCTAGAAAGAGTGTCCCCCTTTCACATTTGGAGTATTTTATTCCTCCTTAGGAGACTTATGGGCTTTTCTTCCCATTTATTCACCGACTAGAGCTGCTGCTAACTCTAATGTTCCATTTAGCTTGGAGGCTAAAATTTTGGAACATTACAGTCCTCCCCTCCAAAATATTTTCTTGTACTCAAGAAAATGCATAAGGAGAAAAAAATATCTCCCCTCTTCCTCATGTGGCCTCCATCAATATCCTCCCTCACTGTATCAAGAGAATCTGCAAACATACTGTCATCCAATGCTTCCTCCCAAGTGTGTAAAACCAAAGTGTCTGCATCAATCAAAGGTGGAAAGTGTGAATGGAAACCTGCTAGCTGTCTCATGGCCTCCAAAAAGTATGAGTGATGATCAACATGGTGAATGAGTGCCTCCCTCACCCATGCTATCATCCAAATGAAGTGAGTCACCCTCCAACATAGCAACTCATGAAAAGTATCCTCCACCTTGTGGTCCTGAAATGTAGGTGGGATGAATGAATGTACATGATAGGCAAGAGGGCATATCCCATGATATCCTCCTCTCCACTCATGATAAGTGTAGAGGGCATGCTGATCTTGGGCTTAAACATGTTGGCCCTCCAATGCCAAGAAGAAGATTGAGCCTCCAAGGACTCTTCCTCCAAAATCATGAGACATGCCAACCCAAACCATTCTATTCAAGATGAATGGAACATCATCACCACATGGCATCCAAATCAGAAAATGGCTGAAGGTTATGTGCAAGTTTGGATGATACATATGGTATCTTTGGTGGATACATCGCAGCTCTTTCAACTGTTGTTGTAGATCATCAAGCGACAAGTTGTCCTCCCAAGAATTTGCAGCTATGCATGTTAGCTCATCTACTATGAAGTAGTAAGCTACAAGATACACCAGTTGTGCACAATCAAAGCAATACAACACTTGCCCAAATTCATGTAAGGATGGGTCATTAACATCACAATATTTTTCCCAAAAGTGACCATGAAACCCATAAATATTCTTGCCCTCATGTGGAGCAATGCACTGTTTACATATGGTGAGAAAGTACAAATACTCAATAGAGTAATCAACAAGCACATCAATGTCTTTCTTACCATGCATCATCTGGGAGCTGAAAGTGAGGTCCATGTATAAGTTCCCTCATGTGGATCCCCTCATAAAAATCTGCAAGAATAAGGGATACATATACTTCTTGGAACACTCCATCAATAAGAATACACTCCCATGTGACAGCATTGTAGGCCTTAAGAATAAGGCTCCATGACTCCTTCCTTTGACATTCCACATGCTAATGCCATCCACCATCATGCTGCTATGTGAGAAGATCTTCTTCTGACATGGAAGTCTCTCATGATCCTCCAATGCTGAAGGGTAGCCTCCTTGCACCATGAATGTGCCTTCCTTCTCTTCAGAAATATCATGAAAAGTATGGTAAAATTTCTGCCCATACTCTCCCAAGTGCAACCATAGCAACAACAACCTTTGTTGTTGCCTCCTCATGTGTCTTATAATAACCCAACAGTTAAAATATGAAATGTAGATGTAATTAAATTTCAAAGGTACATTATTAAGTTTAAAATGTACATAAATAGACTATTACTAAGTGGGTGCACCCAATCCCTACGTTTAGCGGATCCTCTTCAGCACGCGGGTAACGAACGGTTACACTGTATTTATCTCTGACTTGCTCAGCAACCCAACTGTTGGGGCATATTTTTGGTATATTTTATTTTAAATGATCAGGATAAGGCACACTTATACCATTCAACTGTCTGAATTATTTCTTGTCACTATCCCATTTCATCCTATTTTGTTCGTATAATGCGACCCACAGTTGTGTCGTTTCAGAATTTTAAAGAATGAATTTATTGATTGCTTCAATTTCTACATTCGCTGATGAAGTAAAACCAACATATAGTACATGAGATCAAAATTTACATTATATCGAAGTTCAACATGAATATTTACTTTGTGTCAATTTGAAAAATTATGAGTTGCTTACTCTTTATCAAGTGCCTTTTTCCATTCATTTGGAGGAGCTCCCCTTCTCTGTTGTCTTCATCCCTTTCATCGTCCCAAATCATCGCACCTGGTATGTTGTCGATTTTATTTATGTACTCACTGGCATAATAGAAAGACTCATACGATATGTACTCCTCTGCCATAGACCCCTCGGGTTTTTCCCTTTGTCAAACAAAACATTTCAATTTCTTCATGTACCTCTCCAAGAAGAAAATCCAACGACAAGAAACAACCCTAACTAATTCAACCTCATCTACTAGGTGGATTATAAGATGAACCTGCAAGTCCATGAAACTCGTCGGCAATTCCTTCCCAAACATACAAACAATATCAACTATCTCTTTACGCCACTATGGAATACTAGCCACATGAATATCCTTTGGCGTGATCCAATGTAAAAATGTAGATAATTTAGATATGAAACATCCTAGATCTTAGGGGAGTTCATGTTTCACACTCCCACACACGCACAAAGGATAATGACACTGCAAATTTATAAACACATGCAATAATATACAAACTTACTTATTTTTTATGATCCCTACATGGGATAAAATTTATTAATATAACAAATAATAAAATAATTCTTTTGACATTATACATACTATTATAAGATTCAAATGGTCATGTGATTTCAACCCCGAAAAATGGTCATCCACGGTGAAGTAGCACCGTAGTGAAGACCCGTATGAAGGTGACACCCTCACACCCATTATAACTTCCTTTGCCAAATAAAGATCATATTTTTTAAAAATCCATGGGACATCACCTTCTTTGAAATACCATGAATTAGAGGAGCCAATTCCTACCTCTGATCTTGTACTTTCTAATCGACTTGGCCAATGTCTCGTTTTGGGTTTTGAATTAATAAGACATTTCCTAACAACCAATGTGTCGCCTTGTTTCGATGATACGTGCCTCCATAAAGAAGATGAAACATTTTTAAATATATGCATGGGATCTAATAAGTGGGTAATATTAATATGCTCCCAATATGGGGGGTTATAAAAGATAGATTTCCTTTTCATCCCAAAGGGAAATTTCTCAACATAGGTGTTGAAGAATTCTAGATCATCGAACATAGGCTCCCCATTTTAATCGAACATTTCTATGAACTCATTCTCATTTTCTCTCTCATATGATCTAAGCCATCCAGTTGGTGTAATTATTGGATGCCTTTGGGTTCTCTCTCATTTACCATTGAAAGTGGATGCTACTCTTTTGTAGGGGTGTTCTTCTGGGAGGAATACCCTGGAGCAATCATACACTGGCTTTCGTAGGTCATTGGACCATCTAGCTTTTAGAGAAGATCCACAACATTTACATCCAAAATACCCTTTTGTTACAAGACCTGCGAAATTATTGTATACAATATATATACCTGGCAAGTTAAATAATATCATGAATATTAGAACAATTACAACGAGTTAAATAACTAATATGTGAAAGAATATTGTTACGTATATAAACAAATCAATAACATGTAATTTACCAGAGAAAACTCCTAAGCCTGGATAATTATGTGTTGTGTAAGCACATATGACATACAACGTAAAAATCCTCTCTGCTACGATGGGTCTTGATACATCGTATACATTTATCCCATCCCATAATTCCTTCAATTCATCTACCAGTGGTTGTAAGTAGACATCCATATTCTTCACTTGTCTTCTACCAAGGACTATGAGAGCCAATACAAGATGTTCATTCTTCACGGAAAACCATGGGGGGGTATTTTTATTTATCACTACTACAGGCCAAATAGAATAGTTTTTGTTCTGGAGGGAATATGGCTTGATGCCATACATGGCTATGCTAAGTCGTAGACTTCCTACATAATCCTTGAATTTTTCGGGCCATGTATCCTCTATATTCTTCATGGCTATTTAATCCATTGGGATTCACATAACTCCCAACTAACTTCTGTGTGAGGCATGCCATCCCCGCAACATAGCTAATTCTTTGCAGCAAAAGAGCCTTTGAATCCTTGGGATTATAGACATGTGCCTCAATATCTTAAAATGAGGACTGCGTTATTTACCCTTATTTTTTTATTTATCATACTTTTCATGCCCATGTTTCAGACATATATCTTTGTCTACATATTCTCCTCTATATATAATACAATCATTTGTACATGCATGATATGATATGTACTCAACGCCCAACATTTTCAACAATTTCTTTACCTCTTCGCAGCTACCGAGAAAGACATTATCACTCGGAAGAACCTTATCTTTGAATAACTTGTAGTTCATGATCATGGATAGTATTAAATGTACATTAATGCCGATATAATTATTAAATTTTATAAAATTGACCATTTGTAATGTTCATTCTGTGATTATATTTCTCAAAATATAAGGGAGGACTTGATGGTCAATTACCTCAAAAATTCTGAGAAACATGCATTCGACAAGCCAAACTTTTCTTTCAAGTTGTATAGTAACATCATTGTCCCCAACTCGGTAGACTTTGACAGACCATGAGGTCCAAAGAGAGGGGTGGTGGAAGCAAATTTAAGGCTTTTGAAAAAGGTATCAATGATATGAGCATCATCCCCTAGTTGATCATCGTTCTGGAATGCATCTAACAACATTGTCTCCATGGCAGTCATATCCCTTAAGTAATCATCCATGCCAACCTGTATTTGATTGCCTTCACTACCAGCTTGTGAAGAGCTACTATTGTTGTAGTCATTCCTAATTGGTGAATCTGGACGTAGTGGAAATTGAATAGGTGATTGATTCAACCATTCTTAGTATCGTTCCTCTCCGATTTTTTCTCTTAATCCAACCTTATCTCGATTTCAAATTGTCATGGGGTGCAACGGAAGATGGTAGATAGGTCACTCATCATCACTAGAATCTAATAATTTCAAAAAATATATCTGAACATGATTAGTACAAAATCTATGATATCAATTAGTAAGCATGTTGACAATGCATGATTAATTGGCTTGACGTTGAAATAATTACATTAATATACCAAACAATTATTATTACCATCATTGTCCCAGGATTGTGGCTAGAAGATTCAATGTTACAATTGGTAGGGTGAAGCGGTTGTCCAATTTGAGCTACCAAATGCGCCTTGCAGTATGCTACTCCTGATAAGAGCTTCCAATGTTTTGGAGATGTTTGAATATTTTGTGCATCTAAACTCGATTTTGAATCTACATGAACCTGTAAATTTGTATACATTAATTTTATTCAGCTTATTGACATGGATAAAAACAAAAAATCAATTAGATAATGAAAATATAAATAAAATCTGAAATAAATATTAAATCTCGAGATGGACAGGGAGAACTCCATGATGGGACTTTAATAAATATTATGGAACGAGTCGGATTTTGAAGAATTGTCCATTCGATATAATTATGATATTTTATCCCTGCATTTGAGAAAAATCAACTATAAATTTTGGTGTACATACCTAAAAGTAATTTTTGTGCCTTAAAAATGGACTTATTGTTATTGGTGCTAATGTAGAGTTAACCGCATCAGTGCGTTTTAGTTACTGCACACCGGTGCGGTTAGATAAAAAATGTGCTGAATAGATGTAAATAAAAAAAGAACAACTTTATTTTTTTTAAGTGAAAAAAAGTGGTAAATTGAAAAATGGGTGGTAAATTATTTTCGAAAATCTATTTTCATAAAAAAAATCTTTAAATAGTAAAAAAATTCATTATTTCATTATTTTTGCAAAAATTTTCAGGGAAATATTTGCACAAGAGACATACCTGGAGCAAAAGAGCATGAGAGCACAGTGGAGCAATGAAATCCTTTCGAACAAAACTATTCAGGGAATCATAACTTCAAACATCTAGTGATTCAAACCCTGTAGTATAGAATTTCAAACCATATCGTGATTAAATTTTATTGTAATAATTGTTTTCTTTACAGTTTCTGTTTGATTTAATACATGCTAAGTAAAAATTTTAAATTTTACTGTTCATTTTCAGAAAAATAAAAAATAAAAATAAAAATAAAAAAAATCCATTCTTACGCTAAACCCTTGATTCTTTTTGTTTCTACCCTTGCTTCTTCATGTTTCCGTGACATTAGAATTAGGGCTTTTCATTTTGGATTTATAAGGTTTGTACTGCTATATATAGGCCTATAACATCTAACCCACGTGGCGACTTGCAGAGTCAGATCCCAATCCATGTTAGCCCTTGCGTGAATTTTTTTAAAAAAGATTTTTTTAATCGGTGCTCCTTGTATAAAATAGCACACCAGTTCGCTATTTTATTGCAGCACAACGCGCACATACTATTTGATAAAAAATTTTTAAAAATATATAGTTTTTAATCTGTGCACCCTGTGTAAAATACCGCACCGCCCACATGTTGTTTGATAAAAACAATTTTAAAACAGATTTTGTTCAATCCCTGCGCCTTGTGTAAAATAGCACATCAGTGTGCTATCTCATTATAGCGCACTGTGCATGTACTGTTTGATAAAAAAAAATATTTTATGTCTGTGTTAATCGATGCATTGGTTAACATATAGCGCACCGAGTCTCCTTGTTGACAGAGAACACCGTACGGTGGTCCCCTGTTTTCTCAACGCGTTTATAAGAACATGCCGCACCACCTCCTCCACGACATCTTATGATACAAAAACTAAAACTAGAGGAGTTATATTAATTTTTCTATGTTAATCGGTGCACTGGTTAACATATAATGCACTGGGTCTCCTTGTTGACAGAGAGCACCATATGGTGTTTCTACTGTTTTGGTGGTGGGTTTATAAGAACACGTCGCACCGACGTCAGTGCGTACTTCTTGAAAGGCACACCATTTTCTTGATTTTTTTTTTTACCTACGAAGTTTGTGATTTATTGATAAAATATATTAATGAATGGTATGGTACAAGTTTCATATTGATAAATAAATGGCTGAGAAGAGATCAAGTAATAAAAATACTGATAGCACATAGAGAAAAGAAAAAAATGAAAGTTCTTTGTAAATTATTTACAAAAATTATTATTTTTGAACTATATGTAAGTTTAAATAATTTGTATTGTTTACTATGTATCATGCAGAGCCACAAAATGATGAAGCTCGATAAGATTATTTTTGATTTAAGACCAGAAGAGCATAAAAGCTTGATGGAAAAATTGCAAAAGGATGAATAGAGTGAATGAAAAAATACTATCGATCCAATATGAGTTTCTTTTTTTAATTTTCATTAATAATATATTTAAAAATATTAGAGAGAATGCTTCAAACAATCTATTAATTCACATATGTTTAATGTTCTATAGGGACCAGCAACTCAGAAAAGGAATGTTGTTCTAAGAAAATGAAAAAAAATAGAACATGCAAATGAAAATGAATTGATCCTTAGCTCATCTAGAGTAGTGTTGGAGGTTAACGAAAGGGGGAAAAAAATTTGCAAAACTTTGAGGGTTCTAGTGGAACTAATGTATATACGTTCTTTCGACTTACAATACAAAAATCAATCCAATGATTCCAAGAACCAAATTTTATCCAAACTATAGGATGAGTTTCGAGAGAATTGGTCAATGAGACATGCCATAATTTTAATAGCAAAAACATACAACAACAAAAAAGAAGGAATGAAAAAGAAATATTCCTTTAAATGCTTTTCTAGAATTATATGTATATATTACTAGAAAGCAATCATTTGTAAATATCACTTTTGATATATTTACTTTTCATATATCAATATAAAAATTAAATAGTTTATTTTCATGTTAAAATTTTAGGAATATTATGAAAATCTCAAAGGATGAACGAGCTGATATCATAAATATGCTAGTAGGAATGTCCAAAAAGGTGTACAAGGAGATAGTCAAAGAAATGGACATAATTTCATTGCACGAGGAGCCATATCAATAACAATGTACTTCAAATTTAATATGTAATCATTGAATTTTTCGATTAGGTACAATAGATAAACAATTTAGCATTAAATATTAATTTCAAGTATTTTCTTGTAGAAAAGAAAAGAAAATGGAAGCCATTCAGTACATAAAACAGGACGACAAGGAAGAAAATGGTTGATATCTAAGTTTGTGAGTAATTGTTACTTCTTATAACAACTTAACTAGATTTCATTTTTGTATATTTTAAGTTGTTTTACAACAATCATCAATGAATGTCTTCAAATAAGTGCTAACATACAAAGAAGAACCATCACATGAATTGATTGACATTGGGTTAAACATGGGTTTTCAGTATATATTGGAATATCATAAATTAATTGTGGAATTTGTAAGCATCTATCGATCTTGCTTTACTTAGCTCCGTCTATAATTAATAGAACAAAAAGAATATTTTATATTAAATATATGATTTGTTATGGGGTATAAAACTTGTAGGAAACAAAGTATGTAACTACGCCAACAAATCAAAATGTTGAAAGATGGCATGAAATTTGGTTTTGAAAGAATGTATATAGTTCATGAGTCAATTCTTTCTATGGTATGCCATTTCTTTTCGATTTACATTGATGTATATTATTTAATATTGCAATTTTCATTATTCTCACCAATGTATATACACTCATTACAATTTATTTTTATGTTCATAGATGGAAGTTGAAGAAGAAGAAAAAAATCAACACCGTGAACAAAACCTTCCTCCAAATAACCAAAGTCATGGAAGTATCTCGAGCAATGACAACAGTTTAAGCAAAGAATGATGATCAATATGTTTAGATATCAAAGCAAGGTGTTGTATTTTTTGAAATGTTTGTCTGTGAAATCCGACATTTTGTTTAATGTAATGGACATAGTGTCCCAATTGAAAGACATAGGGATACCAATAACTGTCCCATTTTGTATGAAAAAGAGTGTCGTATTCATATATATATATATATATATATATATATATATATATATATATATATATATATATATATATATATATATATATAATTAATAAAATACATTTTAATTTATTCTATTGTGTTCTCCATTGTCGTTGTGAAATGTTACACCACTGATTAAATATATGGATGATTAAATATTATAATGAAGAGATACGAAATCTGATGATATGATATAACAAATTAATCCAAACATCACATTAAAATTCACTAATAAAAATTTAATTGATATGAACACTGTTATAAGATATGTGTCGACTTTTGATGAATATTGAATTTTAAAAAATCATAATAATTGCAATTTCACAGGTCGATGTTTCTAAAAAAGACAAAATGAACACTGGTGCGTTTGTATGCTAATGCGCACTGACGCGTTTCTACGACCTATGGGCACCACACAAATACCAATACCAATTAGAACGCTCGATGCATTTGTGTGATACTGCGCACTAGTGCAATTGTATGATACTGAGCACCGATGGATTTCTACAACCTATGGGTAGCACACGAATACCAATACCAATTAGAACGCTCAGTGTGCTTTATCGACAACCAACACCCAGGCGGTCCAATAGGTGTTGAATTCACTGGTGTATTTTTCCTTTAACGCACCGGTGTGCTTTTATAACTTGACGATATGTTGCGTTGTTTCACCTACAGGGCGCCCGATGCGGTTTTACACCTTAATGGCCCGATGCATGCACTTTCGACCGCCCCAGTGTGACTATCTGGCTGACACACACCAGGACGTTTCTAAATTCCCCAGGGTGTCTGAAATTTTTTCTCTGTCTCGGTGCTTGGTAGGTTTACAGTATCAGTGCGTTCATGGTACAATGCACCAGTGCATTGACACCTGAGTAGCACACCGATGATAAAAACATCTGTAACAACCTTTGGCCACCCAGTTTTTTTTAGTTGTGTTGAAATTCCATTAGAAGCTCCACCAAAACCTTCGTTACCGAAAATGAATGTTGTAGAAAATGTTTTTTTGACAATTTTGGTCAATTTTATAACACTAAAAACCTCCGTTATAACCTACGCTAGAGGGCATTTTCCTTGTGGTGATGGAGTTTTCACCAGGGCTGTTAGGGAACCATCCCCCTTCGAGAAACATCGTCCTCGGTGTTCAATGACACCTACAAACCAACAAACCACTGAAAATAAAACATATTGCCTATGGAGCTTTATAACACATCTCATTATAGTATTTACAATTAATAATCTGATAAAAAACATAAATCATCGTTATTCATACCATTTACTAGAGCTTTATAACACAACTCATTACATTATTTACAATATTATAAACATATACACATATACACATTTTCTCAACCAGTAAATAGAAGGATATGATGCATGCATCAACAACAAGGGAATCCAGAGGCTTGTAGAAAATCACTCTGATACCATATAGAAATAAAGCTCTGATACCATGCAGGGAATCTACCAACGAGATTCAATCCAATCTCGTGATGTACTAAAACAAGATATTGAATCCTTCTACAATATTTGTGGAATAGAAAACACAATTTCTCAATCACATATAAGCAGTAGAAAGAAGTAAATCAATCACAAAAGAACAAAGTAAATCAATCGCAGCAGAAATAAGTAAATCAATCACACAACACAAGATGTCCTTGGGAAAATAAACTGCTCAAAACCACTCTATATATATTTTTTATTAAGACGAGGAATCATGAAACAATACAATGCTTAATCTCTCATGATATTCTTCAGCACTTTGCCAAGTGTCTCACACTGATCTAGAAAAAATCGGTCTAATACTTAGGCAATTCTCATCCTTCCTTCAACCTTCCTTGATCACGCAATTCCTATGGAATTATCTCCCTATTAAATTGGAATAGTTCCCTTCCTTGATTGTGCAATGCATCATAGCATCCCAATGACTTTATGATTGCACATAGGCAATTTTCTGCAAATACAATTGATAGTTATGTTCCCTTTAACCTTCGTATCAACTGGGTCTTCCTCATAACTGACATGCATGTAGCTATTAATAGATAATTATCAGTTATATTATTGATCACTCATTGTGAATTAAATCTAATTTAACTCACTGGATCTCTCACTAGCTCATCACTCAGTTAGAACTAGTTAAACTAATTTTAACTCAATCAATTGAGTTAACTCACTCACACCACACACCCACTGATGCATCAACTGCAATTGGACCCCCAAAATATTAGAATCCCTCTACATGCCTCATCTTAGACCCTCAAATCTAATTTCTCAAGCTAACTCAGTAATCATGACTTAGTTAACTAATACAAGTTGTTATGAGATGAAATTAAAATTTATTGTCCAATTTATTTAAGGGAAAAATAAATTAGATGCTTCACATTCCACGACCAAAATTCTGGCGCATCATAAATTCCACATTCCTGGTGCATCAAGATTCCACGACCTTTTTGGGTGCGTTTTTTGTCCTTTCTGGTTGCCAATTTCACTATTTCTTGTTGAAAATTTCAACACTCCCCCTAAACAAGAAAGGAATTCAATATATCGCGATCCAGTACCTTTGGAATTTTCTACATGCAACACTTCTCTACTGTTGTTTGCACATGCAACTCCTAAAATTGAATAGCCTCCAAACAACTGAATTAGTAAAATACATTTGTCATCATATTCTTGTGACTACTAATAGCTATTGCACCTATCTATTAGACTCTTTGCGTTGCTGCTGACATCAACAGTTGGGCCCTCTCCACTACTGCCAACTCTAATCTGCACTCTAATATCTGACATCTATCACTCTGATTTCTATCTTCCTAACATTTGACTGCATGAATCCAACTAATCCTTCCTGCCACTGCTATACTATGGACTCCTCATAGCCAGATTTGACCTATGACACACACCATCTCATTTGACCTTGCCCAAATTTATTCTTGGGAATATAAGTGCACATCCCCCTGCCTCTGACCTGGAGGTATAGTTTCATGTAATCCTCTGCCCATCTCACTTGAAATTTCCCCTTACTGGAGGTATATGCTTCAGTGGATTCCTCCACTCGGTCTCATCTCTACTTCTCCAATAGTGGCGACTCCACAACCTTTTTAGGCTGCTTCTGAGGCTACATTTGGAGAGACAATTTCTCCATCTCAATAACCAAGTCACTAACGACTTATTTACTCCTCAAAGCTTTGCATGCATCCTCAAACTCAAGAGCATACAGTTTCTTGACTCTTACACCGATCTGTTTCACCCATCTAGTGGCAATGTATCTAAGTGATCCAGGTGGCTCCAAAGAAACACAAAGGACAGAGAGGGCTGATGAAAGCTCAAAAATCAAATTGTTTGGATTTCACTTGAACTAGGTTCAAGTTTAGGAGTTCTCTGCCCTGATCGCAACGGTGTGAACGACGCATCAATCTGAGATCGTATAAGAAAGTTAGAGAAGTTTGAAGTTGTGTTAAGGCAAGGGAAGTGGGGCCCACAACATACCCACGTGGCAAGCTCCTCAACTATTAACACATGGTGCTTCTCCATTGGCCCCTTGCCCCTGCAGAAAAGACAAAACAAAATTATATTTAATTTCCCACATAAAAACAAAAACAAAAATCATTAAAAAAATAGCTATCTATTAAATATAGTTATTAAACAAACAAAATCAATTTAAATATGGAAAATTGTTATGTAACAAAAATCATATTAAATATGGTTAAATTCCATATTAAACAAAAAAACCTCCATTTTTGTTTTTGGGAGTCATTACAATATGGAGATGCGAATTCCATATATTATATAGTTTGAAAAAACTATATTAAAACTAAAATTGGGTTTTAAAACAATATTTGGAATGATTGGGATTTGAACTCAAAACCTCCCAACAACAACTATCTTAATATGATTATGCCAACCAATGTGCCAACCTCACATTTTATCTTATTCATTCTCGCACTTTGTTATAAAATGTCATTCAAATGGTTCAAGGAAACCATGCAGAATGATGGAGAATAATGGAGAATACATGAGAGATGGAGGCACAGGGAGGCCAATGGAGCTGTGAGCAAAGAGAAGGCAAGTCGAATGGAAGATGGAAAAGCAGTTCGAGGCAGGATTGTGGGCACAGTTTGAGTGAATCTCTTTTGATGCCAAGGGAATCTTTTGATTCCAAGGAGGTAAAATTTTCCTCTGTCATAATGTATTAAAATTTATATGAATTTTAACCAGAATTTCACAGGGAGTGCAATGGTGTGCCTAGATTTTCTATTTGAGCAGCGGTTTTTCATATTCCCTATGGAGGATAATCTTCAAGAATCTTGAAGGAATATTTTAGATTCCTTGGAGGCTGGAATTCATTGGTGTCAAAATGAGGTCAACCTTATACTCTTTCTTCTCAGAATTTTGCAAGGATCTCAATGGTGAGATTCGATTCCTGTTTTGAGTTGCAGATTTCCAAATTTCCCGTGGATCAGCATATTTGAGGAATCTAGGGGGAATCTAAAAGATTCCCTAAGGCCTAGATTTTGACAGTGTCAGAATTCAGAAAATTCACAATCAATCCTACACCTCTTGACGACACAAGTTCAGTGGTGCAGTCAAATTTTCCATCTGATCCTTATATTTTTCGACCACTTTTCAAAGTGGAGTTGCAGGTGTCAACGTTTAGTGAGTGAGCAGTCGATTTCATGCCTTTTAACGCCACGATTGCGATGGTGATTTCAGATCTAGCAACAGAGCAACCTATTCTTCATATATCTTCAGTGTGAGGTAAATGCAGTGTGATCATGTACTTCTTTGTCTTTTTGCTATGAGATGCATTGTGCTGTATAAATCCCTGCTTGATGTTTGATGTGAGATCTTGTTTTTGTTCTTGATGTGAGATGTAATTTCTATCATGGATTGTCATTTATGTTTGAGATTCCTTTGATGCCATGTTGGCGGGATACTCATTGTCAAATGTATGTTTGTTTGAGATCCCTTTGTTTCCATGTTGGCGAGATACTCATAGTCGTTATGTGCAAGTTTATTCCATGCTAATAGGAGGTATATTATGAGTGAGAGTTCCTATGGAGAGAAACGTCTCATGGAGAGACTTTGCCACTCATGTTGAGGGTTGATTTCCTCGTATGATAAGAAAACAACATCCGTGTACATCTTCACATTTACATCACTAAATGAAGCGGCCAACACCATCGAGACACCAAGGCCCAGAGACGTAATCTGCACTGAGCGAACTTGCTTTAAACCTCTTGCAATTTGTCATATGATTGTTGACATGTGTTACTCTTGATTATATCTCCATGAGTTCATTAATTCTTTTGATAAAATGCAATTCTAACACATCATTTGAAGTAAAAGTTCTTGGTTAAAAGGGTATAAGAAATTTACCTAGATTATGTGGTATCATACTGGTCTTCTTGCTGGTGAATTGCAAGTGTGAACCATTGAACATTCGCTGAGTTGATCAATGGAGGATGTCAAAGACATGTACGAAACCATGCTCACGGTGTCCGAGAAAGTGAACATGTTGTATGAATCTTATGAAAAACAAGCAGGAGATAACATTGAGTTGAAGACACTTCTACGAGAAGAGAAGGAGAAGAAGCAACGATTGCAGCTTCAGTTGCAAGCCACAACAGAGGCATTGGAAGAATTGGAGCGCAACTAAGGAAGTATTCAAACATAGATTGATGCATTAAATACAGTTCCACGAGAAGAGAAGGAGGATAAGAAACGATTGCAGCTTCAACTACAGGCCGCGATAGAATAGAGGCCTTGGAGGAAGTCAAGCGCAACGGAGGCTTAAAGAAACCTTCTTCACCTGTTTCATAATCGACAGTGGAGGTAAAAAATGTTGATTTCTCTTTAGTTTCATCTTCACCTGATATCATTTCTGTTGGAAGTGTGGAGATCCCCCTTACGAGAACTAACATGAGACTCCCTACTAGGATGGGGTACAAAGGAGGAAGGCTTGGCATTTATGGCCAAGGCATAACTCATCCATTGGAGGTTGTGCAAAAACCTCGCTACGCAGGTTGGGATACAATGAAGGGGGATGTTTGAAGGACATCAAAGCCAAACATATGTTTTTTAACTCACTAGGAAAGACGATTGATGGGAACACTTCACCATCATCCCATGGAAGTGCATGTTGCAGTGAAAGAACTGAGGCAAGCTCTCATCACCATGATCACACCAGAGACCACTAGGGAAGGTATAAAAAGTCTCACTATTCCATAATTCATTTTGATTATAATAATATTTCTAATCATGGTCGTAAATCATGGCATAAGAAAACTTGTCATTTTTGTGGTTTACGTAACCATGTCATTTCTGAGTGTTGGAAAAGAATGACAGCACAAAGGAGGATGAGGTTTGGAAAGCCTTCCCCATAGCAGAAAAAGAAACAGGTTAAGCAGGTATGGAGGAAGAAGAAATTTTGCAGCCAGTGCAACCAAAGTGGCCATCAAATACCCACGTGCTCGAGGCTCCATCCATAGCAGCACCTTAAGAACGAAGCCTCGATGCATGAACTGGTTGAAACATATGTTCGACAAGAAAATGTGCCACACGGATATGATCAATTCACTTTGATAAGTGAGAGATGGTTTTTATAGATGTGGTAGTGTGTCATGGCCATGTTTGTAAATCATATGTTGCATTTTAACTGTAAAACTGATGATGTGTTTTCCATCGCTTGTTAAGCAACCATGATATTTTTCCCTTGTTTTTTAATTCATGTGATGCATTTATTTCATGTAAAAGTGATGGTGTGTCATCACTTCAAAATGCAACAATGATGTTTTTGGCCTTGTTTTGTAAATCATGTGATGCATTTCGTTCATGTAAAAGTGATGATGTGTTGCCATCACTTCAAAATGTGACAATGATGTTTTTGGCCTTGTAATGATAGCTGGGGTGTGATTTCCATTTGATATAAACTTGACCACCAAGTATGAGTTATAAACTCATGGCAAGTATGGAAATGTTTGGATCATAGTTGGTCATATTTGATCATGTAATTTTCATGCAATTATACTACAGGTTTGCAGACTATGCAGGTCTCATTTCATCGCTTATGGCTCTGAAGCACAAAGGTGAAGGAGAAGGAAGGGTGACCTTTCAGGACACTTGTGGTTCAGACATTGTACACAGTAGTTGCATATTATTGTTGATGCTTTTGGAGGACTAAAAGCTCCTCAGTGGGGAGGAATGATCCAGGTGGCTCCATAGACACACATAGGACAAAGAGGGCTGATGAAAGCTCAAAAATCAAAGTTTTTGAATTGCTCTTAAAATAGGTTCAAGTTGAGGAGTTCGTTTCCCTAATCGCAATAGTGTGAATGTCGCGTCAATCCGAGATTGTGTAAGAAACTTAGAGTAGTTTGAAGTTTTGTTAAGGCAAGGAAAGTGGGGCCCACAACATGCCACATGGTATCCCAGTAAGCACGTGGGACCCACATGGAAAGCCCCTCAGCTGTTGACACATGAAACTCCATTGGCCCCTTGCCCCTGCAGAAAAGACAAAACAAAATGATATTTAATTTCCCACATAAAAACAAAAAACAAAAATCATTAAAAAAATAATTATATATTAAATATAGTTATTAAAAAAACAAAATCAATTTAAATACGACAAATTTATATGTAAAAAAAATCATATTAAATATGGTTAAACTCCATATTAAACAAAAAACCTCCATTTTTGTTTTTGGGAGTCGGTACAATATGGAGATACGAATTCAATATATAATATAGTTTGAAAAAACTATATTAAAACTAAAATTGGGTTTTAAAACAATATTTGGAATCAATGGGATTTGAAATCAAAACCTCCCAACAACAACTATCTTAATATGATTATGGCAACCAATATGCCAACCTCACACTTTGTTTTATTCATTCTCACACTTTATTATAAAATGCCATTCAAATGGTTCAAGGAAACCATGGAGAATGATGGAGAATGATGGAGAATGCATGAGAGATGAAGGCACAGGGAGGCCAATGGAGCCGTGAGAAAAGAGAAGGCAGGTCAGACGACAGACACACACACAGTTCGAGGGAATATTTTTTGATGCCAAGGGAATCTTTTGATTCCAAGGAGGTAAAATTTTCCCGTGCCAAAATGTATTAAAATTTATATGCATTTTAACCAAAATTTTGTAAGGAGCATGATGGTGCGCCCAAATTTTCCATTTGAGTAGTGGTTTTGCAGATTCCCTATGGAGGATAATCTTCAAGAATCCTGAGGGAATCTTTTAGATTCGTTGGAGGCCGAAATTTGTTGGTGTCAGAACGAGGTCAACCTTATACTTGTTCTTCTCAGAATTTCGCAAGGATCTCAATGGTGAGATCAGATTCCTATTTTGAGTTGCAGATTTCCAGATTACCTATGGAGCAACATCTTTAAGGAATCTAGGGGGAATCTAAAAGATTCCCTAAGGCCCATATTTCGACAGTGTCAGAATTCAACAAATTGACAGTCGATCCTACACCTCTCGGCGACATGAGTTCAGCAGCACAGTTAGATTTTCCATCTGAGCCTTAATTGTTTTGCCACTTTTCAAAGTGGAGTTGCAAATGTCAGTATTGAGTGAGTGAGCAATCGATTTCATGCCTTTCGACGTCACGATTGCAATGGTGATTTCAGATCTAGCAGCAGAGCAGCCTATTCTTCAGTCATATTTAGTGTGAGGTATATGCAATGTTATCATGTACTTCTTTGTCTCTTTTCTATGAGATGCATTGTGCTGTATAGATCCCTCCTTGATGTTTGATGTGAGATCTTGTTTTTTTTCTTGATGTGAGATGTAATTTATATCATGGATTGTCATTTATGTTTGAGATCCATTTGATGCCATGTTGGTGGGATACTCATTGTCACATTTATGTTTGATTGAGATCCCTTTGTTGCCATGTTGGTGGGGTACTCATAGTCGTTATGTGCAAGTTTATTTCATGCTGATAGGAGGTATGTTATGAGTGAGAGTTATTTGTAGTGGAACGTCTCGTGGAGATACCTTGTCACTCATTTTGAGGGTTGATTTCCTTGTACTATAATAAAACATTGGCTGTGTACATATTCACATTTACAACACTGAATGAAGCAGCCAACACCATCGAGACACCGAGGCATGGAAACGTAGTCTGCACTGGATGAACTCCGTTATTAAACCTCTTGCATTTTGTGGTATGATTGTTGACATATGTTCCTCTTGATTATATCTGCATGAGTTCATTAATGCTTTTGATAAAATGCAATTCTAACACATTATCCTAAGTAAAAGGTCTTGGTTAAAAGGATATCAAAAATTTACCCATATCACTAAGGAAAACCTTTCCTTTTCTAAATATGACATTATAACCACATTCTTCTAATACCGCTACAGAAACAAGATTATTCCTTAGGCATGGAACATAAAAAACATTTTCCAGTCTGAGAGGGGAGCCAGACTCCCTCTGAAAGGTAACTATACCTATGTTGGTCACGCTATACCTCATGTCATCTCCAAACTCTATGTTCTGCTAGAGGTCCTTCTCCTCCAAGTCACAAAAGAGATCTCTATTCCCCGTCATATGGAATGAGGCATCGCTTTCTAGATACCACATGCATCCCATTATAATTTTGTCCATGAATGTAATGAGATTAAAATCAATCTCGAACCGTGAATCCAATGCTTCACCCTCTTCAACCTCGAGCTCTTTCTTGCTTTCCTTCTTCTGTGGACAATTCGCGGCATAGTGCTCGTGATCATGACAGTGAAAACACTTGATATTGGACAATTATCTCTTGCCCTGTTCGCCTTGGGACTTATTTATCTTAGATTTATTTCCTTTTCTGGCTAATGCACAATATTATTCTTTGTATTTGTTGGAGGTCCTGTCTCTGGTGCTTCACCTTATTTTTTCTATTACTAAGTCGGACCACAAACGGTCCCAGTATGGTAACTTCTCGCTCCCATTCACAAAGTCCTATTAACTATGTTAGCTCTTGGGAAGGCCTAGAATTGTTAGGCTCACCAAATTATCTTGGGCTACTGTCACACCAACACTTCCAATATCCTCTCGACATTGAGTGAACTTCTCCAAGCATGTTGGTATCGTCTCGCCCTCCTCCATATTGATATTTTTTAGCTTGTCCTTCAGTGCCAACTTCAAGTGGTCGTTGTTATTCTGAAACAGATCTGTCAAGGCCTTCCACATAGAATATCACGTTGCCTTCCCCTGGAGACTCAAGACAATATGATCTCAAAATCCCTCTAACAAGATCGGTCTCTCCTTTGCTACCTTCTTCTGTCATGCATCAAGAAGTTTGGCATCTATGGCTGGAGGCTTGGGAATACCAATATCTATGGATGCCTTCAACCCGTTTTCCCCCAACACTTCCTCCACCTATCCTTCCATGCTATGTAATTCTAATTTCCCTCAAGAGAATACTTGAGTCTTAAACCATTGAAAGACAGCTTGATCTGCTGCTGGATCTTGAAGAATAAATCTACAAATTTGAACCTATACAAAACAAAGTCAATTTCTTCTCTTCTATTGTGATTCTTGGTGCTCTGATACCATGTAGAAAATCTACCGATGGGATTCAATCCAATCTTGGGATGTACTAAAACAAGATATTGAATCCTTCTACAATATTTGCGGAATACAAAACATGATCGCTCAATCACATATAGGCAAGAGAAGAAGTAAATAAATCGCACAACAAAAGATGTTCTTGGGGAAAGAAATAGATCAAAACCCCTATATCTATATTGTGTATTAAGTAAAGGAATCATGAAACAATACAATGCTCAATCTCTCATGAGATTCTCCAGCACTCTGCCAACTGTCTCACACTAATATAGGCAAAATAGATCTAGTACTTAGCCAATTCTCACCCTTCCTTCAACTTACCTTGCTCACACAATTCCTATGGAATTAGCTCCCTATTAATAGGAATAATTCCCTTCCTTGATTTCTCAATGAATCATGGCATCCCAATGACTCTATAATTGTACATGGGTAATTTTCTATAAATAAAACTGATAGTTATGTTCCCTTTAACCTCTATCTCAATTGGGTCTTCCTTAGAAGTGGCATGCATGCAACTATTAATAGTGAATTATAAATTATCTGACTCATAACTCATTGTGAATTAAATCTAATTTAATTCACTGGAACTATCACTAGTTCATCACTTAGTTATAACTTAGTTAAATTGATTTTAACTCAATAAGTTGAGTTAACTCACTCACACCACACACCCACTGATGCATCAACTACAACTGGACCCCCAAAATATTAGAATCCCTCTACATGCCTCATCTTAAACTTCTTGAGATAACTATGTCATCATGACTTAGTTAACTAATACAACTTGTTATGAGATGAAATTACAATTTATTGTCCAATTTATTTAAGGGAAAAATAAATTAGATGCTTCACATTCCACAACCAAAATTCGGGTGCATAAAAAAATCCACATTCCTAGTGCATCAAGATTTCACGGCCTTTGTGGGTGCATTTTTTGTCCTTTCTGGTTGCCAATTTCATTGTTTCTTGTTTCAAATTTCAATAAGGCTCACACCTCCACCCTCAAAGTAATACCAAGATTCACCTAGGCTTCCAAGTAAGTCCAGAATCCACTTCCAAAGTGAAATTATTCATCTAATGTCTAGCGCTACAATCCTGCACTACTTTATCCTCAGTGAACAGTTACCAGATAATTTTTCCAGGGCACACTCCTGATGTGCATATGATTCCATCTGAAAATGTTAATGACCAAAACTAATCCATCCCCATCCTTTATTTCTCTGCTACATAGTCCCTCATGCAATTTGGTCACCCCCTTCCATGTAGTCAAACACCTTCCAAGTTTCAATGGCACCCCCATCCCGGGAATTCCATCCCTTGTCAAGGATTCCTTGCATCGGAAAGTTAAACAACCAGGGAATATCCCTACCTAAAAACCATCATAACAGTCATAGCATGCTCATGGAAATCAATGGAAACTATTGGGTACTAGTTTCCCACAATGGCCCTGGTCCTGAAGTGCTTTACCAGCATACTACTACATGTTCCAATTCTTTTTTTGTTATTGTTAATGCTTGTAATCAGTTTCAACCACCCAACCAGGAATTTCTATGCTTCTTATATCAATAACATAATTTCTATTAGATTCAAAATAAATTGAAATAAATTCACATCATACCACATTGGTGGCCCGTCAACAAGGTACACGTGCAATTATGTTCGCTTCCTATCACAACAAGTCAGACTAACATCTTTGACAAAATCATCATGTATAAACATATCACATTAGGTTAGCTCAAAACACAAACATCATATATCAAAATCATAAATCAAATGTACCCATCATAAACGAGAATCATATATCACATGTAATCATTATATACCATAACATAAATCACATTAATAATAAAAATGAAATAAAATACCAGTACTTTTCCTTCATCGATCGTTACTTCTTCCTTTGTTATTTTGCACCCATACTAGACTTGTTTCCACACTTGAAAAGAATCCAATGCCTTTGCTTCTCTTCAATCACGTACACATACAAACGGTGTACATCACAACACTTACCCACATATAGCATGCAACACCATACAATACACGCACCCATACCAACATCTGGAACATACACCTACACCCGGTGTACAATTCAACACAATACATATGCATACACCAAAATACAACACATACACCTACACTCGGTGTACAATAAAACACAAGACATATACATATACATAGTACAACACAACGAATACACATGTCACAATACCATGACTACACAATCCACATACATAGTATTGCATGCTCGTAACACATGTACACCATGCACACAATACCACGTGTATACTAGTACCATATGCACAACATGTACACACTACCATATATACACAACACTACATGCATAATGTGTGCACGACATCACATGTATACAGCACCACCTGCACAATGTGTGCACAATGGAAAATGTACATCGCACCACCTGTACAATGTGTATACAATCCCACATGTACACAACACCACATGCATGAAATGTACACGAAACCACATGTACACAATGCTACATACACGACATGTACATGAAATCACCTGCATACAACACCACATGTACAACATGTACAAAACACTGTGACATGCACACACCACCACATGTACAATGATGCACATAACACCATATATATATATAGGACCATATGTACAACACACACACAACACCATATGTACATACAAATTCATATAAAACATGTACATAGCACCATAAGTACACAATACCACATATCCAACATGCGCAAAACACCATATGCACACAACACCACATATCCAACGTGCACATAGTACGATAGGTACACAACACTGCATATCCAACATGTATGTAGAACCATCTATACCTATCATTGTGTATGCAATATACACACAACACCATATATACAACATGCATACAACATCATATGTACACAATACTACATATGTTACATGTACACATCACCATAGGTACAATTACTGAATAAAAAAATACGAAACATATACACAACAACAGTACTACACATTTGTAGACCACACACTGAACCCATAAGAAACCTTACTTCTAGTGTCTCTCTACCACTCATTCTTATCATAGCATGTCACAGATCATGTCGGGTTCATTCCGCTGATGTACCCATCAAAACTACCTATCCATAACATAAAAATAGGCATAGTACAAGCATATAATATCAATTCATATCCACATGATATTGTCCTTGTAGATTTGTTAGAGTTACTCTTCCAAATTGATTCCTCATATGACCAAGAACCTCTTCATGCCATTTACCAACATAAGCAATCATTCCTCTACAAGAATCATCCTTGAAAACCCTATCATACAGTGACATAGACACATACACACATACATATATACAATAATTATCATAAAACAGTCATGGTCCGTGACGAACCTATCATACACGACATACATACATACATACATACATACATGTATACATATATAAATATTAGCATAATCATGATGACAACATAATTACCAGATATCATAAAGTGTAGGTTAAGAGAACTTCCTTTATTCGTGCACATCATGCACAACGTTAAGAAAAACAATTCCCAACATAGCCAAGGCATCTAACACCTCAGGTCCATTCAATTTACCTTCTGTGTTACCTTTATCACTATTGTTTTTCCACCATCCATTTACCTCAATGGACCCAACCAATCCAACATATTTTCATAGTCTTACCTTCCATTGCACTTACTCATGCACTTAGCTTCACCCATGTCTTACATTCCCTATTGGGTACCACACAGCTCTCCCTGAGCTCCATTAAATTTCCTCTTTCCCAAACTAATTTGCAAGACACTCAAAGCATTAAATGCAAGAATAATAAAAAATAGGAGGAAAACCATGAAAAACCAAAAGCAATATGACACCACAACAAAGTGGCAATGCCTTACACTAGACATAAACAAAAACACAAATCAATATAAACAAATCACAAAATACCAAAAGCACAAGCCTTAGCAACAAACACCACGACTCAATCCCATGGTTCCCAATGCTTCCAAATGAAATCTCATCTCGAGCACCTCCTTCAATATTTCATGGAAATATCTTTCCATGCAATCCCCTCCATCGTACTACCTTAAACACATAACAGTCAGCGCATAAATAAATATAAAAATATACC
This sequence comes from Pinus albicaulis, assembly GCA_034641835.2. Lineage (NCBI taxonomy): Eukaryota > Viridiplantae > Streptophyta > Pinopsida > Pinales > Pinaceae > Pinus > Pinus albicaulis. Next base: position 823,576,626 of record CM076575.1, read on the forward strand.
AGTTATCTTACCTTATTGTGCCAAGTGCACTACCCCATAACTGGACACGTACACCTCTCAAGGAAATCTAATTCCTTAATGATTCTATCCATATATGCAAACTAGTTTTTATACCTAGGAAATACATGTTCATGAATATATCATATATCCACGTAATTTCAGACAAAATCAAGGTTAAGATGTCTTATTGTATGCAAAGAACTCAATCATTTGTAATTAGGGTTTCCAAATCTAGATAAAGGAATTCTTACCCAATTCCTTTCTTTTACCATTTACCTTGATACAATTGAGTCTTACTACATGCTATCACTTCACCCGACTATTAGTTATATAAATAATTAAGTGGTTACCTTGTCATGCTAATACCAAGCATGTTACACTGCAACTACTCACACATGTCAATCACATGTTCCAAATATCAAGGCATCATATTTATTAAATAAAATCAACCTCTATCATGACTAACAATCATGTCATAATCAACTAGTAGTCAAAATCATAATACTACAACTATCACATGCTTATACTCAAGTGAACATGACCTATCTCAACATAGTGCGTTAGTACAACCATCTTGAAACCAAATAATTTATTCATGCAGTCTTATAGATACATACTCATATCATGAAACTAATCAAACATTCAAACAATGTATAGACAACATAATAGACACCAACACTCAAACACTAGATAGACGACATAATCAAACATTCAAGCACAAAGTGGATGACATAAGAAAGCTTATACCTTAATGTATCTTAATGGGAGGATATCTTATCTTCACAATCTATATATATTAGCACGATATAACTTCACAATACATCAAATCAAACCCAAATAAGGTCATGATATCCATAAAAGTAACTAGCTAACATGCTAACATCATAAACTCATAAACAATTGGCATTCATGCATAACAATCTGGTGTAGCTCCTACAACACCCTCCAAAAATACAAAAAATAATAACACACACTTCAAAATTTTTGGAGACCCCTTTGAAACTAAAGAAGAAAAAAGCCAAGTAAAGTTTTTAAGAGCAAGTCACTGAGTCGCGGATCCATGATTTGCGACCCATGCGACCTATGCGACTCTGCGACCCTAGGGTCTCCAGGTCGCCAGGTCGCAGGGGTCGGAGGTCAGGCAATTTGCGACCTTGCGACCCAGCGACCTTAAGGTCGCAAGGTCACAAGGTCGCAAAATGAAGTATTAGGGGAATTAGCGACTCAACGACCTTTGCGACCCAGCGACCTTAAGGTCGCGAGGTCGCAAGGTCGCAAACTACCAACTTGCGACCTCATTTATTGCTCGCACGTGCGACTCCTTTTTATAAGGGCAGGTTGCTAGGTCGCATTTGTGACTCGCGGCGAAAATCGTGGAATTGCTCTGACAGGTCGGCTGGCGCGTTTTCTTCCGGGTAAGTTGCCATTTCCTCCCTGTGTTTCCTTTCCCAGCATTTCTTGCTAAAATCTAGCCACCCCATGGTCTTAATTACTTGCTGGTGAGCAGATAGGGTTTCCGGTTGAGTTTTATTTTTGTTTTGGTTCCCATAAACCTCCGGGTCACCTGTGTCTTGCCCAATTCCTCATCGCTGTGCCTTATTTCCAGTTTAGACCTTTTCCAGCCGCGTATTTTCCCCGTTAAGGAGAGTTTATCCGCAAAACCACGCGCGCTCGAAACCCCCGGGCAGGCTCAAGTGCGACCTGCGACCCAGCGACCCGGTCGCAAGGTCGCAAGGTCGCGCGGCTCCCTGTTAGAGACTCTGCGACCCTGCGACCTAGTCGCAAGGTCGCGAGGTCGCGTGTGAGTTCTTTTGTAGATCCGCGACCCTGCGACCCCCAGAGAGCAGCTAGTTAAACTCTGCATATGTAGACTGTATTTAGCCGTTATCATCATGTCTTTCTCATCCTGGGATTCTTTCTTGAATGCAACAGGTGAATTTAGAGCAGACACGATACTGGTCCTCTCCGACTCTAGCAATATGGCACCCCGGGTATCTCGAAGGAGAAGTAAGCTGGTGGTGGAGGAAGAGTCAGACACAGACATACAAACATCTCCTCCACCGATATACAGGGACACCCTTTGCACCTTCGCAAAGGAGGACAGCCTTAGGTGGTATGAAGTATACCGCGAGTTCGCCATAACAGAAGATGAGTTTCCAGAAGATCTCCCGGACCGGGAAGTATACCTGAAGGTCAAGAAATCCAAATTGCACCTAGCAGGGTCACATCCCGCCATCTTTCCGTGCCCAGAAATGTTAGACTGGATCATACAGAAGACGGATCCTAAGAATTTCGCAATCCGAGATAGTGGAGGTAAAGCTTTTGCAATGTTGGAGAGCTCAAAAGCACAGGTCTACTACTCGCTACCCCAACCAGAGGTAAACTTTACTCCGAGATGGTTTTCTGCAAATGAAGTGCCGATGGTTGATACAATCAGAAAATGGTGGGCGGAACCAGATAAGTTTAAAATCAAGAAAGACCAGGAGTACCCGGTGGCCAGTCTGAGGAAGGTGTATAAGTTAGTGGCCGCCATGCTGTGCAGAGTGTACGGACGTTCGGACGCCACCACTTTCAACGGAACATGGGCAACCATTATGGAACACGTAACAATACACAACACTCGGTTCAATTGGGCTGGTATATTAATGGGCTCCATGCACACAAATTTGGCTGCAGCTTTAGCCCCAGATGAGGGAGCACCGTCAGAATTTTATATGGCTTCGTATTTATTAGATGCTGTCTGCGCCCAGCTGCATGTTGAGGGATGGCCACATAACTGGGACTCCGAACTGACCCGGGCAATCCATTTGCAGACCAAGGTATTCTGGGAATCCAGGTACAAGTCAGATATTGAGAAAATCTCTCATATATTCATTCCCGCCCTTTACGGGAAACTATTTGGTCAAGACACCCCCTGCATGTCTTGGCGAGCAATGGAGACACTAGGTCAGGTGGCACATTGGTTTCCATTCGCTGAATTTACAATCATCCGAGTATTTGGCTCATTCAAAGCACCACATGCTCTGCTTAAGTTTATTACTGATAAGGTGCTCATGCAGGAGGTATGTTCCCAGATGACCTCGGGCTTCTCCAATGTCCTTTCCAAACGGAAGAAGAAACCTTGGCCCGCTCTACCTCTCACCATTGGTGCTTATACAGTCAAGGACTTCAGAGAAGTAGGGCGTGAAGGGGAAGAGATAAAAAGTTACCACTTCAGAAATCTAGATTGCCGAACTTATGACCCAGTCAGGATAGTTCCTGAGCATTGTAAAAGGGCCAATTTTAGATGGAGTTATCAGCATGTCGAGCGCCCGGCAGAGGACGAAAAAAGAAACTGGTACAACGCAGACAGGCATCTAGCTCCGGGGATCGACTCTGACCGAGAAGAAGAGGATCACCAGAATTTAGAAGATAGGAGCCATAAACTAGGAGGCGCTTCTTCCTCCAAAGATAAGAGAATACGGACCAGTACAGGGCCTGACACCTCGGATCAGCAAAGGGCAGCAGAAGCCCAAGCCAAGAAGGAAGAGGAAAAGAAAATGAAGGAAGATGAAGAGAAACGTAAGAAAGATGCCAGGACAGAGCGGAAAAAGAAACGGGCTGAGGAAAAGGAAAGACAGGAAAAGGAAGCACAGGCGGCGGCAGAACAAGCACTTAAGGAAGAACTTGACAAATTCGATTGTCAAAAGAAGGCAGAACAAGCCGCCGCAGCAGAGCGAAAGAGAAAAGCAGAAAAAGAAGCAGAGGCAGAGTCGGAACGCAGGAAGAAGGAGGAACATGACAAGGCAGAAGCCGAGCGCCGGCAAAAGGAGAAAGGAAAAGGACAAACACAGGATAAAGAGGATGAATTGATAGGTGATATCGACATATCTCCCTTGGACATTCCTCCGAGTGGCAAGAAAAGTATCCTCCCTGATGACGATTTTCCCGGGGAACAAGAGGAAGAGGTCTTCGACCTGACTAGATTGACATTTGACCAATTCTCTTTCAAAATACGGCAAGAGAGAAGAAAATCCTTGGCGCAAAGCCATCCCACCATATCTACGGTCGCCACTGAAAAGGACATCGTCCCGGATACCAGGACTAACCCGGTAATGATAGCATCAGCAGGCACCGCTTTTGCCGCGGCCACAGAGGAAAATGTCACTAGAATGAGCAGGGAGATTATTTCCCTACAAAACAGGCTAAAAGAAGCGGAACAGGAGAAATCAATACTGGAGGGTGAGATACGACAGCTTCAAGGTAAGCCTTCCCAGGTCAATGAGGTCCCACTGGCGGTCATGAAAGAGTCTGATGTGTTGGAAACGACCATGAAGCAAGTATATAGGGAAATGCTCACCCTAAAACAAACAGTGGCCTCGTTGGCAGAGGCACGAACGGAAACCAAACAGAAGCATGAGCAGCTCAGGGAAGCCTCGGTAGCTTTAGACAAAATGATAAACTGGACAGCGCAGTACCAGCAAGCTCCCGAAAATGTGCCTAGGAAGGATTGGGGTCACACACAAGATGCCAAAGTACAAATCCGGATGAAGATGCAGTCCAAAGACAAGCTGGCCAAAGATTTGGACAAAGTGGTGTCTGCATATAATCACCTGATCAGTGGTATAGACTCCATGAACGCTCTTCATCACATTCCGTCGTTAGGGGCACTGGATGAAACTAAAGACTGGGAGCAGGTAGATCAGGAAATTCAGTCTTTTCTGCAACCCGTGAGACAAGCTGCTGCCGCACCAGAATTTGAGGCATCACAAGAGAACCTAAATCGGTTGCTTGTCACTCCAGTACAAATCTATACCAAGCTTGCCTCCCTCTCAATCCTGATTTCTCAGAAGAAGGAGACTCTGATACCGAATGCCCTGGAATGTATGCATCGAATAAAAGAGGAAACCCCTCTTGTCGCCCCTATAGCAGCGGATTACCAGACTTGGCGAGATTTCCTCAAGGGCAAGAAAGTTGACGTTCCAGAAACCTCAATCACACAACCACCTCCATAGCTAAGCTTTTCAGGTGCAAGTCGCGACCGTCCCCAGGTCGCAGGTCGCACCGGCACACAGGTCGCAGGTCGCACCGGCACACAGGTCGCAGGTCGCATTTGTCCCCCAGGTCGCAAGTCGCACCGGCGCCTAAGTCGCAGGTCTTCTGGGTCGCAGGTCGCATGTTCGGCAAAGGTCGCAGGGAAGCTGAACCGTCGGGAAGTTGAAGCGTCGGAAAGCCTGAGGGCGTTTCTTGAAACTATAAATACCCCTGTGGGGCACATAGTTAGAGGCTGCTCTTTTTTGGACTGAAAGGCAATATTGCATTGTAACTGAAGAATCATACTCTTGGCATATGTAATACAATACATGTTAAAACCCTTTGATTGGATGATGTGTTTAGCTGTGACAACACTGTGTGTATTCTGCGTACAGTTTCAGAATATCTTTTGATTAATGAATCTGTGTTATTAATAGTATCATTCATGCACCATAGCTATCTGTGATTGTGTTGATGATGCTCAAGTTTATTATTTACTCTTATGATAAATGTTAATGAACTGTTTTATTAGCGTTTCATTATATCTTTCGGAAAGTTAAGGGATATTCTTGACATAAAGAACTGTTTCTTTGGTGGTCAGATTATCCTGCATGCATACCCCATAGATGTGTTGCTAACGACACTTCCTGAGTGTATGCATTTTGTCTATTACCTTGCTACGCACAGTGTCATATATTGGTTTGATACATCAGTCATGTATTCTGTATCATGTGAATAAGTGTATGTTTGCAGTTTCAATCAGGGTGCTCAAAGACCGGAGAGAAAGTCATTTAAGTGGTAGCCGGACCCACACCCCGGACGGGATCCCTACTCCAAACGGTTCAAAGTCTAATTGGGACTTTCTACCGGGGAGATCCCCTACTGTTGGCCGGACATATTTTCCCGTCAACAGATTTGGCGCTAGAAGGAGGGCCATGGCATCCTCCCAGCATACGACCGATATTCCGTCACAAACTCCCCGCCGGGAGGTCACAAATAACGAACCTCCTCTTCCCCCCTTAGAGGATATTCCCACGGAGGCGGCTCGATACTTTGAAATCACTAACGAACAGTTGAGATCCTTACGCCCAGTTGCCTGTAATCTCGTCAGGGACTTACGATATGCCCCCATCATGGAATTTCTAGCTCACACTAGGACCCCTACTGAGAACATCACCCGTAATGGTGTGCTTGTCAGCACCATACCTGAACTTGTGAACTCCATGATTGAAGACCTCGGGCGGGCAGTCCAGGAAAATGACCCCATTCTCCAAGATAGTGAAGGTTTTCCGGATACTGAACCTTTCCCCGAACCTCATCCTGACTTACATCAGTGGAACAACAACCAAGTGTACGACCTGCGAGAAGAAGGAGAGGGGGGTCGAAGAAACGAGAGAGAAGTTAACACAGCCCGAAGAAATGTAAGAGAAGGCAATAGGCCCCGAAGAAATGAGGGTGGGGTTAATAGAGGTCACGGACATGGAGGTAGAGGAGATATGGTCCATGGCCGGAGACATCACAACAACCATCATCACCACCAAAACCAAAATAGACCCCCTCTTCACAACTGGGAGTACCTTAGAAACATGAATAACCGTGAAAGACACCGAGATGAGCACTCTCGCCGTCAGGACGGAGCATCAGTATCAGGGACGGGAAGTGAATCCGAGGCCGAAACTCGATATCATCAGCACCCCAGGGGGGCGCAGCCCCTAGCCTGGATGGCTCAATCCCCATTGGATCTTTTAGGTCCTCTCCATGATATGCCTAGACACCCGGAGAAGCATCTTCCTAAGTTTGATCCTGAGAAAGGTACCTCAGCGGAAGATCATATTAGTAGTTTCTATCTGGCCCTACAAATCATGAGAGTTCAGTCCGATGATGTCGCTTGTCGACTGTTCCCTCACACTCTTGTAAACCTTGCAGCCACCTGGTACCGTTCCCTACCCAGTGCTTCTATTACTTCATGGGACCAGTTCCGTCGCGTGTTCCTGCAAAAGTTTGTAGAGGATAAAACACCCTCTATGCTCCTCACAGAGTTAAGCACCATCAAGTGTCACAGAAAAGAGAAGGTTAAAGACTTTAACCAACGCTTCGCCACAATATTGCAAAAATTTCCTCCAAACTTAGCATTGGACGATTCTATCACCATCGAATACTACACTAAAGCTCTCCCTAGGGATATTGCCGTTTTCGTCAAACGTGAGGCCCGCGCTACCCTTACAACAAATTACGCTGCTGCTCTCACGGTAGAGAAGGACATGTTGTCGATAGGAGTCATGGACCATGAAGGAAAAGATGATCACAAACCAACCACTAAAAAGGGTCAGTCTTCCACCCCTAATAGAGAGAGAGAAAATTTTGATTTCGAGAGTATGGCCAAGACCCTTAAACTACTAACGAATGAGGTCTCTGACTTAAAGAGAAAGGGCGTTGAAACCTCAACTATAAATAAACCTCCAAAACCCTTTTTCAAGAAAAGTAATCCCAACACCAGCAGACCTCCGTCAAACTCCAGCGCCGCTCTCAACGTGGAAGAGATAGGGAAAGAAAATTTTTGCTCTTTTCACCAAGCTGCCCATTCCGAAAAAACATGCCCGCAATGGATTGGCAGCATGACCGCGGTGGTTAACCAACTTTTGGATGACCAAACTCCGGGAAACCAGACAGAGGATGATGTTTCTGATCGAGATGAAGGTTCGCTCCTAGATGGGGAATCAGGAGCCTCTGTCTTAACTTTTGATATAATCCGCGGGGGGGAGAGTCTTGCTCCCATTGATATCAACATGGCAGGCAGTCCCAAGGTTCAGCCCACTCGAAATTATAGTCTTAGAAGCAAAGGAACTGTCCCCGAACAATCATATGAGGACAAGAAAAGGGCTTTCTTGAGGAAAATTCTTCCTCCTGGAAACGAAGGACAAGCTACACCAGAAAAGCCCATAAATAGTAATGGCAAAGCAAGTCAAAAGACCAAGCTCCCAGTGGAACCCTCGAAAACCACTACCGAACCTAGTCCCCAAACCGACACTAGCTACAACATAGTGGAGGACATGAAAAAGACCAGAGCTAATATCTCACTCTACGAGTTGGCCCGCATCACAAATCAAAAAGAACTTATTCTAAAGGCTTTTGCCAACAACCAAAATACGAAAAATGTCAGCAACACGTCTGCACAAACCAGTCCAGATATCCAGTCTATAGTGAACGCTGTCAACACGAATTCGAGAGGCTCCACCCCCCCTTCCTTTTGTCTTTTGAGATGTTTAACTTCAATGTTCACAATTGTCTCGTTGACTCCGGTGCATCCACAAATGTCATGCCTCTATCTGTGTGCAAGAAACTCAACATTCTCCCAGAGAAAACTGACGCAAAAATCATTCAACTTGACAGATCACAAGTACCAGCCGTTGGAGAATTAAAAAATGTCATCATCCACCTCTCATCCGACTCTAGGGTCCATCAATGTATTGATATTGTGGTCGTTGACATCCCTGAAGCCTATGGTGTACTTCTTAGCAGGGATTGGTCTAGCAAGTTGCAAGGATACTTTGCCACGGATTGGTCCCACTTATGGCTGCCTTACAAGGGGAGAAACAACCAAATCAAAGTCGAAAGTGAACCATACATGAAACACACTGTAACTGATTTGGATGCCACAAATGAACCCATCAACTTTGCCCAGGAGGAGCTTGGTATGTGTTTTCTAGATTCCATTTTTGGATGTTACCGACCTCCCCAGTCTTCAGTAGGCCCCGAGGTCCTTTCTGAAATGACACTCATCGCAGAGGAACAAGCCCAAACTGTCTCACACCAAGCCGAAATTCCTCCGCAATCCACTGCCCCCAAGGACCCGGAAAATGACATATGGACATTGTATTACGACGGTTCCAAAAATCTCGATGGTTCTGGCGCTGGCTGCGTTTTTCTTGATCCGCATAAGAAAAAATTCTTAGTCTCTTGTCGGCTGGAGTTCCAATGCACTAACAACACTGCTGAGTATGAAGCTTTGATCCTTGGGCTTAAAAAGGCGCTGGATTTGAAGGTAAAATGCTTACAGGTCATTGGAGACTCCGAGATTATCACTCGGAAGGTACGCAATACTATTCATTGTTTGTCTCCACATTTGAAGGCGTATCAGCAAGAGGTATGGCGGCTCATTTCTGCTTTTGACGCTTTTGGAATTAAATCTGTTCTAAGAATGCATAATGCAGCGGCGGATACTCTAGCTAATGTTGCCGCCAGATTTACCCCTTTGAGGGACGGTTTTTCTATTGAAGTTATGTATAAACCCTCCGTACCAGACAATATCACTAACTTGCGTGTTTTAGATGATGATCAACAGGTGCTGGAGTTTATGTGTAACTCAGAGATATTCAAAGACGCTGCTATAGATGAAGATGAGCACGACCAAGCTATGCAAAAGGAGTACGAGCGAGTCAAAGGAAACCCCATGCCTAAAGGGGTGGTATCACTTGAGAAGCTTTTCGATCTGCAAAATCGTTTCCATGGGCCCCCGAATGCCAAAGTACAGAGCTCTATCCTAGCCCATCGACAAGTAAACTTGGGATCAGAGGATAACCCTAAATTCGTCAACCTTGGGAAGGACTGCACCCCCCAAGAGGCCCAGGATTTCACTCAGCTATTTCGCAAGTATCGTGACGTGTTCGCTTGGACATATGAGGACTTACGCACATACGATACTCAAATCATACAACATGTGATACCCATCAAAGAAAATGTAAAACCATTCCAACAGAAGCTCAGGAAAGTACATCCTACGATGGAGCCATTGATTCTAAAAGAACTCAAAAAACTTTTGGATGCCCGCATTATCTTCAAAGTTCGCCATTCCACATGGGTGTCCAATTTGGTTCCGGTACAGAAGAAGTCAGGTGAAATTCGCTTATGTGTAGATTTCCGAAACTTAAACCGGGCCTCGAGTAAAGATAATTACCCAGTGCCCCCTATGGAGTAGATACTACAAGCAGTGTCCGGCTCAGAAATGTTCTCCTTGTTGGACGGATTCTCTGGCTACAATCAAGTACTAGTGGCTGAACCAGACAGGTTAAAGACTACCTTTCGGACTAAGTGGGGAACCTTCACGTACAGGCGTATGCCCTTTGGATTAATCAACGCAGGGGCAACTTTCCAAAGAGCTATGGATATAGCATTCAGGGGTCTGATAGGCCAAAGTGTGGTGGTCTACTTGGATGACGTTACTGTGTTTTCTAAACATCGGGGGGATCATTTGCATCACCTCAGACAGATCTTCGAAAGGTGCAGAAAATACGGTATCTCGCTCAACCCAAAGAAGAGCATTTTCGCCGTAGCAGAAGGAAATCTACTGGGTCATATCATAACTAAGCAAGGCATTGTCGTTGATCCAGAACGTGCGAAAGCCATTGCTCAGATTCCTCCCCCTAGCAGTAAGAAAGAAATGCAGTCCTTCTTGGGAAAGATCAATTTTGTACGTAAATTTATATCAGATTTCGCCCAGATAGTTAAGCCACTACAGGGAATGATAAAGAAAAATGCTACCTTCAAATGGAATCAGCCCGAAAAGGAAGCTTTCGACCAGATCAAGGAAGCTATAGCCGAAGCGCTTTCCCTCCAGAGCCCAGATTTCGGCAGAGATTTCAACTTGTATACGTTCGCTTCGGATTCGTCCCTGGCAGCCGTACTCACACAAAAGGACAGAAATAATGACGAGCGTCCCATTTCATTCATGAGCACCGGTCTGCAGGGAGCTGAATTAAATTATCCCGAAATCGAGAAACATGCCTATGCGGTATATAAAGCGGTCAAACATTTCAGACCATACATCTTGAAAAACCATGTCACAGTTTACGTTCCCCACCCAGCTGTTCGCTCACTGTTCATGCAGCAGGAGCTGGGCGAGAGACGAGGGAACTGGGTTGCGTGTATGCAAGAATACGACTTAGAGTTTAAGCCAACATGCACAGTTAAAGGACAAGGTTTATGCCAGATGGCTGCAGAGGCCGCAAGTTCCCAACAGAGTGAAGAAGATAATTGGGAACAAGAAATTGATATGTACCAAACTGACGTCTTGCCTCAGGTAAGGAACCCTTCTTGGTACTCGGATATTTCAGGATATTTAGCACACGGTACATTGGACCCCGCTCTAAATTCCCGGCAGAAACGTGCAATCAGACTCAAAGCTACGCCTTACCAGTTAATCCAAGGGAAGCTTTTCAGGAAACATTCCGATGGGGTCATGTTACGCTGCCTGGAATATGATGAAGCTCAGAAGATCTTGATCGAGCTGCATGATGGACCAGCAGGAGGTCATTTTGCCGGGGATACTACAGCCCATAAAATAATGCGAGCAGGTTATTATTGGCCAACTCTTTTCAGAGATGCCCACGCATATGTTCGGAAGTGCGTTCAATGCCAGAAATTCGCAAACCGAGAAGCGCGCCCCGCCGCCCCTTTATTGTCAGTAGCAGTGGAAGAGCCTTTTCAACAATGGGGTCTAGACGTCATTGGCGAGATCCTACCCCACTCTTCTAAGCAACACTGGTACATCCTAACAGCCACTGATTACTTCACCAGGTGGGTTGAAGCAGTACCATTACGCCAAGTCAACGACCAGGAGGTAATGCAATTTGTCATACATTCCATCATTACCAGGTTTGGCGTTCCGACTTCCTTGGTTTTTGATAATGCAACATATTTTTCATCTTTTAAATTATATGATTTTGCTTTAGAAAATGGTATCGTTCTTAAACACTCTGCAAAATACTATCCCCAAGGAAATGGTCTAGCGGAATCAACCAATAAAAATCTAATTCGCATCATTAAAAAGACCTTACTGTCTCACCAACGCAACTGGCATAATGCTCTCCAAAATGCACTTTGGGCTGATCGCGTCACCCCTAAGTCCTCAATAGGCACCTCACCATATTTTCTCGTGTATGGGAAAGAAGTTTTCCTCCCACCCAATTTGTCTCTTCCTGCTCTACAGTTGTCTCAAGAGTGTCATGGTACCCCTTGCCCCACCTTGCAAACCCGCATTGACACCCTACTGAAATTAGAAGAGGAAAGGCAGAAAACCCGGGAGAAATTCGCCATCCACCAGAGTCGGATCAAGAAATGGTTCGATAAAAATTCTGCAGGAGATAAAAATTTTGAAGTAGGAGATCTTGTCCTAAAGTGGGATAAAGCTCACAAAGAGAAAGGAAAACATGCCAAATTTCAAGCACTATGGATAGGTCCCTTTCAGGTTAAAGAAAAGGTGGGTCCCCATACTTTCCGATTGCAAACTCTGGAAGGAAAAGTCGAGGTCCTCCCGGTAAACGGGCATGACCTCAAACACTATTTTACTTGAATAGCCCTCAAAGGGTTGTTTCCCCCCCTGTATCATAAAAGTCGCATTTTGTTCTTGTTAAAACCAAAAAAAATAAAAATAAAAAATAAAAATAAAAAAAAATCTTTCTCTAACTCTCCAAAGAAAACCTTGTCTAAGCTGCCCGCAACTGGCTCACTCCTTGAAGAGGTTCTATGATGATGAAAGGCCCTTCCCGCAAAACACGGGGCAGTCGAAACCCGCTTGTAATGGGCACCAAAGGATAGTACACGACCTTACTGGAGTCTTCAAGCATAAGGAACCACCTAACGGCTTTGAAAGGTGCAGGCAGAAAGGGTCTTATATAGCAGCAACCGGATCGTGAGGGAACAGGGCCAACTCAAAAGAATTGCAGGTCATCCGGGAAAAACCCAAGTCCTCATATTGAGACCAGGAGCAACCTCTCTGCAAGCAAAATAAGTCGGGATCCCTCATCCGCCCAGGCAAAATATTGCCAACCTAAATAAGTGCTACAAGCACATTCTCAAATAAGTGCAATCACACACAAATAAAGGGTAAAGGATTGAGAAAGGCTTCCTGCGCAGAGAGGTGATGTAACGACTCCGCTGGGGTACTGACCAGGCTCGCTGGCAGCGGAGCAACGTTCATGACTCCTTAGGCAGTGACTCCGCCGGGGCCGAGAGGTTCGCTGGCAGCGGAGCAACACCATGAGGACAAAATAATTGTACCGGACCCGACAATTCTCCAAGGTTTCTCCAACCCTTCCGATCCTGGAGCGCGAGGAATTAAAATTCGGTTGATCTGCACCCAATAAGCCAAAAGGCCAGGCAACTATGCGGGGTGGCAAAGGAAGGAAGGTGTAAACTCTGAGGTAAAAGAACAAGCTAGTATTAGATCCCTCCCTCCTCCCTCATCGACCCTTCATCGGCAGAGACTCTGAATTCATCCAGTGAATCGCCATTTGTTGTAGCTCCTACAACACCCTCCAAAAATACAAAAAATAATAACACACACTTCAAAATTTTTGGAGCCCCCTTTGAAACTAAAGAAGAAAAAATCCAAGTAAAGTTTTTAAGAGCAAGTCGCTGAGTCGCGGATCCATGATTTGCGACCCATGCGACCTATGCGACTCTGCGACCCTAGGGTCGCCAGGTCGCCAGGTCGCAGGGGTCGGAAGTCAGGAAATTTGCGACCTTGCGACCCAGCGACCTTAAGGTCGCAAGGTCGCAAAATGAAGTATTAGGGGAATTAGCGACTCAACGACCTTTGCGACCCAGTGACCTTAAGGTCGCGAGGTCGCAAGGTCGCAAACTACCAACTTGCGACCTCATTTATTGCTCGCACGTGCGACTCCTTTTTATAAGGTCAGGTCGCTAGGTCGCATTTGTGACTCGCGGTGAAAATCGTGGAATTTCTCTGACAGGTCGGCTGGCGCGTTTTCTTCCGAGTAAGTTGCCATTTCCTCCCTGTGTTTCCTTTTCCAGCATTTCTTGCTAAAATCTAGCCACCCCATGGTCTTAATTACTTGCTGGTGAGCAGATAGGGTTTCCGGTTGAGTTTTATTTTTGTTTTGGTTCCCATAAACCTCCGGGTCACCTGTGTCTTGCCCAATTCCTCATGGCTGTGCCTTATTTCCAGTTTAGACCCTTTCCAGCCGCGTATTTTCCCTGTTAAGGAGAGTTTATCCGCAAAACCGCGCGCGCTCGAAACCCCCCGGCAGGCTCAAGTGCGACCTGCGACCCAGCGACCCGGTCGCAAGGTCGCAAGGTCGCGCGGCTCCCTGTTAGCGACTCTGCGACCCTGCGACCTAGTCGCAAGGTCGCGAGGTCGCGTGTGAGTTCTTTTGTAGATCCGTGACCCTGCGACCCCCAGAGAGCAGCTAGTTAAACTCTGCATATGTAGACTGTATTTAGCCGTTATCATCATGTCTTTCTCATCCTAGGATTCTTTCTTGAATGCAACAGGTGAATTTAGAGCAGACACGATACCGGTCCTATCCGACTCTAGCAATATGGCACCCCGGGTATCTCGAAGGAGAAGTAAGCTGGTGGTGGAGGAAGAGTCAGACACAGACATACAAACATCTCCTCCACCAATATACAGAGACACCCTTTGCACCTTCGCAAAGGAGGACAGCCTTAGGTGGTATGAAGTATACCGCGAGTTCGCCATACCAGAAGATGAGTTTCCAGAAGATCTCTCGGACCGGGAAGTATACCTGAAGGTCAAGAAATCCAAATTGCACCTAGCAGGGTCACATCCCGCCATCTTTCCGTGCCCAGAAATGTTAGACTGGATTATACAGAAGACGGATCCTAAGAATTTCGCAATTCTAGATAGTAGAGGTAAAACTTTTGCAACGTTGGAAAGCTCAAAGGCACAGGTTTACTACTCGCAACCCCAACCAGAGGTAAATTTTACCCCGAGATGGTTTTCCGCCAATGAAGCACCGATGGTTGATACAATCAGAAAATGGTGGGCGGAACCAGATAAATTTAAAATCAAGAAAGACCAAGAGTACCCGGTGGCCAGTCTGAGGAAGGTGTATAAGTTAGTGGCCGCCATGTTGTGCAGAGTGTACGAACGTTCGGACGCTACCACTTTCAACGGAACATGGGCAACCATTATGGAACACGTAACAGTACACGGCACTCGGTTCAATTGGGCTGGTATATTAATGGGCTCCATGCACACAAATTTGGCTTCAGCTTTAGCCCCAGATGAGGGAGAGCCGTCAGAATTTTATATGGCTTCGTATTTATTAGATGCTGTCTGTGCCCAGTTGCATGTTGAGGGATGGCCACATAACTGGGACTCCGAACAGACCCGGGCAATCCATTTGCAGACCAAGGTATTCTGGGAATCCAGGTACAAGTCAGATATTGAGCAAATCTCTCATATATTCATCCCCGCCCTTTACGGGAAACTATTTGGTCAAGACACCCCCTGCATGTCTTGGCGAGCAATGGAGACACTAGGTCAGGTGGCACACTGGTTCCCATTCGCTGAATTTACAGTCATCCGAGTAGTTGGCTCATTCAAAGCACCACATGCTCTGCCTAAGTTTATTACCGATAAGGTGCTCATGCAGGAGGTATGTTTCCAGATGACCTCGGGCTTCTCCAATGTCCTTTCCAAAGGGAAGAAGAAACCTTGGCCCGCTCTACCTCTCACCATTGGTGCTTATACAGTCAAGGACTTCAGAGAAGTAGGGCGTGAAGGGGAAGAGATAAAAAGTTACCACTTCAGAAATCTGGATTGCTGAACTTATGACCCAGTCAGGATAGTTCCTGAGCATTGTAAAAGGGCCAATTTTAGATGGAGTTATCAGCATGTCGAGCGCCCGGTAAAGGACGAAAAAAGAAACTGGTACAACGCAGACAGGCATCTAGCTCCAGGGATCGACTCTGACCGAGAAGAAGAGGATCACCAAAATTTAGAAGATAGGAGCCATAAGCTAGGAGGCTCTTCTTCCTCCAAAGATAAGAGAACACAGACCAGTACAGGACCTGACACCTCGGATCAGCAACGGGCAGCAGAAGCCCAAGCCAAGAAGGAAGAGGAGAAGAAAATGAAGGAGGATGAAGAGAAACGTAAGAAAGATGCCAGGACAGAGCGAAAAAAGAAAAAGGAAGAGGAAAAAGAAAGACAGGAAAAGGAGGCACAGGCGGCGGCAGAACAAGCACTTAAGGAAGAACTCGACAAAGTCGATCGTCAAAAGAAGGCAGAACAAGCCGCCGCGGCAGAACGAAAGAGAAAAGCTGAAAAGGAAGCAGAGGCAGAGACAGAACGCAGGAAGAAGGAGGAACACGACAAGGCGGAAGCCGAGCGCCGGCAAAAGGAGAAAGAAAAGGGTCAAACGCAAGATGAGGAGGACGAGCTAATAGACGACATTGACATATCTCCCCTGGAGATCCCTTCAGGTGGCGCGAAAAGTACCCTCAATGTTGATGATTTTCCTGGGGAGCAAGAAGAAGAAGTCTTCGACCTGACCAGATTGACATTTGATCAATTCTCTTTCAAAATATGGCAAGAGAAGAGGAAATCCTTGGCGCAAAGCCATCCCGCCATATCTACGGTCGCCACTGGAAAGGACATAGTCCCAGATACAAGGACTAACCCTTTTATGATAGCGTCAGCAGGCACCGCTTTTGCCGCAGCCACGGAGGAAAATGTCACTAGAATGAGCAGGGAGATTATTTCCCTACAGAACAGGCTAAAAGCAGCGGAGCAGGAGAAATCAAGACTAGAAAGTGAGATGCTACAGCTCCAAGGTAAGCCCGCCCAAGTGAATGAGGTCCCGCTGGCGGTCAGGAAAGAGTGTGATGTGTTGGAAATGACCATGAGGCAAGTATATAAGGAAATTCTCACCCTAAAACAAACAGTGGCCCCGTTGGCAGAGGCACGAGAGGAAACCAAACAGAAGCATGAGCAGCTCAGGGAAGCCTCGGTAGCTTTGGACAAAATGATGAACTGGACAGTGCAGTATCAGCAAGCTCCCGAACATGTGCCTAGGAAGGATTGGAGTCATACACAAGACGCCAGAGTACAAATTCGGATGAATATGCAGTCCAAAGACAAGCTGGCCAAAGATTTGGACAAAGTGATGTCTGCATATGATCACCTGATCAGTGGTATTGACTCCATGAACGCTCTTCATCACATTCCATCATTAGGGGCACTGAATGAAACTAAAGACTGGGAGCAGGTAGAGCAGGAAATTCAGTCTTTTCTGCAACCCGTGAGACAAGCTGCTGCCGCACCAGAATTCGAGGCATCACTAGAAAACCTAAATCGGTTGCTTGTCACTCCAGTACAAATCTATACCAATCTCAATCCTGATCTCTCAGAAGAAGAAGACTCTGATACCGAATCGGTTGCTTGCCTCCCTCTCAATCCTGATCTCTCAGAAGAAGGAGACTCTGATACCGAATGCCCTAGAATGTATGCATCGAATAAAAGAGGAAACCCCTCTTGTCGCTCCTATAACAGCGGATTACCAGACTTGGCGAGATTTCCTCAAGGGCAAGAAAGTTGACGTTCTAGAAACCTCAATCACACAACCACCTCCATAGCCAAGCTTTTCAGGCGCAAGTCGCGACCGTCCCCAGGTCGCAGGTCGCATCGGCACACAGATCGCAGGTCGCATTTGTCCCCCAGGTCGCAAGTCGCACCGGCGCCTAAGTCGCAGGTCGCAATCTTCTGGGTCGCAGGTCGCATGTTCGGCAAAGGTCGCAGGGAAGCTGAACCGTCGGGAAGTTGAAGCGTCGGAAGGCCTAGAGGGCGTTTCTTGAATCTATAAATACCCCTGTGGGGCACATAGTTAGGGGCTGCTCTTTTTTGGACTGAAGGGCAATATTGCATTGTAATT